>CM062818.1:286538725-287738725 GCA_031772625.1 Pinus tabuliformis
TTTTGTTTATAGTCAGGGTATTGGTTTATGTTATGATGTAAACTTGACCAAAGAGTGTGTGTTATAAACTCTTGGAAAGTGTGGAGCTATTTGATTCATGTTTGGTTTTGTATGTAATTTGCAAAGAATGTACCAAAGGTTTGCATGGAATGCAAATTTTGAAAGTGTCTTTTGACAAAGACACATGTGTATATTCCACGATGTGTTCATGCTTTTGGAGGACAAAAAGCTCCTCAGTGGGGTGGAATGATCCAAGTGGCTCCAGAAATGCTCAGAATTTAGAAGTGGCTTTGGAAAATCTCAAAAATATTTTTTTTTTGGATTGAAATGAAACTAGGGTTATATCAAATATATCGATGCAAGCTTTCCAATGGTACGAATGACACCTTAATTTGAGTTTGTATGTGAAAGTTATGGTTGGTCAAAGTTTTGGTCAAATTAGGCCCAGTGGCAGCCACTAATGAGGCAACACTTTGGAATTTACTGGCACATGGATTTCAGTCGCCAAAATGGGTAAATTGGTCGCCTTATTAATTTGTCCTGTAAACCCCAGATTTTGGTCAAAATTTTTTGAATAGTATTTTTTATTTAATAATAAAATAAATTTAAAAAACATATAAAAATGGGAGGGGCCATCACCCCTGCCACCCCACCCCAAAAGATCATATATGAATATATTATTATATGGTTCAGGGCTCGCGGCTGACCCGGGATCCCACCCAACGACCCACGGGCATTCCACATAATACAACCACTAAATAATGGGGCTAACGGGGTTCGAACCTGCCCAGGCATGTAGGCCAGCCCGCCAACGGGCAGCCCCCAAAACTCAGTACGTGCCAACCTAAAACAAAACAATACACCATTTTTTTATGGGTGGGGATTTGAACCCCGAACTTGCGGCAACTGACACCATGTTTTACCAATGGGCCAATGACCCTTACCTTGTATTCGCCGCCCACAAAGTTTTTATAAACCGAGATTATTCATTGCCCAGCTAGGGGAGGTCAAGCACAAGGGTCGAGAGGACGAAACCTTGACACAATGGTCGAGTTATAACTATGCCTGGCATGTTTTTTGAGACAAAATCTTGTAGGAATATTCTTGATGCGTGAGGAATCTTTATATTCCCTTGGAGGCTGATTTTTGAAAGAGGCGGAATGATTCCAACTTTAGGTCATTTTTCTCAGAATTTCACAAATTGCGTAGTGGTGGACAAATATTTTTCATCTCAGTAGTAGAATTATATCCATCCAGTGAGAAGAAATCTTTGGGGGAATCTTCAAAATTCTCGAGGGTCCTGATTTTGATGGTATCAGATTTTGGTCAAGTTTATAGTCGTTTGACACGATTTCGTGCCAATATTTCAACAGTGATGTTCGTTTCTACAGTTGAGCTTTTCATTTTTAGACCATTCTAGAAAATGGAGGTATAAGGGTCATTTATGTAACTGATTGTAATATATTTATGCTGTCATTTAATGAAATAGGCCTCCCCACATTGAGCAGGGCCTAGATACCTAGCCCACATTGTGTGAACTCTATCATCAAATTATCTTGTGCCTTTGATCTCATGATTGCTTTTGATTTCTACTTTGTTCATGTGTTTATGTTACTTGGTTACATTCTCTTTTAAATGCAATTATGTATGCATCCGTGAAGTAAAGGATCTGGATCAATATACATGGAAATTAAGAAGTTTTGCCAATTTGTAAATGATGAAGTTATGGGTCCTACCTAAATCAATCAATATTTTTAGACTTTTCCTTTTGGTATATCCTTTTATCTTGAGGGTTTGTGTAATATTGATTCCAGCGAATGCATTACAAGATAATGTTGGAGTAGTTTCTTCTAGCTCTAGATCATGTGAAGTTTCCACTTCTTGATATTATTCATCTTCATAGTCTATCTAGAATAATTTATTCTCATTGCATTTATGCCCTTTTCTATAATTGTTGTTATAGTTGGAACATAGTCTCTTTGCTCTTCTTTCCTCCATTTGTTGGGGATTCAACCTTTTCATTTTAGGAAAGGGAACATGATTTTCTCTATAGTTATTAGTGACCAATTTTCTAGTGGTCATATCTTTCCTTTCAACTTTCCTTACCAAATTGAAAGCATGCTCTAGAGATTTAGGTCCAAAGAGGCACACCTCATGTAGGATGCTTTCCTCTAAAGTACCCATAAATAGGTCTAACTTATCCTTTAAAATATTCTTTACTTTGAGACTCAAATTTTGGAATTGTTGAATGCACTCTATAACAGAACCTTTTTGTTGAAGATTTACCAATTGGCTAAATACTGTGTTTCTCTTAATATCCCCATAATGTGCTATCAATTCCTCTTTAAAAATGGATCAAGATATAATATATATTTTTTCTTTCACAAATTCATCGATACCATACATGTCGGTCTTGCTCTAACAACATGGATGCAATATTTACCATTTATAAGGGCACCACTTGGTGTAGATCAAGGTATTTCTCCATCTAAAATATCCACATTACAAGATCATTACCATCAAATTTCCTCATATCAATCTTTAAAATGTAATAGTTCCTTGGTTCTAACTTGAAGCCTTGATGATATGGTTCTTGAATTGAAAATTCATGATTATGGTTCTACAATTCAAATTTTTTTTCTCTCCAATTGTGATAACATACTCCTCAATTGACATCGATTCTCAGCAACATGTTTCTCCTTGTTTCCACGATTTTTTTGGATCTCCACATTTATTTTAGGAAACCTCTCCAAGAGAATATTTTCCATGGCAATCACATATTTTTGTATTTCTTCCTTAATTTCAATCATCTTCTTTTATATTCCTTCCTTACTTTCATTCATCTTCTTTTCTTTTCCTTCCTTACTTTTATTCATCTCCTTTTCCATTTCTCTTTTAAGCTTTTCTTGAGAACCTAAGAAATCCACCTGTTTCAACATACTACCATCCATTTCATTAATTTTATTCTCTAATTGAGATAACCTAAATTATAAGTCTTCAGTTTCTTCATGAATCAAGGATGGGAAAGTAGTAGATTTAATTAATTAGTATCTTTCTTTGAAGGCGTGTTGAAAAATAATAATATCCCTCCTCTTTATTAAAATAAAAGGGGATCTTCTAATGAATATTTGGGTCACTAGTAGGTTATGTACATTAATTCATAGAATATCAAAATGGTTGAAGCTTTATTGATATATCTATGATATTTGAGGCCTTCTGTATATAAAAAATTGTTCTTCAATACTCTGATATGTATTTCCTGCAATTCCACATGTGCGAGCTGAATCTGATGTGCCAACTGAAAGTTATAGTAACTGTTCTAAAACATGGAAATTTTTTGTCTCTTCCCAGAAGAAAAATTGTATATCATGTCACATTTTCAATTGTTAAAATATAATTCTTTAAGATGTACCTAAGTTACTCTTATATGCCTCTAAAAATTCCTGAAGATTTGATACTCTGGAAATTTCCAAAAAAAGAAGATATAGAAAAATACCAAGCTAACTTGTTTAAATTTTTTTTAATGATTGTTCAAAACACTAATTCCCATGGGATATAACTCCCAAAGTATAATGAAACAAATTTTTGAAAATGAATCCATATTTTCCCCAATATTTCTTCTTAATATGATTCAAGTTTCACTTTATGGAACACCTTATAGCAAAAAAGTTATAGTACAAATATCAAATTATCATGTTTGAGACTAAATTTCGGAGCATATAGAAACCCTACATTCCTTGGAGCGTATCTTTGAGAATATAGAGAACCAATATTTATAACTTGGACAAGATGTTCACCACTATTTTGTCTCAACATGGTCCAAGTTTCATACTTTGAAGCCTTAGATATATATATATATATATATATATATATATTATTTATGTATATGTATATGTATATGTATATGTATATGTATATGTATATGTATATGTATATGTATATGTATATGTATATGTATATGTATATGTATATGTATATGTATATGTATATGATGTATATGTATATACATATACATATACATATACATATATAAATGATAGCAAAAATGTTGAACTGGCCTATTTGAGACATAATTTAGGAGAATTCACAAACCATAACTTCTTTTGACCATATCTCCAAAAATATAACCAACCAACATCTGAAACTTGACTTAGAGGTTACTCAAGATGCCTTCTTAATCGTATCCAAGTTTCACCACCTAAAAACTGATAGACAAAATTATAGCGAAAATTCCACGATGACATGTTGAAGTAGTGAAACCCTAAGATCAAGAGCTATGATACTAGATGTTATGGTCCTCCACCTTAAAAATGGTAAGAAACCAATAATTACAATCCACTTCGAGGGGGAAACATCCTTTAACATTAACTACAATGAAAAAGACAATATTTGATTATCCTAAGGCTAGGGCTCCTTAGTATATATATAGTAGACAAAGGATATGATTATAATAAAATGAGACCATGAGGGGTTCTAGCCTACATAATATAACAATTAAATATAATCACTCAATATGAAGGGTGTAATAACATGGGGCTTATTTTGAATGGAAAATTTCATCTTCCCATGATAATTACCTATGGTATTGTAACTCAAAAAGGCTATAAATTTTGGGCCTCAACTTTGTAAAAATCTAGATTCTTCCACCGCAATTTAGTAGTAATTGTTTTCCTTTATTTTAATAAAGAGTTTTTTTGTGTGTATTTTTTTCTTCCCTCTCAGCGTTTAAGTTTCTCAGATCTTGGTTTCAAAGATCTAGATTAGTGGAACGAGAGCAAGGTACGACTCCATGGCAATTAAAAGGACGTAGGTGAATGAATATTGGACTTTGCTTCCCATGTAGGGAGGCGGTTCTAGAAATGTTAGCAACTATTATTGATGTGAGAAATTTTATCATATTTTCAAAAATGTCGATCATTCTTTGGACTGGAATTTTTGGGCTATAATCTTATTTTCCCTCTTAAAAGTGGTATTTCTGGATGGCCGAGTTCAAATCATCCTGATGCTTTTTTTTCGTTGGATTCTAACTTGCAACGTTTTTCTGAAGGGTTTCATCTGTATTTTCTGGAATCAACCCTTTTTGTTTTTCAAAGGGGTCTAAGGGAGAATGTAGACTAAAGCAGGTTGTTGTCTACAACAAAGAAATGTAATCAGAAATGGAAGATGATGGTTAGAGCATGCACGTGCATTATCACAATTTGGTTAGCCCATGGGCGAATACATCTACTTGATGATGATACCTACCACCCACAAAGCTTTCCTTTGGCTTGTATAGTTAGGTCACATGTCCAGCGCAACTTAGCAACCGATAAATCTAAGGGAGTCGCTTCACTGTCAGATCTTCCAATCATTAGCGAATCTTCTAGAAATCATAATTTTTGGCACATGATTAGGAGACCCCAGGGGCAGCCTAGCCACCAGTCCTATTCCCTTCTCCCTTATCGTAACCATATCAATACAAGTGGGGAAGAAAATAATAAATGGGTGATGCTTGACTAATGCGTTCTTTCCTTGACCGAAGCAGAAGGTGAGAATAAAAGAAAAAGAAAAGTGGTTCAGTATTTCGTTCATCATCATTAGTGACATATTTCTTTCAATGTGGTTTGCAACAACAAGCATCAAATAATTAAATAAAAATAAGAGATGTTATGATATCATTCGAATCTCTTTTTCTTTGTAGAAATATTCAATGCATCACGTGCTAAGGAATCCTAGTCGATGTGGATCGTAATGGCACACAATTACCTTATGTCGTGGGACGACCGAGGGGACCTCACTTGGCTAGGATGCTTTGTTTCCTGAAAAAAAAAAAAAAAAAAAAAGTATATCAGTCCAGTCCATTATTATCGTATAGTATTATTATTATTTTGTGTCGCTTTAGGTTTTTAATTGGGTTGGATTCTAAGGCTACAGGTGTCGCGACAAAGGAATTTCCAGCCCCCTCAAAGTCATGCAACCCTCAATCCCCATCCCTCATGTATGAGGTCGTTCAAGAGATCATTGTTTACATTTTTCACAATATTGATCTTTTTCAGCAGGGTTGGTATCAAATAAAAGTAAGCATGAGATGGGAGGATTCTAATGAAGCTTCTCTTAGCATTCCTTCCCATGTGGTGCAATATAAAGACTAGGTCCAAGCATGAAATATACTATAACAGTGTGGATGATAAATGATGGTGATCGCAGTTTTTCCACTTGTCCTTTTCGAATAAAATTTACATAGCAAGATGTCCTCTTGTCAATGATGGTGTCTTTCAACTTAGTTGTAAAGGTAACATAGATATTTTTGACATCTGGTGTCTTATTAAAGTTAGAGCTTTTGTACACTACCATGCAAGAGAATACATTTTTTCATGACATTCATGTCCCTCCCAATGCTCTCTTATTAAAGTTAGAGCTTTTGTACACTACCATGCAAGAGAATACATTTTTTCATGACATTCATGTCCCTCCCAATGCTCTTCTAGGAATGCACTCTTATTGGCCCCTTCATTTAGACACATTACATATTTTTTTGGTTGATCTAAGCATGCATGTGGTGCTTTTTAAAAGCATCCCCTTGTGTTTTTGTCATAGAAAATGTTCATAAATTCAAAATTCAGTGAAGTTCATCTATCAAGGAACTTCCACAGTGAGTTTGGAACAACAAATAATATGTAGAATTTCCTATAGATTCACAAGCTCATGCAATGTACTAAAGAAAAATGCAAGAATCTACTTCTAATTTCAACCAGCGAAAGCCAATAGATCGATGAAAAAAATATGAAGAAGAAGAAGATAAATCAATGGCACATAACACAATAAGTATTCGGGAAAAGCCTAAGCTAAAAACCCCCACTATCTGTATTGCATTAAATCAGAAATCCAAGATGATAATACAATGTTTTTTCTCACAAGAACAATCCCAACACTTAGTATGATCAATCTCCTTGCTCACAAGCAAGGTCAAGCCAATCTCTAGCCTCTTCTGCTGCTCTCCAAGCCCTTGATTCCTTGCACAATTCCTATGGATGTATAACCCATATTAATGGGAATCTAATGCTTCCAAAACTGTGCAATACAATCTAGGTTGACTTCGTGATTACATGCATGATCTATACAACTCAGTAAATCATACAACTGATAGTACAATGTCCCTGCACTCTAGTCTCAACTGGGTCTTTCTCAGAATCGACATGCATGAGTTTCTAATGAGGGAATCTTTATTTAACTAGAGTGACACTTGTGGATGCACTAGTGCACCAACTGGCTATTAACTCTCTATTAGTTCCACAAATTGTTTGGAATTAATTTAACTGAACATAACTAAATAAACTGAGTTATCTAATTTCAACTCACAAGTAAACTCATCCTAGACCCCTAAAACCTAGGGAGAACCTATACATGACTTTAGAAAGACTTCCAACTCGAAATTCCTAAGTTAACTAAGTCAAATTAATTTAGTTAACTCTTACAAGTTGCTATGATAAAAGAATTACAATTTTAATTCACAATTTAATTCAAGGACAAATTAAATTGGAATTTTTGGATTCTATTTTTAACATTTCTTGTTGCTATTTTCAACACTCCCTCTCAACAAGAAAGGAATTCAACTCGATCTTGATCCTGTACCTTTGGAATGTTCTACATGCAACACATCTCTCTAGTTTTGTTGCTACAGCAACTCCAGAAACAAAAAAAAAAAAACATCCAACCTGAATCAGTATTATGCATCTGTCATCAAAGTCTTTAACTTCTATTGCCTCTGTCGACTGAAAACTATGCACTTTTGTTGAATCTTCCTTTCTACATTGTTGTCAACCCTTCTCTGCACTCTTTAGTATCTCACTACTCTAGCCTTTGTCGCTCTGATCTCTGACTACATCAATCACCACTGATTCCTCCCACTACTATGTACTTTGGGCTCCCATAGCAAGGTACGATCCATGAGATAAAACCTCTCAATGGACCCTACCCAATTTCAGCCCTCTTCGGACTATCACTTCACATCGCCCCACCTCACGCCTGGAGGTATGGCTCCATGTGATCCCTCTACCCACCTGGCTCGAAATTGCCCCCTACTTGAGGTCTCTGCATGAGTGGATGCCTCCACTCATTCTCCTCTCAGCTTCTCCAATTATGGCTACCCCACAATTTTATGAGACTGCTTCTTCTCTACTTGAGTGGAACTCTCCACTCGATCTCCTCTCAACTTCTCTAGTTGTGGATGCTCCACAACTTCCTAAAGCTACTTCAGAGGCTTCTTTTGGGGCTGCATGTGGAGAGGTAATTTACTCTCCCTCTCAACCACCGAGTCTCTAACCCTTGCCTTGCTCCTCAAGGCTTTGTATGCATCGTGTACCTCAAGAGGATATAGGTTCTTGACCCGTGCACCAATCTGTTTCACCTGTTCCGTTGTGATGTGTTTAAGGAAAACCTTTCCCTTAATTAAAACCACATCATAGCCACAATCTTCCAATACCGTGACAAAAACAAGATTCGTCTTTAGTCCTGGAACATACATCACATCTATGATCCTGAGAGGGGAACCAAACTACCTCTAAAAGGTAACTTTATCGATCCCGGTAGCTCTATAACTCTCATCATCTCTAAACTCTATGCTCTGCTTGAGATCTTTCTCCTCAAAATCACTAAAGAGATCTCTATTCCCGTCATATGGAATGAGGCACCTTTTTCAAGATACCACATGCCTCCCATGACAGTGTTGGCCATGCATGAAATGAGAGTGAAATCAAGTTTGAATTGTGAAGCTAGAGATTCACCTCCTCTAGCTAATACAGGCTCCTTCTTGCTTGCTTCCTTCTATGGGAAATTCATGGCATAGTGTCTCTACTCGTGACAATGAAAACACTTGACTTTCGACAAGTCAATCTTCTTGTCGCTCGCCTCGCCTTGGTAGTTCCTTCCCTTGGCCTTCATTTCCTTACTCGCTAAGGAAAAATTCTCTTCCACTTCCTTGGAAGTGGTCCCTCTCTGGTGTTCCATCAAAACTCCTCTTGTACCAAATCCGACCACAGTCATTCCCAATCTGGCAGCTTCTCCCTGCCGTTGATAGAGTCCTGATAACTATGCCAACTCTTGGGAAGTCCTAGAAGAGCTAGAATCACCATATCATCCTCGGAAATAGTGATTCCAGTACTTCCAAGCTCATCTCAACAATGAGTGAACTTGGTCAAGTAATTTGGAATTGCGTCGCCCGCCTCCATCTTGTTTTTTGGAATTTTAACCTTAAGTGCCAACTTCTTATGGTCACTTTTGTTTTGAAATGGGTCCATCAATGCTTTCCACATATCATGTAGATTTTACTTCCAATGGAGACTCGAGACAATGTGGTCTCGAACTCCCTCAAGGATTATCTGCCTCGCCCTTTCCACACAGTTCTTCCATTCGGCCAGGTCTTTAGCATCCGATGCTGGTGGCTTAGGAATATCTTGATCAATGAATTCCTTCAAGCCATTATCCTCCAACACGGCCTCCATCCTATCCTTCCAGGCTATATAATTCAACCTACCATCCAAGGCATACTCGAGCCGCAAATGTAGAATGCCATTTGTCGATCTTGAAGTATGTAATGTAAATTCAAATTTCACCTGTAAATCAAAACTCCAAACTTCGAAATATCCTCTAATATATTGAATTCAACTCTAATACCATGTAGAATTTCTTGTAGATTCACAATCTCATGCAATGTACTAAAGCAAAAGCCAAGAATATACTTCTACTTTCAACCAACGGAAGCTAATAGATTGATGAAAACAATATGAACAAGAAGAAGATAAATCAATGGCACATAACACAATAAGTATCTAAGGAAAACCTCTGCTGAAAACCCCCACTATCTGTATTGCATTAAATCAGAAATCCAAGATGATAATATAATGCTTGTTTTAATAAGAACAATCTCAATAGTATGATCAATCTCCTTGCTCACAACTAAGCTCAAGCCAATCTATAGCCTCTTCTGCTACTTTCCAAGCCCCCGATTCCTTGCACAATTCCTATGGTTGAATAGCCCATATTAATGGGAATCCAATGCTTCCAAAACTCCACAATCCAATCTAGGTTGATTTCCTAATTTCATGCATGATCTATACAACTCAGTAAATCATACAACTGATAGTACATTGTCCCTGGACTCTAGTCTCAACTTGGTCTTTCTTAGAATCGACATGCATGAGTTTTTTATGAGGGAATAATCAGTTAACTAGAGTGACACTTGTGGATGCACTAGTGCACCAACTGACTATTAATTCTCTATTAGTTCCACAAATAGTTTGTAACTAATTTAACTAAACATAACTCAGTAAACTGAGTTATCTAATTACAACTCACAATTAAACTCATCCTGGACCCCTCAAACTTAGGGAGAACATATACATGACTTCAGAAAGACTTCCAACTCGAAATTCCTAAGTTAACTAAGTCAACTTAACATAGTTAACTATTACAAGTTGCTATGAGAAAAGAATTACAATTTTAATTCACATTTTAATTCAAGGACAAATTAAATTGGAATTTCTGGATTCTATTTTTAACATTTCTTGTTGCTATTTTCAACATAATCAATCTCTAATCACTGGATAGCTTGGATTTCATTCCAAATATATTTCCTTATGGAAAGCACTCTGCACATCTCGGGAGATTTTTCATGATAAATTGCATAATATTGGCAGGGAAATTAGTCAAAGAATTGATGATATAGATAAAACATAACATATTATTATACAGTCAGTTATAAGGAAACTTAATATATCACATGTTGAGGATTACAAGTTCTTGAATTATTCCTATGTTCTAGTTTTCTGATTGCTTGAGTTTGGTAACTTGCGAAGGCTTTACTTCGAGAATAAGTTAGAGAATGCAACCAAGGTTGGTGCTCCTAATATGAAGTTTAGGAATCTCAAGTATTTTCCATATTGATTCATTTGCGCTTTTATTTTCCCAAGTTGTATCCAAATTTACATGCACAATGGTCACCAATTGCAACAGTGAACGTTCTTACAATGCCTAAAATTCATATTAATCATGATCTTGTAAATAATTAACACTTGGGCACAAGCAAGAACTTGTGGATAGCAGCCCGACTCTAGTTTTTGTACTAGCCCCGACATCGAACAATTTCAGTTGGATAAGTGGAGTAGTCATTGCTAGAGTGGCAGGTGTTCTAAAATATTGGATATTGACTTCTCTTTCAACAGGAGCTTTCTTGAAGTTGAAAATCATAGGCCTCAACATCATTGGATATTATATTGCTATTTATGGTGTGGTAATGTATAACTACTTGAAGATAAAGGATGAGTGGGCCATGAATCAACTGCCCATCAATGATAGTACAGAATAGACAAAGTCATTGGTTAAGGATTGGAATTTTGATGTTTATAATGGCAATGGAAATAATACACATAAGCTACATGGTGCTTGCAGGGTATTAGGCTCAGAAGTTACTTGCATTGCACATTCATCTGAATCATTCTCCTATCAAATCATAACAATGAGAATTAGAAATGGAAAACTTGATTACTTGGAGGAATTCTTTACAACATCTCATTTGATGGTGATAATTTACAAATATAAGCCACCATATTTCTACCCGGAAGATTGGCAAGCAAACTATCTCCATCTCATCACAGTTATGGGTCAACCACACAAAAAGCTTGCCACAGAAGTCCATTTGCTAGGTCACACACTATCAACATCACAGTGGCCCACAAGAATTATAGGGTATCTCTATCCTCATATCTTCTTCCATCATGGTTATGGGTCATCCACGAACCCACAGTTATGGGTCAACCACACAAAACCCTTGCCAACAAGGTCCATTTTCTAGGTCGCACACTGTTAAAACCACAATTGGCTCACAAGCATTACAAGGTATCTCTATCCTCATATTTTCGTTCATCACAATTATGGGTCAACCACGCAAAACCCTTGTCTTCAACAACTCTTAGTTTTGGGTCATCCACAAACCCACAATTATGGATCATCCACAAACCCATAATTATGGGTCAACCACACAACCCTTCGCTTCATTAGCTCATGTTCAACAAAAGCTTCTCTAGAGGGAAATGTATGCAATGGGGAGCATTTCTTCCTAAGGAGGGAGGAATGATCTGAATGGAAAGTCGCATCCACCCATGGAAGTCACCCATGGTAATTTCCCATGGTATCTAACCATGGTAATTACCCATGGCATTGTATCTCAAAAAAGCTATAAATTTTGGGCCTCGCTTTGTAAAAAGACATTCTTCCACCACAATGTAGTTGTAATTATTTTCCTTTATTTTAATAAAGATTTTCTTTGTGTGTGTTTTCTTCTTCCGTATCAACATTTAAGTTTCTCACATCTTGGCTCCCATGATGTGGATTATTATATAGGCCTTAAAATCTTTGTTTTTTCTTGGAAAATGGTATGGATAAGTTTGGCCGACATATCTTATATAAATAGATGAGGCCCTGAATACTTTGCATCATGAAATTTAATAAGAAAGGAAATCTCCTAGTATTATTCTCAAGCTTGCTTTTACTCTTTTCAATCCAACATTCCTTTAATTTGAAGCCTACTTGAATATTTTTGTTCCATGTTCAAACTCGCTTTTACACTTTTCAATTAAGCACTCATTTAATTCACATTCTACCTGAAGATCTTTCTTCCCCACGAAATAGACAAGTTATGGCTCTATCATGTACACTTTATGGTACTTCTGATTTGGTTTTCCATTTAAGTGAAAGAATCATACCTCTATGAAAATTGTTATCCAATGTCTTTTATGTTACTTTAAGAAAGCAACTCTACAACATTTGGGATTTCTAATTTGAGTTGGGAAAGAATGGTTTAAGAGGTTGCCATCAATAAGTTCCATCCAATGGACCTCTCATACAAAAGTTCATAAGTAGTCCTTAGTCATCCTATCATTGAAAGCACGATAGATGTTTTTCCTATGTTTCTCTATAGAATCATATCTATGGTGGAACTAGCTTCAATCGTTCCATGAAGGGATAAAAAATGATCTCTTCCCCACCCTTTTAAAAAGTTCAAACATATTTTAGAAGGGTTAATTCAAACGACATTTTTCAAAAACTTATAAGTACTTGAAGTTGGACGACCAATGGATATTATAAAATGAGAAAAGAAGCATTAAGTTTTCAATCACCCATCTATATCCTAACTTCCAATGCTTGGTTGGATCCCATCAATAACCTAATTTCCAATGTTTGGTTGGTTAATGTGTTACTCACCTACCTAGTCTCTTAATTCCTACTTAAGTATACATGATACTAATTTTTTTTACTCAACACAAAACTCTTCTATGATATTTCCATCATCATTGAGAGATTTTTGACCGAGTCCAAATCATAAACATATGATCACTTGAATATTTTCACCCTTACACTAAATCAATGTTACTTTTCAGCAAACCTGTGCTAGATGGCATGTCACCCCATGTTTACATGTCATGATGGGGTAGTGTCAAGTCTATCAAGGCCACTTAGCTTGCCATATCATCCACTAATTAAGGATTAATTATCTTACATTTAAAGTAAGTTAATATTTAATTAATGACTTAATTTATCTAAGTCCATATAAGTATATTGTGTTAATAATGATAATGCTCTGTTTAATTTTCAAATCATTATTAAATTAAGAAATTCTCCACATGCACAATTCAAAAATGTTAAAGCTTCATCACTAAAATTTATTAATGCAAAACCCAAAACATTTTGTAGATAAGTGTTAGAGTCAAAATCCTAATTGTTTGTGGACTTGGATGACCTCATTGACACTCGGTGAAATCCAAAATTTTACCAACGTGAAATCTAAAACATTTAGCCCATAGTGCATAATACTTAATAAAATTATTTTGCAAAAATTCTAAGAGAATTTGCATTATGCATTAAAGATAATTAAGTGAATGCATGAAGATGGGTTACACTACAAGCACACAAGTTGTGAGGGGAAAAAAAGCAGATCGAACAATAGTTTAGCCGTCGATCGAGCTATTTGAGAGCATAAAAATAAACCCTTAATCGAGCCAGCTATTTTTTTTAAATTCCAGCCCAAAACATAATGGTGAGTTTGTTTAACCATGTCAAGAGCTTGATCGAAGGTTTGTTAAACACTCGATTGAGATATTTCAAATTTTACCTTAAGCACTCAATCGAAGTGTTGAGGACCTAAAAACAATTTTTTAGATCCCCATTTGCGAATTTCTCTGTAACACCATTTTGTATCCGGGTGGACTTCAGACATAACTTCCTTTAAGTGGCATAGATGATCATGCTGGATTTGTGAATGAATCCTTTATCTAATGGCATATGGCTTTGATCGATGGTTTTTTAAAAACTCGATCGAGATATTTCAAATTTTACCTTGAGCACTCGATAGAAGTGTTGAGGACCTAAAACACTGGGTTTTAGATCCCCTTCTGCAAATTTCTCTGTAACACCATTTTGTATTCTAGTGGACTTCGGACATAATTTGTCTTTAAGTGGCAGAGTTGATCACGCTGAGTTCCTGAATGAATCATTTATCTAATGGCATATGACTTTGACATTTTCAAATTCATATGATATTTTTCATCTAATTTCTTTTAAACATAATGTTTGAAATTTTTTTGGACAGTTTCAAAGGGGTTGAATAAACAAAAAAATCATTAACATAAAATATAAAAAACGAAACAAATATATTCTTTTACGAGTCCTCTTCAAAAGAATACTCTTGCATTTTGAATTTATTTAAATAGTAGAAAAAAAAACTTAGGTGAACACGTGTATGCAAAATGCAATTCAAATATTACTTTGCCAACTTCGAAAAATAATAAAAAATATAATTTGCATAAAAAAATAAATTTTTAATATGCATAATTCAGTCTCTACATAGATCATGCTCTTTATATATATATATATATATATATATATATATATATATATATATATGCACATTTAGACCAAGTTATGATATGTGAACACACACATGGCTTTTAAGATGTGCTGAAATTTGCAACGAAAAACATTTCATGTAATGAAAAATTGACAGATTATATGACACTAAATATTTTACAAAAAAATATCATTAGGACAAAACATAATTCTCCACAAATTGTCTTTTTTCTCCAAATCAAAATTCACAACTTTTATATGAATTTTGAGGGCTTCAATTTGATAAAAGAGTAAAATTTTGAAATTGGATCCCACATTTGGCCCAAAAGTGTAATCTATCTTCATGCATTCACCTGATTAACTCTATTGAAGATTTTTTTTCAAATTTACTATCAACATTTCCTACATTCTCAAGTGCTAGTAGATTGGTTTAAGTTCAAATAGTAGTAAATTGGGTGAAAATTCTAATTGAGAATTCTCTTATCTTTCATATATGAAAAATTCATAAATGTAATAAATTATATGCCTACAAATATTTTCATATAATTTAACCCTCTACAGAAATGGGTAATTACCAAAAATTATCGCATTCACTTAAATAAATGCTTAGCATGGATATAAGTGACAGTAATAAAATAAAAAAATGCAAATCTATGAGAAACCACTTCTCGCTAATCCACCTTTTTTTTGCGTACGAAGATTATGTGACTAATTTTTCTATTGCAAATAGCAAATTACTCCTACCAAGCAAGCTCTGTACATTGCATTAAATCAAACATGATTTTAGATACTTTTGGGCGTGCACACACAGATATATATCGTAGATATTTTAGTCATGTAATGTAATGTTATATGTTCATTGTAACTATGCGCTTACATTTCTATGGGTTTATTGGGATTTATATTAAGTGAGACCTACATCTTATAAAATCTCAATGATTTAGATTATACCAGGCCTAAATCTTATAGTTGTAACCGTGAGAAAAAAGGAGATGTCATTTAACACATTTAGAATGACAAATTAACACCTGTCACATTCTGAATTACCACATCAGAAAAAACATATATTTTCCATCTCTAATTTTACCATTAAAGAGAAAACTAACAAAATAGTAGTTATTAAATGCAATACTATAAGATTACTTGGAGAGGAGCTTTACACCCAATCATAGATTCGATGACATCAATGCTCTTTACGATTGGTCACCCCTTGACCAAGCTATAAAACCCCAAAGCGAGACTATTAACGATTAGATGTTTAGGATGAGCGAAGGTAGCGCTCCCTCACAAAAACTGAACATCATAAAAATCTTCTGCTTGATCTCCTCTCCACAAATTTTAAGACTCTTAACTAGCCAACATAGTAATATATAAATCCCTTCACTATACATTGTAATATATAAATCTCTTCAATCCTCACCCATTACTTATCATAGTATCATACTAGTTCAATATGCATCAATTCATAACCTCTGTTTAGATAAGCTCCAAAGCTCCCCCATGACTAATTGGCATGGAAAATTCATTTTCATCATAACCTCTGTTTGGATAAGCTCCAAAGCTCTCCATGACTAATTTGCATGGAAAATTCATTTTCATCCTAACCTCTGCTTAGATAAGCTCCAAAGCTCGCCCATGACTAATTGGCATGGAAAATTCATTTTCAAAAAGTCTAAAAGCCTCATCAATATTCCAATCCACAATTGACAGGTATATTATCCTGGTTATATTTATTCAATTTAACAAATTCTGTTGATGTCCTGCTCTATTGCAGCAGTATCGGGGGTCGGTTGAATATGGTTTCAATTAACAATCTTGAAATCAATGTAACATGTTACAGTGAAATCGATTTGAAATGTTACATATAGGTTTGGCAACAATGATATATATACACAGATATTCCTCGAGCTCTGAACTAGCCCAATATATACATACAATTTAGCATATTGCAACCGTGCTGCCCGCTGTCCGCTGTCTGTAGCTGCCACACTGAACTAGCCCAATATATACATACAAATTAGCAGACTGTAACCGATTTGAAATGTTGTATGAAAACAAAGATATGTCTCGAACACTAAACTTGCCCAATATGTACATACAAATTAGCAGACTGTAACCGTGCTGCCGGCTCTCTTTAGCTTCCACACTGCACACTCTCAAAGATGTCCACATCGATTGGCGCATTATTCCCTTCCAACGCTAGCCAATTTTGCCAATCATGCTTTCCCAGTCTCAACCGCGTTACCAGATTCCAAGTCATTTGCAGATTTGACGGAACCCAGAGATGAAGAAGCTGCCATGGTCATGTCGTCCGCAGAAACTTGGAATGACTGAACATTTACTGCAACACTCTCGTTTCTTAAAGTAACATCCATTCGGGCGCTTTCCTCTGGCTGGCAGAATCCTGACCGTTTCTTGGACAATGCACAAAGGAGAAAGTGTCGACATGAAGGGCAAGAAGCATTGGAAAGCAGCCATGCGTCTATGCAATCTGCGTGGAAAGTGTGACAGCATTCTGGTAATACTCTCACCCTTTCTCCTTCCATGAATTCTGCCAGGCAAATGGGGCAATCCAGGGCTCTGAGGGGGTCCCCTGTGTGGTAAACCGTGGCTGGAAGTGCTTCTAAATCTTTTTTCTCGATGCCAGTTTTAGCTCTTTCGACATGCCTATTGGGTGATGGCTCCGACACCACTCGCCTGTAGAGCAGTCTACAGCGGAGCAGGGCATTGAATCCCCAAAGGAACAGTATTGAGAGGAACACGGCCGCCATGACGACCCTTACGCTTGAGCCGGATCCCGCATTAGCAAAGTCAGGAGTTGCCCCCTTCATAGGAGCGGATGAATGCGATTCCTCGCTCCCTTGCAACAATTTCCTGCCCTGAACACACAATGAAAATGAAGGCATACTCTGCATTTTGCTGGAAACGAGTTCCAATGACAGCGAATCTCGAAGGGGCTCAGGGACAATGGCTTCAGAAACCATAAAATTTTTAGTGATTCAACTGGGGATT
The DNA here is from genome assembly GCA_031772625.1 of Pinus tabuliformis. NCBI lineage: Eukaryota > Viridiplantae > Streptophyta > Pinopsida > Pinales > Pinaceae > Pinus > Pinus tabuliformis. Next base: position 286,556,615 of record CM062818.1, read on the forward strand.
TCCAATCCAAGAATACGATTACTGAGGACCGCAAATCCAAGAACATGACAAAAGCTTGGAGAAAAGCAAAGCCTGAAAAAATGAGGAAGATTCAGTACTTATGAGTCAAAGGAGCGGGGATTTCTTAAATGGTACATAACTCCAGGTGTAGCACGTATTCCGCGAGAAGGCAAAGGCTGGACGGAGGCGCCCACAGAAACCCAACAACCCTCGAAACCCTCCCACACCGGATAGGGCAAGACCCAGAATACTCTTCAAGTCGCCACTTGCTTCAAACAAATGGATATTGTTTTTTGGGGAGAATTATTAAATTATATTTTGTATTGTTTAATCTCAGCCTTGTTTTGAGCCTTCTCAGCGAATCGATATTTAAAACCTGATTGCCAAAAAGAGAGTGAACATTTTTCTCTCCACCTATTACTTTATAAAAATAGAGAGATAATATTTCGAAATCTCCATTTCTATTTATTTTTGTTATCATCACCATATACTTCAATGGGATAAATCATCAACTTCCTTATACACCGCGAATAAGATATTTGAAAAACATGTTAGAAGCTTTTAACTTTTTCTAAAACATAATTTATAAATATATTTTAACATTTTTGACTGACAATCTAAGAATCAGCCAATACAGTTAACTTACTAATTATTTTCTCATTTTGCTAATAACAATATTAGTATTAGTTTTAGAGTCATCAATTCTATATAATTATGTAACCTTTTTCTCAATCTCACTTTAAATTTAATGAAATAATTATTTGAAAAACAAAATAATAATAATAATCTCTCTCCCTTCACATATAAGAAGATTCCCTCCCTTGTGACGCCTTGCGGGAAAAAAACCAGTTCTGGCCTTATCAAAAAATCTCAAGAAAAGCTCTTGGCAAATTTGTTCTTGGAACACTACTCTCACCTAGTTTTCTTCCCTATCCTATAGGAAATGACTCAAATGGTTGAGAGATCGGTTCCACGCTTCTCCAATGTCACTATTAATGCAAGAGTTATAAACCTTTGTTTATGGATTCCCTATCCAATTCCCCAAGTCTATTTTAATAAAATTTTATTACAAGACATTTTTCAATTATGTTACTACTTCATTTTATTAGATATTTTTTATTTTTTATTTTTAATAAATTTAAAATAATTTTGAAATTAGCTTAGATTAACACCAATAATTCAACATTAATCTTTCTTCAATTCCAATAATTAAATTAGCCTAGATTCACTTTAATTATTAATCTACGAAGCCCCCATTGAATTGCAAACATCTTTTAAATTGAAAAGAGATTTGATCCCTCTCAGTGCTTATTAGATCCCGAGTTAAGATAGATCTAGGGTGGTTTAAAAGGTTTCATGGGCTCTCCAACCAATATGGAAGAGATATTGCAATTTTTTGTCATGTTATGTAAACATTTTGACCTAGTCAAAATTACATAAAAAAAATAAAATAAAATTAATAACTAAAATAAAATTGAGATAAAATACTCAATTTGCCATTCGAAATTTTTGAGCTCAACCCATGGTTTTGCCAATGATATTGTTATGTAAGAATATATATATATATATATATATATATTATATATATATATATATATATATATAAGCTCAATTGGTCTAGAGTCACACATGAAGTTCTTTGATAAGGTAATATAACAATCCAAGAGGAGTTACCAATATTCTGGAACTAATGGCATGGAAGCTTGTTAGGTTACACGTGCATAGTTCGGCATGGATGATATATAAGTTGATTATTCCTATGATTTGAAAGAATACTACCAAATTTGGACGGAGCCAGTTGTTTTGACAAAGGAGGGTTGGGGGAAGGCTTGGATGTGGTCCGAGGACAAATGTTCTTCTCTCCTACAACATTTTCATTACCTGATCCATTTTCCTTTGGGTCGACAGATGGCCCAAATCTTGACTCTTTTCTTCGTTCTCATCCCCTTAGCTATTTAGAGTTTTGGTCATTTGTAGGGGATGGAGCTTGAGGTTTGGATGGGATGGCTATACTAACAACACCCTTTGGAGAGTCAAACTCAGTGACAGAGGGAACACCAACCTTTTTGGTGGAGGAATTTTTTATTTTTCCTATCTTAGCTGGTAGAAGAAAGGGTTCCACAAGTTCGAGGTACTCTAGACCAAAGTGTTTAAGTAGACTTGGAGAAATTCTTACAGGACATCACCCCTGTGGTAAAACCCTTCAAAATGAGCACGAGGTTTATAACTCGGTGGGAAGTGTTTCACAGGAACTAATGGTTAGTGAAGGAACGAAGGAAGAAGTGGGACAAGCCTTAAGGAGTGACAAAATTTAAAGAAGAAGAAAACTAAGTGCGCCAATATTAAGAAAAGGGGCTACAATATGGTCCTCGATGGGAATATTCCAGTACATGAAGTTTAACAGAAAGAGAAACTAGCAGTCGTAGGAAGAGCTCGGAGGCATCATTTAAATTTCATGTTTCTCCAGTATTAGGTGAAAAGGTGTGGAGGTAGTAGATCAATCCACTTTCGATGGTGACCACTCTAGATAGAGGGTGGTTTTACTTCCTGTTCAATTTGTCCAACATGCATCCTAGGTTAATCAAATAATTGGGTCGTCAATTCAACACTAATCCTTCTCAAGAGATGGTCACCCCTTTTCAACGCCAAGAAACAAGTTATGGAGAAAAAATTAATTTGGTGTGTTTTTAGGGTTACCTATGCAGTTTTGGTCATAGGAGGCATTTCAATTCATAAAGAATTACCTCAAGGAATTTATGGGCATAGATATGTCATTCATTAACACAAGAGTGATAAATGTGTTCCTCTTTCTCTTAAATTTAGACACATGGGAGGGTTTGGTAGCAAAAGTGGAAATTAGGAGGTTACTCTTGCAAATTTTAGACTATGAAAGAATCTTGTTTTGTTGTAGGAGGTGTCACAAGAAAGGGCACATTTTCAAGGAATGCCCTCTCCCCTTTCATGGGAAAAGAGATATCTGGAGTTGTGCTCCCTCCAAGAAGAGCATCAACCCATAAAATGATATGGAAGATATAGAAAAATATTTGCATGAAGGTCAAGGGATGGCTTGAGAGAACACTTAACCTTTATCCAAACCAGTGGAGGAAGGAAAAGATCGATAGATAGCGGAGCTGATTGCATGACCACTTCTGGTAATAATTGAACCCTAAACTTCAGCACAACAAGCTACTCCAACATTTGATAATTCTCTTGTTTCCAACCCTTTATACTTTTTAGTTGGTACTTTTTTTGACTTGGGTAAAAGATGGGACAACTTAATGGTTGTGACACTACTTTGTCCCCTCCTCCTTCCCTCCCTAAACCATATTTACATGTTTTCCATTGCCTACCTACTCCTATTGTCACCTCATCAGCTACTATCTCCATTAGAGAAGGAAAAATATGTGTTTCCTCTGACTCAACTGGTTGGTACCACCTACATCCTCTGCTTACACAACCTTCCGAAAATAATTGTACTTATGGGCTAGGGAAATCCACCCTTGTTGAGGGTAGAGCTAGGGGCGGGAAATCTCTCTTGGCTAAAGCCCAAGTCAAAGCTTGGCCAGATGTGGAAGCTAGGAAACAAAAATCCATCATCAGGGTTCTTATACTAGCGACAACCCTTGGAGGGGTTACTCAATGATTATACAATCAATCAACTACAAGTGGATGGCCAACCCCTCCAAAAAATTGGTTCTTAGGAGATTAGTTGATTTAAATTCTTCTGACATTATGTTATTACATGAGATATTTGGCAAAAGTGTTGGAGATTTTATTTGAAGGTTGGCACTTTTTCAGTTCTAATGCCCAAGGGTGTTTGAGTGGACTTGCCATTAGGTGGAATCCTCAGAATGATAAGGCTATGAACCAATGGGGCTTTGATTATGTTTTGGGATTGGATTTTGTTTCCACATATCTAGATTTCGAATTGAGAGTCATAAATATCTATGAACCCTTCATAGGGAGGAACACTCTGGGAAACCATCATGTGAAAGCAGTTGCTCTCATTTGAGAATTTGAACTTGGGTGGGGCTCTTAATTTCTCTTTAGCGGAAACTGATTATGGGGTCCACATGAAAGAGAAAATCCCCTTACTGATTTTTTTGAGCACCTCTTTATGGATCATAAGATTATTGATGTTGAGATGACCAATATTCAACCTACTTGGAGGAATAAGCAGGTTAATGAGGCCAGGGTGGCGAAAATATTAGATCAATTTCTACTTTCCAAAGTGTTCGTGGAAACCTTTCCTCTGATGATGTAGTGGGTTGGCTAGAGAGGTGAGTATAATCATTATCCGATATTTTTGGAGATTGAAGGGGTAAGAAAAAAACCAACAAGCCCTTTCAAGTTTAATGGGACCTGGCTCAAATAGGAAGACTTCATTAATTTGGTCAATTCTACTTGGGTCCCTCACAAACCTAGTCTTGGGATCACTACGAGGGTACACTTTACAAGAAATATTGCCTAGGTAAAAAAGGTTACTAAATAATGGGTGACTAATAGGAGAATCAAAGACGAACAGGAGCTGAAGGGTGTTAAAAAGGAGTTGGAGGTTATAGAGAATTCTGATGATGGGGTTTTTCCTAGTGATGACTCAAAAACCAAGTTACTCCATCTGGAAACTAGGAAAAGGAAACTCTTGGAAGGAAAAGAGGCTACTTGGAGGCTTGAAAGTTGAGCTATTTGGTTAGATATGGGAGACAAAAACACTAAATTTTTCCAGAATTATGTTGGGTGTGGAGCCTAATTATCTTATGTATTTAAAGGTATCACTGCATTGGACCCCAGTTCGTAATGGGGCAGCAACGCCACCCGTCTATGTACGCCGCCAGGGGGGTTTAGGGAGGCCGACGACGATTATTTGGAGTGCGCCCCCCCCCCCCCCCCCCTAGTAGGGGATTGGGGGTAGCATCCATGAAGCTAAAAATAGATGTAAAATTGCCTTGTAAAATGTTGTAATTTCATAGTCAATCTGAGTCGTTCATTAGGTGGAGATCTGATGGTAGAAGTTATGTTTAATTTGGGGTTTTTTGCCCTAGAAGGACACCCCTCACTATATATGAGGGAATTGTATTGCGTCTATGTAGATCTGTATTTAGAGAGAGAAAGAGAGAGGAGATTGTGTGAGAGAAAAGAGGCAATTACAACGAATCTGATGTAGGTTGTATCTCTTCATTTTGTTGGATAATATAAAAGGAAGGACTGGCTATTTCTCCGTGGACGTAGCCCAAATTTAGTGAACCACGTATATTTGTGTCTCTCTTATTTTATGTGTTTTCTGTGTTTATATTTCTGCAATGTTTTATGTGTTCAATTTCTCTGTAATATATAATTTTCTAACAAATTATGCTAATGAAGGAAAATGGACAACACTATTTGGAAGTTGGAGGATCAAAATGGAGGCTCAACCTCTTCTTTTAAGGAGCTAGCAAATATTTGGAAACATCATTTTGACACTCTTTTCAAACTAGAAGAAAGTGCTTCCATAGCAGAGGTGGTTAGACTAGCTCAATTGTTCCCTCGCTTTGTTGAAGAAGAGGAAACATTCAATCTAATGGAGGAAGTTTCAAATGCATAACTGTTGGAGGTACTTCATAGCTTCCAAAAGGATAAGATTCTAGGGCTAGATGGGTGTCTTGTTGATTTCTTCTTCAATTTTTATGAACTTTTGGGGGCTAATTTGTTGAAGGTAGTGGAGGAGTCCAAGCAAACAGGGAAGGTCCTTGCTTCTTTCAATTAAACGTTCACTACCCCGATTCCTAAGGTGGAAAGTCTGATTAATTTCAATGACTTTAGACCTATTTTCTTGTGAAATTGTATTTACAAGATAATTGCAAAAGTTATTTTCCGTCCAATAAACCTATTACTTTTAGGGTTATACCTAAAGAACATTTTGGGTTTCTGGAAGGGCGTCAAATTCAGAATCCATTGTAGTGGCCTAGGATGATTTACACAACCTAAAATTAAGGAATTTAAAGGGGTTGGTCCTAAATATTGATATCTCTAAGACCTATGATAGGGTAAGCTAGCTATAACTTCGATTTTTATTAACACATATAGATTTCAAAGTACATGTCATAACTTGGGTCATGAACTACCTCACAATGACTTCCTTTGTTGTATTGATCAATGGCTCTGCATCCCTATTCTTTCATTCCCAAAGAGGGTTGAGGCAAGGTTATCCCTTATCCCCACTTTTATTCCTCCTTGTTACTAAAGGTCTCAACCGTCTCTTAACAGATGTCGGGCAGAGAGGGACATTCATAGGAGTAAAGGTAGCATAAAACTTGTTTATAACACACCTATTGTTTGTAGCTGATATGTTAATTTTATGTGGTGGGCCGCATAAAGTCATTGAGTTCCTAAATCAGGCCCTTTTTATATTTCGGAAGGCCGCGATATGGAAATTAACTCCACAAAATCAATATTGTCGAGCCATATTTTGGAAGATTGGGAGCTTCACTTTATAACTAACACCTTTTTCTTTCACTTTAATTCTTTTTTATGATGGTCTCAAATACTTAGGATTTCAACTAAAACCAAATGCTTACAGGAAGGAGGATTGGTCCTAGCTTCTTGAAAATTAGAAAACGACTTAAAATGTGGAGAGAGAGATGGCTCTCCCATAGGGGAAGGTTGGTGTTGATAAAATCAGTCCTGGAAGCTATTCCAGTCTATTGGATGTTCCTAACTTTGGTACGAAAAGTAATTTTGGAGAAAATGTGAAATATATGCCTAAGATTCCTATGGATGGTTCTCGAGATCATTTTGTTATGCCTAAGGTCAAATGGGATATAATTACAGTCCAAAAATCTTGGGGTAGATAGGGTCTAAAAAATCTACCTTTATTTGCCAAGTTGCTTGTAGCCAAGGTAGGTTAAAGACTATTTTCCACAGAGAGCCTCCAAACAACGATTTTGCATTCAAAATATATCCTTCCTTACACAATTGAGGAATGGTTAAGACTTTCAAGCAAAGGTAATTCTAATATGTGTAATATGGAACACGGTGCTTGTATCCTTCCATCTAATTAAAGATGGTCTCTCATGGAGAATTGGCAATGGTAAAAACAGAGAATTGGTATTGATCCCATGGGCAACTTGTGAGAATGAATACAAGATTACATAAGAACTGGTCTTATTTTTAAATAGAAATGACACATTCACTCTAAACCTTGCTACTAAGTAGGAGACTATGACCATTAGGGCTCAAAGGTGGCCAATAGTTGAATAGTTTTGCATTGGGGAAAACCATGTGGGTGCATGGAGGGATTTTACTGCTTGGATGCAAGCTACACATATTCAATTAATAGACACAAAAGATGAATTGATATGGTCATTCTCCTCTTTTGGGGATTATACTCCCAAGATGGGATATCTTCTCTTAATGGTGGAAAGGCTAGGAGAAGAGCAACAATGGTAGTGGAAACCATTGTGGAAAATCAAATTCCCAACAAAATCCTCACATTTTATAATGTGTAATATTGAAATCAAAGTTCGTACATGGGATAATTTATAGAAGAGGAAATTTGAGGGATCTAGCTGGTGTGCTCTTTCTAGGCATGAGATTGAGATAGTTCAACATATTTTTTTTGATTTCCCCTACATGAAGAATTTTTTGTCTTTGTGTAAAATAAAATCCCCCTGGCAACTGAATGGAAAGGAAGAAGTATATTAAAATCTTGGAGGAGGTGGACTGAGAATAGACCCAACAAAATTTTTCAGGTTCCCCTGCTTCTGTGTTGGGACATTTGGCTAGCTAGGAAAAAATCAATTTTCTATGATGCCCCTACTTGCCTTGATAGGTATGCAACCCAAAGCCTTGCTATTTTTGCTTCCCTTCCTCAAAATATTGTGATTTGTGCTGATAGATATGTTTTTGTGTAAGTTTTCAATAAGTCTAAACCATGGGTTTTTGTTGGGTCCCTATAATACTAGTGATTACCCCATTACTATTGTAGTTATACCCCTTATTTATATTGTTGTGCCCCTATTACCCCTATATTGTTATTTCTGTGCCCCATAGAATCCCTCTATTGTTATTTTTGTGGCTTTATATTATTATTGTTAGGTCGGCTGGATTATATTGTGATTCCCTAGACTCCTATATATAGAAAGGAGGTTTTGTCATTTGTATCATCCAAGAATTGTTCATTTATGTAATGTAAAGGAGGTTTCCCCCTTGAAGAGGCTGAATTCTAAGGCGTGGATCTCTCTTTTCTATCTTTTTGTGAGCTGGTTTCATAACATTTGGTATCAAAGCTTTGGATTCTAGGGTTTCGCTGCTCCAAACAGGTCATCGTGGCATTTTCGCTATAACGTTTTTTCTGTGACGTTTCAGAAGTCGCAAAAAAAACCCATTTGAGAATAAATAGCGCTAAACCTTGGGTCCAAATTTCAGAGCTTTTCGCGCGATATTTGCGGAGATATGATCTGAGGAAGTTGGCCTTTTTGCAGACTCCTGAATTACATTCAAAACAGGTGACCTGGGGAAAATCGTCATAACTTTCTATCTAGGGATCGGATTGAAATTTCGTAAGAAGGTACATAAATAGGACGGACTGTAGTTTCTTGTGTGTGTGTTTCAGATTCAAAGGTTGAAACAGTGACTCGTGGCACATCGTACAAGTTCGCTCTACTGAACCAGTCTAAAAACAAGTCACTGTGGGAGATTTCACATAACTCTTCCTTGGAGAATCCAATTTGGCTCAGACTTGTGGCATTGAAAAGAGGACGCAGAAGGCTACTACAGGTAGCAATTTCAGAATTGGATGATCCGAAATTACAGAGATACATCAGATTCAATATTAGGCTTCTATAAAGTGAAAAAAGGTGTGTAGTTTTTTTTTTAATTTTTGTGTAAGCTTGCTTTAACGGAATTCAAAGGGCATAGTAAAGCATTATTATCGGTAACTGATGCCCCGAGGAAAGAAAATGCAAACACCTAGTAAGGAACCTGAAAGCTATAGCATGACCCATGAAGAAGAGGAAGAAATGCTACATGATCTATCAAAATTACAAGAACAAGTGCAACAAATGTCACGCTCACAAAAGCTAACAGAAGCTAAGATAAGTGGCGTGGAATCTAAGATAAATGGCATGGAATCTAAGATAAATGGTGTGGAATCTAAGATAAAGGGCATGGAAGCTAAGATGGATGATTCGAAGACAGATTTGAAGAGAGACATGGCAGATTTGAAGATAGATATGAAGACAGACATGGAAGAATTGAAGAAGTTGCTACAAGAAAGGGTCACTAATGGTGAAAAGGTAGTAAAGGAAACTCATGATGAGAACAAAAGAAATGTTAATCATGATTCCATAGACGCTAATGTTGGATCGAAGAATCACCATATTCCAAAAATCGATATGAGGAAGTTTGATGGCAAGGATCCCGCCACATGGATATTACAGATGGAGCAATTCTTCGATCTCAATAATGTGCAAAACGCACAAAAGGTACGTATGGCAACTGTATATTTGGAACCAAATCAGTTTGTATGGTATCAATGGCTTTGCTCTCATAAACAATTTATCACTTGGGCAATTTTTACGGAAGAATTGATAGCACATTATGAAGATATAAAAAGCAACACTTTTTTTAGCCAATTGATAAGTCTCAAACAAAAGGGTTCAGTAATGGAGCACATTGAGGAGTTCCAAAAATTGAGAATAAGGGTAAAAGATATTCCAGAGGAGCATAGGATTGATGTGTTCATAGGGTCTTTAAAGGATAATATCCAACATGATGTTCGCCTTTGGGAACCTGATTCATTAGAGAAGGCATTCAGGTTAGCAAGAAAAATGGAAAGCAAAATTATGGCAACCAGGAAGCATACCACTCACAACTATAAAGACGGAAGTGTTGTTGCCCCTAGTCTTCCACAACCTATAAGTTTGACACCACAAAAATTGGAAGAAAAAAGAGCAAAAGGACTTTGTTACAGTTGTGATAGCAAATACACAAAAGGTCATAAGTGTGCTAAGAAGAAATTATTCTACATAGATTGTGAAGAGGAAGAAGAAAAGGAGCAAGAAAGGTCAAAAGAAGAAGATATACTGCAGGAACAAAGCCTAGATGAAGAACAAATAAATCCGACCATATCTTGTAATGCATTGGCGGGAATTACCACTCCTCAAACCATCAAGATAGAAGGACAAATCAAGAAGAAAAAGGTAATAGTGTTGATTGATTCAGGAAGCACCCACAATTTTATTCATTGTAGGGTAGCAAAAGAATTGAATTGCTTCCTATATCCAGCACCAGAGTGTCAAGTGATGATTGCAAATGGAGGAACAATAAATTGCTCTGGAAAGTGCCATAATATCAAGCTATCCATGGGAGAATATGTATTGACTAGCCCAATGCTTTCCATTCCAATGGGAGGTGCGGATGTTGTACTAGGAGTCCAATGGCTACAATCCTTGGGTACAATAGCTTTTAATTTTCAAGAACTTTTCATCAAATTTTCTACGGAAGGAAAGGAAGTTGAATTAAGGGGTATTTCAGGGAAACCAGGAAAGATAATCAGCTCTCATGGTATGACAAAGCTTCTAAAAAAGGAGCAAAGAGGTGTAATTGCACAATTATGCTCGCTAGATGTTTCCACATTGTAATCATCTATTTCTCCAGATCTCCAAAAAGTCCTCGACAATCATTCCAAGGTATTTGAGACTCCCAAGGGTCTCCCACCTAAGCATGATCATGATCATGCTATTCATCTGATTCCAGGAAGTGTTCCTCCAAACATCAGGCCGTACAGATATCCCTATGTCCAAAATAGTGAAATTGAACGTATGGTTGCAGAAATGCTAGAGGCTGGTATAATTCAACCGAGTCAAAGTTCTTTCTCAGCTCCAGTAGTATTGGTGCACAAGAAGGATGGATCATGGCGCATGTGTCCAGATTATAGGGAGCTCAACAAGCTCACTATTAAAGATAAGTTCCCCATTCCTGTTATTGATGAATTACTGGATGAATTGCATGGATCAATTTACTTCACCAAGTTGGATCTTCGTTCGGGATATCATCAAATCAGAATGAAGGTTGAAGACATTCCGAAAACGGCATTTAGAACTCATGAGGGTCATTATGAATTTTTTGTCATGCCTTTTGGCCTTACCAATGCACCTTCAACATTTCAAGGTTTGATGAATTCAATTTTCAAACCATTCCTTAGAAAATTTGTGTTAGTATTTTTTGATGATATACTAATCTACAGCAAGTCTTGGAAGGATCATGTTGAACATGTTGACAGGGTGCTACAACTATTGGAGGAGAAACAATTATATGCAAAAAGATCCAAATGTTCCTTTGGAGTCCAGGAGGTGGAATATTTGGGTCATATTGTATCTCATGAAGGAGTTAAGGTAGACCCTAGCAAAATTAAAGCCATTAAGGAATGGAAAATCCCCACATCCATAAAGCATCTACGAGGATTTCTTGGGTTGACAGGGTATTATCGCAAGTTTGTTAAGAATTATGGGAGAATAGCAGCACCTCTAACAACATTATTGAAGAAAGATTCATTTTCATGGACTCCGGAAGCAACAAAGGCCTTTGAACATCTTAAAGAGGCAATGTGCCAAGCACCGGTCTTAGCTACACCGGACTTCACAAAAACCTTTATTGTGGAATGTGATGCTTCAGGAAATGGAATTGGTGCTGTTCTAATGCAAGATGAAAGACTCATTGCTTTTGAAAGTCGTCCAATCAAGGGAAAGTTTTTAAGCAAAGCTATTTATGAGAAGGAAATGTTGGCAATAGTCCATGCACTTAAGAAATGGCGACCCTACCTAATGGGAAGACACTTCAAGGTAAAAACGGATCATGATAGCCTTAAATACTTTTTAGAACAAAGATTATCCTCTGAAGAGCAACAAAAGTGGGTCACAAAGATGTTGGGTTATGACTTTGAAATCATCTACAAAAAAGGGAAGCAAAATGTGGTGGCAGATGCACTCTCAAGAAAGGATGAGGATGTGGAAGCATTGTTGTGTGCCATTTCTATTATCCAACCAGATTTGATAAATGAAGCAAGGGAGGAATGGAAGAATGACGAAGAAGTGTGGGCACTTATTCGAAAGCTACAACAAGATTCCAGTACTTCTGATACATTTAGCTGGAAAAATGATTCGTTATGGTACAAAGATCGCTTATACCTCTGTAAGAATTCCCAGCTAAAACAAAAGATTCTTATGGAATTGCACACTTCTCCCTTAGGAGGGCACTCAGGATTTTTAAAAACTTACCACAGGGTTAAGAAGGAATTTTTTTGGGATGGCCTTAAATCAGATATTCAAAAGTTTGTGGCAGAATGTTTGGTTTGCCAGCAAAATAAAGTTGAAACAATTAAGACATCGGGTCTATTACAACCTTTATCCATTCCAAGCCAACGTTGGGAGGAGGTTTCAATGGATTTTATCACAGGTTTACCCAAGTCTGAGGGAAAGAGTGTCATCATGGTGGTAGTTGACAGACTTACCAAGTATGCACACTTTTGTGCATTATCACATCCATTTAAAGCCAGTACAGTTTCTACTGCATTTATGGAAACAATTCAAAAGCTACATGGAAACCCAAAGATTATTGTAAGTGACAGAGATCCCATTTTCACTGGAAATTTTTGGACAGAATTATTTTCTTGTCTTGGTACTCAGTTAGCTCATAGCTCATCTTATCATCCTCAATCTGATGGGCAAACTGAGATAGTAAACAAAGGTTTGGAAGGATATCTTCGTTGCTTTGTATCTGATAAGCAGACACAATGGGTCAAATGGTTGCCTCTGGCTGAATGGTGGTATAACACTTCCTTCCATACAGCAACAAAAATGACCCCATTTATGGCACTTTATGGGTATCAACCACCATCCATCACATCATATTTAAGAGAAAATTCTAAGGTTCAGGCAGTGGAACATCACATTGAACATCAACAACAAGTCCTCCAACTCTTAAATGATAACCTCGTATTGGCACAAAATAGAATGAAACAACAGGCAGATCAACATCGCAGTGAAAGAAGTTTTGATGTAGGTGATTGGGTATTCCTGCGGCTACAACCATATAAGCAAATGTCCCTAAAGCAAGCTAAGAAGGATAATAAATTATCACCAAAGTATTATGGTCCGTACAAGGTGTTGCAAAAGATTGGTACTATGGCATACAAATTGGAGCTTCCTGCAGCTTCTCGATTGCACCCAGTTTTCCATGTTTCATGTTTAAAGAAGGTTATAAGTGACAAGCTCCCAATTCAAACAATATTGCCAGAACTTGACGAGGAAGGAAAAATTATATTGGAACTGGAAGCAGTCACAGAAACAAGAACTCGACAGCTACGAAATCGATCAATTTCAGAGTATCTTATCAAGTGGAAGAACTTATCCGCTGAAGATTCCACATGGGAGGATGAGAATTTTATGCAGAAGTATCCAGAACTACTCAAGCGTTGAGGACAACACTTTTTTGAAGGAGAGGGGCATGTTGGGTCCCTATAATACTAGTGATTACCCCATTACTATTGTAGTTATACCCCTTATTTATATTGTTGTGCCCCTATTACCCCCATATTGTTATTTCTGTGCCCCATAGAATCCCTCTATTGTTATTTTTGTGGCTTTATATTATTATTGTTAGGTCGGCTGGATTATATTGTGATTCCCTAGACTCCTATATATAGAAAGGAGGTTTTGTCATTTGTATCATCCAAGAATTGTTCATTTATGTAATGTAAAGGAGGTTGCCCCCTCGAAGAGGCTGAATTCTAAGGCGTGGATCTCTCTTTTCTATCTTTTTGTGAGCTGGTTTCGTAACAGTTTTTTTATAGATATTCCCAAAGAGACGAAAGGAAATGTGGGGGAGGAGAAATTCTTTAACTAACATAAACTCACTTCTTTAGATTGGAAATGGGGTTACATGAAGGTCTGAATAACTATGCATAACATAAGTGGTTGCACCCACAGAAACCATATTAAATGGTTTCCTTACCAATACACATATAAGTGGATCAGATCCCACCCTTGTGTTCTCCTATATTATATTTTAAAATCCTTGATGGGTTGTTAAGAATGAAAAAAATGTGTCATACTGCCACAATCCTACCAAGCCACATTTATAGGGGATGTGGTAGTATGCCCCCTTAATGGCTTAGTATATCAAAGCTGCAAATGGCATGGGAGAAATCCCCACTCTAGTATCCAATGCCCAATACATGTTGCAGTTCACCTATGCTCATAAATTTTCGATGGTCTCCAACACATGTCAATGGATTTTCGCAACCTTTTTGCAAACCCAACCTCCCTATGCCAGTGGTTCATTGTGGCAAAATATTATGGAGGATTTAATTATTGGTCTAGTAGAGGTCACTCATATCAAATGACAGTTTAATCCTTCGCATGATTACCTTTGGTCTAGTGGTGTTCAATATAGGGATGTTTTGCAAATTCAGGGAATGGGGAATCACTTCTATTCTTTTAATCATGGAAAAGGACTTATATTTAGGTCTTCTTATAATGTTCAACTATTTAGAAAGATGCATGAGGAATACTTCCTCTTTCAGGTCTTCGTCTATTCAGGCCCAACCCTTAAGGGTTTCGACTAGAAAATCCAACAAGAGGTGATGTTATCCTCTATTGCACCATCCTTTACCATTTCCAGCTACTAGTGGGGGTCAATTTCCCTAATCAAGGAAAGCCTTGGGGAGGGGTTGCTAAGCAGGTTTTTCTGCTAGCCACATCGCTTTGTCAGAGCTAGCTTTGCTCATATGCACTGCTTTAGTTCCTATCTACTCAAGTTAGATTCCATTATCTCTTTTCATGAAAATGTATTCTTAACTATTATCTTGTGTCTATTGGCTACTTAAGTAATAACAAATCTCTAGGTGGATCCTTTTTCATTCACCTTTAGTGTTAGGGGGACTGTATTTCTTTTCTTAGTTCTTCGAACTTCCCCATTGGGTACTGCCCTTCATAACGCCACTGTTGCTTGAATTTGTCTCTTGTCATTGCTATCTTATTCCTAATGGCTCCATTGTTCTACGTTGGAAAGGTTCCACTCTTCGATATGCAAACATGCCTCATCAGTGTGTCTCTGTTCACTGTGGGGCTACTTATTATTAGGAATGTGGGGAAAGTGGAAATACCAAGGCACAAGTTCAGGTAGAGAGTTTAGTTGTATGGTTTCAAGAGCTCACTCCCACACTAATATAGACATAGATTGCACAAGTAAAAGGAGATATTTCCAATCAAAGATGTATTCTCTTGGTTATAGAGGTTCTTGCAGATGTTGCGGATTGGGTTCTTGATGCCAAACATATTCGTGGCTGGTACAACCAATATATGTACACACTAAATATATATTGGCACATGAGGTTTCTACTTCGAAAAGTATTGTTAGACATACGTGAAAGAGGAGTTGATATTCTCCTCTCCTCGAATCAAATGCAATGTTAATTGAAAACACTAGATGATCGATTAGGGTGTACTCAAAAGCATATAATCATTCCTCTAGAATCTATCTGCTCTTCGGGCAACAAAAAGGAACCAATAAATATAGAAGCCACTAATTTAGTTAATTCGTCTTAGCTTGTTTGTTTATGTTATGGTTTTAGTTTTTGTGTCAAAATTTCCTACTCAATCTCTTCATAGACTTGAAGGCCTGATTTGTTTTGAATCTTACCTCTCTTGGGAATATTTTGTAACTCTTTGAAAAGACAATATTTTTGGATTCAATCGAGTTTTTCAAGTAACCAACTAGTTCGAACTTCTCTTATTTAACATGTAATATGAGATTTGAAAGAAATACAAAAAGTTACATTAAAAACAATATTATAAATATCTGAAGATAGAGAAAAAATGTGAAATATTGAAAATAATAACAATAATAGCTAACAAAAATAAAAATAAAAATTTAATTAGAAATATATGGTTAAGAATCTTAACCCTTTTTTTTTTAACATCCATTTAATAATTCTAGTTACCCTACAAACACAAATATTATATCATAAGTTCATTAAATGAGGATGTCCCAAGAAATTTACTTCATAACACCATTAAAAAATCCGATAACTTAATAACACACTCCTTTTTTTTTAATTAATTTAATTTGTATGATGTGGTTCAAAACTTTCATGTGTCATTATAGAGTTCAAATGCTTGATACACACATTTTTAATGTTATTATTGATTGTATTGTTTAACTATTATATGCTTTGGAGTTTTTGGTTGCAAGTGAAATATTTTTTTTTTTTAATCTCGTGTTGTTTAAAATGTGTTTATATGATTCAACACACTAAAAAATGCATGCAATATTCGAATTGTAGAGAGTTCATAATTCAAATTGTATCCAACAAATTCCTATCGAATTCTGGACAAATTTAACTGTAACATAAAACAGAGCGTGGCATTATTTTTTATTAAAAAGTCTGAATGGTTATTTTCTACAATCACTAAATAGTGAATTTTTAAAGGTGTAGTCTAACTCATAGACCAAATAACTTTTTTCGTCGGAATTCATTAAAATACGACAATACAATTTCAAGAATTTTGTTGTTTAAAATACATTTTTGAATGCGTAAATGGATTCAGCACCATGAAAAACCCCTTCGGCACTTGAATTATGCAGATTAAACAATTTAAACTCAAGTTTTAAAAAATCTCTATTAGATTTTGATTAAAATTAACCAAAAAAAATGTTGCGAAAAATTCCATTTTATCTTTAAGTTAGACTATGCCATTGTTAAATAGTGAACAAGAAATTTATCATTATGATTAGTTTTGGTTGGTTAGTACTTTGTTTAGGTTATAAGAAGTCTGGGATACCATTAGAGTTTGACACAATCTAACTTATAAAACAAATGTTTTTTTTCACCGGAATCTTACGATACAATTTCAAGTAAGATTGTGATTTTTTATTGTTTAAAATACATTTTTGAGTGCATAAATAGATTTAACACTCTAAAAGACCCACAGTGCACTAGAATTTTGATTAAACAACTTAAACTTAGGTTTTTAAAAATCTCAGTAAGATTTTAGTTAAAAATTAATCAGAAAAAATGCTACTAACTAATATCGTACATATTCGTTATTTGGAAACCATGCGAAACCATGGAGAAATGTGATCGTCCGGAATGAATCCAAGACGATATTACGTATAATATTTGTTTTTCTCTTGGAAAATGATATGGATAAGTTTGGTAGGAATATGCGATACAAATAGGTGAGGTGCTTCGCTGTATTGTGACAAAATTTAATAACCAAAGGAAATTTCTTGGCCAGCAGAATTTACCCGGCCATCCGTTATTTAATGCCGTAAGAGAAGGTGATCGTACCGATGGCCATGCATCCAACCATAGCTTATTTAACATACCCTTGACAATAACCATGAGATAGCTTATTTAATATACCCTTGACAATAACCATGAGATATTTGTGTTAGAGTGAGTGATTATATAGTAAATGTAGTTGATATAAGCGGAAAGTTTATATCAATCCCATGCACAATCATATTAGTAAAATTACGGTTAATTAAAAAAGGTTACTGATACCATGTTTTACTAGTTGGCCAACAACACTTAACTTGTATTCTCTACCCACAAAGTTTTTATAAATCGAGATTATTCATTGCCCAATTGGTGGAGCTCGAGCACGAGGGTCGAGAGGATGGGACCTTGACACAGTTGTCGAGGCAGAACCTTCCTGGCACATTTTTCGAGACAGAATCTTGCAGGAATATTTTTTATGCTTGAGGAATCTTTATATTCCCTTGGAGGTTGATTTTTTATAAAGGTGGAACGATGTCGACTTTATAGCAAATTTTCTCATAATTTCATAAGGAGCACGTTAGTGGATTCAAAATTTTCATCTAAGTAGCAGAACTCCAGCCAACCAACAAGAAGGAATCTTTGGAGGAATCTTCAAGGTTCCTGAGGGTCCGGATTTTGACGGTGTTAGAAAGGGGTCAAGTTTATAGTCATTTCACATGATTTCGCACCATGAATTCAATGATGATGTCTGTTTCTATAGCTGATCTTTGAATTTTTAGACCATTCTGGAAAATGGAGGTATAAGAGTCATTTATGTAACTGATTGTAATTTATTTCTGTTGCCATTTAATGAAAGAGGCATCCCTACATTGAGTAGGGCTCGAAGACGTAGCACACATTGGGCGAACTTCGTCATCAAAATTTCTTGTGCCTTTGATCTAATGGTTAGTTTTGACTTCTACTTCTTTCATGTGTTTATGTTACTTGGTTACATGCTCTTTTAAATGCAATTTTGTATGCATCCATGAAGTAAAAGATCTCGATCAAGTTTGGTATCAAAGAAGGTCTTCTTGATGTGAGTTACATGAGTGAATTCTAACTAGGAACAAGCTCCAAAGAGGAGAAGGAAAACTCAAATCCTTTGATCCCAAAGAGGGGCATGCAACACAAAGATAGAACATAGCAGATGAGGAAGCTCGAATGGAGGAAGAGTGATATTATTGCAAGATCTTCTTCACCATGGAAAACAAAGTTGACAAGTTGTTTGTAGAATATGAGAAGACAATCAAGCCTGAGAAGAAAGAATTGAATGATCATGCCTCAATAAATCATGAAGGTGGAGGAGAAGAGCCTCCTCCCTCTTTGTCCTCCAGTGAAAGTTCTTCTTTTTCCTCTTCTCGTCATTCTAACAGGCATCATAGAAATGCATATAAAAATCCTTTTTTTAAGTTGGATATCAAGTTTGATTTTCCTATGTTTAGTGGAGAATTGAATGCAGAAAAGCTAGATAACTCGATTAGATAGGTTGAAGTTTACTATCTCATAAAACGAATAAGAGAGGATGATGCCAATATCCAGCTAGCCTTCTTTCGATTGAGTGGAACTGCTCTCGTCTAGAGGGAAGGAAAACTGCGGAAAGGTGGTAAGAATAGTCATAGACTTCTTTCATCTTGATCTATGTTTGTCTCCGCTATAAGAGGACAATTTTACCCATTGGGCTACAAAAAAAATCCATGATGGAATGGAAACATTTGAAACAAAGTAAAGATCAAATTGTTCAGAATTTTACAAAGAATTTTAGGAAACAAGCATTAGCATTGAATGTTCCACTGGACACTTCTAAGACGTTGATGAAATATATTGGCTCTTTGCATAATTATCTGTGTCATTCATTGTTATTATTTGAACCTGAAACTCTTGATGAAGCTACAGTGAAAGTTGTACATCCTGAAAGCAAGGGGGGTGTGAGCAAGAATACCACCCAAAGAGGACATCAACAGCTAAGAGAAAAGAAGCAAAGCCCTCTTGCACTCATTGTGAGAAAGAAGGACATGATGAGGAGCATTGCTAGAAATTGCATCTAGAATTGAGGCCAAAAAGGAACGACAAGAAAGGGAAGAAGAAGACAATTGCAACTGTGCAAAAGGACCAAGAATCTGAATCATAAGATGATGAGAAGATCACCGTTGCGGTATTTTCAGGTGTTGGACCAATTGACCTGGGATCGGACTTAGGTAATAAAATGAATATTTCAACTCTTGGAATTGCAGAAGATGTACCTATCGACTTTGGTTTCGATTCCAGAAATGAGACAAAGATTTCAGTAGATGTTGTGCCAAAACTGAAGAGGGCACCAAATGTTGCATGGCTCTAAGAACTCGAAGAAATCAACCAAATCATTCATGCGGAGAATGATGAACTAAGGAGACTCCTACAGGAAGCATAGAAGGAGAAACAAAGGTTGCAGCATCAGCTAGCCAAAGAGGAGACCTTGGAAAAGTTGCAGCATAAAAAGCCCAAGGTAAAACATGATTCTTCAATTTCATGTATTTTTTTATGATGATGATTTCGTTGCTTTTGATAAACATACTACAAGAATTGGATCTAAATTGTTGAAGAAAATGGGGTATCAAGGAAAGGGCCTTGGCATTAATGGCTAAGGCATTGTGAATCCCATCAAAGTGGAGGAAGTTCCTTGTTATGTAGGATTTGGATATGTTAGAAAAGAGGTTGGGAAATGCTCCAAGACATCCAGTGACCAACCAATGATAGATGATGAGAGCACCTAATCACATTCCAGTGATAACTAGGATTCCATGTGCACTTATTAGAGGCGCACCAAGAGTAAGCGTTAAAATATGATACAGAAAGTTTGGAGCAGAAAGAATCATTGCAGTCACTGCAATGAGGTTGGAAACTACAGAGCAACACGTCAAATACTACATGCCTAGAAAGAACCTATGAAGGAACTAGCTTGTGAAGATGTTTAACAATCGAATCTACCACATGGAGATGACCCATTCACTTTGTTGAGAAAGATATGGTTTTACTATATATAGTAGCTTGTCATGGCCACATTTTGTAAATCATGTGTTGCGATATAATTGTAAAAGTGATTATGTGTTTTCCATTGCTTATTAAAGAAACAATGATGTTTTGGATTTTTGTTGATAGTCAGGGTATTGTTTTATGTTATATTGTAAAATTGACCAAAGAGTGTGTGTTATAAACTCTTGGAAACTGTAGCTATTTGAGTCATGTTTGGTTTTAATTTGCAAAGAATGTACCACAGGTTTGCATGGAATGCAAATTTTGAAAGTGTCTTTTGACAAAGACACATGTAGATTCTAGGATGTTTTCATGCTTTTGGAGGACAAAAATCTCCTCAGTGGGGTCGAATGATCCAAGTGGCTCCAAAAACGCTCAAAATTTAGAAGTGGCTTTTGAAAATCTCAAAAATAATTTCTTTTTGGATTGAAATGAGACTAGGGTTATGTTGAAGATATCGATGCAAACTTTCCAACTATGCGAATGACACCTTAATCTGAGTTCGTATGTGAAAGTTATGGTCAGTAAAAGTTTTGGTCAAATTAGGCCCAGTGGCAGCCACAAACGAGGCAACACTTTGGCATTTACTGGCGCAAGGATTTTGGCCGCCGAAATGGGTAAATTGGTCGCCTCATTAATTTGTCCAGTAAACCCCAAAATTTGGTCAAAATTTTTTGAATAGTATTTTTTATTTAATAAAAAATAAATTAAAAAAACATATAAAAATAGGGGGCAAGCCATCACGCCTGCCACCCCACCCCAAAAGATCATATGTGAAATATTATCATATGGTTCAGGGCTCGCGGCTGACCTAGGACCCCACCCAACGACCCACGGGCATTCCACATAATCCAACCACCGAATAATGGGGCTAACGGGGTTCGAACCTGCCCAGCCGTGTAGGCCAGCCCGCCAACAGGCGGCCCCCAAAACTCAGTACGTGCCAACCTAAAACAAAACAATACACCTTTTTTTTATGGGTGGGGATTTGAACCTCGAACTTGCGGCAACTTTTACCAATGGGCCAATGACACTTACCTTGTATTCACCGCCTTATAAACTGAGATTATTCATTGCCCGGATGGTGGAGGTCGAGCACAAGGGCCAAGAGGACAGAACCTTGACACAGTGGTCGAGCTAGAACTATGCCTGACATGTTTTTCGAGACAGAATCTTGTAGGAATATTCTTAATGCGTGAGGAATCTTTATATTCCCTTGGAGGCTGATTTTTGAAAGAGGTGGAATGATTCCAACTTTATGTCATTTTTCTTAGAATTTCGTAAGAGCGTAGTGGTGGACACATAATTTTCATCTCAGTAGTAGAACTCTAGCTAACCAGTGAGAAGAAATCTTTGGGGGAATCTTCAAGGTTCCCAAGGGTCCTGATTTTGATGGTATCAGATAATGGTCAAGTTTATAGTTGTTTGACACGATTTCACGCTAATATTTCAACAGTGATGTTCGTTTCTACAGCTGAGCTTTGCATTTTTAGACCATTCTAGAAAATGGAGGTATAAGGGTCATTTATGTAACTGATTGTAATATATTTATGCTGTCATTTAATGAAAGAGGCCTCCCCACATTGAGCACGGCCTAAATACCTAGCCCACGTTGTGCGAACTCTGTCATCAAATTATCTTGTGCCTTCGATCTCATGGTTGCTTTTGATTTCTACTTCGTTCATGTGTTTATGTTACTTGGTTACGTTCTCTTTTAAATGCAATTTTGTATGCATCCGTGAAGTAAAAGATCTGGATCAATATACATGACAATCAAGAAGTTTTTCCAATTTGTAAATGATGAAGTTATGGGTCCTACCTAAATCAATCAATATTTTTAGACTTTTCCTTTTTGTATATCCCTTTATCTTGAGGGCTTGTGTAGTATTGATGCGGGCCAATGCATTACAAGATAATGTTGGAGTAGTTTCTTATAGCTCTAGATCATGTGAAGTTTCCACTTCTTGATATTCTTCATCTTCATAGTCTATCTAGAATAATTTATTCTCATTGCATTTATGCCCTTTTCTATAATTGTTGTTATAGTTGGAACATAGTCTCTTCGCTCTTCTTTCCTCCATTTGTTGGGGATTCAACCTTTTCAGTTTAGGAAAGGGAACATGGTTTTTTCTATAGTTATTAGTGACCAATTTTCTAGTGGTCATATCTTTCCTTTCAACTTTCCTTACCAAATTGAAAGCATGCTCTAGAGATTTAGGTCCAAAGAGGCACACCTCATTTAGGATGCTTCCTTTAAAGTACCCATAAATAGGTCTAACTTATCCTTTAAAATATTCGTTACTTTGAGACTCAAATTTTTGAATTGTTGAATGCACTCTATAACAACACCTTTTTGTTGAAGATTTACCAAATTATTGGCTAAATACTATGTTTCTCTTAATATCCCCATAATGTGCTATCAATTCCTCTTTAAAAATGGATCAAGATATAATATATATTTTTTTCTTTCACAAATTCATTGATACCATACATGTCGGTCTTGTTCTAACAACATGGATGCGATATTTACCATTTATAAGGACACCACTTGGTGTAGATCAAGGTATTTCTCCATCTGAAATATACACATTACAATATCATTACCATCAAATTTCCTCATATCAATCTTTAAAATGTAAAAGTTCCTTGGTTCTAACTTGAAGCCTTGATGATATGGTTCTTGGATTGAAAATTCATGATTATGGTCCTACAATTCAATTTTTTTTCTCTTCAACTGTGATAATATACTCCCCAATTGACATTGATTCTCAACAACATGTTTCTCCTTGTTTTCACAATTTGTTTGGATCTCCACATTTATTTTAGGAAACCTCTCCAAGAGAATATTTTCCATGGAAATCACAGATTTTTGTATTTATTCCTTACTTTC
The DNA here is from genome assembly GCA_031772625.1 of Pinus tabuliformis. NCBI lineage: Eukaryota > Viridiplantae > Streptophyta > Pinopsida > Pinales > Pinaceae > Pinus > Pinus tabuliformis. The sequence continues at coordinate 286,579,816 of CM062818.1, forward strand.
AATCATCTTCTTTTATATTCCTTCCTTACTTTCATTCATCTTCTTTTCTTTTCCTTCCTTACTTTTATTAATCTCCTTTTCCATTTCTCTTTTAAGCTTTTCTTGAGAACCTAAGAAATCCACCTGTTTCAACATACTACCATCCATTTCATTAACTTTATTCTCTAATTGAGATAACCTAAATTCTAGGTCTTCAGTTTCTTCATGAATCAAGGATGGGCATGTAGTAGATTTAATTAATTAGTAGCTTTCTTTGAAGGCGTGTTGGAAAATAATAATATCCCTCCTCTTTATTAAAAATAAAAGGGGATCTTCTAATGAATATTTAGGTCACTAGTAAGTTATGTACATTAATTTATAGAATATCAAAATGGTTGAAGCTTTATTGATATATCTGTGATATTTGAGGCCTTCTGGATATAAAAAGTTGTTCTTCAATACTCTGATCTGTAGTTCCTACAATTCCACGTGTGTAAATTGAATATGATATGCCAACTAAAATTTATAGTAACTTTTCTAAAACATGGAGATTTTTTTTGTCTCTTCCCAGAATAAAAATTGTATAGCATGTCACATTTTCAATTCTTAAAATATAATTCTTGAACATGTACCTAAGTTACTCCTATATGTCTCTAAAAATTCCTAAAGATTTCATAGTCTGGAAATTTCCAAACAAGAAGATATAGAAAAATACTAAGCTGACTTGTTTAATTTCTTTTTAATAATTGTTCAAAACACTAATGCCCATGGGATATAACTCCCAAAGTATAATGAAACAAATTCTGAAAGTGAATCTAGTTGTTCCCCAATATTTCTTCTTAATATGATTCAAGTTTCACTTTATGGAGCCTTACAAAAAAAAGTTTATAGTACAAATATCAAACTACCATGTTTGAGACTAAATTCCGGAGCATATAGAAACCATACATTCCTTGGAGAGTATCTTTGAGAATATAGAGAACCAATATTTATAACTTGGACAAGATGTTCATCACTATTTCTCCTCGACATGGTCCAAGTTTCATACTTTTAAGCCTTAGATAAAAAAAATTATAGTGAAAATGTTGAACTGGCCTATTTGAGACATAATTTAGGAGAATTCAAAAACCATAACTTCCTTTGACCATATCTCCAAAAATATAACCAACAAACATCTGAAACTTGAGTTAGAGGTTACTCAAGATGCCTTCTTAATCGTATCCAAGTTTCACCACCTGAAAACTGATAGACAAAATTATAGCGAAAATTCCACGATGACATGTTGAAGTAGCAAAAACCTGGGATCAAGAGCTATGATACAAGATGTTATGGTCCTCCACCTTAAAAATGGTAGGAAACCAATAATTACAGTCCACTTCGAGGGGGGAAATCCTTTAACATTAATTACAATGAAAAAGACAATATTTGATGATCCTAAGACTAGGGCTCATTAATATATATAGTAGACAAAGGATATGATTATAATAAAATGAGACCATGAGGGGTTCTAGCCTACATAATATAACAATAAAAATTTAATCACTCAATATGAAGGGCGTAATAACATGGGGCTTATATGATTTGAATGGAAAATTTCATCTTCCCATGGTAATTACCTATGGTATTATAACTCAAAAAGGCTATAAATTTTGGGCCTCAACTTTGTAAAACGATAGATTCTTCCACCACAATTTAGTTGTAATTGTTTTCCTTTATTTTAATAAAGAGTTTTCTTGTGTGCGTTTTTTTCTTCCCTCTCAGCGTTTAAGTTTCTTAGATCTTGGTTCCAAAGATCTGGATTAGTGGAATCAGAGCAGGCTATGACTCCATGGCAATTAGAGGGATGTAGGTGAATGAATATTGGGCTTTGCTTCACATGTAGGGAGGCGGTTTTGGAAATGTTAGCAACTATTATTGATGTGAGAAATTTTATCGTATTTTCAAAAATGTTGATCATTCTTTGGACTGGAATTTTTGGGCTATCATCTTATTTTCCCTTTTAAATGTGGTATTTCTGGATGGCCGAGTTCAAATCATCTTGATGCTTTTTTTTTCGTTCGATTTTGAGTTGCAACGTTTTTCCGAAGGCTTTCATCTGTAATTTCTGGAATCAACTCTTTTTGTTTTTCAAAGGGGTCTAATGGAGAATGTAGACTAAAGCAGGTTGTTGTCTACAACAGAGAAATGTAATAAAAAATGGAAGATGATGGTTAGAGCATGCACACGCATTATCTCAATTTGGTCAGCCCATGGGGGAATACATCTACTTGATGATGATACCTACCACCCACAAAGATTTCCTTTGGCTTGTATAGTTAGGTCACATGTCCAGCGCAACTTACCAACCGATAAATCTAAGGGAGTCGCTTCACTGTCAGAACTTCCAATCATTGGTGAATCTTCTAGAAATCATATTTTTTGGCACATGATTAGGAGACCTCACGGGCGGCCCAGCCACCAGTCCTATTCTCTTCTCCCTTATCGTAACCATATCAATACAAGGGCAACTCCTATTTCTTACTCCATAGAAAAGTTAATGCAGTCTGACATGCAAGGGGAATAGCAGTTTCCTTGTTGCTAAAGTGCCAAAGTCAACTTTGAGGGAAATATAAATGCAAGGAAACTGCTATTCCCCTAGCATGTCAGACTGCATTAACTTTTCTATGGGATAAGAAATAGGAGTTGCCTCAATACAAGTGGGGAAGAAAATAATAAATGGGTGATGCTTGACTAACGTGTTCTTTCCTTGACCGAAGCAGAAGGTGAGAATAAAAGAAAAAGAAAAGTGGTTCAGTATTTCATTCATCATCATTAGTGACATATTTCTTTCAATTTTGTTTGCAACAAGAAGCATCAAATAATGAAATAAAAATAAGAGATGTTATGATATCATTCAAATCTATTTTTCTTTGTAGAAATATTTAATGCATCATGTGCTAAGGAATCCTAGTCGATGTGGATCGTAACGGCACACAATTACCTTATGTCGTGGGACCACTGAGGGGACCTCACTTGGCTAGGATGCTTTGTTTCCTGAAAAAAAGCAAAGTATATCAGTCCAGTCCATTATTATCGTATAGTATTATTATTATTTTGTGTCACTTTAGGTTTTTAATTGGGTTGGATTCTAAGGCTACAGGTGTCGCAACAAAGGAATTTCTAGCCCCCTCAGAGTCATGCAACCCTCAATCCCCATCCCTCATGTATGAGGTCGTTCAAAAGACCATTGTTTACATTTTTCACAATATTGATCTTTTTCAGCAGGGTTGGTATCAAATATAAGTAAGCATGAGATGGGACGATTCTAATGAAGCTTCTCTTGGCATTCCTTCCCATGTGGTGCAATATAAAGACTAGGTCTAAGCATGAAAGATACTATAACAGTGTGGAAGATAAATGATGGTGATCGATGTTTTTCCACTTGTCCTTTTCGAATAAAATTTACACAGCAGGATGTCCTCTTGTCGGTGATGGTGTCTTTCAACTTAGTTGTAAAGGTAACATAGATATTTTTTACATCTGTTGCCTTATTAAAGTTAGAGCTTTTGTACACTACCATGCAAGAGAATACATTTTTTCATGAGATTCATGTCTGTCCCAAGCCTCTTCTAGGAATGCACTTTTATTGGCCCCTTCATTTAGACACATTACATATTTTCTTGGTTGATCTAAGCATGCAAGTGGTGCTTTTTAAAAGCTTCCTCTTGTGTGTTTGTCACAGAAAATGTTCAGAAATTCAAAATTCAGTGAAGTTCATCTATCAAGGAACTTCCATAGTGAGTTTGGAGCAACAAATAGTATGTAGAATTTCCTGTAGATTCACAAGCTCATGCAATGTACTAAAGCAAAATGCAAGAATCTACTTCTAATTTCAACCAGCGAAAGCCAATAGATCGATGAAAAAAATATGAAGAAGAAGAAGATAAATCAATGGCACATAACACAATAAGTATTCAGGGAAAGCCTAAGCTGAAAACCCCCACTATCTGTATTGCATTAAATCAGAAATCCAAGATGATAATACAATGTTTTTTCTCACAAGAACAATCTCAGCACTCAGTATGATCAATCTCCTTGCTCACAAGCAAGCTCAAGCCAATCTCTAGCCTCTTCAGCTACTCTCCAAGCCCTTGATTCCTTGCGCAATTCCTATGGATGAATAGCCCATATTAATGGGAATCTAATGCTTCCAAAACTGTGTAATACAATCTAGGTTGACTTCATGATTACATGCATGATCTATACAACTCAGTAAATCATACAACTGATAGTACAATGTCCGTGCACTCTAGTCTCAACTGGGTCTCTCTCATAATCGACATGCATGAGTTTTTGATGAGGGAATCTTTAGTTAACTAGAGTGACACTTGTGGATGCACTAGTGCACCTGTTAGCGCTTGAAATTTCACCTCAGGCTGAGAAAGGTAAACCTCAAGGCTACATCAAACCATTTAGCCTCGTAGCTAGCCCTATGGGGCAGGAGAAGGCTCTCTCCGGTCAATCTCGGCAGATCTTCAATGGGATGAGATGACCAACAAGGTAACACTGATATTAGGCTAGTAAACTGATTAAAAAGGTTGATTTGGGGTTTTTTGGGTTTTTGGTGGCAAATTGAGGAATTGCAATTTTGGGTGCGGGGATTTGACACAGTTTCTGGAGGGGGTTCTTTGGGGCGAGGTAGGAGACCGTATTGATGCCTTAAATTGAGATGGATGATCAGGAATGAAAGATGAGGAGCTAAAGAGAGCAAACAATGACTTTGAATTCCCTTTAGACAGTAGAAAACATTGAAATTAAACAAATTTAAAAGCAGAGCATGGCAAGCATGAATTCTTACTTTAACACTTCATTTGTTTAATGTGCAGCAGTAAAGGAAAGGAAATGAATCACATAACAAAGCTTACAAGAACACTGAGAAACACACCATCAACACATGAGTCCACAAGAATCCCAAAGATGACTGCAAAACCCTGGTCTTCCTTAGCCAAAAATTGTAGAGATACAGTGAAATAATACAATGATAGCTTCTCCCTCAAGAGTCCAACCATGAAAATGAGCAAGAAAGTACATAATATAGATGATCTAACCTCTTTCCCTGCCTCCATGGGTCGAGCTCACTATCCTAGGAGCTGTTTGAACCACTTCTAAACTAAGCACTACAAAATAGGCAATCAAAACAACATGCCTCTATAAACTTGGAAACCAGTTCATACATTCAATTTTTACCCTTTACATAAATGAATCTTCTAGAAGTGTTAAACAAGAGTAAAAGTATCTAAAAAGTGTCACAATTACATCCAAGAGGACCATCATTAACCTCAAAAAGTCAAAAAGAGTCAAATCTGCGTTTTCTGGGCTGAACAAGTCAATTCTGGCAAAATCTGCTCAACGGGTCACGCACCCCTGCTCAACGGGTCACGCACATTGGGAGCTGTGTTTGAGGCACTTGTAGGTGTCAGAATTGGGTGCAGGATAGCACGTTGGAAAGGTCTGTGAGTCTAATTTCCAACCCAATTGGAATTTTTGAATTTGGAGGTCATTTGCCCTGTCAAAACTTAATTCTCCCAAGACTGGTTTCTGCAACTCAAAAAAGGGGCAGAAAGTCAAATTTTCCATGTATTTTGACCTTCTGGAGGCCCAAAACTCCATAAAAACTCAAGTCCATCCATAGGAATGTGTAACTTTGCATGAAAAATCTAGAAATGCTGAGTTTTTGCAAAAAGGAGCTGCCATGACAAAGGGTCTCACCGGGGGTGAGACCCGTTGAGGAGCCAAAACCTATAAATTTCCAAAAAATGCCAAAATTACCCAAAACTTTCAGAATTTTTTGGGATTTGAGTTGTGGCTAGGCTATTGAGTGCCATGATCTTTGAGAGAAGCCTCAGCCAAGATACGGAGGGGATTTGGCCTCTTTCTCCTTTTTTGTGCCTTGGCCAAACTCCTTGGATCCGGCGATTGTAATTTTGGCATTTCTCTAAAACCATGACACCTGTGAAAAAAGTGAATGAGTTTTTTCTTCTTTAGAATGTTATGGACAAAAACCTCTCTCAGTTTTCGAAAATTCATCTTTTATTGCTCTGAAACATCATTTGAGTGCAACTTGTCCCGATGTGTGAAACAAGAAATTTTGTCGAAATGGAGCGAAATGAAGGGGATAGGGGGCTTCTAAATTCTTGGGGAAATTTTTGGGAGTAGGGAGGGATGTTAGGGAGCAGAGGAAAGTGGAATCTCAGAGATTGAGCAAGGGGAAGGGGTCCAAAAGGGCAAAACACAGGCCAAACCTAGAAAATTGCCAGGGTTGTAGCTAGAAACTAGGGTTTGCGCAAAAATGAGGAATTTGGCGGATCTAAGGGATGGGAAGTGTTTGATAAGGTATTTTAAGGATAGGGGAAGGTGTATGAACATCAGGAAACAAGTTTTGCCGGTGATTTAACCATCCAAGAGAAATTGCCTTCAAAACCCTAGGAGAGGGAAATGAGCTTGCCTAGGCACAACTGAAGCATGAATAAGGTGTAAAATGACTCATTAGACACTGACATGATAATGAAAACCCTCTGAATGATGATAGGCTCAGCTGAATGATGACATGGACTGACATTTGGGCAAACCCTAGACCTAATGCCTAGTGACCAAATTTTGCTTGAAGACTCACTGAAATGACAAAATTTGACCTTGACACTCTGAGACCACTTTGTAAGAGCATATTTGATCACTGTAGGAAGGCTGGAAAGACTGACACTAACATTGGCTCCAATGGGGATGGTAGCTCCTTGGAGGTGCCAAGAACCTTAGACCTCTGGGAGAGCAGACCAGTGCCTTACAATCATTGGGCAATGGAGTCATTATTTTGAACGGAGAACACAAAACCTTTGACACATTTATTGAATGAAAACTTGACTGAAAACTGACTGAAACTTAACTGAAACTTGACTCAAACCGACTCGATGGCAAACTGAAATAACTTGAAAAAACTCACTCAACAGACCAAACACAAATGACTCATGACTGACTTAAAACAAAACTTTACAAAGCTTTTGGAAAAACGGCAGCAATCCATCAAGATTTGGAATCATGATGACAACCACCTGCATACTAATGAAATATGTACAATCATGTATAATGAGCTTTCCAATGTAACCAATCCAGCAGATGGCTACATACCAAATTTCTGCTCTTGCTTATCTCGAGCAGGCGAAACAATGAACCTATAGGCAACTCAAAATAACCACTGAAACCAAAGCTTATGATAATGAACCAGGCAACATTTATCTTTTCTAATGCTTGCAGAAGAATGCCAAAGGGATCTTGATAATCCTGAAGCACTACCTTGTTTGGAGATCCAGCTGCAAAAATATAAGTACTCGCTTCATTCTGATCTGAAAGAACAGTGGGTTGATGATTGATAGGAAGGCACAGAGAAGTATAAGCTTCTGCCATATGAGTGTTGGCTGTAAATTCCTTGACCGTGAGAAATTTTGACATATTGTCTCTCTCAAGCTTATATTCCTCAATTTCATGGTCGAAGTCATTCTTAAACGGAAAACAATCCTCAAGATCATCAAACATGACAGCCTCATCATCTTCATGAAAGAAAATATTATCTGTTTGCTGATCTATAAAACTAATTACAAGACTGTCATCATTTTCAAAAGAGGAAGAAGTTTCACCAACACTTTCGTGACCATGTGCACACTGCCGATTTGCTTTAGCTTGGGTTGTAGCATGACCTTTCAAAAGGTGATCTATCTCCTCTTCAGACAAAGGAGATAAGACTTTCTGTTTCCCTTTGCTCAAACAAGTCTTGTCTTCTTGAAATAACATTTCAAAACATGAAAAATCTGAATGACAGTCCTGATCTTCTGAAACTTGGAAACATTGTTGATCATCTTCATATGACATGGCAATCAAACTATCCAAATTATGATTGAAAGAAGAGTTTTCACTTACTTGAACAAAGATCTCATCTTGATGTTCATGAGCTGGCTGAATTACCTCCTCATGCAGGCTCTGTTCTGATGGCATAAGGACATTTGGATCAAGAACTTTGTCCATGATCTCAACAACAAAACTCTCCTTTTCAGGATTCGGCACAAGGTATTCTTTGTCACCATGATCTGAATTTTGATCTGAAATAGCTGAGTTGACTGCATTACATTCTAAAATTGAATCTTGGCTATCTTGCACGCTGTCTTCTTCTGTAGGCAGATCTGAAACAAGCTCTTCTCTTTCATCAATTACAGCCATATGGCCATCTTCAACCTGCTGATCTTGACAAGTATCCTCTAAGATTTCTATGTGCTGCTGAAACGGCTTTTCATACAGGGCTTCCATGATCTCTTCATCCATGAAATTATCATCTTCATAAAACTTCTCAAGGCTTTCAATAAAACTATAGGCATGCTTGCAACAGTCTTGAACTAAATTCAATGATGGATAAGAGTCCTTATATCGTTCAATGAACATAGCATGAAAATCCTTTAAACAGTAAATACAAGCAGGCGACAAACTTTCATACCATGATTGAGCTGCACCTTCCAGAGTGGCCAAGAATATCTTCATCAAACAATCTTCAGGAAATTCCACCTTCAATTTGTGAATATGCATATGAAATCGAACTAGATGTAGAGCAGCATCCTTCTTACCATCATCATTAAATATAGGCAGATTCCTTGACCAATCTACCTTTGGAATTTTATTTGGAAAACCAGGAATGTGATCTCGGCTCAGGGGAGCGTATCTTCTTGCAATTCGGTCCATCTTGAAAATCTCACAGCTACTGATCTCTTTGCAGTGAAGTCACCATGAAGCATTGATCGCTGGATTCTTCAGTGAAAGGAGTCGCCAGTGAATGATTTCAGCCTTTCAAGTGTCTGATCGTTGTTCACCATCAATAATCAGATCTGAACTTGATACATGTACTGGGGTAGAATGCAAATGAAGTGCTGTATTCACAAGCTCACGGAGATTGACTGAAGCAACGTTTATCTACTAACGCTGATGTAAAACAAGAGCGTTTTCGAAGGCTACCTAACATAACTTCAGGCTCCGTCTAAGACTTATGAAACCAACACATCAATCAATAGACAAGTTGTTCTCCCCAGTATGGTCGCCAGTATGTTAGCGCTTGAAATTTCACCTCAGGCTGAGAAAGGTAAATCTCAAGGCTACATCAAACCATTTAGCCTCGTAGCTAGCCCTACGGGGCAGGAGAAGGCTCTCTCCGGTCAATCTCGGCAGATCTTCAATGGGATGAGATGACCAACAAGGTAACACTGATATTAGGCTAGTAAACTGATTAAAAAGGTTGATTTGGGGTTTTTTGGGTTTTTGGTGGCAAATTGAGGAATTGCAATTTTGGGTGCGGGGATTTGACACAGTTTCTGCAGGGGGTTCTTTGGGGCGAGGTAGGAGACCGTATTGATGCCTTAAATTGAGATGGATGATTAGGAATGAAAGATGAGGAGCTAAAGAGAGCAAACAATGACTTTGAATTCCCTTTAGACAGTAGAAAACATTGAAATTAAACAAATTTAAAAGCAGAGCATGGCAAGCATGAATTCTTACTTTAACACTTCATTTGTTTAATGTGCAGCAGTAAAGGAAAGGAAATGAATCACATAGAAAAGCTTACAAGAACACTGAGAAACACACCATCAACACATGAGTCCACAAGAATCCCAAAGATGACTGCAAAACCCTGGTCTTCCTTAGCCAAAAATTGCAGAGATACAGTGAAATAATACAATGATAGCTTCTCCCTCAAGAGTCCAACCATGAAAATGAGCAAGAAAGTACATAATATAGATGATCTAACCTCTTTCCTTGCCTCCATGGGTCAAGCTCACTATCCTAGGAGCTGTTTGAACCACTTCTAAATTAAGCACTACAAAATAGGCAGTCAAAACAACTTGCCTCTATAAACTTGGAAACCAGTTCATACATTCAATTTTTACCCTTTACATAAATGAATCTTCTAGAAGTGTTAAACAAGAGTAAAAGTATCTAAAAAGTGTCACAATTACATCCAAGAGGACCATCATTAACCTCAAAAAGTCAAAAAGAGTCAAATCTGCGTTTTCTGGGCTGAACAAGTCAATTCTGGCAAAATCTGCTCAACGGGTCGCGCACCCCTGCTCAACGGGTCGCGCACATTGGGAGCTCTGTTTGAGGCACTTGTAGGTGTCAGAATTGGGTGAAGGATAGCTCGTTGGAAAGGTCTATGAGTCTACTTTCCAAACCAACTGGAATTTTTGAATTTGGAGGTCATTTGCCCTGTCAAAACTTAATTCTCCCAAGACTGGTTTCTGCAACTCAAAAAAGGGGCAAAAAGTCAAATTTTGCATGTATTTTGACCTTCTGGAGGCCCAAAACTCCATAAAAACTCAAGTCCATCCATAGGCATATGTAACTTTGCATGAAAAATCTAGAAATGCTGAGTTTTTGCAAAAAGGAGCTGCCATGACAAAGGGTCTCACCGGGGGTGAGACCCGTTGAGGAGCCAAAACCTGTAAATTTCCAAAAAATGCCAAAATTACCCAAAACTTTTAGAATTTTTTGGGATTTGAGCTGTGGCTAGGCTATTGAGTGCCATGATCTTTGAGTGAAGCCTCAGCCAAGATATGGAGGGGATTTGGCCTCTTTCTCCTTTTTTGTGCCTTGGCCAAACTCCTTGGATCCGGCGATTATAATTTTGGCATTTCTCTAAAACCATGACACCTGTACAAAAAGTGAATGATGTTTTTCTTCTTTGGCATGTTATGGACAAAAACCTCTCTCAGTTTTCGAAAATTCATCTTTTATTGCTCTGAAACATCATTTGAGTGCAACTTGTCCCGATGTATGAAACAAGGAATTTTGTCGAAATGGAGCGAAATGAAGGGGATAGGGGGCTTCTAAATTCTTGGGGAAATTTTTGGGAGTAGGGAGGGATGTTAGGGAGCAGAGGAAAGTGGAATCTCAGAGATTGAGCAAGGGGAAGGGGTCCAAAAGGGCAAAACACAGGCCAAACCTAGAAAATTGCCAGGGTTGTAGCTAGAAACTAGGGTTTGCGCAAAAATGAGGAATTTGGCGGATCTAAGGGATGGGAAGTGTTTGATAAGGTATTTTAAGGATAGGGGAAGGTGTATGAACATCAAGAAACAAGTTGTGCCGGTGATTTAACCATCCAAGAGAAATTGCCTTCAAAACCTTAGGAGAGGGAAATGAGCTTGCCTAGGCACAACTGAAGCATGAATAAGGTGTAAAATGACTCATTAGACACTGACATGATAATGAAAACCCTCTGAATGATGATAGGCTCAGCTGAATGATGACATGGACTGACATTTGGGCAAACCCTAGACCTAATGCCTAGTGACCAAATTTTGCTTGAAGACTCACTGAAATGACAAAATTTGACCTTGACACTCTGAGACCACTTTGTAAGAGCATATTTGATCACTGTAGGAAGGCTGGAAAGACTGACACTAACAGTACCAACTGGCTGTTAACTCTCTATTAGTTCCACAAATTTTTTGGAACTAATTTAACTGAACATAACTAAATAAACTGAGTTATCTAATTGCAACTCACAATTAAACTCATCCTGGACCCCTAAAACTTAGGGAGAACCTATACATGACTTTAAAAATACTTCCAACTCGAAATTCCTAAGTTAACTAAGTCAAATTAATTTAGTTAACTCTTACAAGTCACTATGATAAAAGAATTACAATTTTAATTCACAATTTAATTCAAGGAAAAATTAAATTGGAATTTCTGGATTCTATTTTTAATATTTCTTGTTGCTATTTTCAACACTCCCTCCCAACAAGAAAGGAATTCAACTCGATCTTGATGTTGTACCTTTGGAATGTTCTACATGCAACACATCTCTCTAGTTTTGTTGCTACACCAACTCTAGAAAGAAAAAAAAAACATCCAACCTAAATCAGTATGATGCATCTGTCATCAAAGTCTTTAACTTCTATTACCTCTGTCAACTAAAAACTATGCACTTTTGTTGAATCTTCCTTTCTACATTGTTTTCAACCCTTCTCTGCACTATTCAGTATCTCACTACTCTAGCCTTTGTCGCTCTGATCTCTGACTACATCAATCACCACTGATTCCTTCCGCTACTATGTACTTTGGGCTCCCATAGCAAGGTACGATCCATGATATAAAACCTCTCAATGGACCTTACACAATTTCAGCCCTCTTCGGACTATCACTTCACATCGCCCCACCTCATACTTGGAGGTATGGCTCCATGTGATCCCTCTACCCACCTGGCTTGAAATTGCCCCCTACTTGAGGTCTCTGCATGAGTGGATGCCTCCACTCGTTCTCCTCTCAACTTCTCCAATTCTGGCTACTCCACAATTTTACGAGACAATTTTACAAGTGGGGAAGAAAATAGTAAATGGGTGATGCTTGACTAACACGTTCTTTCCTTGACCGAAGCAGAAGGTGAGAATAAAAGAAAAAGAAAAGTGGTTCAGTGTTTCGTTCATCATCATTAGTGACATATTTCTTTCAATGTGGTTTCCAACAACAAGCATCAAATAATTAAATAAAAATAAGAGATGTTATGATATCATTCGAATCTGTTTTTCTTTGTAGAAATATTTAATGCATCATGTGCTAAGGAATCCTAGTCGATGTGGATCGTAATGGCACACAATTACCTTATGTCGTGGGACCACTAAAGGGACCTCGTTTGGCTAGGATGCTTTGTTTCCTGAAAAAGAAGCAAAGTATATCAGTCCAGTCCATTATTATCGTATATTATTATTATTATTATTTTGTGTCGCTTTAGGTTTTTAATTGGGTTGGATTCTAAGGCTATAGGTGTCGCGACAAAGGAATTTCTGCCCCCCTCAGAGTCATGCAACCCTCAATCCCCATCCCTCATGTATGAGGTCGTTCAAGAGATCATTGTTTACATTTTTCACAATCTTGATATTTTTCAGCAGGGTTGGTATCAAATAAAAGTAAGCATGAGATGGGAGGATTCTAATGAAGCTTCTCCTGGGATTCCTTCCCATGTGGTGCAATATAAAGACTAGGTACAAGCGTGAATGATACTATAATAGTGTGGAAGATAAATGATGGTGATCGCAGTTTTTCCACTTGTCCTTTTCGAATAAAATTTACACAAGGGGTTGTCCTCTGGTCAGTGATGGTGTCTTTCAACTTAGTTGTAAAGGTAACATAGATATTTTTTACATTTGTTGTCTTATTTAAGTTAGAGCTTTTGTACACTACCATGCAAGAGAATACATTTTTTCATGAGATTCATGTCCCTCCCAAGGCTCTTCTAGGAATGCACTCTTATTGGCCCCTTCATTTAGACACATTAAATATTGTTTTGGTTGATCTAAGGATGCATGTGGTGTTTTTTAAAAGTTTCCTCTTGTGTTTTTTTCAGAGAAAATGTTTAGAAATTCAAAATTCAGTGAACGTCATCTATCAAGGAACTTCCACAGTGAGTTTGGAGCAACAAATAATATGTAGAATTTCTTGTAGATTCACAAGCTCATGCAATGTACTAAAGCAAAATGCAAGAATCTATTTCTAATTTCAATTAGTGAAATCCAATAGATCGATGAAAAAAATATGAACAAGAAGAAGATAAATCAATGGCACATAAAACAATAAGTATTCGAGGAAAACCTCAGCTAAAAACCCCCACTATCTGTATTGCATTAAATCAGAAATCCAAGATCAGATAATACAATTTTTTTTCTCACAAGAACAATCCCAACATTTAGTATGATCAATCTCCTTGCTGACAAGCAAGCTCAAGCCAATTTCTAGTCTCTCCTGCTACTCTCCAAGCCCTTGATTCCTTGCGCAATTCCTATGGATGAATAGCCCGTATTAATGGGAATCTAATGCTTCCAAAACTGTATAATCCAATCTATGTTGAATTCGTGTTTGCATGCATGATCTATACAACTCAGTAAATCATACAACTGATAGTACAATGTCCTTGCACTCTAGTCTCAACTGGGTCTTTCTTAGAATCGACATGCATGAGTTTTTGATGAGGGAATCTTTAGTTAACTAGAGTGACACTTGTGGATGCACTAGTGCACCAACTAACTGTTAACTCTCTATTAGTTCCACAAATAGTTTGGAACTAATTTAACTGAACATAACCTAGTAAACTGAGTTATCTAATTACAATTCACAATTAAATTCATCCTGGACCCCTAAAACTTAGGGAGAACCTATACATGACTTTAGAAAGACTTCCAACTCGAAATTCCTAAGTTAACTAAGTCAAATTAATTTAGTTAACTATTACAAGTTGCTATGATAAAAGAATTACAATTTTAATTCAAAATTTAATTCAAGGATAAATTAAATTGGAAATTCTGGATTCTATTTTTAACATGTTTTGTCGCTATTTTCAACACTCCCTCTCAACAAGAAAGGAATTCAACTCAATCTTGATCTTGTACCTTTGGAATGTTCTACATGTAACACATCTCTCTAGTTTTGTTGCTACAACAACTCCAGAAACAAAAAAAACATCCAACCTGAATTAGTATGATGCATCTTTCATCAAAGTCTCTGACTTATATTGCCTCCATCGACTGAAAACTATGTGCTTTTGTTGAATCTTCCTTTCTACTTTATTGTCAACCCTTCTCTGCACTCTTCAGTATCTCACTACTCTATCCTTTGTCGCTCTGATCTCTAACTACATCAATCACCACTGATTCCTCTCGCTACTATGTACTTTAGGCTCCCATAGCAAGGTATGATCCATGAGATAAAACCTCTCAGTGGACCTTACCCAATTTCAGCCCTCTTCGGACTATCACTTCACATCGCCCCACCTCACACCTGGAGGTATGGCTCCATGTGATCCCTCTACCCACCTGGCTTGAAATTTCCCCCTACTTGAGATCTCTGCATGAGTGGATGCCTCCACTCATTCTCCTCTTAGCTTCTCCAATTGTGGCTACTCCACAATTTTACGAGACTGCTTCTTCTCTACTTAAGTGGAACTCTCCACTCGATCTCCTCTCCACTTTTCTAGTTGTGGATGCTCCAAAACTTCCTGAAGCTACTTCAGAGGCTTCTTTTGGGGCTGCATGTTGAGAGGTAATTTACTCTTCCTCTCAACCACCAAGTCTATAACCTTTGCCTTGCTCCTCAAGGCTTTGCATGCATCTTGTACCTCAAGAGCATACAGGTTCTTGACCCATGCACCGATCTGTTTCACCTGTTCTGTCATGATGTGTTTAAGGAAAAGTTCTCCCTTAATAAAAACCACATCATAGCCACAATCTTCCAATATCGCGACTGAAACAAGATTCGTCTTTAGTCCTGGAACATGTAGAGCTATAAAAAGGGTCTCTTTCACCTCTAATTACCTCACATTAATATGTCAATCCGGGAGCGTTTCGTTATTTCAAAGAGTGTCTTAGTATGAGGTTATCATTTGTCAGAGTAATGCTAGTAGTACAGTGTTCAGAAATACAAGAGTAAACGAATGCTTGTCTCACAGTTTAACTACTTCAAAAAGAGTAAATCACACCTTCAAAGGACTAGGCAACTTATCAGTCAAGGGTTCGGTAGTGATAACCCATCCCTTTGGAAACTGATGGGAAAGGAAATCAGAGAGGAATCGGGGATCTGGGAGCCAGACAGTAAAAGCCAAGGCTCACTACAGCCTTCGATCGTCTCCCACACCAAAATAACAAATGCCAGTAAATGGAAAATAAGAAAATGGAACAACAATTTAAAAGATCGAACAGCAAGTCTGTAATGGAACAGCAAATCCGAAATGGAACAACAATTCGTAAATGGAACAGAAACTAAACAACTAAGGCTCACAAGCAGTAATCAAACTTAATCTATCAAATTAAATGCATTAATCGTAAGCAAACAGAAATCTTTCACTCTTAAGGCCAATTGAACAGCACACACTAATGGAATGGCACTGATTACTGATAAGTCATGGAACAGCGCTGAAAGCCATATATGCACACACCACACTCAAATAGTAATCTGATCTAAGCATCAATCTCAGCTAAAAGGAATACGACTGTGTTTCAGAATAGAACAACATCATTCATCAATTCAACAATCGTAAAGAATATAATTCCCGAGATAAGTTCTGTAACGTAAATGAACAGGTGCACAGCACAAAAGCTCTGTAATGGAAAGTAACGATATTCTACTAAGACTAGCAGACTGAGATCAAATCTGAAAAAGCACAGTATTATAATACGGAGTCAATGCAATAGTCCTATATGTGGAAATCTTAATGAATTAAACATAACAGAGCATGTGATGTAAATTTATAAAGCATATCATATTACCCAATAAAGATGATAAGCAAACCACGCAAAAGCCAAATCGTAATAATACAGGAGCAAGTGTCCTCCAGGGCCAAGCCCTTAGCCTCCAGGGGTACACCGCTTTAGGTTAATCCAGACTCAGAGATGAAGTAATCACCAAGTTTGTATTAATGCATGAAGCAAAATTACAATAAACCAGTTCTTATCAAGACTCGATGATCAAAGTTTTTGTCTTTTCAGAAATTACATCAAACATAATCATATATTGAACTCCAAAGCTAACAATGATGTCCCTTTTTATAAGGGTAATGGTGGAGGTGTCTGAGTATAAAAATAGATAATACAGCGATCCCTCAAGATCCTTGATCCTGAGGGATTCGCCGAACCGTTACTCCTTAATCATCTCTTTCCTCTCCTGCGCCGAGCTGGTGTCTCCACCTCCTTTTCAGGGCCGATTTGCTTTAATCTGCTTAACCTTTTTTGCATTCGGTTTCCCGTCAAAGGGACAACGGTTATCTCATCCTTGTCCTTTCCTTTGGAACGACGACTCCTCGTTTTCACTCCTTCCTACATAAGGAAATGACAATTGTCAGCGTTTTAGCCTTGCATATTAATCTCACATGTTTTGTTATATTTCTTTATCATTTTCCACGTTCATGATGCAAAAAGGTTTGCAAGTTCTACTAAAAAGATACTGAAGTGATCATCAAAAACATACCTTTTTAGTACTCCACACACCCCCCTGCTTACCCTGTTTCATGCCCTCATGAAAACGTTGTAGTTGACAGGCAAGGTAGTGAGAGAGTAGGCTGGAGATGGAATCTCATGCGAAGGCCTGCAACCATGACGAGTAGCTAGGTAATCAAAGAAATGGCCTGTCTGGCCCTCGGGCATCTCATATAGGGCTTGGTATCCAGGTGCAGGATGCCAAATAATGGGACTCCGGAACCTATATCCTAACCAGGATGGTCCTGCTCTCAAAATGCTTTCGCCATAAAGGCGCAAACGATTAGCAGCTAATTTAAAATTTTCATACTTAAACGGTTCCCTGAACTGGATATTTGGATTAGAAATTTAATACCGAAATTTGGCTGCATCGATGGCTAGGTCTTTGATTGAAAGGAAGTATTCTAATCCTTGTCGAATGAGTGCCTCATGCATGGATCCTAATGTTTCAATGACACCCAGAGTCTTCATGAGTTTTCCATGTGCCTTCCACAATTGTACTGGGTTCCTAGGCTCAGCCCTTACCCACAAATCTAAGCCATTTTCTTGCCTCTGGAAGGTATTATAGGCCTTAAGCCATTTAATCTGATTGACCCCAAATGAGATGAATGCTTGCAATTGAATGTCTCCAACAAAGGGGCCAGGGTTCAGCTCAGTCTCCTGGTCTAATACGAGGTTATGTAAATAGAACTCACACAACAGTCTCTGGACTTTTACCCTGTAGTGCTTACAGCAGTCTATAAAATCATTGACAGTGTTAATTTGTATGGGAGCACCTGCTTTAACAACTTTTATTTTTAATTGCAAATATCGTTCCAGTAGAAACATGGCATAATTTTTGGCAGGGGCTCTACATGCTAAGACGTCATTGTATAAAGAACACAAGGTATCCATTTGCTTGATAACAATATCTAGCCTACGAGCTACCTTTGCAACTTTTTCTTGTTCCTTCCGCCAACCTTCAAAAGCCTGGCTTTCGGATTGATTGACGTTCCTAAGTTGCTGCTGTAGTTCTTCATACTTTTCGCGAGGGACCGTTTGCTCCCTAAGCTTTTCTGCTTCTTGCTGAGCTTGCTTCAACCCCTTGCACAGGGTTACTGTTTTTGGATCTCTTCTCCATGCAGCAGTGGAGGCCGGGAGTTTTACCTGAACTTTCCTATTGCGTTGCTTTGAGTTCAAAACCCTTATCACTCCTGAAAGTGGTGCCTCCGTCTGAATTTCCTTATCGCTAGTCATCATATTTTCCATTTCTATTTTAACGTGAATATCAGTCTATTGTTGTTCCTTTTCAAATGGAACAGCAGTCTGTTCCTCAGCATCATTTGGAACAACAGCTGGGTTTTCGGCAGGGTTTTGAATAGCAGGACGAATTCTGATCCTCCGCCCCTTTGCCTTGCGGGGTTTTGCTAGAGTGGTCACCTTTTCCCTTCCTGAAGTCTTTTTTACCCTCTGCCTTGCTTTCAGAGTCCTAATCTGCTGGTGGAGCTAGACTATTATGTTCAATAATCTCTGCTGTTCCTTTCGCAGTTCTTTGATTTCCAAGATTTCCTTAGAAGGAACAGCAAGCTGTTCACTGCGGCCTGGACTGTGACTAGTCCTTGGATCTTCCGTCTGGGGTGTTTCTTCATTGCTCTGCTCTGGCTGTTCTGGGGTAGGAACCCTAACTGGTTCTGTCAATTCTTGGGCAACTTCTTTTTCTGCCCCTGTTTCCTTCGGAATTTCTTTGGGTGCCTTTTGATTAGGAACGAATTGTTCTTGTTTAGTATCTCTTGTTGTTTCTTTATCATGAACAGGCAGGTTTTCTTCTTCTGCCTCCTTTGCATGTGATTTTTCAGGTACATTTTCTTCCTGGGGTTCCATTTCGTCACGGAGGTTTGATGGGCTGGAAGGTTGGCCATATTCGCCCATATTGGCCAAGACTGTGGCCAGTTCGTCTTCTCCCACTGGGTCCTGCAATGGGTCACCTTCCTGCTGCTCCATTTCCTCCTCCTTGTTAGATTGTTCGGCTTCTGTTTCAGAATGCTCGGCTTCTTCCTCATTTTCTTCTTCGGATTGCTTGGCCTCCTCTTCAGATTGTTCGGCCTCTTCTTCTGGCCGTGAGGGTTGCTCATCTTCAATTTCTACTGGCTGGCTGGTGTTTTCCTGGAGCTTTTCCAACCTCCCTCGTATTCGTGCTAAACAAACCGATTTCCTACGTTTTTCTCGCTGTTCGGGTGTACTGGTGGCATGCTTACGCTTTGCCGATTCCTTGTGTTTTTCTGGACACTCGGATGTGCTAGTGACATGTTTCTGTTTTACTAATTCTTTGCGTTTTTCTGGACGCTCTGGTGTGCTGGTGGCATGCTTACGTTTTTGGGACAGTGTTGTCAACCCCCCATCTATCATCGCAATTAGCTCTTCCCAGCTGCTCTGCTGCTGGGTGAGGCTATGACTAACAATTAACCGAATTAACCCATGATGACTAACAACTGACTCTACATGTTGTACCTTTTTTATGCTCCATGCAACGTCATGAAGTAGCGAATTTAAAAGTGCAGGTAAATTTAGAGAGCATTTCTGCTTTAGAACAACTAAGAGTTTAAGATGTCGTGGTCTTACCACGTCTTTTCTACCCTCGCAGGTGATGTAGCTTTGAACGGTCCTTGCCAATTCTGCCTAGGGCTCTCCTAGCGTTGCTGGCAGAACTCCCTTTCCCTTAATTGCCAAGCTCTGGCCTTCGTCCTGGAAGATTTCTATGATCTTCTGTAATCTTTCCTTTTTTTAACGTCCATACAGGTTCAGTGGCTGGTAGTCCCGAGACTTCTGCGATTATGTCATTGGTGACTGTTATCTGTTTCCCCCTCACTGTGGAGTAATCCTCCTGCAAATTCTGCAGGAATTCAATTGCCACGGTCTCGTTAGACTCCTGCAAGCGGTTGAAATAAGTCAGCCACCCTGCTCTTGCCAGGATTTCCCGGGCAGTAGCGGAGACTGTCAACACCTGCGGTTCCCTCCAGATCGCTCTTCCTCCCATGGTTTCACTGTGAATTCTCAATGGAACAACAACTGTTCGTGCTGTTGAAACACAGAGAGGGTAATAGACGCAAGACTTGTTTGCAAAAAAAAGAGTAGAGTACACAACAAAAATGGCTTATGAACATCAATTCGTGTAAAAATAAAAATAGCATGCCGTCAAGCCATGCCATACCTAAGTACACAACGTTCCCGAGTAGTGAGCTGACACGTAATCCCGGGAATAATGAGGTTAACCTCCCCCCCCGCAATGTGATAGGCTATCCCAGCCGTCAAATAAAGGAGCAGTGCTCATTCTGAAACAGAGTCATAAAGGAACAACGTATAAACATATGCCATGTTTAGAAAAACAACAAATTACCGAAATCGAGGCGTAGAGTTGGATCGCGTATTACGTAAGAGGTTGCTATGATATGATGCGAGGCTGAGAGGAGAGTACATCTATCGTACTTTCTAAATCTCCTGTGGTCATTGTCAATTACTCTGCCATGATTGGTGATAATAGATTTGCATGCGCTATATATTTCGGGAAATGATATATGATTAATTACCAAGGTGTAAGAAATAGAAAGGGTGTTAATAACTCACCTATTGGTGTAAATAATGTGACTTCGATACCATTAACAGCGCTCTACTGCCGATAGGTGTCCATAACCTTGGCAGAGTTGTTTATTTCACCCATGGAACCATGATCCTTTGTGTATACTTAGGGAATGTAATGTCAAAACGTAGGCCATTATGCTGGATTGGTGACCAGTTAACCATAATGCCATTCACGAGGAAGGAGTGAAAAGTGGGCAGGCCGGCTCATGATGAGACCTCCTGTTCCAAGGTTTGTTTATTTGATATACCTTTTAGACCATATCCCTGGTGTGGTGGCCATAGTGGGAATGCCACTTCACTTTCGTCCTCATGATCATGGTAGGCTGGCTCTTGTTGAGACCCCCTATCCTACATTTGAAAACTTATAATTCATGTTTACTTTTTTTTCTTTTTTTCTTTTTTCATAAAGTACTTTCCCTTATTTATACACAAGGGGTGGTTCAACACTCCTTAAGAGTAGGAATGGTGGAAGAAGTCTTAACATCTCAATAGGAAGATATAACCCTTTTGCTTTTATTCCTAAATAATAATCAAAGAGGAAAAAAAAGGTTTGTCATGATAAAGATGAACAATCATAGCAGAATTAGTAGAACAATGACAGCAAAAGATGATAAAAAAAAATGTGTCCTTTCTTTTATCCTCTTACCAATGCAGAGCCTTATAAAGATAGTGATTTATGATTAGTTGATTTCAGTATGTTGAGGTTTTGGATCCATTGCATAAATGCATAGCTGTATTCTAAAAGCCTTGAAAGAACATGAGCAATAAGCATCCTTAATTTAGGTCAGCAAAGGGAGAAGCTGTTTTATAAGGAGAGCAAAATCATGCAAGTGGTGTTCCTTTTGGATAAAGGGCCAACAAGAAACTCTAAATAGCGAAAATGCAAATGTCGTTCCTTTGAAAAAGGAACAGCAGAACATTCCCATGCCGTTCCTTTGAAAAAGGAACAACAAAATCAAAAATATGTTGTTCCTTTGAAAAAGGAACAGCAAACACACGGAAATGCCGTTCCTTTTGAAAAAGGAATAGCAGAAAAAAAAAATTGTTGTTCCTTTGGAAAAGGAACAACAAACACACAGAAATTCCGTTCCTTTTAAAAAAAAAAAGGAACAACAAAAATAAAAAGATGATGTTCCTTTGGAAAAAGGAACAACAAACATGCAAAGATGTGGTTCCTTTGGAAAAGGAACAACAGAAATCGAACATGCTGTTCTTTTGGAAAAGGAACAACAAAGCACACAGATATGCCGTTCCTTTGAAAAAGGAACAACAGAAATTGAAATGTTGTTCCTTTGGAAAAGGAACAGAAGAACAGGCAAATGCCATTCCTTTGGAAAAGGAACAGCACAAAATCAAGAATGTTGTTCCTTTGGAAAAGGAACAGCAGAAACACACACATGCCATTCCTTTGGAAAAGGAATAGAAAAAATTGAAAATGTTATCCCTTTGGAAAAGGAACAGCAAAACACACAAAAATAAAGAAAAAGATCCTAATTACAACAAGATGATGGCTGATCCAACAGAATTTGGTCTTTTTGAAAAAGGAACAGTCGGAAGAAAATCTTGTTCTTTTGAAAAAAAGGAACAACAAAAAATGACAACAAGATATTAAAAAAATATGTACAAAAAATGATTCAAAAAAAAGAACTTATGTACAAACTGTAAAAAGAAATGAATTCCTTAATGAATTACAGGTGAGGAAGACTTCTCTTCCTCTCCCAAAATCTCCATATCAGTGTCTCGGCGTAGCTGCTGGCAGAAGGACCCCCGGGTGAGTGGTTTGCGATAAAGGCGAACTCGGTGGCCATTTACCTTGAAGGCATATCCAAAACCGTCAATAGTGATTAGAGTAAGAGTTCCATTGTCATGTACTTTCTAGATTTTGTATGGTCCCAACCAACGAGTCTGGAGTTTCCCAGGGAAGTCCTGAAACCTGGAGTCGTACAACAGAGCCCAGTCTCCCTCGTGGAAGACTTTATTTTTAATGAAAGCATCATGCCATTTAGCTCGCCTCTGTTGGATCAAGGCAGTATTTTGAAGTGCAGAGAGCCTAATTTCGTCCAACTCATTGATCTGTTGTAATCGATTAATCTGTGCCTCACTTAGATCTAAGCCAACTTCCTGTGCTGTTCGTAATGTTTGGATTTCAAATTCTATGGGGAAGATGGTTTGTTTTCCAAACACTAATTGATAAGGTGAGTAACCAGTGGTGCTTCTCCATGTTGTTCTATAAGCCCAGAATGCTTCAGGTAGTCTAGTGGCTCAGTCACGTCTATGTGACGCAATGGTTTTTGTTAGAATTTCTTCTATTATCTTATTGTTGCTTTCTACCTGTCCATTTGCCTGTGGGTGGTATGGAGTAGTGATTTTATGCTAGACATGATAGTTGTTAAGTGTTGCAGCTATTCTGTTCCCAGCAAACTGTGGTCCACCATTTGTAATTATTTCTCTTGGAAGGCCATAACGTACAAATAGATGGAATATGAACTGTATGACAGAGTCCTTTGTAGCCCTAGCCAATGCTTCTGCTTCAACCCACTTGGTGACATATTCTGTTGCCACCAAAATATATGTTTTCTGGTTTGATGATGGGTTGATAGGTCCAACGAAATCAAGAGCCCATCGCTCGAATGGTTCAATGACTAACTGTGGTTTCAGAGGCATCTCATCAGATTGACCAGGACGTCCTGCTTGCTGGCAGCTGTCATAGGCTTGGACAAATTTCTTTGCATCTTTGAAAATCGTGGGCCAATAATATCCTGTCTGCAGCACCTTATGTCCAGTTCTGCGCTCGGCAAAATGTCCACCACATGGTCCATCATGACAGGCTTTTAAAATGTCAAAGATTTCATCTTCTCGAACGCATCTCCTGATATGCATGTCTGCCCCTGTGTGAAACAAATAGCCCCCAATCCACGAGAATCGAGTGCTCTTCTGAACAATCTGTTTCCGCTCATTAGGGGTTAGGTGTTTTGGTATTTTACCTACTGCGAGGTAATTGGCAACATTAGCATACCAGGGTGTTTGAACAGCAACAACAAACAGATGCTCGTCCGGAAATTGATCTTCAACTGCTGCTGCATCGATTGGCTTTGGCATTCTTGAGAGAAAATCAGCTACAGGGTTTTCTTTGCCAGGTCGATCCTTAATTGTGATATCAAATTCCTGCAATAAAATCAGCCATCTAGTTATTCTGCCATTTGTGACAGGCTTATTTACTAGATATTTTATGGCAGAATGATCTGTGTACAAGATAACAGGATATCCAGTAATGTAGTGTCTAAATTTATTGACAGAACGTATTACAGCTAGGAATTCTTTTTTAGTAACAGTATAATTTAATTCATCAGGGGATAAATTTTTGCTAATGTAATAAATATCATATGGTTTTTTATCCTCTTCCTGCCCAAGGACTGCTCCAATGGCTATGTCTGAGGCATCAGATGATATCTGGAATGGCAAATCCCAATTTGGTCCTCGAAGGACTGGGGCTGTGGATACTAGCTTCTTTAGATCCTTGAAAGCACGTTCACATTTTTCTGTCCACAAAAAATCAACGTTACCAGTTAGTGCATATAGAGGTGCAGCAATATGCGAATAATGTTCTATAAATCGCCTGTAATAACCAGAAAATCCAAGAAAGCTTCATACCTCTGTTTGAGTAGTAGGAGTGGGAATAAGCAAAAGTATTTGAATTTTGGCCGAGTCTACCTAAATGCCAGCTGCTGAAACATAGTGTCCTAGGATAAGTCCTTCAGTCATCATCATATAACATTTTTCGTGGCTTAAGCAAAGCCTGGTAGCAATGCAGCGTTGTAGGACTTTTTCTAGGGTGTCCAATGCTGGATCAAAATCATCTCCATATGGTGTAAAGTCATCCATGTATACTTCAAGCCCATCATTTATTAAATCTGCAAAAATACTAAAGATAGCCCTTTGGAATGTGGCAGGAGCATTGCATAAGCAAAAAGGTAGAACTCGATAGGCAAATGTTCCCCAAGGACAAGTAAAAGTAGTTTTGTCTTGGTCTTCAAGGGCAATTTGAATCTGATTGCATCCACTGAAGCCATCCAGGAAGGAAAAGAATTTCTTTCCTGCTAAAGTATCTAATACTTGATCTATGAATGGGAGAGGAAAGTGGTCTTTTTGAGTTGCTTTATTTAACTCCCTGTAATCCACACAGATTCTCCATTTCCCATTCTTTTTTGGTACCACCACCAACGGAGAGAACCATTTACTATCAGAAATGGGATAAATAAAATTGAAATCTAAAAGTTTTTTAAGTTTAGCTTTTACCACGTCTTTTAGATGAGGATTGAGTCTCCTTTGAGGTTGACGAACGGGTCTAGCATCTTTTTCTATATAAATGTGGTGTGTACATAATTGGGGGTCAATTCCTTTCATATCAGGGTAGTCCCATGCAAACGCTTCTTTAGATTCCCTTAACAAATGGATGAGCTTCGTTTCTTGTTCAAGTGTGAGGTTGGCATTAATATTTAAGGTTTTTCTCGGTTCAATTTCCACAATTTTACTATTTGCAACAGAAGTAACAGGTATTGTTTGATCATGTGTATCTTTCAGACGATCTTCTTCTAATTCATTATCAAATGTTGCTTCTATCATGTGACACTGTGTGCAAGATCTAGATTCAGTTTGACTAATGAAATTATTGATGGCATCATCTTCCGTTTGGTCTTTAAAATCAAGTGCCTCTTGTATAGTTAATGGAGATCTAATGTTATCAGTAAGGTATGATACAGGGTGCTTATTAGTTTTGATTATTGTGACACTTGGCTGTGATGGAGGATATAGAACTAAATTCTTGATATTTGGTCCTCTGGTTATGGTCATATTTCCTTGCCGACAGCCAATGTAAGCATCGGCGGTGGCGAGCCAAGGTCTACCTAAAATCAACGAGTGTCCATCAAGTCGGGTTTTGGGATTGATCAACAGAGACCATGACATCATGTAGAGTACCCTCCGGCCTAACCACAGATCGGTCAGCCAATTCTAGCAAAGTAGAGGTAGGTTCTACAGACGTGATGCCTAACTTTTGGCAAGTAGTGGTTGTCAAAATATTAATTGCAGCTCCTAGATCAACTAAGGCATTAGACAGGGTCTGACCATAGATTTGGACAGTTACAATTGGATTTCCTGGGTCTTCATATTTAATGGGTGTTTCTTTCCCTGATAGTAGGTCAGATAAGGTGTTGACTACTTGGACTCTTGGATTATTTGTTATATTCCTCCTTGGTTTCTTTATGCACAATTCTTTGATAGTTTTTGCGTATATGGGGATGTCTTGAATGGCTTGGAGGAATGGAATTTTTATGTACAGGTTTTGTAATTCTCACAGAATGTCAAAATCAGGATATTGTATAGGTCGAGGAATGACTAATCGTTTTGGGAACGAAGGAGAGGATGTGGTTGCTTGATTATGACTTTATTGTTTATTCACATCCCTTTGTTGTGACAGATGTTCTCTTGGTAACTGATCTTCAATCTGAATTGTCTTATCTCCCTCAGTTTCAATAATACGCCCAGATCTTAACTGAAGATCATTACACACCTTCAGGTCGAGTCCTATTTCTGGTGATTCTATAATTTGGAGAGATTGGACCGGTCTGTTATTTGGATTGGGGTTGGGTTGAGCTGGGAGTTGCGGTCTCAGGTTAGACTGGGGATTTTGTTGTAAGGCTGGCAGTGAAGGTTGAGGGAGCGATATAGTTCCTACTGGCTGATGCATCGGTCTCTGCCAGTTTGTCTGCCATGCTGAACTTTGTGAAGTAGGGGGAGTCCATTGTGGGGGATATGGGGTACCTTTCCAATATGGTGGAGTATAAGGAAAATTCGGCCAACTAGATTGGTTTGCCTGATTCAACCATGGGTTCGACTGTGGTGACCAGTTTGGAAATGGAGGTTGGGATCGACCTTGCCACATACCATATTGTTGAGCATTATAGTGTGAAGGATGAAAAGAAGAAGTTGGGTCTGAAAACATACCAGATTGTCTCGGCTGCCACTGACGGTGTTGGTTGATCAAATACACTGATTCTGGTTCTTCTTCCGCTTCCTTATATACCACCTTCAATCCAGGAAGTGAGGGGAAACTCTCCGTAAGATGATCTTTTGTACAGATGGCGCATGTTTGGATTGTATCCAGCGGACACTCCTTGTGACTATGCTTTTTCCTGCATCGGGGGCAGAAGATTGCCAAACTCTGTTCTGCCTCCATTTGTTTCTGTTTAGCCTGCATAATATCAAGTTGTGTAGTTAGTGTCCCCAGAATATCAGTTTTAAAATTTTCCAATAAATTTCCAATTTCTATGCATGTTACTCCTTCTGTTGAACTTTTATTATCTCTTACAAACCGATCATGTTCTGCTGGTTTTACCCTTGTGCTGCCTCTCGAGCTCCTGATACATAAATCAATAATGTCAGTAAAATTCTCTTGATAAATATCCCCTTTTCCCATGATGTTTAATGTTTCGATCCATTGTTCCTTCATGCCCCTTATCAATGCAGTTTTTAACACATTGTCAGGTAAGGGTAGTGAGGCATAAGGAGATCTTTGCATATTATACTGGAAACGTTCCACATATTCCTCTAATGTTTCATTTGACCTAGCTGTCATCTGGAATATTTCGTCCTTCAGTTCTCTAGACCTGCAATAGTCCTGATATTTTTTTAGAAAAGATTCTTTCATTTGATCCCAGTTATTTATAACCCCGCCACCTAGTCCCATAAATCATCTTAAAGCAGCCCCTTTTAATGTAGAGGGAAATAGTTCCAGTTTCTGGGGGTCGGTGGTGTAATCATATCCCCTGCACAACACGTCAAATTCAAATAAAAATGCATCCGGATCTTCTGATGTAAGACCGTGAAATGTAGGGATATGTTGAAGAGGGATTGCTTTCATAGGCGCATTCGCTGCAGAATCCACTATAGGGTATTGTAATGTAGAGGTTTGAGCGTTTGGCTGATTTTGAGCCAAGGGGTGGAATATATGCCAATAACCTTCTGGGATATCTAAGAGGGTATTCCTAGGTTGAGAGAGGATGGCTTTGATAGGGATGGTTTTAATAGCACTTCCTCTATCTGGGATAATGAGAATGCTTGATGTCTGAGGAGATTCAGTAACAACGATTTTTGCAGCACTTCCCTTGTCTGGGCTGTTTAATCGCTGAGTTGTCCTAATAGGAGATCTTGGTTCCTCAATTTCCCCTGTTTCTCCTTCTCCTTCACAAAGATTGCTGAAATTCCCTTCCTGTAATAGTTCTGGAGTAGAATTTTTAATTTCTTGAAAGTCCTGCTCTTCAGTTTGACTATGCACCTCAGCAAAGGCTACAGATGGTGATCCTGTGGCCTGAAGGGAACTAGTAGGTTGTTTAGAAATGATTTTCCTGGGTTCTACTGATGGCTGAGATTCTACTTTCTTGTAGATTTCGTCTATGAAGGTCGTTCGGCCAAGGGTCACCGGTCCCTTAGCTTTTTCTGGCTTGGGTGGAGGTTTGGTATTTTTTTTCAGGTTTTTTCTGCTTAGTCATGCACTCAAATGAACTACTAAATTCTATTCGAACAAAGCAACAACAAATCCATTAGGAAAGCAGACAGGGGAGCAGGGATTTTACATGCTCCGTAGGTAGGTTCTTACCTTCCGTTTTTAAAATCCAACTCTTCCCTAGCAGGTTCGTACACTACTCTGAAAAAAAGGACAAATGGCTGCACTCTCTCCCCGGCAATGGTGCCAAAATGTAGAGCTATAAAAAGGGTCTCTTTCACCTCTAATTACCTCACATTAATATGTCAATCCGGGAGCGTTTCGTTATTTCAAAGAGTGTCTCAGTATGAGGTTATCATTTGTCAGAGTAATGCTAGTAATACAGTGTTCAGAAATACAAGAGTAAATGAATGCTTGTCTCACAGTTTAACTACTTCAAAAAGAGTAAATCACACCTTCAAAGGACTAGGCAACATTAGTCAAGGGTTTGGTAGCGATAACCCATCCCTTTGGAAACTGATGGAAAAGGAAATCAGAGACGGATCGGGGATCTGGGAGCCAGACAGTAAAAGCCAAGGCTCACTACAGCCTTAGATCGTCTCCCACACCAAAATAACAAACGCTAGTAAATGGAAAATAAGAAAATGGAACAACAATTTAAAAGATCGAACAACAAGTCTGTAATGGAACAGCAAATCCGAAATGGAACAACAATTCATAAATGGAACAGTAACTAAACAACTAAGGCTCACAAGCAGTAATCAAACTTAATCTATCAAATTAAATGCATTAATCGTAAGCAAACATAAATCTTTCACTCTTAAGGCCAATTGAACAGCACACACTAATGGAACGGCACTGATTACTGATAAGTCATGGAACAGCACTGAAAGCCATATACGCACACACCACACTCAAATAGTAATCTGATCTAAGCATCAATCTCAGCTAAAAGGAATACGACTGTGTTTCAGAATAGAACAACATCGTTCATCAATTCAACGATCGTAAAGAATATAATTCCCAAGATAAGTTCCTGTAATGTAAATGAACAGGTGCACATCACAAAAGCTCTGTAATGGAAAGTAACGATATTCTACTAAGACTAGCAGACTGAGATCAACTCTGAAAAAGCACAGTAATATAATACGGAGTCAATGCAACAGTCCTATCTGTGGAAATCTTAATGAATTAAACATAATAGAGCATGTGATGTAAATTTATAAAGCATATCAGATTACCCAATAACGATGATAAGAAAACCACGCAAAAGCCAAATCGTAATAATACAGGAGCAAGTGTCCTCTAGGGTCGGGCCCTTAGCCTCCAAGGGTACATCGCTTTAGGTTAATCTAGACTCAGAGATGAAGTAATCACCAAGTTTGTATTAATGCATGGAGCAAAATTACAATAAACCAGTTCTTATCAAGACTCGATGATCAAAGTTTTTGTCTTTTCATAAATTACATCAAACATAATCATATATTGAACTCCAAAGCTAACAATGTTGTCCCTTTTTATAAGGGTAACGGCGGAGGTGTCTGAGTATAAAAATAGATAATACAGCGATCCTGATCCTGAGGGATTCGTCGAACCGTTACTCCTTAATCATCTCTTTCCTCTCCTGCGCCGAGCTGGTGTCTCCACCTCCTTTTCAAGGCCGGTTTGCTTTAATCTACTTAACCTTGTTTGCATTCGGTTTCCCGTCAAAGGGACAGCGGTTATCTCGTCCTTGTCCTTTCCTTTGGAATGGCGACTCCTCGTTTTCACTCCTTCCTACATAAGGAAATGACAATTGCTAGCGTTTTAGCCTTGCATATTAATCTCACATGTTTTGTTATATTTCTTTATCATTTTCCAAGTTCATGATGCAAAAAGGTTTGCAAATTCTACTGAAAAGATACTGAAGTGATCATCAAAAACATACCTTTTTAGTACTCCACAGAACATACATCACATATATGATCCTCAGAGGGGATTCAGACTCCCTCTAAAAGGTAACTTTATCGATCCCGATAGCTCTATACCTCTCATCATCTCCAAACTCTATGATCTTCTTGAGGTCTTTCTCCTCAAAATCACTAAAGAGATCTCTATTCTCCATCATATGGAATGAAGCACCGCTGTCAAGATACCACACGCCTCCCATCACAGTGCTGGGCATGCATGAAATGAGAGTGAAATCAAGT
This sequence comes from Pinus tabuliformis, assembly GCA_031772625.1. Classification (NCBI taxonomy): domain Eukaryota; kingdom Viridiplantae; phylum Streptophyta; class Pinopsida; order Pinales; family Pinaceae; genus Pinus; species Pinus tabuliformis. The sequence continues at coordinate 286,610,127 of CM062818.1, forward strand.
TTGAATTGTGAAGCTAGAGATTCACCTACTGCAGCTACTATAGGCTCCTTCTTTCTTGCCTTCTTCTGTGGGAAATTCATGGCATAGTGTCTCTGCTCGTGACAGTGAAAAAACTTGACTTTCGACAAGTCAATCTTCTTGTCGCTTGACTCGCCTTGGTAGTAGCTTCCCTTAGACTTCTTTTCCTTAATCGCTAAGGAAAAATCCTCTTCCACTTCCTTGGAAGTGGTCCCATCTCTGGTGTTCCGTCGAAACTCCTCTTGTACCAAATCCAACCACAGTCATTCCCAGTCTGGCAACTTCTCTCTCCCATTGACAGAGTCCTAATAACTATTCCAAATCTTAGGAAGTCTTAAAATAGCTAGGCTCACCATATCATCCTTGGAAACAGTGATTCCAATACTTCCAAGCTCATCTCGACAATGAGTGAACCTAGTCAAGTAATTTGGAATTGAGTCACCCGCCTCCATCTTGTTTTTTGGAATTTTAACCTTAAGTGCCAACTTCTTATGGTCACTTTTGTTCTGAAACGGGTCCATCAATGCTTTCCACATAGCATGTAGAGTTTCCTTCCCATGGAGACTCGAGCCATTGTGGTCTCGAACTCCCTCAAGGATTATCTGCCTCACCCTTGGCACACAGTTCTTCCATTCAGACAGGCCTTTAGCATCCGATGCTAGTGGCTTAGGAATATCTTGATCAATGAATTCCTTCAAGCCATTATCCTCCAACATAGCCTCCATCCTGTCCTTCCAGGCTATATAATTCGAGCTACCATCCAAGGCATACTTGAGCCGCAAATGTAGAATGCCATCTATCGATCCTGAAGCATGTACTGCAAATTTGAATTTCAACTGTAACCCAAAACTCAAAACTTCAAAATCTCCTCTAATATATTGAATTCAACTCTGATACCATGTCAAATTTCTTGTAGATTCACAAGCTCATGCAATTTACTAAAGCAAAACCCAAAAATATACTTCTACTTTCAACCAACGGAAGCTAATAGATCGATGAAAACAATATGAACAAAAATAATATAAATCAATGGCACATAACACAATAAGTATCTAGGGAAAGCCTCCACTGAAAACCCCCACTATCTGTATTGCATTAAATCAGAAATCCAAGATGATAATACAATGCTTGTTCTAATAAGAACAATCTCAACACTCAGTATGATCAATCTCCCTACTCACAACCAAGCTCAAGCCAATCTCTAGCCTCTTCTGCTGCTCTCCAAGCCCCTAATTCCCTGCACAATTCCTATGGCTGAGTAGTCCATATTAATGGGAATCCAATGCTTCCAAAACTCCGCAATCCAATCAAGGTTGACTTCATAATTGCATGCATGATCTATACAACTCAGTGAATCATACAACTGATAGTACATTGTCCCTGGACTCTAGTCTCAACTTGGTCTTTCTCAGAATTGACATGCATGAGTTTTTAATGAGGGAATCTTCAGTTAACTAGAGTGACACTTGTGGGTGCACTAGTGCACCAACTGATTGTTAACTCTCTATTAGTTCCACAAATAGTTTGGAACTAATTTATCTAAACATAACTCAATAAATTGAGTTATCTAATTACAGCTCACAATTAAACTCATCCTAGACCCCTAAAACTTAGGGAGAACATATACATGACTTCAGAAAGACTTCCAACTCGAAATTCCTAAGTTAACTAAGTCAACTTAACATAGTTAATTATTACAAGCTTCTATGAGAAAAGAATTACAATTTTCATTCACAATTGAATTCAAGGACAAATTAAATTGGAATTTCTGGATTCTATTTTTAACATTTATTGTTGCTATTTTCAACATAATCAATCTCTAATCAATGGAGATCTTGGAGTTGATTCCAAATATATTGCCTTATGGAAAGCACTTTGCACATCTCGGGAGATTTTTCTTGATAAATTGCATAATATTGGCAAGGAAATTAGTCAAAGAATTGCTGATATAGATAAAACATAACATATTATTATACAGTCAATTATAAGGAAACTTAATATATCACATGTTGAGGATTACAAGTTCTTGAATTATTCCTATGTTTTGATTTTCTGATAGCTTGAGTTTGGTAACTTGCGAAGGCTTTACTTCAAGAATAAGTTAGAGAATGCAACCAAGGTTGATGCTTCTAATATGAAGTTTAGGAATCTCAAGTATTTTCCATATTGAATCATCTGCGCTTTTATTTTCCTGAGTTGCATCCAAAGTTACATGCACAATGGTCACCAAATGAAATAGTCAACGTTCTTACAATGCATAAAATTCATATTAATCATGATCTTGTAAATAATTAACACTTGGGCACAAGCAAGAATTTGTGGATAGTAGCCCGACTCTAGGTTTTGTACTAGCCCCGACATCGAACAATTTCAGTTGGATAAGTGGAGTAGTCATTGCTAGAGTGGCAGGTGTTCTAAAATATTGGATATTGACTTCTCTTTCAACAGAAGATTTCTTGAAGTTGAAAATCATAGGCCTCAGCATCATTGGGTATTATATTTCTATTTATGGTGTGGTAATTTATAACTACTTGAAGATAAAGGATGAGTGGGCCATGAATCAACTGCCCATCAATGATACTACAGAAAAGAGAAAGTCATCGGTTAAGGATTGGAATTTTGATGTTTATAATGGCAATGGAAATAATAAACATAAGCTACATGGTGCTTGCAAGGTATTAGGCTCAGAAGTTACTTGCATTGCACATTCATCTGAATCATTCTCCTATCAAATCATAGCAATGAGAATTAGAAATGGAAAACTTGATTACTTGGAGGAAGTCTTTACAACATCTCATTTGATGGTGAGAATTTAAAAATATAAGCCACCATATTTCTATTTGGAAGATTGGCAAGAAAACTATCTCCATCTCATCACGGTTATGGGTCAACCACACAAAACGATTGGCACTGTTTGGTCAATTTAGAGTGTTCTAAATTGCTATATTAATTGTCAATGCGGGAGTCGTAAACTGCTGAAGTGAGGCACCCTATATATGCAAGATAACCGATTTCTTACTTTTTGTCGTTTTTGATTTTTAGTTTGTTTTTGGGTTTATCTTTGTCGATTCCCTAATGTGAGATGGTAATTCTAAAAGACAAGTATGGATAAAAATGTTCAAGGCAATGATATCCTTTAAAATGATTTCCAAAACTTGAAACTTGCAAAAAGGTTTTAAAACATGCAATGATGAAATTAATTCCTAAAAGATAATGAAAATATGCCACTATTCTAATTAAACAAACAGTGAGCTATTGATCATGAAACCCAGTATCCTTGCTGCTGTATAAATATAAAAGAAACTGAACTCAAAGAAATCCAAAAACATTGCAGGCAAAGTAAACTAAAGTCAAATTACATCAACTCATATTCTAACCCCAAACCATTCGTCTCGCTCTGGCTTTTGGAGGTAATCATAAACAACTTGAGCAATTTGATATCTAATTTGCAGAAAATAAAACTAGTATCAAACTACACATTCATACTTCAATCCCTCACCATTAGTCTCGCTATGGCTTTCGGAGGTAACTAAAAATGAGATGAGCAATTCAATATCTATCTTGCAGAAAAGTAAACTAATACCAAACTACACACTCATACTTCAATCCCTCACCATTAGTCTCGCTATGGCTTTCGGAGGTAACTGAAAATGACATGAGTAATTTAATATCTATCTTGCAGAAAAGTAAATGAGCAAAACTGAAATAAATAAAACAATGTTGGAACTAAGAACTAAGAAAAATAGATCAGCAGAAGGACAAGAATAATTCCATGTCATTAGTCACTATAAAACTATGTGCAAATGCCCGGGCTGCCTACTGTAATCTGAAACAAAGACACTGATCAGTTAACAGCATTGTAAAGCATAAAAACTATGGACAACAATCAACATTAATACCATAAGAAGTGCAATATATACAAGTGAATGATTATGGCATAAGGAACGTAAAGAAATAAAGCATGAAACTATACAACAATTAACAAAACCTCGGTGTGTACAGGGGCCCTTTGCACAACCTCGGGCAATCAGCAATCAACCACAGATTGAGCTTATAAACAGAGTCTTCTCATGTATTAAAATGCAGTCATAACACAGAAATAAAGTCACGGCACAGTGGGCTCGTTAACAGTCAAAATTACATTACAAAAGCTAGCTACTATGCGTATAAGAACACTTTATTTATAACCGAGGATGACATAACTACTTTCCTAAAATCTGTGCTGATAAAGGACACGTGAACAACCACGTCCAGGAATCTAGCATTATGGCAGCCGTGAAGATTAAATCTATGGAGGGTGGCTATTGGATTCGGTTCATGGAGCAGTCCAAAGGTGTTGATATGTCCCCAGAAATCTAGGAATGGCCACGCAAGTCTTCATGTGGTGAAAAACAGAGTTCTGTCACCGTAGGACTCTTACGTTGACCACCGCTTGACTACCTTTGACCACGACCTTCTTTGGTGAATTCGACTGAGCTAATAGGACTCTGTCCATGTCCACGTCATTTGCAACTTGCCCATGTGGCTAGATTTTCCTGAAGACACCTGTAACATAGACTTTAACAAAAAGGCTATGAAAAGTTGAACTGGTTGCGGAAAGTGACAAGATTCCGCAGCTGAATGAGCAAAAATCTAATTCAAACAGCAGACACAAAACATAGTTAAGAAACCACTTTATATGCTCTTTTTAAAATAATATGAAATGATTTGACAGCTTAGGAGGTCCAGGTAAATGGAAAAAGGCTAGAAAGGTGTATAGGGAAGATGCAAGTTTGGGGCTCAACATACCCCCACTGTGAAGGTGTTGCATGTCCTCATGCAACCAAAATTTTGATCATCCTCCCTTTAGTCCATGTGCTCTGAAGCTTCTGCCAGTACATCCAGTCCTCTTCTCCTCTTCCTTGGTACTACTACCATCCTGGGCTTCCTCATCAAACATCTGAATTTGAGACTGATCAATTCTCTACTCAACTTCCTGCACTTTTTCTTTAATTTCCTGTTCTTTTTCTGCCACAGTCCCAGATGTAACATAGTGTTGTCATGAATGATCTTGTCCAATCTGCTTTGCTCTTTTAATGCTTCATTTTCTTGTTTAATGTGTCTGTTTAAGACCTCCAATTCAAACACTTCTTGTTTCAATGATTGGACTTGTGCTTCTTGTGCTGTGTGAGGTAGAGTGGATGACGTGCTCAGGCCTGCAGCTATCTTCTCTAGGAATTCTAGATAATCATACACCTTCTGCTGATTTGGGTCTATTTCGGGTGTTTTCCTTGGGTTGACCCCAAAGTCTTGTTGAGGAGGACTGATTTCTAACTCTGGCCGAGAAGGACTCATGTCAACATCTGGAGGACTGGTTTCAATATTTGGCTGAAGATGAGGTGCGCCATGGCTAGCTGGAGGTTTCTTCGGTGTTTCCCCTACCCAAGTCAATAAAGTGGGGACCTTTTATTTGTGCTTTCCTCCACTTTCCTCTAAGCCTGTTGCTTCTTCTTAAAGGTTGTGGGCTAGTACTCTCTTCTTCCATACTCTGTTTTCCTTTTTCTTTCTTCTTGGCTGTAGCCGCTTGTTTTCGAAGATGCACTAGTCTTTCAGACAATACTTGATGGTCTTCTTCTAAAGAAGGTTCTGGTGATTGGTAAACATCCTCTATGTTTCTTTTTCCTTTCAATTTTCTTTGTTTTCTATCCTTGGTTCTTTCCTCCCTCTCTTTTTGATCAACTTCTTTGGTTTTGCTAATAGGAGGGTCTTGAATTATTGCACTTTTCTCCTTTCTCCTACTCCTTCTTGGTGTACTGCTTTCAGGTGCCTTGGATGGCTCTTGAAAGTAGTTTCTCACCAAAAACTGTTCCCAGGTATCCCTATTTTTCTTCAATTGGTCCTCAATTAGAATTCTCACAAGCCCATGATGATACAAATGAGGTTCTATGTCTTCTATATTCTTTTGGACTGTTGTGCACATCTTTTTCAAGCTCAGCAATAAAAAGTAGGGCAGATTGAGGGTTTGTTTCTCTAAAAAGTTTATCAATAACTAAGTATGATACATGTACATTGCCCCAAAACGGCCTTCACAAGTAATGAACTTTTGAATGATTAACAGTAACCTGGCCCACTCCTCTTTTAAAGCATGAACATAAATTCCTCTTGTGAATACAGTTACGTCCATACCTGAGTTACGTAGCATGATTCTCCAAGCCTTCTCATCCAAGCTCTTGTTCTTGAACTAGCGTTCACCTTCCTGGGGTAGGTCTGTAGCAGCTGCTATGGATGCCTCGATGATTGTAAACTTAAGGTCCCCAATTTCCACCACCTGGCCATTGAAAGACCTTGCAAAAGCTTTTGTAATCTCCTTATTGTGGCCCTTAAATTTTTGAATGAAACGTAGCCATTTTTCCTTCTTCAGTAAGTCTTTCACTTGAGGGTATCCTTCTAAAAACTTGGGTCCTTCCGGTTCTGCCCTCAATAACCGACCCATCCTTTCTTCTGTTTGAAATTCATCTGCGTGTGAAGGGTTTAGCAGAGGTAAGACGACTAGGTTACGGGGTTTATAGAGAAGAACACAATGGCTGAAAATGGAAACTGGAGAATAGGTAGCGGGAGTGTTCAGGGACTGTAAGCGGAAAACATAGAACAGGCAGCCGAGGTGAGTTCACGAAATGGAGTGGAGATGTTTGTGAACGAGGTGGTAATGTAGCCGTGGCTTTAATAAAATGGCAGGGGAGTGAAGTAAACCCGGCAGAATTTTTAAACTAAATGGTTGCGGAGGAGATGTTAACATGTTTATGAAATGGCTACGGAAATTATGCAGTGGAGAGGAGCCGTAATTAAATCGGTCATGTCCCATGATTACAGGTGGAGTGTGAAAGTGCAGTCAAATACGAGTTAAACCCGTGAATTAATCATGAGACCGTTTGGAGAATAAATGCATGGTTCGTGGAGGAATGTCGTGGAATGGTTATGGAGCTATCATGGCAATCATTGCATATAGTGGAGCTTATGGTTTAATAACTATGCAACTTGGAGATGACTTCAAATTTTGATCTATCAACTTTAATCCCATCCCCTGAAATGTGATGTCCCAAAACAATACCTTCAGCAAACATCATAAAGCATTTTTCATGACTTAATGAAAGGTTTGTTTCTTTACATCTTATAAGGACTTTTTTCAAATTCTTTAATGCCTCTTCAAATGTATTACCATAAACTGTAAAATCATCCATATAAACCTCTACACAATCATGGATTAGATCAGAAAATATTCCTAGTACTGCTCTTTGGAATGTTGTGGGTGCATTACATAATCCAAAAGGACGCACTCGGTAAGAAAAACCCCATGGACAGGTAAATGTGGTCTTATCTTGATCTGCAGGTGCCACCTGAATTTGATTATAGCCACTAAAACCATCCAAAAATGAAAAGTACTTTTTGCCTGCTAGTGTATCTAATACCTAATCGATAAAGAGTAAAGGAAAGTGATCCTTCAAAGTTGCTTTATTCAATTCCCTGTAATCAATGCATACTCTCAATTTACCATTCTTTTTAGGTAATATAACCAAAGGAGAAACCCATCGGCTATCTAAAATTGGATAAATGAAGTTTACATTGAGTAGTTTTTGGAGCTCTTCTTTCACTATCTCCCTAAGGTTTGGATTCATCCTTCTCTGAGGTTGTCTAATTGGTCTACTGTTTTCCTCGATGTAGATGTGATGAATGCAAGTCTTAAGGTCAATACCTTTCATATCAGTATACTCCCATGCAAATGCAGTAGAATGTTTTTGCAAGATTTTGGTTAGCTCTCCCTGTTGTGATTTTTCCAAGTTTTTGTTGATATTCAATGTTTTAGTTGGAAAAATCTCAATGGCGGAACTACCAAACTCTTCCATAGAGTAAAGAGACATTTGTCTAGATGATAGATACTTAATGTCAGAATCTAACTGAAATTGTGTATGGTCATATTCTGAAGATGTTTCAAAATTTTCTAATGCGTTCAGAATTTGACTATCTTCACTGATTTCAGAAATGGTAAAGATAGGTTGTATAGTGTCCTCATCATCGACCCATTCATTATCTCCTACTTCTGTGATTGATTTTGCTGGAGGATACAAATTGAATTTCTTTATCGAACTACCATCAGAAATGTACATATCCCCAGATATACAACTAATGAAAGCATCAACTGTGGCTAGCCAAGGTCTTCCTAAGATGAGTGGGTGCCCTCCTAGATTACTCTTGGGAGTCAAAATCATGAAATCTACTGGATATTCCCAAGAATCTAAGGAGACTAAAATATCTTCCAATACACCATCTGGTTTGATAATTGATTGATCTGCAAGTTGCAGTAGAGTAGGTGTAAAAAGAAGATTAGGAAGTTTTAGCTGTTCCATAGTCTGTCTACTCATAATGTTGATAGTAGCCCCTAAGTCAATCAAAGTATTTGGAATTTCTATCCCATTGATATGTGTCTTGACAATTGGACTATCGGGATCTACATACTTCTGCATGGTAATTTTTCCCATCATGATATCTGCAATTTTTCCTACCAGGTGGATTCTTCTTGTATCTCTTGGTTTCCTTCCTGATCTTTTGAGACTCAACTCCTTTATTGTTTTTGCTAGAATAGGAATCTCTCTAATGGCTTGTAGCAAAGGAATCTTGATACAGACATTCTTTAATTCATCTAGGAAATCATAGTCAGGCAACAAGATTTGTTTTTCCTCTCCTTTTTCAATTTGTAATCTTTCAGGAAAAGGAGGTTTGGATGACGATGTAGGTTGCTCAACTATAGGAGTTGTGGGGGTGGACTCTTTTTCTTTTTCTTTTTGAGTGTTTGGGTTTTGAAGAGATGCTTCAGAACCTTTATTGGCTTCAAGAGAATCTTCCTCAAAAATACTTTTCTTTTGAGCATCTATATAAGGTTTTTCTAAAACTCTACCAGATCTAAGTTGTACATCATTGAGAGGAACAATCATATAGGTAGGAAATTATTGTCCTTCTACCATGTAAGCATTTTGAGGATTTTTATTATTGGTATTTGGCAATGGCTGGGAAGGTAGTTGATTTGTCTTTTGTTGGAATGGAAGCAAGAGTTGAGAATTTGGATTTTGTTGAGAAGGTTGTTGTTGTTGTTGTGGAAATGGTAATGAAAGTTGTGGATTTTGATTTGGAAGTTGTGGAGCTTGTTGATTTTGAAAAGATGGAGGATATTGATAAAATTGAACAAATCTCCCATAAGGATTTTGCATACCTTGTACCCATGATTGAAATGGATTTTGAGGTTGGGACCAAGGTTGTTGCCAAGGATTCCAATTTGGTGGGGGTTGAAAGTTCATGGGGTTGTTAAACCCTTGATTTTTTTGCCCTTGCCAAGGTCTCCTTGAAACAAAGCAGAGAGACTCAATTGAATTTGGATCTTCTTGAAAGACAGCTTTGAGCCTAGGAATTGAAGGACAATCCTTGGTCTCATGGCTTTTTGAGCAAATCATACATGTTTCTACAACTTTTGCATCCAAGGGGCATTCCCTTAGAGCATGTTTCTTCCTACATTTCGGACAAAAGATGGCCAAAGCTTCAGCTTCTTCTTTCTTCTTGTTTTGTATTTTAAGGGTGTCTAATTGTTCACTAAGGCTCCCTAAAATATCAATTTTGAACTCATCAAACATGTTGCCAAACTCAACCCTACTTACTGATCCAGTTTCAGATTTGTTTGCCCTAATGAGAGAAGGATATCTAGGCCCTTTTCTGGTTTTAGATTTTCCCCTTGAGAGATGGACACATAGTTCTGTTATGTCATGAAGTTGAAGTTGAGAAATATCTCCCTTTCCCATCATGTTTAAAATATCTATCCATTCATCTCTAATGGATTTTAATAGAAGGGCTTTCAAGGTCTCCTCATCTAAGTTACTCATTTTTGCTATTTTCAGGTTGTATTGAAATCTTTCAAGTAAATCCTCCAAGTTTTCATCTTCTTTTTGCACCATTTTGAATACCTCATCCTTATGGTTGGTGGGCATGCAATAGTCCAGGTATCTATCCAAAAATGTTTGTTTCATATCATTCCATGTCCTAATAGATTGAGTGATTAATCCCATGAACCATTTCAAAGCAGCTCCCTTCAATGTTGAAGGAAACAATTTGAGTTTTTGAGAGTCTTCCATATAACCATAAGTTTGGCACACGACTTCAAACTCAAATAGAAATGTTTCAGGATCCTCACTTCGCAACCCATAAAAGTTTGGGAGGACAGATGGTGAGATGTTTTTCATTATTGTACGAGATTCCTCATCAACTATAGGAAATCCAAATGAGTTATCTCCATCCCTATTTCCCCCATTTTTACCTCTACCTCCTCCTCCAAACCCGTTTACTACTTCCTCTGTCATGATAGTTTCCTCAGAGATTTCAGAGTCCTCTGGTTCTTCTACTAATGGCGAACGAGGAGGAATTTCTCCCTCTTCTTCTTCAGGTGATTCTACTTCCTTGATTACAATTTGTTCTCCTGTAGAAGTAAAGAAATGTTCTTTTCCTAATTCAAATTCGATGGATAGTGTGGGAGAGTCTCCTAATTCAGCTGCTGCCCCTTGAATTCCAGGAATCCTAAGGCTAGGAGTGTGAGTTGGAGATGATGGAGTTGTATCTTGTCTATGCCTTGAAGTAGATGGAGTTGTAAAAATTGAACTCTTGGCCCTAGCTATAAACCTTCCCCTAGAATCTCTTGCTCTATGCATGTCATTTTTTGTTTTTCTTCAAGTCGGGCTAATAATTCTCTTTCTGATCTTCTAGATCACTCTAGGTGCAAGAAGAGAGCATACTCAAGAAATTATTGAATCAATAATTCTCTTTTCTGATCCTCTGGATCACACTAGGTGCAAAAGGAGAGCATACTTTGAGAAATTATCAATTTTTACCTTCCTTGAAATTTTTCCCTTTTTTTTTTAAGAAATTGGCTACCTAGTTTCACTTCCCCGGCAATGGCACCAAAATGTTTGGTCAATTTAGAGTGTTCTAAATTGCTATATTAATTGTCAATCCGGGAGTCGTAAATTGCTGAAGTGAGGCGCACTATATATGCAAAATAACTGATTTCTTACTTTTTTTCGTTTTTGATTTTTAGTTTGTTTTTGGGTTTATCTTTGTTGATTCCCTAATGTGAGATGGTAATTCTAAAAGACAAGTATGGATAAAAATGTTCAAAGCAATGATATCCTTTAAAATGATTTCCAAAACTTCAAACTTGCAAAAAGGTTTTAAAACATGCAATGATGAAATTAATTCCTAAAAGACAATGAAAATATGCCACTATTCTAATTAAACAAACAGTGAGCTATTGATCATGAAACCCAGTGTCCTTGCTGTTGTATAAATATAAAAGAAACTGAACTCAAAGAAATCCAAAAACATTGCAGGCAAAGTAAATTAAAGTCAAATTACATCAACTCATATTCTGACCCCTCACCATTCGTCTCGCTCTGGCTTTTGGAGGTAATCATAAACAACTTGAGCAATCTGATATCTAATTTGCAGAAAATAAAACTAGTATCAAACTACACACTCATACTTCAATCCCTCACCATTAGTATTGCTATGGCTTTCGGAGGTAACTGAAAATGACATGAGCAATTCAATATCTATCTTGCAGAAAAGTAAACTGATACCAAACTACACATTCATACTTCAATCCCTCACCATTAGTCTCGCTATGGCTTTTGGAGGTAACTGAAAATGACATGAGTAATTTAATATCTATCTTGCAGAAAAATAAATGAGCAAAACTGAAATAAATAAAACAGCGCTGGAACTAAGAACTAAGAAAAATAAATCAACAGAAGGACAAGAATAATTCCATGTCATTAGTCATTATCAAACTATGTGCAAATGCCCGAGCTGCCTACTGTAATCAAAGACAAAGACACTGATCAGTTAACAGCGTTGTAAAGCATAAAAACTATGGACAACAATCAACATTAATACCATAAGAAGTGCAATATATACAAGTGAATGATTATGGCATAAGGAACGCAAATAAATAAAGCATGAAACTATACATCAATAACAAAACCTCGGTGTGTACAGGGGCCCTTTGCACAACCTCGGGCAATCAGCAATCAACCACAAATTGAGCTTATAAACAGAGTCTTCTCATGTATTAAAATGCAGTCATAACACAGAAATAAAGTCACGGCACAGTGGGCTCGTTAACAGTCAAAATTACATTACAAAAGCTAGCTACTATGCGTATGAGAACGCTTTATTTATAACAGAGGATGACATAACTACTTTCCTAAAATCTGTGCTGATAAAAGACACGTGAACAACCACGTCCAGGAATCTAGCATTATGGCAGCCGTGAAGATTAAATCTATGAAGGGTGGCTGTTGGATTTGGTTCATGGAGCAGTCTAGAGGTGTTGATATGTCCCCAGAAATCTAGGAACGGCCACGCAAGTCTTCACGTGGTGAAAAACAGAGTTCTGTCACCGTAGGACTCTTACGTTGACCACCGCTTGACTACCTTTGACCACAGCCTTCTTTGGTGAATTCGACTGAGCCAATAGGACTCGATCCATGTCCACGTCATTTGCAACTTGCCCATGTGGCTAGATTTTCCTGAAGACACCTGTAACATAGACTTTAACAAAAAAACTGCAGAAAGTTGAACTAGTTGCGGAGAGTGACAAGATTCCGCAGCTGAATGAGCAAAAATCTAATTCAAACACCAGACACAAAACATAGTTAGGAAACCACTTTATATGCTCTTTTTAAACTAATATGCAATGATTTGGCAGCTTAGGAGGTCTAGGTAAATGGAAAAAGGCTAGAAAGGTGTATAGAGAAGATGCAAGTTTGGGGCTCAACAGCCACCGAAGTCCATTTGCTAGGTCACACATTGTCAACATCATAGTTGGCCCACAAGCATTATAGGGTATCTCTATCCTCATATATTTTTCTATCATGGTTATGGGTCATCCACAAACCCAAGATTATGGTTCAACCACACAAAGCCCTTGCCAACAAGGTCCATTTGCTAGGTCGACACTGTCAAGACCACCATTGGCTCACAAGCATTACAAGGTATCTCTATCCTCAGATCTTCGTTCATCACAGTTATGGGTCAACCACGCAAAACCCTTGTCTTCAACAACTCTTAGTTTTGGGTCATCCACAAACCCACAATTATGGATCATCCACAAACCCATAATTATGGGTCAACCACACAACCCTTCGCTTCATTAGCTCATGTTCAACAAGAGCTTCTCTAGAGGGAAATGTATGCAATGGGGAGCATTTCTTCCTAAGGAGGGAGAAATGATTTGAAGGGAAAGTCACATCCACCCATGGAAGTCACCCATGGTAATTTCCCATGGCATCTGACCATGGTAATTACACATGGCATTGTATCTCAAAAAAACTATAAATTTTGGGCCTCACTTTGTAAAAAGACATTCTTCCACCGCAATGTAGTTGTAATTATTTTCCTTTATTTTAATAAAGATTTTCTTTGTGTGTGTTTTCTTCTTCCTTATCAGCATTTAAGTTTCTCACATCTTGGCTCCCAAGATCTGGATTATTATATAGGTCTTAAAATCTTTGTTTTTTCTTGGAAAATGGTATGGATAAGTTTGGCCAACATATCTTATACAAATAGATGAGGCGTCTGAATACTTTGTATCATGAAATTTAATAAGAAAGGAAACCTCCTAGTATTATTCTCAATCTTGCTTTTACTCTTTTCAATCCAGCATTCCTTTAATTTGAAGCCTACTTGAATATTTTTGTTCCATGCTCAAACTCGCATGACCACTTTATGGTACTTCTGATTTGGTTTTCCATTTAAGTGAAATAATCATACCTCTATGAAAATTGTTATCCAAGGTCTTTTATGTTACATTAAGAAAGCAACTCTACAACATTTGGGACTTCTAATTTGAGTTGGGAAAGAATGGTTTAAGAGGTTGCCATCAATAAGTTCCATCCAATGGACCTCTCATACAAAAGTTCATAAGTAGTCCTTAGTCATCCTATCATTGAAAGCATGATAGATGTTTTTCCTATGTTTCTCTATAGAATTATATCTACGGTGGAGCTTCAATCGTTCCATGAAGGGATCAAAAATGATTTCTTCCCCACTCTTTTAAGAAGTTCAAACATATTTTAGAAGGGTTAATTCAAAAGACATTTTTCAAAAACTTGTAAATACTTGAAGTTGGATGACCAATGGATATTATAAAATGAGAAAATAAGCATTAAGTTTTTAATCACCCATCTATATCCTAACTTCCAATGCTTGGTTGGATCCCATCAATAACATAATTTCCAATGTTTGGTTGGTTGATGTGTTACTCACCTATCTAGTCTCTTAATTCCTAATTAAGTATACATGATACTATTTTTTTTACTCAACACAAAACTCTTCTATGATATTTCCATCATCATTGAGATTTTTGACCGAGTCCAAATCATAAACATATGATCACTTGAATATTTTCACCCTTACACCAAATCAATGTTACTTTGCAGCTAACATGTGCTAGATGGCATATCACCCCATGTTTACATGTCATCATGGGGTAGTGTCAAGTCTATCAGGGCCACCTAGCTTGCCATATCATCCACTAGTTAAGGATTAATTATCTTACATTTAAAGTAAGTTAAAATTTAATTAATGACTTAATTTATCTAAGTCCATATAAGTATACTATGTTAATAATGATAATGCTCTGTTTAATTATCAAATCATTATTAAATTAATAAATTCTCCACATGCACAATTCAAAAATGTTAAAGCTTCATCACTAAAATTTATTAATGCAAAACCCAAAACATTTTGTAGATAAGTGTTGGAGTCAAAATCCTAATTGTTTGTGGACCTGGACGACTTCATTGGCACTCGGTGAAATCCAAAATTTTACCAACGTGAAATCTAAAACATTTAGCCCATAGTGCATAATACTTAATAAAATTATTTTGCAAAAATTCTAAGAGAATTTGCATTAGACATTAAAGAGATTAGGTGAATGCATGAAGATGGGTTACACTGCAAGCATACAGGTTGTGAGGGGAAAAAAGCAGATCGAACAATAGATTAGCCCTCGATCGAGCTATTTGAGAGCTTAAAAATAAACCCTTAATCGAGTTAACTATTTTGTTTAAATTCCAGCGTAAACATAATGGTGAGTTTGTTTAACCATGTCAAGAGCTTGATGGAGGGTTTGTTAAACACTTGATTGAGATATTTCAAATTTTACCTTAAGCACTCGATCGAGATATTTCAACTTTTACCTTAAGCACTCGATCGAAGTGTTGAGACCTCAAAAACAGGGTTTTAGGTCCTCTTCTGCAAATTTCTCTGTAACACCATTTTGTATCCTAGTGGACTTCAGACATAGTTTGTCTTTAAGTGGCAAAGTTGATCTTGCTAGATTTGTGAATGGATCCTTTATCTAATAGCATATGTCTTTGAAATTTTCAAATTCATATGATATTTTTCATCTAATTTCTTTTAAACATAATGCTTGAAATTTTTTTGGACAAAGGATTGAATAAACAAAAAATCAATAACATAAAATATAAAAAACGAAACAAATATCTTATTTTACTAGTCCTCTTCAAAAGAATACTCTTGGATTTTGAATTTATTTAAATAGTAGAAAAAAAATCTTAGGTGAACAGGTGTATGCAAAATGCGATTCAAATATTACTTTGCCAACTTCCAAAATAATAAAAAATATAATTTGCATAAAGAAAAAAATATGCATAATTCATGTAGATTATATATATATATATATATATAGATGAAGTTATGATATGTGAACACACACATGGCTCTTAAAATGTGCTAAAATTTGCAAGGACAAACATTTCATTTAATGAAAAATTCACAGATTATATGACACTAAATATTTTTGCAAAAAAAATATCATTAGGACAAAACATAATTCTCCACAAATTGTCTTTTTACTCCAAATCAAAGTTCACAACTTTTATATGAATTTTGAGGGCTTCAATTTGATAGAAGAGTAAAATTTTGAAATTGCATTCCACATTTGGCCCAAAAGTGTAAACTATCTTCATACATTCCCTTGATTAACTCTATTAAAAATATTTTTCAAATTTACTATCAACATTCCCTACATTTTCAAGTGCTGGTAGATTAGTTTAAGTTTAAATAGTAGTAAATTAGGTGAAAATTTTAGTTGAAAATTCTTTTATCCTTCATATATAAAAATTCATAAATATAATAAATTATATACCTACAAATATTTTCATATAATTTAAACCTCTACTGAAATAGGTTATTACCAAAAATTATCACATTCATTTAAATAAATGCTTAACATAAATATAGGTGACAGTAATAAAATTAAAATTAAAAAATGCACATTTATGAGAAACCACTTCTCACTAATCCACTTTTTTTCCATTTTTTTTGCACAGGAAGATTATGTGATTAATTTTTCTACTGCAAATATCAAATTACTCCTACCAAGCAAGCTCTGTACACTGCATTAAATCAAACATAATTTTAGATCTTTGCGGGCTTGCACACATATATATCGTAGATATAGTAGATATTTTAGTCATGTAACGTAATGTTATATGTTCATTGTAACTATGCGCTTACATTTCTCTGGGTTTATTGGGATTTATATTAAGTGAGACCTACATCTTATAAAATCTCAATGATTTAGATTATACCAGGCCTAAATCTTATAGTTGTAACCGTGAGAAAAAAGGAGATGTCATTTAACACATTTAGTATGACAAAATTAACACGTACCACATTCTGAATTTCCACACCAGAAAAGACATATATTTTCCATCTCTAATTTTACCATTAAAATTAAAGAGAAAACGAACAAAATAGTAGCTATTAAATGCAATACTCGAAAGAATTTCAAGCTATAAGATTACTTGGAGAGGAGCTTTTACACCCAAGCATAGACTCGATGACATCAATGTTCTTTACAATTGGTCACCCCTTGACCAAGGGGTAATACCCCAAAGCGAGACTACTAACAATTAGATATTTAGGATGAGTGAAGGTAGCGCTCCCTCACAAAAACTAAACATCATAAAAATCTTCTGCTTGATCTCCTCTCCACAAATTTTAAGACTCTTAACTTGCCAAGTAATATATAATTCCCTTCACTATACATTGTAATATATAAATCTCTTCAATCCTCTTGCTTATCATACTAGCCCAATATGCATCAATTCATAACCTCTGTTTAGATAAGCTCTAAAGCTCTCCCATGGCTAATTGGCATGGAAAATTCATTTTCATCATAACCTCTGTTTAGAAAAGCTCCAAAGCTCTCCCACGACTAATTGGCATGGAAAATTCATTTTCAAAAAATCTAAAAACCTCATCAATTTCCAATCCACAATTGACAGGTACATTATCCTGGTTATATTTATTCAATTTAACAAATTCTGTTGATGTCCTGCTCTATTGCAGCAGTATCGGGGGTCGGTTGAATATGGTTTCAATTAACAATCTTGAAATGAACGTAACATGTTACAGTGAAATCGATTTGAAATGTTACATATAGGTTTGGCAACAATGAAATCGATTTGAAATGTTACATATAGGTTTGGCAACAATGATATATATACAGAGATATTCCTGGAGCTCTGAACTAGCCCAATATATACATACAATTTAGCAGATTGCAACCGTGCTGCCCGCTGTCCGCTGTCTGTAGCTGCCACACTGAACTAGCCCAATATATACATACAAACAGACTGCAACCGATTTGAAATGTTGTATGAAAACAAAGATATGTCTCGAACACTAAACTTGCCCAATATATACATACAAATTAGCAGACTGCAACCGTGCTGCCCGCTCTCTGTAGCTTCCACACTGCACACTCTCATAGATGCCCACATCGATTGGCGCATTATGCCCTTCCAAGACTAGCCAATTTTGCCAATCATGCTTTCCCAGTCTCAACCACGTTACCAGATTCCAAGTCACTTGCAGATTTGACGGAACCCAGAGATGAAGAAGCTGCCATTGTCGAGTCGTCCGCAGAAACTTGGAAAGACTGAACATCATTTGCTGCAACACTCTCGTTTCTTTCGGTAACATCCATTCGGGCGCTTTCCTCTGGCTGGGAGAACCCTGACGGTTTCTTCGACAATGCACAAAGGAGAGAGTGTCGACATGAAGGACAAGAAGCATTGGAAAGCAGCCATGCGTCTATGCAATCTGCGTGGAAACTGTGACAGCATTCTGGTAATACTCTCACCCTTTCTCCTTCCATGAATTCTGCCAGGCAAATGGGGCAATCCAGGGCTCTGAGGGGGTACCCTGTGTGGTAAACCGTGGCTGGAAGTGCTTCTAAATCTTTTTTCTCGATGCCAGTTTGAGCTCTTTCGACATCCCAATTGGATGATGGCTCCGACCACACTCGCCTGTAGAGCAGTCTACAGCGGAGCAGGGCATTGAACCCCAAAAAGCATAGTATTGGGAGGAACAAGACCGCCATGACGACGCTTACGCTTGAGCCGGATCCCGCATTAGCAAAGTCAGGAGTTACCCACGTCATAGGAGCGGATGAATGCGATTCCTCGCTCCCTTGCAACAATTTCCTGCCCTGAACACACAATGAAAATGAAGGCATACTCTGCATTTTGCTGGAAACGAGTTCCAACGACGGCAAATCTCGAAGGGGCTCAGGGACAATGGCTTCAGAAACCATAAATTTTTCAGTCATTCAACTGGGGATTTCCAATCCAAGAATATGACGACTGGGGACCGCAAATCCAAGAATATGACAAAAGCTTGGAGAAAAGCAAAGCCTGAAAAAGTGAGGAAGATTCAGTACTTATCAGTCAAGGGAGCGGGGGTTTGGGTTTCTTAAATGGTACATAACTCCATAACTCCAGGTGTAGCCCGTATTCCGCAAGCAGGCAAAGGCAGGACGGAAGCGCCCACAGAAACCCAATAGCCCTCGAAACCCTCCCACTCCGGATAGGGCAAGACCCAGAATACTCTTCAAGTCGCCACTTGCTTCAAACAAATGGATATCGTTTTTTGAGGAGAATTATTAAATTATATTTTGTATATGAGAGTCCAGATACAAAATTGTTTTATCTCAGCCTTGTCAGACTGAGCACATCGAGAAAACCTCCGGAGCAGAATTGTTTTATCTCAGCCTTGTTTTGAGCCTTCTCAGGGAATCGATATTTAAAACCTGATTGCCAAAAAGAGGGTGAACATTTTTCTCTCCAGCTATTACTTTATAAAAATAGAGAGAATATTTCGAAATCTCCACTTCTATTTATTTTTGTTATCATCACCATATCACCATATACTTCAATGGGATAAATCATCAACTTTTATATTTCTCTCCTTATACACAGCGAATAAGATATTTGGAAAACATGTTGGAAGCTTTTAAGTTTTTTCTAAAACATAATTTATAAATATATTTTAATATGGATTATTTGAAGATATTTTAAAAAAAAATAACATTGGTAAAATGAGGCTGACGCGTTTTGAATCAATTAGTGTGGTTCATTATCAGAGCAAGATATATTTTGACATTTTTCACTGACAATTTAAGAATCAACCAATACATGTAATTTATTAATTATTTTCTCAATTGCTAATAACAATATTAGTTTTAGAGTCACCAATTCTAAATAATTATGTAACTTTTCTCTCAATCTCACTCTAAATTTAATGAAATGATTAATTGCAAAAAAATATAATCTCTCTCCCTCACATATAAGAAGATTCCCTTGTGACACCCTGTGGAAAAAAAACAAAGAAATGCTCTGGCCTTATTGGAAAAAATCTTTTTCACTGACAATTTAAGAATCAACCAATACATGTAATTTATTAATTATTTTCTCAATTGCTAATAACAATATTAGTTTTAGAGTCATCAATTCTAAATAATTATGTAACTTTTCTCTCAATCTCACTCTAAATTTAATGAAATGATTAATTGCAAAAAAATATAATCTCTCTCCCTTCACATATAAGAAGATTCCCTTGTGACACCCTGTGGAAAAAAAACAAAGAAATGCTCTGGCCTTATTGAAAAAAATCTTTTTCACTGACAATTTAAGAATCAACCAATACATGTAATTTATTAATTATTTTCTCAATTGCTAATAACAATATTAGTTTTAGAGTCATCAATTCTAAATAATTATGTAACTTTTCTCTCAATCTCACTCTAAATTTAATGAAATGATTAATTGCAAAAAAATATAATCTCTCTCCCTTCACATATAAGAAGATTCCCTTGTGACACCCTGTGGAAAAAAAACAAAGAAATGCTCTGGCCTCAACCAATACATGTAATTTATTAATTATTTTCTCAATTGCTAATAACAATATTAGTTTTAGAGTCATCAATTCTAAATAATTATGTAACTTTTCTCTCAATCTCACTCTAAATTTAATGAAATGATTAATTGCAAAAAAATATAATCTCTCTCCCTTCACATATAAGAAGATTCCCTTGTGACACCCTCTGGAAAAAAACAAAGAAATGCTCTGGCCTTATTGAAAAAAATCTTTTTCACTGACAATTTAAGAATCAACCAATACATGTAATTTATTAATTATTTTCTCAATTGCTAATAACAATATTAGTTTTAGAGTCATCAATTCTAAATAATTATGTAACGTTTCTCTCAATCTCACTCTAAATTTAATGAAATGATTAATTGCAAAAAAATATAATCTCTCTCCCTTCACATATAAGAAGATTCCCTTGTGACACCCTGTGGAAAAAAACAAAGAAATGCTCTGGCCTTATTGAAAAAAATCTTTTTCACTGACAATTTAAGAATCAACCAATACATGTAATTTATTAATTATTTTCTCAATTGCTAATAACAATATTAGTTTTAGAGTCATCAATTCTAAATAATTATGTAACTTTTCTCTCAATCTCACTCTAAATTTAATGAAATGATTAATTGCAAAAAAATATAATCTCTCTCCCTTCACATATAAGAAGATTCCCTTGTGACACCCTGTGGAAAAAAAACAAAGAAATGCTCTGGCCTCAACCAATACATGTAATTTATTAATTATTTTCTCAATTGCTAATAACAATATTAGTTTTAGAGTCATCAATTCTAAATAATTATGTAACTTTTCTCTCAATCTCACTCTAAATTTAATGAAATGATTAATTGCAAAAAAATATAATCTCTCTCCCTTCACATATAAGAAGATTCCCTTGTGACACCCTCTGGAAAAAAACAAAGAAATGCTCTGGCCTTATTGAAAAAAATCTTTTTCACTGACAATTTAAGAATCAACCAATACATGTAATTTATTAATTATTTTCTCAATTGCTAATAACAATATTAGTTTTAGAGTCATCAATTCTAAATAATTATGTAACGTTTCTCTCAATCTCACTCTAAATTTAATGAAATGATTAATTGCAAAAAAATATAATCTCTCTCCCTTCACATATAAGAAGATTCCCTTGTGACACCCTCTGGAAAAAAACAAAGAAATGCTCTGGCCTTATTGAAAAAAATCTTTTTCACTGACAATTTAAGAATCAACCAATACATGTAATTTATTAATTATTTTCTCAATTGCTAATAACAATATTAGTTTTAGAGTCATCAATTCTAAATAATTATGTAACTTTTCTCTCAATCTCACTCTAAATTTAATGAAATGATTAATTGCAAAAAAATATAATCTCTCTCCCTTCACATATAAGAAGATTCCCTTGTGACACCCTGTGGAAAAAAAACAAAGAAATGCTCTGGCCTCAACCAATACATGTAATTTATTAATTATTTTCTCAATTGCTAATAACAATATTAGTTTTAGAGTCATCAATTCTAAATAATTATGTAACTTTTCTCTCAATCTCACTCTAAATTTAATGAAATGATTAATTGCAAAAAAATATAATCTCTCTCCCTTCACATATAAGAAGATTCCCTTGTGACACCCTCTGGAAAAAAAACAAAGAAATGCTCTGGCCTTATTGAAAAAAATCTTTTTCACTGACAATTTAAGAATCAACCAATACATGTAATTTATTAATTTTTTTCTCAATTGCTAATAACAATATTAGTTTTAGAGTCATCAATTCTAAATAATTATGTAACTTTTCTCTCAATCTCACTCTAAATTTAATGAAATGATTAATTGCAAAAAAATATAATCTCTCTCCCTTCACATATAAGAAGATTCCCTTGTGACACCCTCTGGAAAAAAACAAAGAAATGCTCTGGCCTTATTGAAAAAAATCTTTTTCACTGACAATTTAAGAATCAACCAATACATGTAATTTATTAATTATTTTCTCAATTGCTAATAACAATATTAGTTTTAGAGTCATCAATTCTAAATAATTATGTAACTTTTCTCTCAATCTCACTCTAAATTTAATGAAATGATTAATTGCAAAAAAATATAATCTCTCTCCCTTCACATATAAGAAGATTCCCTTGTGACACCCTGTGGAAAAAAAACAAAGAAATGCTCTGGCCTCAACCAATACATGTAATTTATTAATTATTTTCTCAATTGCTAATAACAATATTAGTTTTAGAGTCATCAATTCTAAATAATTATGTAACTTTTCTCTCAATCTCACTCTAAATTTAATGAAATGATTAATTGCAAAAAAATATAATCTCTCTCCCTTCACATATAAGAAGATTCCCTTGTGACACCCTCTGGAAAAAAAACAAAGAAATGCTCTGGCCTTATTGAAAAAAATCTCAAGAAAAGCTCTTAGCAAATTTGTTCTTGGAACATTACTCTCACCAAGT
Source organism: Pinus tabuliformis (assembly GCA_031772625.1). Classification (NCBI taxonomy): domain Eukaryota; kingdom Viridiplantae; phylum Streptophyta; class Pinopsida; order Pinales; family Pinaceae; genus Pinus; species Pinus tabuliformis. The sequence continues at coordinate 286,632,917 of CM062818.1, forward strand.
TTTCTTCCTTATCCTATAGGAAATGACTCAAATTGTTGAGAGATCGGTTCCACACTTCTCCAATGTCACTATTAATGCAAGAGTCTTATAAACCTTTGTTTATGGATTCCCTATCCAATTCCCCAACTCTATTTTAATAAAATTTTATCACAAGACATTTTTCAATTATGTTGCTACCTCATTTTTCTAGCACATCTCTATGAATAGTTATATTTGTAAATTTGATATAATTTATTAATATATATCTATATATATATATATATATATATATATATATATATAAAGTAAATTTTCAATTTTATTGGATACTTTTTATTTTTAATAAATTTAAAATAATTTTGAAATTAGCCTAGATCAACACCAATAATTCAACATCAACCTTTCTTCAATTCCAATAATTACATTAGCCTAGATGCACTTTAACTACCAATCTACGAAGCCCCCATTGAATTGCAAACATCTTTTAAAGTGAAAAGAGATTTGATCCCTCTCAGTGCTTATTAGATTTTGAGTTAAGATGGATCTAGGGTGGTTTAAAAGGTTTTATGGGCTCTCCAACCCAATATGGAAGACATATTGCAATTTTTTGTCCTGTTATGTAAACATTTTGACCTAGTGAAAATTACATAAAAAAATAAAATAAAATAAATAACTAAAATAAAATTGAGATAAAATAGTCAATTTGCCATTCGAAATTTTTTAGCTCAACCCATGGTTTTGCTGATGATATTGTTATGTAAGAATGAATATATATATATATATATATATATAGCTCAATTGGTCTAGAGTCAAACATGAAGTTCTTTGATAAAGTAATATAACAATCCAAGAGGAGTTACCAATATTCTGGAACTAATGGTATGGAAGCCTGTGATTTAGGTTACAAGTGCACAGTTTGGCATGGATGATATATAGGTTGATTATTCCTATGATTTGAATGAATACTACCAAATTTGGACGGAGCCAGTTGTTTTGACAAAGGAGGGTTGGGGGAAGGCTTGGATGTGGTCCGAGGACAAATGTTCTTCTCTCCTACAACATTTTCATTTCCTGATGCATTTTCCTTTGGGTCGACGGAGGGCCCAAATCTTGACTCTTTTCTTCATTCTCATTCCCTTAGCTATTTAGAGTTTGGTCATTGGTAGGAGATGGAGCTTGAGGTTCGGATGGGATGGCTATACTACCAGAACCCTTTGGAGAGTCAAACTTAGTGACAGAGGGAACACCAACCTTTTTGGTGGAGGAATTTTTTAGTTTTCCTATCTTAGCTAGTAGAAGAAAGGGTTCCATGAGTCGGAGGTACTCTAGACTAAAGTGTTCAAGTAGACTTGGATAAATTCTTGGAGGACATCACCCCTGTGGTAAAAACCCTTCAAAATGAGCATGAGTTTTATAACTCGGTGGGAAGGGTTCACAGGAACCAACTCTTAGTGAAGGAACGAAGGAAGAAGTGGGACAAGCCTTAAGGAGTGACAAAATTTAAAGAAGAAGAAAACTAAGTGTGCTAATATTAAGAAAAGGGGCTATAATAGGGTCCTCGATGGGAATATTCCAGTACATGAATTTTAAAGGAAAGAGAAACTGGCAATCGTAGGAAGAGCTTGAGGGCATCATTTAAATTTCACGTTTCTCCAGTATTAGGTGAAGAAGGTGTGGAGGTAGTAGATCAATCCACCTCCGATGGTGACCACTCTAGCCAGAGGGTGGTTTTACTTCCTGTTCAATTTGTCCAACATGCATCCTAGGTTTAATCAAATAATTGGGCCGTTGATTCAACACTAATCCTTCTCAAGAGATGGTCACCCCTTTTCGACGCCAAGAAACAAGTTATGGAGAAAACATTAATTTGGTGTGTTTGTCAAGGTTACCTATGTAGTTTTGGTCATTGGAGGCATTTCAATTCATATAGAATTATCTCATGGAATTTATGGGCATAGATATGTCATTCATTGACACAAGAGTGATGATTTTGGCCCTCATTCTCTTAAATTTAGACACATGGGAGGGTTTGGTAGCAAAAGTGTAAATTGGGAGGCTACTATTGCAAATTTTAGACTATGAAAGAATCTTGTTTTGTTGTAGGAAGTGTCACAAGAAAGGGCACATTTTCAAGGAATGCCCTCTCCCCTTTCATGGGAAAAGAAGCATCTAGAGTTGTGCTCCCTCCAAGAAGAGTATCAACCCATAAAATGATATGGAAGATATAAAAAAATATTTGCATGAAGGTCAAGGGATGGCTTGAGAGAACACTCAACCTTTATCCAAGCCAGTGGAGGAAGGAAAGGATCGATAGATAGCGGAGCTGATTGTGTGACCACTTCTGGTAGTAATTGAACCCTCAAATTCAGCACAACAAGCTACTTCAACATTGGGTAATTGTCTTGTTTCCAACCCTTTATACTTTTTAGTTGGTACTTTTGCTGACTTGGGTAAAAGATGGGACAACTCATTGGTTGTGACACTGCTTTGTCCCTTCCTCCTTCCCTCCCTAAACCATATTTACATGTTTTCCATTGCCTACCTACTCTTATTGTCACCACATCAACTACTATCTCCATTAGAGAAGGAAAAATATATGTTTCCTTTCACTCAAATGGTTGGTACCACCTACACCCTCTGCTTACACAACCTTCCAAAGATAACTATACTTACAGGCTGGTGAAATCCACCCTTGTTGAGGGTAGAGCTAGGGGCTGAAAATCTCACTTGGCTAAAGCCCAAGTCAAAGCTTGGCCAAATATGGAAGCTAGGAAACAAAAATCCATCATCGGGGTTCTTATAATAGTGACAACCCTTGGAGGGGTTACTCAATGATTATACAATCAATAAACTACAAGTGGATGGCCAACCCCTCCAAAAAATTGGTTCTTAGGAGATTATTTGATTTAAATTATTTTGACATTATGTTATTATAGGAGATATTTGGATAAGGAGCCTTAGTCATAAAAGTGTTGGAGATTTTATTTAAAGTTTGGCACTTTTTCAGTTCTAATGCCCAAGGGTGTTCGAGTCGACTTGCCATTGGGTGGAATCCTCAAAATGATAAGGCTATGAACCAATGGGGCTTTGATTATGTTTTGGGATTGGATTTTCTTTCCACATATTTAGATTTGGAATTGAGAGTCATAAATATCTATGAACCCTTCATAGAGAGGAACACTCTAGGAAATTGTCATGTGAAAGAAGTTGCTCTCATTTGAGAATTTGAACTTGGGTGGGGCTCTTCATTTCTCTTTAGCAGAAACTGAATTATGGGGTCCACATGCAAGAGAAAATCCCCTTACTAATTTTTTTGAGCACCTCTTTATGGATCATAAGATTATTGATGTTGAGATGACCAATATTCAACCTACATGGAGGAATAAGCAAGTTGATGAGGTGAGAGTGGCGAAAATATTAGATCAATTTCTACCTTCCGAAGTGTTCGTGGAAACCTTTCCTCTGATGATGTAGCGGGTTGGCTAGAGAGGTGAGTATAATCATTATCCAGTCTTTCTAGAGATTGAAGGGGTAAGAAAAAAACCAACAAGCCCTTTCAAGTTTAATGGGGCCTGGCTCAAATAGGAAGACTTCATTACTTTGGTCAATTCTACTTGGGTCGCTCACAAACCTAGTCTTGGGATCACTACGAGGGTACACTTTACAAGAAATATTGCCTAGGTAAAAAAGGTTACTAAATAATGGGTGACTAATAGGAGAATCAGAGATGAATAGGAGTTGAAGGGTGTTAAAAAGGAGTTGGAGGTTATAGGGAATTCTGATGATGGGTTTTTCTGTAGTGATGACTCAAAAACCAAGTTACTCCATCTGGAAACTAGGAAAAGGAAATTCTTGGAAGACAAAGAGACTACTTTGAGGCTTGAAAGTCGAGCTATTTGGTTGGATGTGGGAGACAAAAACACTAAATTTTTCCAGAATTATGTTGGGTGTGGAGCCTGATTATCTTATGTATTCAAAGGTATCACCGCATTGGACCCCAGTTCGTAATGGGGTGGCAATGCCGCCCATCTATGTACACGACCAGGGGGGTCCAAGGGGAGGCGACAATGATTATTTGGAGCGCCCCCCCCCCCCCCCGGCAGGGCATTGGGGGCAGTGTCCCCAAAGCTAAAAATAGATGTAAAATTGCCTTGTAAAATGTTGTAATTTCATAGTTAATCGGACCCGTTCATTAGGTGGAGATCTAATGGTAGAAGTTATGTTTAATTTGGGGTTTTTTTCTCTAGAAGACAACCCCTCGCTATATATGAGGGAATTGTATTGCGTCTATGTAGATTTGTATTTAGAGCGAGAAAGAGAGAGGAGATTGTGTGAGAGCGAAGAGGGAATTACGGCGGATCTGATGTAGGTTGTATCTCTTCATTTTGTTGGATAATATAAAAGGAATGACTAATTGTTTCTCCGTGGACATAGCCCAAACTGGGTGAACCATGTATATCTGTGTCTCTCTTGTTTTATGTGTTTTCAATGTTTATATTTATGCAATATTTTATGTGTTCAATTGCTCTGTGATATATAATTTTCTAACAAATTATACTAAGGAAGGAAAATGGACAACACTATTTGGAAGTTGGAGGATCAGAATGTAGGCTCAACCACTTCTTTTAAGGAGTTGGAAAATATTGGGAAACATCATTTTGACACTCTTTTCAAACTAGAAGAAAGTGCTTCCATAGCAAAGGTGGTTAGACTAGCTCATTTGTTCCCTCGTTTTGTTGAGGAAGAGGAAAAATTCAATCTAATAGAGGAAGTTTCAAATGCATAACTACTGGAGGTACTTCATAGCTTCCAAAAGGACAATATTCTAGGGCTAGATGGGTGTCTTGTTTATTTCTTCTTCAATTTTTATGAACTTTTGGGGGCTAATTTGTTGAAGGTAGTGGAGGAATCCAAGAAAATAGGGAAGGTACTTGCTTCTTTCAATTAAACTTTCATTGCCCCGATTCCTAAGGTGGAAAGTCCGATTAATTTCAATGACTTTAGACCTATTTCCTTGTGAAATTGTATTTACAAGATAATTGCAAAAGTTATTTCCCGTCCAATAAACCTATTCCTTTTAGGGTTATACCTAAAGAACATTTTGGGTTTCTGGAAGGGCGTCAAATTTAGAATCCATTGTAGTGGCCTAGGAATATTTACATGGCCTAAAAATAAGGAAATTAAAAGGATTGGTCCTAAATATTGATATCTCTAAGACCTATGATAGGGTAAGCTAGCTATAACTTTGATTTTTATTAACACATATAGATTTCAAAGTACCTGTCATAACTTGGGTCATGAGCTACCTCACAACGACTTCCTTTGTTGTATTGATCAATGGCTCTGCATCCCTATTTTTTCATTCCCAAAGAGGGTTGAGGCAAGGTTGTCACTTATCCCCACTTTTATTTCTCCTTGTTACTAAAGGTCTCAATCGTCTCTTAACAGATGTCAGGGAGAGAGGGATGTTCATAGGAGTAAAGGTAGCATAAAACTTGTTTATAACACACCTATTGTTTGTAGATGATATGTTAATTTTATGTGGTGGGTCGCATAAAGTCATTGAGTACCTAAATCGGGCCCTTTTTTATATTTCAGAAGGCCATGGGTATGGAAATTAACTCCACAAAATCGACATTGTCGAGCCATATTTTGGAAGATTGAGAGCTTCACTTTATAACTATCACCTTTTTCTTTCACTTCAATTTTTTTTTATGATGGTCTCAAATACTTAGGATTTCAACTAAAACCAAATGCTTACAGGAAGGAGGATTGGTCCTAGCTTCTTGCAAATTAGAAAGCGAAATTTGGAGAGAGAGATGGCTCTCCCATATGGGAAGGTTGGTGTTGATAAAATCAGTCCTAGAAGCTATTCCAATCTATTGGATGTTATCTTATTCCTAATGGCTCCATTGTTCTATGTTGGAAAGGTTCCACTCTTAGATATGCAAACATGCCTCATCAGTGTGTCTATGTTCACTGTGGGGCTACCTATTATTAGGAATGTGGGGAAAGTGGGAATACCAAGGCACAAGTTCAGGTAGAGAGTTTAGTTGTATGGTTTCAAGAGCTCACTCCCACACTAATCTAGACATAGATTTCACAAGTAAAATGAGATATTTCCAATCAGAGATGTATTCTCTTGGTTATAGAGGTTCTTACAAATGTTGCAGATTGGGTTCTTGATGTCGGCCACATTTGTGGTTGGTACAACCAATATATGTACACACTAAATATATATTGGCACATGAAGTTTCTACTTCGAAAAGTATTGTTAGACATATGTGAAAGATGAGATGATATTCTCCTCTCCTTGAATCAAATGCAATGTTAATTTACGACACTAGATCATCGATTAGGGTGTACTGAAAAGCATATAAACATTCCTCCAGAATCTATCTGCTCTTCGGGCAACAAAAAGGAACCAATAACTATAGAAGCCACTAATTTAGTTAATTCGTCTTAGCTTGTTTGTTTATGTTATGGTTTTATTTTTTGTGTCAAAATTTCCTACTCAATCTCTTCATAGACTTGAAGGCCTGATTTGCTTTGAATCTTACCTCTCTTGGGAATATTTTGTCCTCTACCTCTTTGAAAAGACAATATTTTTGGATTCAATTGAGCTTTTCAAGTAACCAACTAGTTTGAACTTCTCTTATTTAACATGTAATATGAGACTTGAAAGAAATACAAAAAATTACATTAAAAACAATATTATAAATATTTGAAGATTAAGGAAAAATGTGAAATATTGAAAATAATAATAATAATAATAACTAACAAAAAAAATTAGGAATATATGGTTAAGAATTTTAACCATTTTTTTTAACATCCATTTAATAATTCTAATTACCCTACAAACACAAATATTATATCATAAGTTCATTAAATGAGGATGTACCAAGAAATTTACTTCATAACAACATTAAAAATTCCTATAACTTAATATTGCACTCCTTTTTTTTAATTAATTTAATTTGTATGTTGTGGTTCAAAACTTTCATGTGCCATTATAGAGTTCAAATACTTGGTACACGTATTTTAACTATTATATGTTTTGGAGTTTTTTTGTTGCAAGTGAAACATTTTTTTTTTGGTTGTTTAAAATGTGTTTATATGATTCAACACTCTAAAAAATGCATGCAATATTCGAATTGTAGAGAGTTCATAACTCAAATTGTATCCAACAAATTCCTATCGAATTTTGGAGAAATTTAACTGTAACAGAAAAAAGAGCGTGGCATTATTTTTTATTAAAAAGTCTTAATGGTTATTTTCTACAATCACTAAACAGTGAATTTTTAAAGGCATAGTCTAACTCATAGACGAAATAACTTTTTTCACTGGAATTCATTAAAATACGGCAATACAATTTCAAGAATTTTGTTGTTTAAAATGCATTTTTGAATGCATAAATGCATTCAGCAACATGAAAAACCCCTTGGGCACTTGAATTATGCAGATTAAACAATTTAAACTCAAGTTTTAAAAAATCTCTATCAGATTTTGAATAAAATTAACCAAAAAAAATGTTGTGAAAAATTCCATTTCGTCTTTAAGTTAGACTACGCCATTGTTAAATAGTGAACAAGAAATTTATCATTATGATTAGTTTTGGTTGGTTAGTACTTTGTTTAGGTTATAAGAAGTCCGGGTTACCATTAAAGTTTGGCACAATCTAACTTATAAAACAAATGGTTTTTTTCACCAAAATTTCACGATACAATTTCAAGTAAGATTGTGATTTTTTGTTGTTTAAAATACATTTTTGAGTGCATAAATAGATTTAACACTCTAAAAGACCCACAGGGTGCTCGAATTCTGATTAAACAACTTAAACTTAAGTTTTTAAAAATCTCATTAAAATTTTAGTTAAAAGTTGATCAGAAAAAACACTGCTAACTGTATGTTAAAATTTTATGAAATATTTTATATTAATTAATTACAATCTTTTAATAATTTTTTTTTATTAATGTAATTTAAAATAAATAATTATAAATGATGTATTTTCAATTATTATATAATTTATTAATTTTTAAAATATAATAGAGAATTAAAATAATGTTATAAGAATATTATTATGAAATAAATTATAATAATCTTATTACTCCTGTAAATCATATTATTCATCCTATGAAAAAGTTTATTATTGATTTAGTGCATATCATTTATTAGAGTTTAAAAATATGTCAATTATGGCAAACATAATATGATGTAGTTAATTTATTCAATATTTTTGTGAGTCACTTATATGTTTGAAAGCAACTTGCTCAATGACAAATTTTAAGTATCATAGAAGAAAGGAAGAAATTATTTTAATGTCCATGAGGCTAAAGATAGCCTATGGGACAGATTGCTTTTTCATCTGCTTGATGTATTCGACTCTTTTTCTGTGAAGCTTCACAATAAATGCTCCCAGCTTTTTGACAAACCCCTCGTTAAATATATTATCCCAAGAGCTAGCTGCTAGCATATCTGCATAACTTTCCCTGTTGTCTTTGAAGGCCTCACATTCTAAAATGAAATGTTTTTCTGTTTCCACTTTTCCGAAAGAACAAAAAATGCATACCCTTTCCTCTTACACTTCCTTTGGCCTTTTCCAGCACCCTGTTTCACAATGGAGTTGATGAAAATTAGTCCTTAACTGAGCAATACGAATTTTGGCTCTCCAAGAGATATTGACCTCTATGTATGTTTTTAGTTGACGATTATAAATAAAATTAAACACTTCAATATAGAATAAACTAATAATTAACTTATTACTTTCCATAACAATTTTGTAAAATTCAAAAAAATAATAATTACCAATAATTAATTAACTTATTAATATGAAACAAATATTTATTTCTATCACACACCTATGCCATAACATGATTCAAGCAACCTAAACAATGTCTATGCCACCCACCCGTGTGCCATAACGTGATGGCCACCCACCCGTGTGCCCATTTGAGTATATCTACGACGATATTACGTATAATATTTGTTTTTCTCTTGGAAAATGATATGGATAAGTTTGGTAGGCATATGCGATACAAATAGGTGAGGTGCTTCGCTGCGTTGTGACAAAATTTAATAACCAAAGGCAATTTCTTGGCCAGCAGAATTTACCCGGCCATCCGTTATTTAATGCCGTAAGAGAAGGTGATCGTACCGATGGCCATGCATCCATAGCTTATTTAATATACCCTCGACCATAACCATGAGATATTTCCGGTGATGGCAAAAAAATGATCTTTGTCGTCATGCTATAGTACTAGCCTAATCATATAGTAAATGTGATCATATAGTAAATGTGATTAGCCTAATCATATAGTAAATGTGATTGATATAAGCGGAAAGCTTATACAATTACATGCAAAATTATATTAGTAAATTTATAGATAATTAATTAAATATTTATTAATATATATATGGTTAATGATATATTATTAATTAATAAATGATTTTTTTCATAAATTTAATGGATTAATTTTAAAATCTCAAAGTATTATAAATTTAAGGGATTAATATTATAAACAAAAGGTATATAAATACTTAGATAAATATTATAAACCCAAGGGAATAATACTAAAAAGGCAAGGGATTAATACTAAAAACCCAAGGGAACAATATTAAATCCAAGGGTTAAATATTATAAACACTAATATAAACATGGTTGACCATGGTTGGTTTTCATATTGACAAAATATTTGTGACAATGCGACGTTTGTCCATGGTTGACAACAATTGATTTTCATATTGACAAAATCTTTATCACAATGCAACATTGGACTATGGTTGACCATAATTGACTTTCATATTGAGACAACCTTTCTCAAAATGCGACATTGGACAATGGTTAACCATTATTGGTTTTCATATTGAGACAATCTTTGTCACAGTTGGACGTTGGACCATAGTTGACCATGGATGACCATGTTGTCACTATGCAACGTTGGACCAAGAGACAAACTTTATCATAATGTGACCATTGTTATTGACCATGGTTGATTTCCATACTGAAAAAATCTTTGTCAGAATGCGACATTGGAACATGATTGACCATGGATGGCCATGGTTGTCACAATGTGACGTTGATCAAAGAGACAATCTTTGTTACAATGTGACCATGGTCGATTTCCATATTGAGACAATCTTTGTCATAATGCAACGTTGGAACATGGTCGACCATGGTTGATTTTCCTATTAAGATGATCCTTGTCACAATGCGACATTGGACCATGGTTTGATTGATTTTAATTTCCATACAATATTTCTCACACTGCAACATCGGACCTCACTAGTGGTAATAAACCCAAGGGATTGATACTAAAAACCCAAGGCAGTTATATTAAACCCAAGGGATTAATATTATAAACCCTAGGTATATAACCCTAACATAAATACCATAAACCCTAACTAAACATGCTTGACCATGTTTTACGATGGTTGGTTTTGATATTGAGGTAATCTTTGTGACAATGGGAAATTTGACCATGGTTTACTATGGTTGATTTTCATATTGAGTTAAACTTTGTCACAATGTCACATTGCACTATGGTTGCACATGGTTGACCATAATTATAAACCCAAGGGATTTATATTAAGCCCTAGGATTAATATTAAACCCTAGGATTAATATTATAAACCTTATGAATAATATTATACCCTACAAATATAAACCTTTAAATTGATAAACACAAGGGATTAATTCTAAAACCTCAAGGTACTATAAACCCAAGGGAATAATATTAAACCCAAGGGATTAATATTATAAGCCCAAGATATATAAACCCTAAGATAAATATTATAAACCCAAGGGAATAATAAACCTAAGGGATTAATACTAAAAAACCAAGGGATTATAAACCCAAGGGAATAATATTAAACCCAAGGGGTAAATATTATAAACCCAAGGTATCTTAACCATAAGGTAAATATTATAAACCCTAAAATAAACATGGTTGACCACGATTGACCATGGTTGATTTCTTATTGACAAAATCTTTTTCACAATGCGACGGTAAACTATGGTTGACCATGATTGATTTTCATATTGAGACAACCTTTCGGACAATGTGACGTTGGACAATGGTTGACCATGGTTGATTTTCACATTGAGACAATCTTTGTCACAATGCAACATTGGACCATGGTTGACCATGGATGACCATGTTGTCACAATGTGAAATTGGACCAAGAGACAATCTTTGTTACAATGTGACCATGGTTATTAATCATTGTTGAACATGATTGACAATGGTTGACCATAGTTGATTTTCATATTGAAGCAATATTTCTCAGAAAGTGACATTGGACTATGGATGACCATTGTTGTCACAATGTCATGTTGGACCAAGAGACAATCTTTGTCAAAATGTGACCATGGTTGATTTTCATATTGAGAGAATCTTTGTTAGAATCCATCATTGGAACAAGGTTGACCATGGTTGATTTTCATATTGAGACAATCCTTGTCACAATGCAACATTGAACCATGGTTGACCATGATTGATTTTATTGTCAAGACAATCTTTGTCACAATGTGACATTGCACCATTGTTGACCATGGTTGATTTTCATATTCAGAAAAAATTTGTCACAATGCTTCATTGGACCATGGTTTATAAACCCAAGGTATATAAACCCTAATATAAATATTACAAACCCTAAAAGAAACATGGTTGAACATGGTTGACCACGGTTGATTTCAATATAGACAAAATCTTTGTGACAATGCAACATTGGACCATGGTTAACCATGGTTGATTTTCATATTGAAACAATATTTGTCACAATGCGACATTAGGCCATGGTTGACCATGACCAACTATGTTTGATCAATGTTCACCATGGTTGATTTTCACACTAAAACAATCTTTGTCAGAATGCGACGTTGGAACATGGTTGACCATGGATGGCCATGGTTGTCACAACGTGACGTTGGACCAAGAGACAATCTTTGTCACAATGTGACCATGGTTATTCACCATGGTTGATCATGGTTGGTTTCCATATTGAGACAATATTTGTCAGAATGCAACATTAGAACATTGTTGACTATGGTTGATTTTCATATCGAGACAATCATTTTCACAATGTGACATTGGACCATGTTTGACCATGATTAGTTTTAATGTCGAGACAATCTTTCTCACATTGCAACATTAGACCTCACCAACAGTAAGAAACCCAAGGGATTAATACTAAAAACCAAAGGGATTATAAACCCAAGGGAGTTATATTAAATCCAAGGGATTAACATTATAAACCATAGGTATATAAACCCTAACATAAATAACCTAAACCATAAAATAAACATGCTTGACCATGTGTTTACCATGGTTGGTTTTGGATTAATATTATAAACCATAGGTATATAAACCCTAACATAAATAACATAAACCCTAAAATAAACATGCTTGACCATGTGTTTACCATGGTTGGTTCTGATATTGAGACAATCTTTGTGACAATGTGAAATTTGACCATGCTTGATTTTCATATTGAGTTAAACTTTGTCACAATGTCACGTTGCACCATGGTTGCACATGGTTGACCATGATTGTAAAACCAAGGGCTTTATATTAAACCCTAGGATTAATATTATAAACCTTATGAATAATATTATACCCTAGGAATATAAACCCTTAGATTGATAAACCCAAAGGATTAATTATAAAACCTCAAGGTACTATAAACCTAAGGGAATAATATTAAACCCAAGGGATTAATATTATAAGCCCAAGATATATAAACCCTACGATAAATATTATAAACCCAAGGTAATGATAAACCTAAGGGATTAATACTAAAAAACCAAGGGATTATAAACCCAAGGGAATAATATTAAACCCAAGGGGTAAATATTATAAACCCAAGGTATATAAACCCTAACATAAATATTATAAACCCTAAAATAAACATGGTTGACCACAATTAATTTTATTATTGAAAAAATCTTTTTTACGATGCGACGTTAAACTATGGTCGACCATGATTGATTTTCATATTGAGACAACCTTTCTGACAATGTGACGTTGGAAAATGGTTGACCATGGTTGATTTTGACATTGAGACAAGCTTTTTCATAATGCAATGCTAGACCATGGCTGACCATGGATGACCTTGTTGTCACAATGTGACATTGGACCAAGAGACAATCTTTTTTACAATGTGACCATGGTTATTTATCATGGTTGAACATGATTGACCATGGTTGACCATAGTTGATATTCATATTGAGACAATATTTCTCAGAGAGTGACATTGGACTATGGATGACCATTGTTGTCACAATGTCATGTTGGACCAAGAGACAACCTTTGTCAAATTGTGACCATGGCTATTGACCATGGTTGATTTTCATATTGAGAGAATATTTGTTAGAATACATCATTGGAACAAGGTTGACCATGATTTATTTTCATATTGAGACAATCCTTGTCACAATGCAACATTGAACCGTGGTTGACCATGATTGATTTTATTATCAAGACAATCTTTGTCACAATGCGACATTATGCCATCGTTGACCATGGTTTATTTTCATATTGAGACAAACTTTGTCACAATGCAACATTGGACCATATTTGACCATGGTTTAAACCCAAGGTATATAAACCCTAAAATAAATATTATAAACCATAAAATAAAGATGGTTGAACATGGTTGACCACGGTTGATTTCAATATAGACAAAATCTTTGTGACATTGCAACGTTGGACCATGGTTGACCATGGTTGATTTTCATATTGAGACAATCTTTGTCACAATGTGACATTGGGCCATGGTTGACCATGGCAAACTATGTTTGATCAAGGTTGACTAAGGTTGACCATGGTTGATTTTCACACTAAAACAATCTTTGTCAGAATGCGACATTGAAACATCGTTGCCCATGGATGGCCATGGTTGTCACAATGTGACGTTGGACTAATCGACAAACTTTGTCACAATGTGACCATGGTTGACCATGGTCGGTTTCCATATTGAGACAATATTTGTTAGAATGCAACATTGGAACTTTGTTGACCATGGTTGATTTTCATATGGAGACAATCCTTGTCACAATGTGACATTGGACCATGGTTGACCATGATTGTTTTTAATGTCGAGACAATCTTTCTCACACTGCGACGTTGGACTTCACCAACGATAATAAACCCAAGGGATTAATGTTAAAAACCAAAGGGATTATAAACCCAAGGGAGTTATATTAAACCCAAGGGATTAATATTATAAATCCTAACATAAATACCATAAACCCTAAAATAAACATGTTTGACCATGTTTTACGATGGCTGGTTTTGATATTTTGGCAATCTTTGTGACAATGCGAAATTTGACCATGGTTAACCATGTTTGATTTTCATATTGAGTTAAACTTTGTCACAATGTCACATTGCACCATGGTTGCACATGGTTGACCATGATTATAAACCCAAGGGATTTATATTAAACCCTAGGATTAATATTATAAACCTTATGAATAATATTATACCTCAAGAATATAAGCCCTTATATTGATAAATCCAAGGGATTAATTCTAAAACCTGAAGGTACTATAAACCCAAGAGAATAATATTAAACCCAATGGATTAATATTATAAGCCCAAGATATATAAACCCTAAGATAAATATTATAAACCCAAGGGAATAATAAACCTAAGGTATTAATACTAAAAAACCAAGGGATTATAAACCTAAGGGAATAATGTTAAACCCTAGGGGTAAATATTATAAACCCAAGGTACATAAACCATAAGATAAATATTATAAACCCTAAAATAAACATGGATGACCACTGTTGATTTTCTTATTTACAAAATCTTTGCCATAATGCGACGTTAAACTATGGTTGACCATGATTGATTTCCATATTGAGACAATCCTTGTTACAATGCAACATTGAACCATGGTTGACCATGATTGATTTTATTGTCAGGACAATCTTTGTCACAATGCGACGTTACATCATCGTTGACCATGGTTTATTTTCATATTGAGACAAACTTTGTCACAATGTGACATTGGACCATAGTGGACCATGGTTTATAAATCCAAGGTATATAAACCCTAATATAAATATTATAAACCATAAAATAAACATGGTTGAACATGGTTGACCATGGTTGATTTCAATATAGACAAAATCTTTGTGATAATGCAACGTTGGACCATGGTTAACCATGATTGATTTTCATATTGAGACAATCTTTGTAACAATGTGACATTGGGCCATGGTTGACCATGGACAACTATGTTTGATCAAGGTTGACCATGGTTGATTTTCACACTAAAACAATCTTTGTTAGAATGCGACATTGGAACATGGTTGGACCATGGATGGCCATGGTTGTCACAATGTGATGTTGGACCAAGAGACAATCTTTGTCACAATGTGACCATGGTTGGTTTCCATATTGAGATAATCTTTTTCAGAATGCAACATTGGAACATGGTTGTCCATGGTTGATTTTCATATTGAGGCAATCCTTGTCACAATGTGACATTAGACCATGGTTGACCATGATTGTTTTTAATGTCGATACAATATTTCTCACACTGCGACATTGGACCTCACTAGTGGTAATAAAACAAAGGGGTTAATACTAAAAACCAAAGGGATTATAAACCCAAATGAGTTATATTAAACCCAAAGGATTAATATTATAAATCCTAGGTATATAAACCCTAACATAAATACCATAAACCCTAAAATAAACATGCTTGACCATGTTTTACCATGGTTGGTTTTGATATTGAGACAATCTTTGTGACAATACAAAATTTGACCATCGTTGATTTTCATAATGAGTTAAACTTTGTCACAATGTCACATTGCACCATGGTTTCACATGGTTGACCATGATTATAAACCCAAGGGATTTGCATTAAACCCTTGGATTAATATTATAAACCTTATGAATAGTATTATACCCTAGGAATATAAACCCTTAGATTGATAATCCTGAGGGATTAATTATAAAACCTCAAGGTACTATAAATGCAAGGGAATAATATTAAACCCAAGGGATTAATATTATAAGCCCAAGATGTATAAACCCTAAGATAAATTTTATAAACTCAAGGGATTAATACTAAAAAACCAAGGTATTACAAACCCAAGGGAATACTATTAAACCCAAGGGGTAAATATTATAAACCCAAGGTATATAAACCCTAAGATAAATATTATAAACCCTAAAATAAACATGGTTGACCACGATTGATTTTCTTATTGACAAATTATTTGTCACAATGTGACGTTAAACTATGGCTGACCATGATTGATTTTCATATTGAGACAACCTTTCTGATAATGCGATGTTGGAGAATGGTTGACCATGGTTGATTTTCATATTGAGACAATCTTTGTCACAATGCGATGTTGGACCATGGTTGACTATGGTTGATTTTATTATTGACAAAATATTTGTCACAATGCAACGTTAAACTATGGTTGACCATGATTGATTTTCATATTGAGACAACCTTTCTGACAATGCGATGTTGGAGAATGGTTGACCATGGTTGATTTTCATATTGAGACAATCTTTGTCACAATGCGACATTGGACCATGGTTGACCATGGATGACAATGTTGTCAAAATGTGACATTGGGTCAATAGACAATCTTTGTCACAATGTGACCATGGTTATTGACCATGGTGGAACATCATTAACCATGGTTGAACATGGTTGATTTTCATATTGAGACAATATTTCTCAGAAAGCGGCCATGTTAATTACTTTGTAGTTGGAAGATCAAAGCATGAACAAATGATTTGATTTTAGGTTTTTATCCATTCAATTACACCATTCAAACTAAAAAAATGGATATATATACAAGTGAAGTAGTGCCTTTAGTTGAGTCTATATTATAAACACTAAAATAAACATGGTTGACCATGGTTGATTTTCATATTGAGACAATCCTTGTCACAATGCAATGTTGGACCATGGTTGACCATGCTTAACCATGGTTTATTTTCATATCAAGACAATCTTTGTCACAATGTGACGTTTGACCACAGTTGACCATGATTGATCATGGATGACCATATTGGATTTTATAAAACATGGTTGAACATGGTTAACCAATGTTGACCATGATTGACCATGGTTGGCCATGATTTTCATATTGAAACAGTCTTGGCCATGAACCATGATGCACATGATGCCTTAATCGCATATCCATCTATACAATGAGTAATCTAGTTAGGCGACATTAATGTTATTCAAATTTCAATTTAAGGGCACACAAATTTTAGCACTATTTTATTTCTGGTTCCACTGACAAACCCCACCAGGTAGTGCCTCTTGAGTCTTGGTTACTCCTTCAGGTCTATCGTTGCTAGTATGGAACACAAGAAAAACAGGATTGGCTATGAGCAGAGCTACAAAACTTATAGAGAAAGGGTTATTGTTTTTCTTTAACATTTCTTGCAATATCTAAGTGAAAATGATAGCAGAGGCTCGTAGGATATTATAAAACTCAATTTAATGTCGCCAGACTGGATTACTCACTGTATAGATGGATACACAGTTAAGGAATCATGGTTCATGTATATCATACTATAGCATGATGACAAAGATCATTTTTTGGTCGTCACCAGAAATACCTAATGGTTAGTGTCAGAGGTATATTAAATAAGCTATGTTTGGATGCATGGTCATCAATACAATCACTTCCTCTTAAGGCATTAAATAAATGATGGCCTTGTAAATATGGCTTGCCTGAATTTCTTAGGGTGTTTCTTACCGAGGCCATAATGTTTCTTGGATGGCGAAATTCTCACTGGAATTTGGTGAATTTAAAAAACAAAATCTAATCCTAAGAGTGTTTGAATCATTTTTTTGATGGTGGGAATGGATTCAACACCATCAAGAACCCCTGGGACACCCAAACCCCTAAAGCTTGATAGCTGTAGCCTGGATTTTCACAAAAGTTGCTGGATTTTTTAAAAACACTCCTTGGATTTTCCATTGTCTTCCAAGGGAAATTGTGACCTTGTTAGAATACGTCATCTCCTAGTATTATTCTCAAAATTTATTTACGACATCTCCTAGTACTATTATCAAACTTTCTTTTACTCTTTTCAATCAAGCATCCCTTTAATTCATAGTTTCCTTAAAGATATTTCTTCCAATGAATTGACTTTATCCTAACCACT
This sequence comes from Pinus tabuliformis, assembly GCA_031772625.1. NCBI lineage: Eukaryota > Viridiplantae > Streptophyta > Pinopsida > Pinales > Pinaceae > Pinus > Pinus tabuliformis. The sequence continues at coordinate 286,651,057 of CM062818.1, forward strand.
TTATGGTACTTCTGATTTTTATTTTCTATTAAAGTGAAAGAAGCATACCTTTATGAAAATTGTTATCTAAAAAGTCTTTTATGTTATATTTAGCTAGCAACTTTGAAGGATTTAGGATTTGTAAGTTGAGTTGGGAAAGAATGGTTTAAGAGGCCGCCATAAATAAGTTCCATCCAATGGACCTTTCATACTAAAGTTCATAAATAGTCCTTTTTCATCCTATCATTGAAAGCATACTATATGTTTTTCTTACATTGCTCTATACAATCATGTCTATGGTGTAACTAGCTTGAATTGTTCTATGTAGTGCTCACAATTGATTTCTTACTAGAAGGGTAATTTAAAATTTATAGTAGTAATTCAAAAAACATTTTTCAAAAAACATGTAAGTTTTTGAAGTTGAATGAAGGAACCAATATTATAAAATGAGAAAAGGAGGTTAAATCTTCAATCACCCATCAATATCCTAACTTCCAATGCTCGGTTGGATAACCCATCAATACCCTAATTTCCAATGATTAGTTGGTTGATTGTGCCGAGAGGCGCATTCAACAACCCAATATGACCCCGATGTGTAAGTATGTCACGTTTTGCAAAAATAATAAAAATAATTTTCGCTAATGTTGGCTTAAATTATATATAACTTTTTAATCTTACTAATGGACTAAGATTAATTATTAAATATAACTATGTATTTGAATGGATAGTAAATTATCTTGTGCTTTTAATAGTTCCTTTATCATATACGTGAATTTGAATGGATCATAAATTTAACTTTAACAATTGTTTTTACCACATTAAAATTTCAAATTAAGTAAAATTTTAAACATTTTTACTCTTTACTAAAGCCAATGTCATATCTTAAATAAAAGGGAAAAAGTTAATAATCAACACAAAGAATCAAAAACCTTGCTCCAAAATATTTTAATATTTATTTTAACAAAACATTTGTAAAATGAACCTTTAAAAGGAAAAGCTATGTCCTAGGGATATATTAAAATCTTTAAAGACATAAATATTTCCACATCAAAATTATAATATTTGAAAATATTAATTTGATGTAGTTTTATTATAAATTTTGTTTTGATGCCATGTAAAACACATCATTAATCTAATATTGATATTATAATATTAATATTATATTTTATATTAATATTAATATATTATGATATTAATGTTATTAAATTTAATAAATTTATATTAATGCAATATTAAATTTAATATAATATTAAATTTGTTATATTATAACATATCATAATATATATTAACTCTAGATATATATGGAACGAAGAACAAAGATATAGAGTGGTAGAGGTGGAGAGATAGAGGGAGTGACAAGGTAGAGGAGGAGATACAATGAAGGATAGGAAGAGGAGGAATGAAGAGAGAGAGAGGGGGAGACACAAAGATGGAGGGGGGGAGAGATACTGACAAGGTTGGAGGGAAGATAGAGAGGGCGGGGGGGAGATAGTGACAAGGTTAGAGGGAAGAGAGAGAGAGAGAGAGAGAGAGAGAGAGAGAGAGAGAGAGGGGTGGGGGGAGAGAGAGAGGGAGGTAGGAGAGAATGGGAGAGTGATGAGGAAGAGGGAGGGAAAAAGATATGGATTTGGAGGGGGAGGGAGTGAAGAAGAAAGACATAGAGAGACAAAGCAGGAGAGATGGAAGGAAGGGGGGAGAGAAGGAGAGAGGAGAGAGGGAGGAAGATACTGAAAAAGTTGGAGGGCGAAGAGTGAGGGGGGAGGGAGATAGAGTTAGGTGGGAGAGAAAGGGATAGAGAGGAAGGAAGAGAGAGAGGACATGACAGAGATGAGAAAGGAGGGGGAGAGAGAGGTAGGTAAGAAGAAAGACATAAAGAGAGAAAAGCGGAGTGAGAGAGAGAGGGAGAGAGGAGAGCAGGAGGGAAGAGAAACGAAAGGGGTAGAGAGGAAGAGGGAGAGTAAGAGGGATGGAGAAATAGATAGATATGGAGAAAGAGTGTGTATGGTTTGGGGGTGATATAGAGAGACAAAGGAGAGGCAGAGGGAGATAGAGATATATATATGGGAGGTGAAGAGAGGGAAGAAGAGAGAGATATAGAGAGGGGGGAGGGAGTGATGGAGGGAGAGATAGATATATATGGAGAGAGAGAGTGTGTGTGTGTTTTTTTGGGGGGGCGGTGAGATAGAGAGACAAAGAAGGAAAGATGAAGGGAGATATAGATATAGATGGCGGGGGGGGAGGGAAGAATATTTCTTATAGAAGATGCATTGATTTCAATGTAGATGATGATTTGTAATCCCATTTGATTGTTTGCACTAGATACATTTATTTCATTTTAGATGTTTATTTCTAATCCTATTTGATTTCTTGCTATAGATGCATTGATTTCAGTGTAGATGGTGATTTCTAATCCTAATTGATTGTTTTCACTAGATGCATTGATTTCAGTGTAGATGTTGATTTCTAATTATATTTAATTACTTGCAATAGATGCATTGATTTCAGTGTAGATGTTGATTTCTAATATTATTTGATTTCTTTCATTAGACGCATTGATTTTAGTGTAGATGTTTTCTAATCCTATTTGATTGCTCACATTAGATGGATTGGATGTTGTTTTTTTTCTCAATCTGTCTACTCCTATTATTTATACAAAAATATTACAACAAGGCCATGGCCTTAAAAGTCTTGCCATGAATTTGGCATGTTACAAAAAAGATCATGATCTCAGTACAGTGTGAACCTTCAGCAGTATTTTGACTACACATACGACTCGAAACAGTGCTGAACATAAACTAAGACGAAACTTTCACAGCTGGACAACGATAGACATAAATGACACATTGACAGACAGAGAATCAAAACAGAGTCGAGCTCCTACCTCAGAAACTGCAAGGGAGAAAACCTGGGCGGGATCAGTCATCCTCAGAGGTGTAAGGCTCCTCGACGACCCTGCACCCGAATTGAAGAGAGTCCTCCAAGTCAGAATGAGGAACCGTCGAGCCTGTAGGTTCACCACGAGCTGGCGCACTTGGACCTGCCGGGACAACCGGATTCACTAGCGAGGCACCTCCCATGACCTGGCGCTGATTGTCCGCCGGATTCGCCATCCTCTGTTCTGCGAGTGCTCCTGGATGGGCTGCTCCCGAACCCCTATTATCTTCACATTTTTCTATGGTGACTGAGACTATGAAGGTGGAGTTGGCGAGAGAACACGGGATGCGATAACGAACAGTCGGGTGAGCAGCATGCTCACAATCAACCCTCCCAGCTCTCCCACGACCCCTGCCTCTTCCGCTTCTGGTGGCAGGGGGATTGTTCCGCCCAGGTTCCAACATATCCGAGGATCGCTGAGAGGCGGCACCACCACGGGAGCCACCACGTCTGCTCCCCATCCTGTGCCGTTCGCGCGGCATGGCAATGTACAGTGAATTGTCGAGAGAGCGAATACACGGAGAGGAGTACCCTGAGCGAGGCGAAAATAGAACATCATTTGAACCATAAGATCCTGGAACCAGAAAGGGAATGACGGGCCTAAGTTCGCTTGCAGAGAAGCTCAGAGAGACACACAATGCTGCAATCCATGAAGCCGCAGAGGAATGTGACCAAGCCGCGGGAACAATTAGCTTATGGAGTGCCATAGCACAGTTAACCAGGCAGCGGATGGAGGGAGTAAATGCCTGCATTAATAGGCTTGTGCGAGACCAGCTCGCCTGTCTTGCCTCATAACTCGTGGCGTATTTGGGCTAACACCTGCCCACGTGATACACCATCCACATACCCTTCGATCTGTCAAGCACCCGCATCCGGGAGATGGATTGGATGTTGTTAATCTTGAGACTGTAAATTATTAAAAAGAAATTCAAGATTAGATGGAGGGGAGAGAGAGGGAAGAAAATTTCTTGCACTAGATGCATTGATTACAATGTAGATGATGTTTCTTAGAATTCTATTCAATTGCTTGCACTAGATGCTTGATTTCAGTGTAGATGTTGATTTCTAATCCTATTTGATTGCTAGCTCTAGATGCATTGATTTCAATGTAGATGTTGATTTTAAATCATTTTTTATTGCTTGCACTAGATGTATTTATTCCAGTGTAGATTTGGATTTCTAATCCTATTTGATTTCTTTCATTGGATCCCTTGATTTTAGTGTAGATGTTGATTTCTAATCTCATTTGATTGCTTGCATTAGATGCATTGATTTCTGTGTAGATGTTGTTTTCTAATATTATTTGATTGCTTACATAAGATGCATTAGATGTTGTTAATCTTGACGTTGTAGATTATTAAGAAAAAAAAATCAGGTTATATAGTAATACCTAGAAGGACACTATTAAGAATTAATTAGCTTTGAAAAGTTGTGATACCTAGAATTAAAATGAAATAGATATGCATAATCAATCCTCCTGCAAAGTGAAAATTAATCCTTGATAGGATCGTCTCCCTTCTACATCACCAACTAATTACAAATAGACAATTACATATATTGCAAATTATATATATTAAAAAATACTAATAGATAGTTGCATATAATAATGTATTCATATATTTATAAGAGGAAAAGATATTTGTATAAACATTAAAAAAAATCAAAATATTCTTGAAGGAGATGTGATCATTATTTGGAGAAACAAATAATGTAAATATATTATAGTTCTAGCCACTCATTAAAAAAAATTCAAAAAAACATTATTTCTTGTCTTTAGATATATTTAGTAATATTTGTAGGGACACTATTGAGAATTAATTAGTTGTCAGAAGTTGTGATGCCTAAAATTAAATGAAATAGATGTGCGGTGAATTAATTACTGATCAAAAGTTGTGATACCTAAAATTAAATGAAATAGATGTGTAGTGTCAATCCTCCTGCGAACTATTGACAATATTGTCTCCCTTCTTCATCACCAGCTAATTACTAATAGACAATTACATACACATAAAAATATAACACAACAACTATAACATTCAAAAAAATTATCATCCAAATCCAAACACATAAACACACAAACCACTCAAAGCATCCAAACAAAGATGTACAAACCATTCAAGGCAAACAACACAGACTAAATTAAAGAAGAGAATGATATGGTCATGCCAAGAAAAGAAAACATAATGTGAATTTTGAAGTTAATCTCAAACATATACATAATAATGATAATCTAAAAATATGACATTGTTTCCCTCAACTGGAATGAGCTTAGATCCATCTAACACTGGATCTATCATGCATCGAGAGGGATCAAATCTCTCGAGATGCAAACCTTTCCTCAAATTCTACACTCCAAAAAGAAGGTTTGCACCTCGAGGGATTTGATCCCTCTTAGCGCATAATAGATCCAATGTTAGATGAGTCTAAGCTGGTGATTATACCATCCCTTGGTATATGGTAGATATTGCAATATATATTATTATATAAATTAAGCATTACAACTTTCTTTATTTTTTTAGTACTAACCAAATTTTCTACCTATGTCTCCATCATGATTATACATCCCTTGGTATATAGTAATGTTTTAGTGTGTATTATTTTATGTTTAAATATGTATTTACATTTGTATGGGTTTTATTGAGATTTAGAATAAGTGAGCTTACTCCTCATAAAAGCTTAATAACTTAGATTATAATAGACCTAGATTTTATCTCTATAACCATGAGAAAAAAATAAACATCATGTAACAAAATTTTACACATTTAAATCATCAACACTTGGATATTTGAGATGAGTGTCGACATGTAGGACAAGAAGCATTCGAAACTAGCCATATGTCTATGCAATCTGTGTGGAAATTGTGACACTATTCTGGTAATACTATGACCTTTTCTCCTTCCATGAATTCTGCCAGGCACATGGGGAAATCCAAGGCTCTGAGGGGGTGCCCTGTGTGGTAGACCATGGTTGGAAGTGCTTCTAAATCCTTTTCTCGATGCCAAATTGAGTTCTTTGGAAATCCATGTGTCGTCACCTATTAGACTAGTATACAATGGAGCAGGGCATTGAAAAGTCGGGAGATACCTCAATCTTGAGTGGAGTCTCACAATAGCAAATTCGGGAGATACCTCAGTCATAGGGGCGAATGAATGTGATTCCTCGCTTTCTTGCAACAATTTCCTACCCTCAACAGACAATGAAAATGAAGACATACTCTACATTTTGCTGGAAACGAGTTCCAATCATAGAGAATCTCAAAGGGGTTCAGGGATAATGGCTTCAGAAACTATAAAATTTTTAGTTATTCAACTGGGGTCTGCCAATCCAAGAATATGAAAAAATCTTGGAGAAAAGCAAAGCCTGAAGAAGTGAGGAAGATTTCAGGCCTATGACCCAAAGGAGCGAGGATTTCTTAAATGGTACATAACTCCATAACTCCAGGTGTAGCTCGTATTCCATGGACAGATAAAGATAGGACAGAGGCGCCCACAGAAACCCTCCCACTCCGGATATGACAAGACCCAGAATACCCTTCAAGTCACTACCTGCTTCAAAAAAATGGATATTGTTTTTTTAGTAGAGTTATTAAATGGAGTAGTCTAACCAGGTGGAGGAATTTCCCAGTTTCCGTTCCAACTCGGAAAAATGTCTGGAAATCGGAAATTCTACCACCCTTCGGCAACTTTTCCACCCTCCACCACCCTTCCACATTAATTGCGATGGGATATCATCTGACAGATCTGGATCTAGGAGTCCTGATGAACCTTGGTCACATCTCGCCGCGGCATGATGGGATGTCCCGAGTTGGTGGCCAGTATTCAAATTCCTACAAAACCGCGTGCGAGAACTCCCTCCCCATTTTCCATCGAGCTTGGACATAGCTTGCCTTCAGAACTCAGAACTCTCGTGGTCAGAACTCTCAAACCAGGCGGGAAGCAAGTTATTCCAGGTGAGTATATTTACCCTATATTAGTATAATAGAAATACTGTATACAATGAACATAGAAATAGGCTTAGCTGCACTATATGTACTCTGTGATACTTATCAAGAACATTGAAAAGTTTGAGAACATATGATAGTTATAATAGGTATGATATTCTATAAAAATCTTGTGAAGAATATAGAGGTTTGCACATATCTACTCTGTTAGATCACAGGCTGCATAATATTCATGCAAATCATGTGTCTTGAAAAGTGCCTAGCGAATCTCTCTCAGTTGGGCCTTTCCAAAAGTTGCCCAACAATAGCTCCCAGCTACGCTTTCCCATTAGCTTAGTCCTATTACAAGGTGTGACAGGATCTCGAGAGCTGATCAAGGAAACAAAAGCTAGTGTAAGCTTCATAATTAAAATAAAATTGACAAATAACACATAGAAAGGAAGCAGATAAGACCAAATGAAAGGGAACGGGAGCTAGCTGAAATTAAGTTGTAAAAGTAGCGAATAATATTGATGTATTTTACCATTGAACTTAGCCAATTTTTGGGGGATGGCATTCTATATCTCCAAGAAGCTTGATGACCTGCAACATATTAGGGCGTTTGACAGGATCATCATGAGTGCACATTGAGGACACTTGCAACATTTGAAGCATTTGAAGCTTCCAAGATCCATCAGAAGTGACAGGATCCAAGGCCTCAACCGCTTGCCCTATGTTGATCATCTGCTGAACCCATCCTACCAGATTTCCACCTTCTATATCTTTGAAATTTGGTCCATTTGGTTCCTTTCCTGTGAGGAGCTCAAGCAAAATGACCCCAAAGCTATAGACATAGCCTCTGGTTGTTGACCTCCAACTCTGAGCATATTTTGGAGGAATATATCCAAATTTTCCTGCTATATCTGTGCTCCCATGAGTCTCACAGGAACTTATACGACACACCAATCTAAAGTCTGCAACTCTAGGCTCAAAGTCAGCATCCAACAGTATGTTGCTACTTTTCATGTCTCTATGGATTATGTGAGGGATGAAGCCATGATGAAGAAATGCAAGGCCCCTAGCTGAACCCATAGCAATTTTAAATCGTTTGGTCCAATCAAGGACCTCCAATGCATCAACTCTATTCCTTAGCCAATAAGCAAGGCTTCCATTCACCATAAAATCATAAACCAACAATTTATCATCACCAAAAGAGCAGTATCCCAGTAATGGCACCAAATTTTTGTGCTTGACTTTTCCTAAGGTCTCCATCTCTACTAGAAATTCTCTATGACGTTGAGTGCGAGCCTGTCCAAGCTTTTTGATGGCAACAATTCTTCCATCGGGGAGTATAGCTTTATAAACTGTGCCAAACCCACCATCTCAAATAATATTGGTCTTGAAAAAATCATTTGTGATCCGCAGTATATTAGCCAGTGTCAGGCGAAGGAGAGGGCTTTCAAACATGGCTACATTTATGCTAAGGGGCTCTTTTGACTTGCTATTACTCATAAAAGAAAGGGTAGGTTCAATGGTTGGATTCAATTTTCTCTTCTCATCCACCTTAGGGAAAACCTATTGTCTCAACATTTTCCATTTTACCAAAGAAAACATAAGGCCCAACACGAAAAGGGTGCTTCCTATTGTGATCTCAACAATCACTCCAGTTCTCAATAGATGAGGTTGTTGTCTTGGACTGAGCTTGCATTTTTTTGGCCCATTATATTTCCACATACAACCTTGTTTCTAAGAAATGAAGAATTAGTAAAATTACTACATCTGCCACCCTCAAGAAGATCTCCTTCCAGCAAATTATCCGAGAGATTGAAGAAGTTGAGATCCATAAGATCGCACAATTCATTGGGGATTGATCCTAAGAGATAATTATCAGAAATGTCCAAGTATATGAGTTGTGAAAGACTACCAAGCTCTGGAACTATGGTACCTGTAAATTCATTGGTGTGAAGATCCAAGTAGGTTAGACAAGAGAGATTGGCAAGAGATCTTGGAATTTCTCCACTAAATGAATTTAAACTCAGATTCAGTGTATTGATCTGATGCTAGACTGTGCTCTTTGAAAGCAAGCTAGAAATTCCACAAGATAACCTGTTTTGCCATACATATAGACCAACATTGTTGACCAAATTTTCAAGAGTAGTTGGCAATGAGACATATAACTTAAGCTTATAGCTTAAAAATAAGTATTCCTAATGAGACATATAAAAGCTTCAACAAACAACATTAGAAGTAACAACTTATATACTGACCATACAAACATCTACATAAATCTGTAGGGATATTCGTAAGCTTTGCTAGCTCTTCATTTTCTAGTAGGACACTTCACCACAAGCATGAGAAGCTTTAATGAAGGCACAAAATGCACGACCTTTTAAAATTCAAAACATGATAGATCTCTTAGGTAATTACACAACATGCTTTAGTTTAATATGAATATACACTTGAGGAAATCTTCAATTCCAAGACAAATAGCTGAAAGTTGTGGTTAAGTTGCGGGGAAAAATCATTAACATTCTAAATTCTCAAAACAGAGTACATACTAGATTGAACATTAATTTCAATTTTAGTTAGAATGTTGCAAAGAAAGAATTCTAAATCAGAGAAACTACTCAAATAATCAAAAGGTGTCGTGAGGCTATCTTAAATTTCACTATATACCCCATAACGTCATCAGACAACATATATCGCACTAATTTATCTTTCTGAGCATGTAGGAAATTTTTAATACGGGTGCACTTAAGAAATCTTATTGTTTCGAAAATTATTCTTGCAAGCTCTAAAATGGAATTTCTAGCTCCACCTTATAACTACTAGTAGGAAATATGACATTGTAACAGTCATAGGGATACTTATATCTAACAAAATCGAAAACATTAAATTTGGTTATGATACTCCAACAAAATTTGTCAGTGAGTCTTACATTGGATTTGTGAAAAAATTATCTTCTTTTTTGAATTATATATGACTGAAAAACATGTTGAGTATTAAGAAATAGATAATTGTCTACTTGTTTAACATGAATTTATTGTTATCTTATTTTCCAGTGCAAAAGTGGCATTTATGCATTGAAGTGTCTTGCTTTCCAAATATAGGTCAAGCAATTATTAAATTTGTCCTTTACAATATGGCAAAAAATCATTTATTTCATGGAAAGAGAGAAGTGCTTGGAATGATGACAAACAATGAGGCATATTACATTGCCCTTTTTGAAGGGCTAAAAGAGGCAAAACAACATGATGTCAATGATACTGAAGTCTTCACCAACTCAGAGTTGATATGTAATCAGATGAAAGGCATCTATCGGGTTTGGAAGGACAATTTAAAACTCCTTCATAAGGAAGCAATAAATTGGAGTTGTCAATTTCAATATTTTACCATCAATCGATATACAGACATTGAAAATATGTCCAGTGATATAATGTCCAGAGCATTTTTAAGCACATATGTAGATGTCAAATATAACATAGGATCACCATCCACTGTAACAGAAATCATTAATCACCATCAATATAGATCCTCAGTGTGAAAATGGGTTGTTGCTATAATTTTTCTTAGGTCTATCATATCATGGTTCTTTCACTAAAGAAGAACCTATTAATCTTTTATTTTCCCCCAACATGCAACGATTACGGTTTTTTGTATGGGAGACAAATTTATGGACAAATGTAATATATTCCATGTATATGGACAAATGTATTTTGAGAAAAGTAACTGGTTCATGGTTTTGTGATTATCATTAATACATTATGGTGTTGTCTAATTAACTTTTTTTGTTGTTGAAAATGCCTCAGATAGGCGTATAGATCATGCACGATTATTAATTTACATCCATAAGCTGCATAAATTATAAATCTACTGCACTCCCAATTGGTACATGTAGCAGCTAAAAGCATTTGTGATCTTCTACATATAACTATACCTATAATCATGGTGTAGTGTAGCACTAAGCTACATATTTTTGTCTTTGCTTCACATCACACATCTATCTTTTGCACCCATAAGGAAATATAGTCTCCAATTTGACTCCCAAAAACCCATGGAAAACAATGGAGGCCTGGCTCAAGGGCAACCAATATTTATAGTGCTATTGATCATTAATGCGCGACAACTGTATATGCCCACCGCTGGAAAATGTACTTGCTTAAATCCAACAGTGGGCATATATAGCCTCAATAGCATAGTAAATATTGGTTGCTTGGCTCAAGAACTTTATCAAAACATCCAAATCTCTCTCACACATCCACTATTGATCATTCCACTTTTGCACAACAGAATGACTGTTCTATTTTCTTTATTGTTGTACCTACTTGACAGGACAAATAGGGTTGAAGGTTGTCTAAAGCCTAAAGGCATTTAAAAAAAACTTAATTCTATTAGAAAACAATAAATTTACAAATGAATCTGGAAAATGGAAATTTAATAAGCACTACATTCTAGCACCTCGACTGGTCAACTAAAATACCTACTTGAAACTGTACATCTGCTGTTAATAGAAGCCACATCCTGTTCAGTTTTTATGTTCTTATAATGCATTTGTTGAATGGATGTATTTCAATTTATTTTTATATAATCAAGTATATCACTAGAGATGATTAGCAAACCTTTTTCCCTTTTTGGGAAAACATCATGTGTTTTGCTTCAAAGGAATGGACAACATGAAGGTTTTTTAGAAGGCCAGGCCATCCATACGACCCAAACTTATCAAGAAATGAAACAATAAAAAATATTATTTCATAAATTCAACCAACTTCCACTTCATCTCCACAAGCCAAACACTTTGAGTCAACGATGCTCACCTCTGATAACAACGAGGAGAACAGTCAACTATTCATCCTCTCCTTACTATTTGGGCTCTGCAGTCTGAACTTTTGGTTGTAGATTGAAGTTATAGATCCCCTTTTTTTTGTTTTCTCAAGTCGAATTGCTTTGGGTATATTTTTTTATGTTTTTGTTGTGCGACATAATGCTTAACCTCGCCAACAATCTCACCATAGATCATGTGAATATCTAGGATTGGGATGATTATTAGGTGAGATTGTTGGAGAGGTTCAACATTTATCTGCACAAGAGTATTACAACATAAAGGAGAAGCAATATCTGCTGTGAAAAGGTCTTGAGTCAAAAGCGAAGTTCTCTGATATAGTATCTGCCATGAATGAATGAGATATTATAGAATTCTCATGCCCATTTCCCGGTCAATTATAAATTTGTATATTTTATATATAGATTTAAATGGACAGATAAATGTGTACTGATTACATTTATTGGTGTTGTCGCAGGTTATTTTGTTTTCATAGAAAATATTAAATACTATGGAGTGAGATAATGATTGGCTCATTACTTTTATATTTTGTATTAGATAAGAATAAAGAGATTCAATAAACATGATGGAAAAGAAATAAGTTAATGATTGGCTTACTACATGGTGCTTAATATTTACAGTATTAGAACAAGCTGCAAGCCAACTTACTAAATACTATCAATTTGATTCGAGCTACTAACTTACTCTTGACAAAAGCTCAGAACAATCTTTTGCTTGTAGAGTTACTCTTTGTAGCTATGATGTAACTTACTGTTATGTACATAATTTTTTCAAATAAAATTTTACATTCTCTGCATACAAAGTGAGCCCCTATGTTTGATGGCAGATCTTTCAAATCCAAATTCTGAGAAGGCCTGTGCATGTTATGTTTACACCATGCTCTTGCTTGAAAAACTGTTATGCATGGGTATTTGTGTTATATTATTTGCTGGAGCTCTAATGGCATAAATGTTGGCAGAGTTTTTAGAATGGGCATCACATATTTGTGATTTTTATCAGTATTCTTGGTTAAACATTCAGTAAAAAGAGTATTGGAATGTGAATCATTGGTGTTTTTATTGTGAAGTATTGAGTTTCTCAAAGAGTTTTGATTGTTATTAGAACAAGCTACAAGCCAACTTACTAAATACTATCAATTTGATTCAGGGTTAAATCCAATTAGGCCTTTCTTGCTACAGTTCTGAACAAACTGTAAAAACATTGTTGATTATTCATCATTGTGATGGAAAGGTCCATTATATATATTTAGTGGGAGGCATTAAACTTATAGAGGCCATATTATACCGCACTGGCATTTTGCAATTCTATTATTGCATTGATTTTCTGGAAATGTCGACATCAGGGAACTTAGTAGCCTACTACTTACGTTATGAAAACAACAATTTTATTGGTATCCTAGACTATGGTTCAAGATATTGTTATAATTCATAGAATGTCTTGAGCCCTGGTGTTTTTAACATAGCTCTTGAGAGCCTACTTGATAATTTGTCTACCATAAGTAATATCTAGATCTAGATATGCTTCTAGAACAACTAGAAACTCCTAAACTCGAAATATTTATGTTAGGGTCTAGTGCTGGAAATATATGTTTACTGATGACTGTAGAAAATGTCTATTATTCACAAATCAAAATATGGTCAAAAACTATGTTGGGTGTCAAGGAGTCAAGGATTTCATTGGCATTTGCAAATTTCATTATGATATGTACGATATTTCTTATGGCCCATGATTTCCATGCTACAAATTGAGGTATTGTTACCGAAGATCTCATTAGGTAATTTAAAGTCTAATCTAATGATGTTTTGAAGCCATCATAGGCTAGTCTAAAGCTTATGTCACTGATACTAGCTACAATATTTAGGAAAACAAACTAGGTACAACATTAGAAGGTACAACAAGGTGAATCTGAGAACCATATTGTACAAGCTTCACCTTCTTCGTTTTGATTTGAAAACTTTGCAGGTGTTTGAAAAAACGAAGAGAAAGAAGCCATCCCTTGAAATAAAAGCATTTAAAGGGTATGATGAGAAATTCATACTCTTTGGCTTCATCAATGTCCAATGATGGAGTTGTGCCGCCCTAAGCCTGTTTATGTCATCAACTAAAACCAATTCAACTTTCCTGGGAATATACTCTATCTTGTAGATTATCTTCACTGACTTGTGACACTCACCACACATTAATTATGGGTGTGTACATACATGCTATATATAAATCCAAACCAAATTTCCAACTCCTCATTCTGATAATCAAAGGCCAACCTTTTTCCCTTTCTCAAATATTTTGATATGTAATTTCTATGTAGATAATAATGCTTGTAGTTGAGCATGGTTGTAAGCTTCCAATTGCCTTGTTCAACATATTTGCAACCTTAGAGGGTGGAAATTATCTATTCGAACAAGTTTGAATTAAGATTAGTGTAGAAAAACATGAAGCTTTGAGCTCACCTAGTAAAATATTTCATTTTTATTAATGGAGAACTCATTTTTCCTATCATAAGCATCATATGCCAGTTCAGGTCCAAAATGGAAAGATAAGCTCTTGATAAAATTCAATGCTTTTTGTCCAACTTCTTTCATTGAACTTGGCTTTGAAGCACCTGGTATAAGCTTCATTCTAGCTAAGGAAAAGTTTGCATGAAAATTAGTTATAGAATCTAGTGCTAGTCTAAGCTTCACAACTGTATCTTCACCTCCCTTCGGAGTTGACATAATCTATAGATCAATTTCTACCATCACTCTTGCCTTGAATTAGAGCTTGGTCTTGTAGATTTATACTCCTAAATATCTCCTTATCTGGAATACAAGTCTATCCTTTTTAAAAAAAACATATGACCAACAATCATCAACATGACCATAATCGGACTGTGATTTCCAAAGTCATTTTGTTTGATGAAATCACCATACATAGACAAGATATTGAGTAATTAACATCAAACCCTAGAGTAAATTGGCGTTCTTGGAAAAAATATGACTTGTTGACATGATGTCCTTTAACAATTTTTAATTATGTATGTGAATTTTGTATAGATAAAAAATGTAGTGTATAGAGACCTCCCATGTAATGAGCAACTGGAACTGTCCTATATTTCATTACATACAATTGGTTGAAATTTCATGTTTGGGATCATCATCCTCATCAAAAAATATCAAAAAAACCCCATTTAGTTATGTAGAGAACAAATAACTCTCAATTATCTGGGAAGAAATATGATGGAATACAAACCCTAGGTTGATTTCTCACAGAGAAAATCGATTTCCTGCAAAGAATTTCCGCCTTTACCTTGTGTATTAGATAACATTATGAAATTGTTGCACTCTTGAAAATTGTCTCTGTCTTCCATCCATAACCATAATTGTCGTCTTAGTAGACTCAATGTATCAATCTTTCATTTTTGGGTTAATGAATGTCCATTTGTTGCCAAACCATCCATCTATAGATCGACAACTGTAATTTATCCTGCTGGTACCCCTCTTCATTTCCAGAAACCACCAAAGGAAGTGTTGGAGGTGGTTCACGGTTTTCCAAAATCACAAGTTGTTTGCTGATGTACATAATGACGAAGTTGTTTTTAGTGCGATTTTTTAGAATTTCTATTGCCGGAATCGAGTGAGGTGAAAACTTGATTTGTGTTATTTAAAATATTTTTTTGACTATATATATGAATTGAAGTAAAAAAACTAGTTTAAATAACACAAATCAAGTTTTCACCTCACCAGATTCCGACAACAGAAATTCTAAAAAATTGCCCTAAAAACAACTTCGTCATTATGTACATCAGCAAACCACTTGTGATTTTGGAAAATCGTGAACCACCTCTAGCACTTCCTTTGGTGGTTTCTGGAAATGAAGAGGGGTACCAGTAGGATAAATTGTAGTCGTCGATCTAGAGATGGATGGTTTGGAAACAGATGGATATTCATTAGCCCAAAAATGAGAGATTGATACACTGATTCTACTAAGATGACAATTATGGTTATGGATGGAAGGCATAGACAATTTTTAATGGTGCAACAATTTCATAATATTATCTAATACACAAGGTAAAGGTGGCAATTCCTTGCAGGAAATCGATTTTCTCTATGAGAAATCAACCAAGGGTTTGTATTCCATCCTATTTCTTCCCAGATAATTGAGAGTTATTTGTTCTCTACATAACTAAATGGGGTTGTTTTGATATTTCTTGATGAGGACAATGATCCCAAACATGAAACTTCAACCAATTGTTTATAATGAAATATAGGACAGTTCCAGTTGCTCATTACATGGGAGGTCTCTATAGACTACATTTTTATCTATACAAAATTCACATACATAACTAAAAATTGTTAAAGGACATCATGTCAACAGGTTAGATTTTTTCCAAGGACGCAGATTTACTCTAGGTTTTGATGTTAATTACTCAATATCTTGTCTAGGTATGGTGATTTCATTAAAGAAATGACTTTGGGAAATCACGGTCTAATTATGGTCATGTTGATGATTGTTGATCATATGTTTTAAAAAAAAGATAGACTTGTATTCTGTTAAGGAGATATTTAGGAGTATACATTTGCAAGACCAAGGTCTAATTCAAGGCAAGAGTGATGGTAGAAATTTCTCTACATATTATGTCAACTTTGAAGGAAGGTGAAGATACAGTTGTGAAGCTTAGATTAGCACTAGATTCTATAACTAATTTTCATGCAAACTTTTCCTTAGTTGGAATGAAGCTTATAATAGGCACTTCAAAGTCAAGTTCAATGAAAGATGTTGGAAAAAAAACATTGGATTTTATCAAGAGCTTATCTTTCCATTTTGGACCTGAACTGGCATATGATGCTTATGATAGGAAAAATGAGTTCTCCATTAATAAAAATGAAATATTTTACTAGGTGAGCTCAAAGCTTCATGTTTTTCTACTCTAATCTTACTTCAAACCTATTCGAATAGATAATTTCCACCCTTTGAGGTTGCAAATATGTTGAACGAGGCAATTGGAAGCTTGCAACCATGCTCAACTACAAGTATTATTATCTACATAGAAATTACATATCAAAATATTTGAGAAAGGGAAAAAGGTTGGCCTTTTATTATCACAATGAGGAGCTGGAAATTTGGTTTGGATTTATATATAGCATGTATGTACACCCCCATAATTAGTGTGTGGTGAGTGTCACAAGTCAGTGAAGATAATCTCCAAGATAGAGTATATTCCTAGGAAAGTTGAATTGGTTTTAGTTGATGACACCAACAGGCTCAGGGCGGCAGAAATCCATCACTTGACATTGATGAAGCTAAATAGTATGCATTTCTCATCATACCCTTTAAATGATTTTATTTTAGGGGACGACTTCTTTTTATTCATTTTTTCAAACACCTGCAAAGTTTCCAAATCGAAAGGAATAAGGTGAAGATTGTACAATATGTTTTTCAGATTCACCTTGTTGTATCTTCTAATGTTGTAACTAGTTTTTTTTCTAAATACTGTAGCTAGTCTCAGTGACATAACCTTTAGGCTAGCCTATGATGGCTTCAAAACATCATTAGATTAGCCTTTAAATTACCTAATGAGATCTTGGGTAACAATACCTCAATCTGCAGCACAGAAATATTGGGCCATAAGAAATATCGTACATATCATAATGAACTTTGCAAATGCCAATGAAATCCTCGACTCCTTGGCACCAAACATAGTTTTTGACCATATTTTGATTGTGAATAATAGACATTTTCTATAGTCATTAGTAAACATATCTTTCTAGCACTGGACCCTAACATAAATATTTCGAGTTTAGGAGTTTCTAGTTGTTTCAGAAGCATATCTAGATCTAGATATTACTTATGGTAGATAAATTATCAAGTAGGCTCTAAAGAGCTATGTTAAAAACACCAGGGCTCAAGACATTATATGAATTATAACAATATCTTGAACCAATCTAAGATACCGATAAAACTGTTGTTTTCATAACGTAAGTAGTAGGATACTAAGTTCCTTGATGTCAACATTTCCAGAAAATCAATGCAATAATAGAATTGCAAAATGCCAACACAGTGTAATATGAACTCTATAAGTTCAATGCCTCCCACTAAAGATATATAATGGACCTTTCAATCACAATGATGAATAGTCAACAATTTTTTTACATTTTGTTCAGAACTATAGAAAGAAAGGCCTAATTGGATTTAACCCTGAATCAAATTGATAGTATTTAGTAAGTTGGCTTGCAGCTTGTTCTAATAACAATCACAACTCTTTGAGCTAATACAATACTTCACAATAAACACAACAGTGAGTCACACTCCAATACTCTTTTTACTGAATGTTTAACTAAGAATACTGATAAAAATCACAAATATGTGTTGCCCATTTCGAAAACACTGCCAACATTTATGCCATTAGAGCTCCAACAAATAATATAACACAACTACCCATGCATAATAGTTTTTCAAGCAAGAGCATGGTGTAAAAATAACATGCACATGCCTTCTCAGAATTTGGACTTGAAAGATATTCCATCCAAGGATAATTTTAGGGGCGAATGTTCGCCCTTTGGGGAAATTAAGGGGTTTTAAATTTTTAGTGAGCGAATATTTTGTATCATAGTACGTTTTTACAAATCACCTCAAATAGCCCACCTTATTTTAAGGGAGAGGGTAAAAAAGGTAAATTTAGCCCTTGAAATTAGGACTTACAACCTTCCATTCGCCCATTTTCAAGAATAGGTTTTATTTAAGTGAATCCATTCGCCCATTTTCAAGAATAGGTTTTATTTAAGTGAATCCTATGGGCCAAATACCATATTTATAAAAGAGGTATGGTAAATTAATAAAAATATAAATAAATGAGAGGTATGGTAAATAAATAAAACATTTTTTATATTTACTCCATAAGTCACCTTATATACATGTAATGGTGTAAACAAATAAAAATATAAGTAAAGTGGAGGTATGGTAAATAAATAAAACGTCTTTTTATACTTACTCAAACGGTATGGTAAATAAATAAAAATATAAATAAACCAGACGTATCTTAAATAAATAAAACCTCTTTTTATATTTAGTCCATAACCCTCGTTCTATTTATGAAGGCTCAAGAAAGAGGTTTTATTTAAGTGAATCCTATGGGCCAAATACCATATTTGTAAAAGAGGTATGGTAAATTAATAAAAATATAAATAAACGAGAGGTATGGTAAACAAATAAAACATTTTTTTATATTTACTCCATAAGTCACCTTACTATGGCCAAAATACTACGGGACAAATACCATGGACTAGATTGTTATTAATACCATGCAAAAAACCATTATTAACCCTAATATTAGAATTAATAAAAATAAAAATGGCACATGGTATTGACCCATGGTATTCACCAAAATGGCACATGGTATTGACCCATGGTATTCACCTGGAATGTAGCCTATTTAAATGGGGGAATTAAACCAGCGTGTAGCCTATGCTAGGATTCACTAGGACTTTACAAAGTTTTATTATTTAGTGAAAGACTCGCCAAAGATCTTACAAGATTTTATAATTGAGTAAAATATTCGCCATGCCTGGTGAGAGATTCGCCAAAAAATTATATATACATATTATATTATTGATAAAATCGCCTTCCATTTTTCCTATATACCATGGAGATTCGCCCATTTATTATATTTATAAATTTAGGGGGGGTTCTTAAAATTTTCCCTGATTCCATCAAACATAGGGGCTCACTCTGTACACAGAGAATGTAAACTTTTATTCAAAAAAATTATGTACATAATAGTAAGTTACAACATAACTACAAAGAGTAACTCTACAAGCAAAACACTGTTTTGAGATTTTGTCAAGAGTAAGTTAGTAGCTCGAATCAAATTGATAGTATTTAGTAAGTTGGATTGCATCTTGTTCTAATACTATAAATATTAAGCACCATGTTGTTATAGACAATTTTGTGCCTTACAGCAACAAGCATGAATTGTCAATAATCCAAGGGATCCAAAGTTCCCTAAACATGATGTTCCTACCCCTAGAGGAACAAGGTCAGCAAACCAACAGCTCTCAGATCAGTTCTCCACCTGAAAACACTAAAAAACAAGCAATCCTGAAATCAAAGCAGGTGCTCCACTAGGTTTCTGCGCTGAAACTCAGTTGCCCCATGGTGTACCTGCGTTGCAAAGCAAGTGGGACAAAGGCCACCTGCGCTGAGCGAGATGGGACAAGTGGCACAATGAGTCATTGCTTTGGAATCTTCCAAAAATGACACTTGGATCAGGGATTGCGCCTTGTGATGAGTCAGAGGCTCTGTTTCTCCAAGTGGAAGCAAAGTTCACCAAGTGGACTCAAGAACTGAAGATCAACTAAAGATTAACTGAAGAGAGAGAGGACACAAGGCAGCTACACATCAGTTGCAAGCTGACTCATCCTTTCTCAATTCATCTATATATTGATCTCTCTCCTATGAGCTCAGGAGGCTGGAATTTTGTGCAAAGTAATGATATGCTGTTGGTTTCATTCTTGAGTTATTGGGTGATTGTTTGAGAGAGGTGAAGAAGAGCAATTCTTTCTGCTGGGAGGTGTTGCTGGGTTGGAGCCTGCAATGGTTGTAATCCTCTCAGAACCTTTATTTCTTCATTAATAAAAGCTATTGAGGTTCTTCTATGTGCTCTTGTTTCAATTATGTATTGTGATGATTGCATGTTTGGTTTACACTAATCCATGAACCAGTTATGATTGCATGCCTCTTGTAGTTTCCTTCTTTGTTGTTTTGCAGGATCTCATTGCAGCTGGGAGAGCAGAAGGACAAAGAGCTAGGAGCAAGCGGCCAAAGAGGAGAGTTTGGATTCGACATTAAGCGCAAGACAACGGTTAGTGCTTCCTCCATTCTCTTTTGCTTTCATAAAGAAGTAAATCTTCAGTAGTTTGTTTTACAGTTGTTGTTAAGGAACTGTCACCCTTAGAGTGGGTTAGGGTCATCCGAGTCGGATACTTTTCCCTACAACAAACTGGCGACTCCGCTGGGGACCGTATCCATTTGATTGTGTTTGTAGTATTTTGCTATTCATTTCCTGAACAAAAGAGTACCAAATCGAAAAGCTTTTGACTATATCAAAAGCGAAGTAGAGGGCAGCTACTCTAGCTCATTTCTGAGCAAGTTCATGATTTGAAGAGCTGATCTACAAGGATCCTTGTAAGCTCTTAGTGATAGCTTTTCACCTTCCTAATCATCCCTTTGAGTGTGCTTGACTGATTGTTTCTGATTTGAGCAAAAACTGTGCATTTTTGAGAAAATTATGACCCGGAAACTGTGAAAACGCAAGTTTCGTTTTCCAAAGCAAGTAGTACACAGGCTACCTGCTTTGCAACGCAGGTCCCGAAGGGGCTACCTGCGCTGAGAGCCAGATTGGCTGTGCAGCACCTGCGTTGGCCCAAATTTGCCTAGTGCATTTGGGGTTTCCTCACTTTCTCTTGCCTGTTTTCACTTAGATTTTGCTGCTAGGTGTTAGTCTTGTACCTGTTCTTAAACCAATATTACTTGCCATCATTCTGCCTCTGTTATATAACGAAATTGTACTTGTTCTTTGTATTTCTTACTCATTTACAATTTCCCATAACGAAAAGTAAACTAGTCTTGCTTTTGGCCTCTTAGATCTGAACCTGTGTTAGGCATTTTGCTGGTCTAAAGAGTTAGCTTGTTTGCTGTCCATAGCTGATTAGTCATTTTTACTTTCGTCAGTATGGTTTGATTTCATGTATTTCGAGTGATTAAGCAAGTGAATCTTAAGGTGTCTTTTGATTTTGGACAAACTTGTTTGTTTTCGCTCTAAATCGAAATCAAAGTTATATAACCACTTTCTTTTTGTAATCCATCAACATTAAGAAAAGGAAAAGAAAATACATGCATTGTGCATTTTGCATTTGAAAAAGTTTGCATGATGATTTAGGAGAAAGTGCATTAGTTTGTGCTGTATGAACTGTGTGAAAAGAATTTGCCTTTCTTCTCCCTCAGTAGTTAAGATTTTCATCAGTCAAAAAGATTTGAAAAAGCTTGCTTCTCATCTTAGGCTGCATTTAGGAATTTGTCATATACATCTCGTGGTGAACCTTGAAAGGAAAACTTTAAAAAGATCAACTTAAAATATACTGAATTAACGTAACAACGCATTTGAAACATAACGCAAACATCTAGAGGTCTAGGTAGAGACGTGTTCCGGCGTCGTTAAACATAGTGACTGTCGATCTCTACGAAGGTGGGTGATTCCTCCTGAGAGTCGGTGGCACTAATACGGACTTGTGCTCCCACGTACCGTCGTGTATATATTGGGAGACCCCTATAGGCAATTATCCTTTATCCATAGGAAGCCGTGTCGGCCGCCCCACTGATCGCGATGCAGTGAACACAGCATTCACGAAGATCGACCACCCGTACCGTAAAACGTATTCTGTGGTTTCGCGAAAGGTTTGGCACACCCTCTGCCTAGATCTCCAGAGCAGTTTCTTTTGGCCCTTTTCAAACTCTATAACTGAAAAGGTCCAACCGAGCATTTGTCACTTCGGGCTCGTTAATACATCGAAGGAGACTAGAGTCATCTTTAGCTTTTTCTCGACTCTTAAAACATGAAAAAGCAAAGTTATGTTTAAAAGCGTCTAATAAAATTCATTCAAATCGGAAACACAAATTTTCCCCTTTATATTTTAGTTGATCGAGTAATCCGCAATCGTGGAAGAAAGTAAATTGAATATCCGTCGTTCTCGGAGGCTTGCGAGTCAACCGTCTTTGTCTCCGGAATCGAAAACAGTCCGGGCAAAGCGAACTCGTCGAACCAGTTCAAAATCTCCTTTAAAAGTTAGAACAAGTGTTCCAACAACATCTGAGATTCTGGTTACTCCAAACATTTCCGGAAACCCTGCCTCCATAGAAGAAGTTCAACCGCCACAGAAGGACAGTAATACTGATCCTAGTCTGGGGGCAAATACTTGTATGACTGAACCAGTTCCATCTGCAACCGGTCCAGAGAGTTTTGTTCCTCAAACATCTGTCACTGTCGATACAACCCCTTCTTCGGCACCGGAAATCTTTCACGGACCTGACGGTCTTCCTCTTCCACCTGGTCTGATTGCGATAGAGGAAATTATAGAGGAACCGCAAGTATCCACTCCAACTCATTTTGGAGTAGGGGTCACTCTATTTCCTGCTACAACAGAAGTTTGTCCATCACCAGTGGAAGTTCCTGTAGAATCACTAGGCAATCAATTGGATAGACTCAAAATGTCTGAACAACCGTCGACATCTAGGACTGTGTCAAATGACACGGCGACAGCAGAAGTACCTGCTGCGAATCCAACAATGATCGCCGGCATACCATCTGTCCCAACTAGCTCTCAAACGCTAGAAGGAGTCCGCCAAGGGACTATCTCGACAGTATGGTCTGTTCCTGTTTGTTCCGGACTAATGTCTGGTAACTCTTATGGTGAGACTCATCAAATTGACCCTTTTGGGAATCTAATTAGGCCATCCAGTCCTCCAGGACAATCAATTGCCTTGAGTTCTGGATTACCACCGTATGGGGGGCAGTATGCCCTTTCATTACCCCCTCCGGGAGGGTACCCATACGGGAGTTCTCAACCTTATTCAAGTTATGGTGGAATTGCAACGAGTAGTTGGGTACCTATGCTCTCCCAACCACCAAGAGTTGTATATTCTATGCAACAGTGTGTACCTGTGACGAACATCCCAACTACACCGGCTATTGTGACCATGCCGCAAGTTCAAACGATGCCTGTTGTATGTCAACCTCAGATTTCTCAGGTTCTCATGCAACAGCCCCTTGACCCTGCGACCCAACCACAATCGCCTACTGGTGGGGTGACACAAGTACAATTGGGTACAAGTACCCCACATCTTGGTCCAATGGTTAGTGTAGCACAACAACCCATGGTATCACAACCGTGGATAGTGCAATACCAACAGCCACAATTCCAACAAGTGTACCAAGGTTCTGAACAGCAAATCTTTGCGAATACTGGACAACCATATATCCAAAATGGTCAAAATCAACCACTTTATAGTGGTCAAGTCCATCAACCGTATCAGTCATACCAACATCAACTCCATTATGCTGGTATGCAAAGACCAACTGTTCAGGCGATTCCATCGTATCCTGGTTACGCTTCACCTAACTTGAATCAACAGTTACCATTCATAGCGACTTTAGAGTTGCCTGATTTACATCGGTTAACCAATGATCCAATTGCTTACGCCCCATGGTGGCCAGTGATCCCGCACAAACTTCCGTCCGACATTCCTAAATTCAATGGAAATCCAGGTGAAGACCCGTCGAATCATGTGATGACATTTCATCTGTGGTGTTCGTCGAACACGTTAAACGATGATTCGATAAGGCTTCGCCTCTTTCAGAGGACATTGACAGGTCCAGCGGCAAAATGGTATATAGAATTGCCAAGAGCTTCGTTCGACAATTTTAGCTCCCTTGCCACGACGTTCTTAACCCACTTTCAATTACCAATAAGGTATGAAACGGGAACAGAGATATTGACTAACTTCAAACAGACAACCGCAACTCATATATCAGATCATATACATGAGTGGCGACGTCGACGAAGAATGGTTAAAACATACGTTCCTGATCAGCTTTTAGCTGAGTGGTTTATAAAGTCGTTACTTCCGGCCATAACGGAAGATGTGGCAAAGGGGGGAGTCGTAACAGAAGAGCAGGTTATCGCTCGTGCACAATATTTGGACTTAGTATATACTCAGTCCGGCACGCTCTATGACAAAATACCAGACGCCCCTAGACCAGAGTTTTCAATCCCTCCTCCTCCTAAATCAAATAGTGACTCTCATGCCGGCGATGGCGTGATTGGCACAGCAAACACAAATCCGAAAAGGACCAATCAAAAGAAGGCCCGTAAGGATTCGAATCAAAATGCACATGAAGAAGTTCTTGCTTCGGAAGTAAATGCCGTATCGACAGATAAGGGCAAAGAAACCAATCAACTAGGAAGCAAGAAAAATGAAAACAAAGGGAAGAAGAAGAAACAAGGAGAGTCATCTCCTCGAAAAACTTCTTCAAGCCCTCCTCGAGACAGGAAACCACCTTATGGGTGTCAGATATGTGATGAGGATCACTGGACGAGAGAGTGTCCATACAAAGCTGATCTAAAAAGATTCTTAAAGAGTTCGCAAACTCCAGCTGTGTTAACTGATCCGTTTCCCGATCGAGCAAAAAATCTGGTTGGTAGTGGAAATGCTTCACCGTCGCAAGTGCTTATGTTATCGATATCGAAGCAACAGAATGATGCTTTGATTTCGACAAGGAACAAAGATTACGGGAATCCACAGGTGTCGAACGATAAAGGTAAAGATCAACCTAGCAGTTCGACAACAACTTCGACAGAAGTTGTACCCCCCATCACACATGAATTAACAATAAAACCGCCAAAGGGAGTAGTACACAAGTCGACATTTAATCCTCGTGCCAGAGCGGCACAGCATTATAATATAGTGGAAGATTTGGCGCAATCGCCGTCTGCTATGTCGACTCTTGAAGTACTACAAAATTGCCCATCCCAAAGGCAAGCATTGTTATCAGCAATTGGTGGGGTGGATCCTAAAGATTCCAATCTTGTATCCTTTGATCACAAAGGATATGATCCTCAGTTACCAGCTCAACTAGCTTTCCTCGTCCAAGTGAAAGCCCTCAACAAAACTGTTCATCGAACAATTATTGATGAGGGGGCATCGACATGTATTATGTCGATGAGTTGCTGGAAAACTTTAGGATCTCCAACCTTGTCGCGATCATCGACAACATTAAAAGCATTCGACGGGAGGACATATACCCCTTACGGTATCCTTAGTAACTTGAAAGTTGAACTAGGGGGAAAAACAGTAGAAATAGATGTTGAAGTCATCGATGGCAATCTTGACTATAACATCCTACTGGGAAGACCATGGATTTATGCCATGGAAGCTGTTGTGTCGACCTATTTTAGGAAAATCGCATTCCCCTTTCAAGGAGAGATTACGATCATTGACCAACAAAATTTCCTCCCTAATGGTTCACAAGTTACAGGAAGCGTTCCTCTAATCCATGGAAGCGACCATTCGTTTCAAAATATCGGAGTAGGCCTACTAAAAGATCCTACATTAATGGGAACTTTCACCCTTCCGCCAACGTTCATTGTGGGAGAAGTGGCGACAGTAGGAACCTGCAATATGATATCTTCCGCACAAAAGATGTCAGAAAACGATATCAGCATGGATCATGCAAAGGTTTTGTCCCCAAGCCCAATGGAAGTATTGTAGCAATCAATTTTCTTGGCTTGGGGGGCAACCCAAAATCAACGCTCATCAAGCGTTTGGATAGATAGGTCTAGAGAATATGGCACCCCTTTAAGTCCTTGGTCACGAGTGCATGGAACCGACAAAGGAATAGTCCAATCAATGGTAATTGACGGGGCACCATGGAATGATTCCCACCATCGATCCCTTCTCCCGGGTTGTGGGGAAGATACTCAAAATAACCTTTATCATCCTTCAGTTTTCGATTTTCTATCGAGTACTATAAATACAGTGGGCAATGAGGATAGTTCTTTTACTATGTCAACCTCATTAAAAAATGAAATGATCCCCTTTCCAGATCTCAATGGTAAACCTTCATTCCAACCAACAAAGTTGAATGCAATGAAGCTTGGGGGGCATGCACCTCGATTTGTGTTATTATGCTGGGGGCATGCAAACATATCATCGAGCAGTTTTAGCAATGTTCATGCTCGTTAAAAAATAAACGCAAGATCTGAGCAGTTTTAGCACATAGTTCATGCTCGTTAAAAAATAAACATAAGTTGTGAGCAATCTTCCCCTAGAGTTCAAGCTCACCCAGAAAAAATGAACCGGTAAATAACCTTGAGAAATGTAACCTTTGACTGCCATATTAAAAGCCCTTGGTCGTGTTCTTGCAGTCTCACCTCCATCCGTTCATTTGGCCAATCGTTCATCTCCATATGTTTGTTTACCCATTTTGAGGAACAGCTGCGAAGAGTGATTTCACTAAGCCATCCTTGTGACACTGCCGTGATTGGAAAATTCCAACCTGTACCTGGAATCTACTGCTACCCTGTTCATCACTCGTTCCTCAAAAGACGAGTCTTCTTTGAGCTCTTTTTCACTGACTCGTAAAATATGAAAAGTTTGCCGAGTTTTGGCCTTCCAGCTCGTTAAAGCGACCGGAAAGCTATCCCTCCTCTAGATTTTAATCTTTTTGGACCTGAGGGATTATTGCACAAAAAGATCGAGCGCTTGTTTTGTTCGGCTCGTTAAAGCAATCGAAAATTCATCCCTTCTGTATTGTTTTATACTTTTTCGGACTTAAGGGATTAGATGACGAAAAAGGAATTCTGGAGTTGACTTTATGTACCTTTTCAGACTCTCTAAAAATGAAAAGGACCGAGTTATCCTTGTCGTTAGACTCGTTAAATTCATTAAATAGCGACAAACTTGTCTTTAGACGAGAACGAGTTTCCCTATCGCTAGGCTCGTTAAAACATAGCGATGGGCTTGCCCGAAGGGCAGGTTATAGAACAAGCATATGTTATCCTCCTCAAGCTTGATAAAAATAAAGAGGTACTGGTCAGCAATGACTGGGGAAAAATTGGGAGAACCTCACAGCATTAATGGTAGCAAGTCACTCTTGAACATGACACTTTGTCCTCCGTATCACATCAGGTTGGGTTGTTTCATTCACCGGTCTCATAACCATGGTCCTCGCCACACC
Source organism: Pinus tabuliformis (assembly GCA_031772625.1). NCBI lineage: Eukaryota > Viridiplantae > Streptophyta > Pinopsida > Pinales > Pinaceae > Pinus > Pinus tabuliformis. Next base: position 286,678,492 of record CM062818.1, read on the forward strand.
ATCCACAATTGGGGTAATGCTACCAATCCATCACATCAGTGTCATTATATGTTCAAGAGATGTGGTTCTGCAAAGAGTCAACCGCGTCCCATCCACTGCCATACATTATCCTTCATCCACTTCATGACCGCCACCCTGAATCATATATCACAGTTTGTTTTCACCTCATCACAATCATTAGCTCCGTTCCGTGTCACTGATGTGGGATTCATTAAGGCCCTCCTTTGACGGATCGCTCCTTGTCGACATCAGCTCATTATCCAAGGAGCTGATCTAGGAACACACCCTTCAGTACTTTGAAGCTTGCATGCCTCAATGGCAAGTTTCTCACTTCCAGCGATAGGTATACATCAATGACCTTCGACCAGAAGATTTTGCATGGTGGTCGACGCCAAGTCCTTTATTCCCGCCATGTGGATTGTACTGCCGTACCTTGAGGGTCATCATCCTTATCGGTGATTCCTCTCGCGCTTGTTAACGGTTTACATCATTGACCGGTAATCAAGCGATGTCTTTCCATGTTCGACTTCAAGAAATTCTCACATGGATCGACTTGTACATCGAGTGAAGATCGGAAGAGATTGAAGACCCCGGATCTAGTTTCATCCATCCGGGCTGCGATATATATTCAGGACATAAAGACATTTGATATGTACATCATTACAACAGATGATCATCCTTCTCAAAGGATGATAATTTCAGCAGAGAATTATCAGTCTACAATCAGACGATCGTCTGTTCTATGTACCAAAATGTATTTATAAAGCTGAGCATGGGAATGCCCGCCTCAGCTAGATCATGAAAATGTATGAAAAATAATGTATTGTATTGTATCTTATTACAGGACACTTCTCAGCAGATTGAATGAACTTCGGATCCTCTCAATAAAACATTTCACCCGATAAACGACCTCATACTTTAGGGGGCATCTGTTATAGACAATTTTGTGCCTTACAGCAACAAGCATGAATTGTCAATAATCCAAGGGATCCAAAGTTCCCTAAACATGATGTTCCTACCCCTAGAGGAACAAGGTCAGCAAACCAACAGCTCTCAGATCAGTTCTCCACCTGAAAACACTCAAAAACAAGCAATCCTGAAATCAAAGCAGGTGCTCCACTAGGTTTCTGCGCTGAAACTCAGTTGCCCCATGGTGTACCTGCGTTGCAAAGCAAGTGGGACAAAGGCCACCTGCGCTGAGCGAGATGGGACAAGTGGCACAATGAGTCATTGCTTTGGAATCTTCCAAAAATGACACTTGGATCAGGGATTTCGCCTTGTGATGAGTCAGAGGCTCTGTTTCTCCAAGTGGAAGCAAAGTTCACCAAGTGGACTCAAGAACTGAAGATCAACTAAAGATTAACTGAAGAGAGAGAGGACACAAGGCAGCTACACATCAGTTGCAAGCTGACTCATCCTTTCTCAATTCATCTATATATTGAGCTCTCTCCTATGAGCTCAGGAGGCTGGAATTTTGTGCAAAGTAATGATATGCTGTTGGTTTCATTCTTGAGTTATTGGGTGATTGTTTGAGAGAGGTGAAGAAGAGCAATTCTTTCTGCTGGGAGGTGTTGCTGGGTTGGAGCCTGCAATGGTTGTAATCCTCTCAGAACCTTTATTTCTTCATTAATAAAAGCTATTGAGGTTCTTCTATGTGCTCTTGTTTCAATTATGTATTGTGATGATTGCATGTTTGGTTTACACTAATCCATGAACCAGTTATGATTGCATGCCTCTTGTAGTTTCCTTCTTTGTTGTTTTGCAGGATCTCATTACAGCTGGGCGAGCAGAAGGACAAAGAGCTAGGAGCAAGCGGCCAAAGAGGAGAGTTTGGATTCGACATTAAGCGCAAGGCAACGGTTAGTGCTTCCTCCATTCTCTTTTGCTTTCATAAAGAAGTAAATCTTCAGTAGTTTGTTTTACAGTTGTTGCTAAGGAACTGTCACCCTTAGAGTGGGTTAGGGTCATCCGAGTCGGATACTTTTCCCTACAACACATGTAGTAAGCCAATCATCAACTTATTGCTTTTCCATCATGTTTATTGAATCTTTTTATTCTTATCTAATACAAAATATAAAAGTAATGAGCCAATCATTATCTCACTCCATAGTATTTAATATTTTCTATGAAAACAAAATAACCCGTGACAACACCAATAAATATAATCAGTACACATTTATCTGTCCATTGAAATCTATATATAAAATCTACAAATTTAGAATTGACTGAGCAATGGGCATGAAAATTCTATAATATCTAATTCATTCATGGCAGATACTATATCAGAGAACTTCACTTCTTACTCTAGATCTTTTCATAGAAAATATTGTTTCTCCTTTATGCTGTAATACTCTTGTGTAGATAGATGTTGAACCTCTCTAACAATCTCACCAGATAATCATCCCAATCCTAGATATTCACATGATCCGTGGTGAGATTGTTGGTGAGGTTAAGCATTCTGTCGCACAGAAAAAACATAAACAAATATATCCAAAGCAATTTGACTTGAGAAAAAAAAGGGGGATCTATAACTTTAATTTGCAACCAAAAATTCAGACTGCAGATCCCAAATAGTAAGGAGAGGATGAATAGTTGAATGTTCTCCTAGTTGTTATCAGAGGTGAGCATCGTTGAATCAAAGTGTCTGGCTTGTGGAGATGAAGTGGAAGTTGGCTAAATTTATGAAATACTATTTTTTGTTGCTGCATTTCTTGATAAGGTTGGGTCATATGGATGGCCTGGCCTGGCCTTCTAAAAAACCTTCATGTTGTCCATTCCTTTGAGGCAAAACACATGATGTTTTCCCAAAAAGGGAAAAAGGTTTGCTAATCATCTCTAGTGATATACTTGATAATATAAAAATAAATTGAAATACATCCATTCAACTAATGCATTAAAATAACATAAAAATTGAACAGGATGTGGCTTCTATTAACAACAAATGTACAGTTTCAAGTAGATATTTTAGTTGACCAATCGAGGTGCTTGAATGTAGTGCTTATTAAATTGCCATTTTCCGGATTCATTTGTAAATTTGTTGTTTTCTAATAGAATTAAGTTTTTTTTAAATGCGTTTAAGCTTTAGACAACCTTCAACCCTATTTGTCTTATCAAGTAGGTACAACAATAAAGAAAATATAATAGACATTATGCTGTGCAAAAGTGGAACGATCAACAGTGGATATGAGAGAGAGATTTGGATGTTTTGATAAAGTTCTTGAGCCAGGCAACCAATATTTACTGTGCTATTGAGGCTGTATATGCCCACTATTGGATTTAAGCAAGTACATTATCTAGCGGTGGGCATATACAGCTGTCACACATTAATGGTCAATAACACTATAAATATTGGTTGCCCTTGAGCCAGGCCTCCACTGTTTTCCATGGGTTTTTGGGAGTCAAATTGGAGACTATCTTTCCTTATGGGTACAAAAGCTAGATGTGTGATGTGAAACAAAGACAAAAATATGTAGCTTAGTGCTATTCTACATCATGATTATAAGTATAGCGATATGTCGAAGATCACAAATTATTTTAGTTGCTACATGTACCAATTGGGAGTGTAGTAGATTTGTAATTTATGCAACTTATGGATGTAAATTAATAATTGTTCATGATATGTATGCCTATCTAAGGCATTTTCAACAGAAAAAGAAGAAGAAGATAAAGTCCATTAGAAAACACCATAATGTATTAATGATAATCACAAAATCATGAACCAGTTACTTTTCTTAAAATACATTTGTCCATATACATGGAATATATTACATTTGTCCATAATTTGTCTCCCATACAAAAAACCGTAATCATTGCATGTTGGGGAAAAATAAAACATTAACATGTTCTTCTTTAGTGAAAGAACCATGCTATGATAGACCTAAGAAAAATGATAACAACAACCCATTCGCATATTGGGGATCTATATTGATGGTGATCAATGATTTCTGTTGGAGTGGATGGTGATCCTATGTCATATTTGACATCTACATATGTGCTTAAAAATGCTCTAGACATTATATCATTGGACATGTTTTCAGTGTCTACAGAGCGATTGATGGTAAAATATTGAAATTGACAACTCCAATTTATTGCTTCCTTATGAAGAAGTTTTAAATTGTCCTTCCAAACTCGATAGATGCCTTTCATCTGATTACATATCAACACCAAGTTGGTGAAGACTTCAATATCATTGGCATCATGTTTTTTTTCCTCTTTTAGCCCTTCAACAAAGGAAATGTAATATGCCTCATTGTTTGTCGTCATTCTAGGCACTTATCTCTTTCCATGAAATAAATAATTTGTTTCCATATTGTAAAGGACACATTTAACAATTGCTTGACCTGGATTTGGAAAGCAAGACACTTCAATGCATAAATGCCACTTTTGCACCATTTTTTACACTTCAAAACCATGGAAAATAAGATAACAATAAATTCATGTTAAACAGGTACACAATTATCTATTTCTTAATAATCAACATGTTTTTTAGTCATATATAATTCAAAAAAGGAGATAATTTTTTCACAAATTTAATGTAAGACTGACTAACAAATTTTGTTGGAGTATCAGAACCAAATTGAATGCTTTCGATATTGTTAGATATAAGTATCCATATGACTGTTACAATGTCATATTTCCTACTAGTAGTTATAAGGTGGAGCTAGAAATTCCATTTCAGAGCTTGCAAAAATAATTTTCAAAACATTAAGATTTCTTAAGTGCACCGGTCTTAAAAAGTTCCTGCGTGCTCAGAAAGATAAATTAGTGCGATATATGCTGTCTGATGACGTTATGGGGTATATAGTGTAATTTAAGATAGCCTCATGACACCTTTTGATTATTTGAGTAGTTTCTCTGATTTAGAATTCTTTCTTTGCAACATTCTAACTAAAATTGAAATTAATGTTCAATCTGGTAAGTACTTTGTTTTGAGAATTTAGAATGTTAATGATTTTTCCTCGCAACTTAACGAAAAATTTCAGCTATTTGTCTTAGAATTGAAGATTTCATCAAGTGTATATTCATATTAAACTAAAGCATGTTGTGTAATTACCTAAGAGATCTATCATGTTTTGAATTTTAAAAGGTTGCGCATTTTGTGCCTTCATTAAAGCTTCTCATGCTTGTGGTGATGTGTCCTATTGGAAAATGAAGAGCTAGCAAAGCTTACGAATATCATTACATATTTATGTATATGTTTGTATGTGTAATGTCCCTTAATAATAAATAATAAATAATATTAAAAAATACAAGAAAATAAATAATAAACAATGAAAAAAAAATAATAAAGAAAATAGTAATAAATAATAAATAACCATACTAAAGCTCTAAATAACTATAAATAGAAATAAAACAAGAAAACAATAAAAAAAATCAGTAAAGCTATCAAAAAGAAATAAAACAAGAAAGAAATAAAGTTGCATGTAGACACATGGAGTGTGTGCATGTGGTTCCCCTTCCAATGTTTGCTCTATTTATTGGATGGTGAGGAAGATGGGAGGCATTCCATGATTCCAAGATTCTATCATTCATTCTCTTGGGAGAATAGTTTTCTAAGACAAAGGATTCCCTGGTAGTAGTACGTTGATTGAGGGCTCGGGGGTGGCCAGTTGTTGCAAGACTTTGTGCAATTGAGCCTACGGTTGGGTGGAGAGTCATCCCCAAAACCGTAGGCTCAATTGTGCAAAGCCTTGCTACAACTGGCCACCCCCGAGCCCTCAATCAACGTACTACTGCCAGGGAATCCTTTGTCTTAGAACACTATTTTCCCAAGAGAATGAATGATAGAATCTTGGAATCATGGAATGCCTCCCATCTTCCTCACCATCTAATAAATAGAGCAAACATTGGAAGGGGAACCACATGCACACACTCCATGTGTCTACATGGAACTTTATTACTTTCTTGTTTTATTTCTTTTTGATAGCTTTACTGATTTTTTTACCATTTTCTTATTTTATTTCTATTTATATTTATTTAGAGCTTTAGTATGGTTATTTATTATTTATTACTATTACTATTATTATTATTATTATTATTATTTTTTGTGTGTGCATGTGGTTGCCCTTCCAATGTTTGCTCTATTTATTAGATGGTGAGGAAGATGGGAGGCATTCCATGATTCCAAGATTCTATCATTCATTCTCTTGGGAGAATAGTGTTCTAAGACAAAGGATTCCTTGGTAGTAGTACGTTCGGGGGTGGCCAGTTGTAGCAAGACTTTGCGCAATTGAGCCTACGGTTGGGTTGAGAGTCATCTCCAAAACCTTGTTGTTGTTAGCAGACTTCAACTAAAATCACAGGTAAGTGTCTCTACTCATCGTTTTGAACTTTGATGTTAATTAGTTGATAATTACATGTTGATTATAAATTACTTGATTAATCTAAATAATTACAGGTTTATTTTGGGGTTGTTACATTATGGTCAATATATAAGTTGTTACTTCTATTGTTGTTTGTTGAAGCTTTTAAATGTCTCATTGAGAATTCTTGTTTCTAAGAAATAAGTTTAAGCTATATGTCTCATTACCAACTACTCTTGCAAATTTGGTCAACATTGTTGGTCTATACGTATAGCAAAATAGGTTATCTTGTGGCATTGCTAGCTTTCTTTCAAAGAGCACAATCTGGCATGAGATCGAGACATTGAATCTGATTTTAAATTCATTTAGTGGAGAAATTCCAAGATCTCTTGCCAATCTCTCTTGTCTAACCTACTTGGATCTTCACACCAATGAATTTACAGGTACCATAATTTCAGAGCTTGGTAGTATTTCACAACTCATATACTTGGACATTTCTTATAATTATCTCTTAGGATCAGTCCCCGATGAATTGTGCGATCTTATGGATCTCAACTTCTTCAATCTCTCGGATAATCTGCTGGAAGGAGCTCTTCCTGAGGGTGGTGGATGTAGTAATTTTACTGCTTCTTCATTTCTTAGAAACAAGGTTGTATGTGGAAATCTAATGGGCCAAAAATGCAAGCTCAGTCCAAGACAACAGCCTCATCTATTGAGCACTAGGGTGATTGTTGGGATCACAATAGGAAGCACCCTTTTTGTGTTGGGCCTTATATTTGCTTTGGTAAAATGGAAAATGTTGAGACAAGAGGTTTTCCCTAAGGTGGATGAGAAGAGAAAATTGAATCCAACCATTGAACCTACCCTTTATTTTATGAGTAATAGCAAGTCAAAAGAGCCCATAATTGTAGCCATGTTTGAAAGCCCTCTCCTTCGCCTAACACTGGCTAATATAATGCAGATCACAAATAACTTTTGCAAGATCAATATTATTGGAGATGTTGGGTTTGGCTTAGTTTATAAAGTTGTACTCCCCGATGGAAGAACTGTTTCCATTAAAAATCCTGGACAGGATTGCACTCAAGGTCATAGAGCATTTCTAGCAGAGATGGAGACCTTAGGAAAAGTCAAGCACAAAAATTTGTTGCCATTACTGGGATACTGCTCTTTCGGTGATGAGAAATTGCTGGTTTACGATTTTATGGTGAATGGAAGCCTTGATTATTGGCTAAGGGACAGAGCTGATGTATTGGAGGTCCTTGATTGGCCCAAACGATTTAAGATTGCTATGGGTTCAGCTAGGGGCCTTCCATTTCTTCATCATGGCTTCATCCCTCACATAATCCACAGAGACATGAAAAGTAGCAACATATTGTTGGATGCTGACTTTGAGCCTAGAGTTTGCAGACTTTGGATTGACACGCCTTATAAGTACCCGTGAGACTCATGTGAGCACAGATGTAGTAGGTACATTTGGATATATGCCTCTAGAATATGGTCAGAGTTGGAGATCAACAACCAGAGGTGATGTCTATAGCTTTGGGGTCATTTTGCTTGAGATCCTTACAGGAAAGGAACCAACTAGACCAAATTTCAAAGATATAGAAGATGGCAATCTAGTAGGATGGGTTCAATAATTGATCAATAAAGGGAAAGCGACTGAGGCCTTGGATTCTGTCACTTTTGGTGGATCTTGGAAGCTTCAAATGCTTTAGATGCTGCAAGTGGCCTCAATGTGCACTCATGATGATCCTGTCAAATGCCCTAATATGTTGCAGGTTGTCAAGATTCTTGGAGATATAGAAGGCCATCCCCCAAAAATTGGCTAAGTTCACTGGTAAAATACATCACTATTATTTGCTACTTTTGCAACTTAATTTCAGCTAGCACCTGTTCCCTTTCATTTGGTCTTATCTACTTCCTTTCTATGTGTTATTTGTCAATTTTATTTTAATTATGAGGCTTACACTGGCTTTTGTTTCCTTGATCAGCTCTTGAGTTCCTGTCGCACCTCGAAACAAGACTAAGCTAATGGGAAAGCTTAGATGAGAGCTATTGTTGGACAACTTTTGGAAAGGCCCAACTGAGAGAGATTCGCTGGGCACTTTTCAAGACACATGATTTGCATGAATATTATGTAGCTCATGATCTACCATAGTAGATATGTGCAAACCTCTATATTCTTCATAAGATTTTTGTAGAATACCATACCTGCTATAACTATCATATGTTCTCAAACTTTTCAATGTTCTTGATAGGTTGCACAGAGTACATATGGTGCAGCTAAGCCTATTTTTGTGTTCGTTGTATACATTGTTTCTATTATAATGATATAGGGTAAATATACTCGCCTGGAATAACTTGCTTCCCGCCTAGTTTGAGAGTTATGATCGTGAGAGTTTTGAGTTCTGAAGGCAAACTATGTTCGAGCTCAATGGCAAATGGGGAGGGAGTTCTCGCGCGCGTTTTGCAGGAATTTGAATACTGGCCACCAACTCAAGACAACGCATTGCGCCGCAGTGAGATGTGACCAAGGTTCATCACGACTCTTGGATCCAGATCTATCAGACGATATCCCACCGCAATTAATGTGGAAGTGTGGCAGGATTGCCGATTGTCAGAGCCGATCGTTTTTCTGAATAGGAATGGAAATAGGGCAATTCCTCTGCCTTGTTAGATTACTCATTAAATTATATTTTGTATATGAGAGTCTAGATATAAAATTGTTTTATCTCAGCCTTGCCAAATTTAACACATCGAAAAATCCTCCCCATCTTCTCAAGGAATTGATATTTAAACTCTGATTAGAGAAAATAAATGGTGAACATTATTTCCCTTGAACTATTCAACTTCCATATTTCTCTCCTTAAACACATGGTGAATAATAAGATGGTGAAGTTTTTAATTTCTTTTAAAACATAATTTATAAATGTATGGTAACATTTTATTCATGTTGTCTATTTAGTTATAATTTAAGAATTGAGCGAGTCCATATTCATGATTAACAATTAGAGATTGTTTTCTAGTTTGACCACTGAATTATGATAGATTTTCTACCTATTTAAAAAACAATCTCCTATATTAATCTATTTTTCATTTACAAACAACAATATTAATTTTAAAATCATCAATTATACATAATTAGTTAACCCTTCTTATTGTAATTGAAATTTAATGAAATAATTATTTACAAAAAAAAATAAAAAATTAATGAATTAATTATTTACAAAAAAATAGAATATCTCCCTGTCACATTGATCTGAATTGTATCCTTGAAAATTATCCAAGTTTCTATGACTGTTTCAAATCATGACAGACTTAAAAAAAAATCTTATGAATAATGAGCTATCAAGAAGGACCTCTGGATAGTGGCAGTTTGTAGCCAGGACGGAACAACGAGGACCTCGGTCAAAGCGCGCTGACCATTGGCCCATGGAGACCGCGTAGTGGTGCGAACTAGAAATTTGGAAGACCAGATCAGAAAATGGAGGCTGTTTCTGATGCGCGATTAGTGCTAATCGTTGGGAAAAACCCCTCGAGAAGGAAAAGCCTTGGGTGCACGGTCACAAGGGAAGCCATGAAACTGTGGGAAAAGTGATAAAACGATAGGCAGGTCCCGTGCTCCAAAACCGGTGGAACATCGGAGGCATTTTGGGCGGTAAGCGGGTTTGTCAGAGGACCAAGTGATTCCATACGTTGAACGACGCGTGTCTGGTGGATGAGAGAGAAAATTGCCCTCATTGTATGCTAACATTCAAGCAAGTCAACTACGCAATAAGAGTGATAACCATAGGATTTGGAGGCCCCAGATCTAACGACGAAGATTGCACCCGATGGGAAACTGGATTTGGAGGGGAGACTAAGCTAAGGCATATAAAAGTTTGAAGTCTGATTTGATTGCTGAGGTGGTGGATGAATCATTTCATAAATTACTTGAAATAACAAACTGTTTGAGGAAGAGCTAGCGCTCAGTTCGTGAGAGGACAAGTGGCCACCTCCTGTGAAACGTTACATAGTGGTGATGACATAGAAGCAGGGAATTCCAAGCTAACAGAGGCAGGCGAACCGAAGGGACGAGAGAGGAAGTGAACAGTCAAGGGAAGGATTGGCTTTAAGCCATGAATAGACATAGAACAGACTAGGGGGATAGAAGAGACATAACAGAGAAGAGCAAGAAGTAGAGAACAAAAGTCGAGCTGACTTGCAGAGCTAAGGCAGAATCGAGCAGACATAACCGAGAAGTCTTAAGAGGTTCAAGAAAATCCCTGTGAGGATATCGATTGGGAACTAAGTACAAAATTGGACTCATCCCATTAAGACCAGTTGAGGTTGAGACTTGGTAAGGGGGAGTTTGTGTACTCTAGTGGCTTGGGGAATCCAAGTACCACCCTGCTAAGCATCATCTACTATAGGAGACTCACATTGAGCTCCTCATTGTAAAAACTCTGCTTAAAACACAATAAAAGAAGGCCACCGCTGAGAGCTAGACCAAGAGATGTAGCCTAGGAGGATTGGGTGAACTCCTTATTAAATTGTTGTGTTTTGCAATTGCTTGTTGTGTTTCTCTTACTGTTTTCCAATGCCTGTGTATTTCGCAATCTTATTGATCCGTTGCTTAAAATAACATAGGTAGATAACCAGCACATGAGTCTGTAATAACTACATTGATTAACTGAGATCATACTTAAGTGATTTTCAGATCAAGTGGTATCAGAGCTTTAGGCTGTTAAGGTTAGACAAGCTTGTGCTGGATTTAGTTTTTGAATGCTAACTAGATCAAAGCTCAAATTAGGAGAAGGAGAGTTGGTTGAAACTAATTCTGACATTGGAAGAGTCTATCCTCAGAAGACAATGTCAGAGGAAGGTTCTGTGGGGCCAGACCCTCAATTTATAGATAGTTTCCTAGCCATAAGGTCCATGGTAGAGGAAATGTATAAAGACTTTAGAAAACATAAAGATAAAGACTCATCAAGCTCTAAACAAGATAAAGGAGAAGAAGAGTCTCTCCTCCATGACCACTCAAAAGGAAAAGGGAAAGAAGAAAGCTTTCTCACACCTCCTAATAGCCCTGAACATAAAAAGAAGATATCTTTGATTAAACTAGATGTTAAATTTGATTTACCAATATATGATGGAGAGTTGAATGTAGAAAAGTTGGACAATTGGATTAGACAAATTGATGTTTATTTTAGAGTGCAGAGTATCAATTCAGATAAGAGCAAGATTTAGTTGGCCAGCCTACGCCATGGAGGCATTGCCTTGGTTTGGTGGGAAGGCAGGACCAAAGCTGACATGAAGAAACATGGTAAGACTCTTTCTGTCTGGAGTGAATTTGTTTCTGCAATCAAAAAGAAGTTCTATCCACTGGCCTACATGCAGCAAGCCATGATGAGCTGGAAAACTCTTCGTCAGTTGAAAGGGAAAAGTGTACAAGGTTACACCCAAGAATTTAGGAAGACAACATTGATTCTAGGAATCTCATTAGACTCCCCTGGGACTCTATTGAAGTACATCGATGGTCTACACAACTACATGAGGCACACTATCCTCATGTTCAATCCCACTAATATAGTGAGGTATCTGTTCAAGATACGCATCTAGAAGCTAGAGGAAAGAATGAAAACCAAGAAGTTGGGGGATTGTCCCAACCCACTGCAAGCAAGAATAAGGAGAAAAAAAATAGAAATGGAAAGCAAGGGAGGCCAATACTGCACAGAAAAGAAAGTCTTCATGCACTCACTATAAGAAGGATGGGCATGATGATGAGCACTGTTGGATTCTGCATCTGGAGTTAAGACCTAAGAAGTTTGAGGGAAAGAAGAAGAAGACTGTTGCAACTATTCAGAAAGATTTGGGGTCAGACTCAGGAGATGAAACAACCATTGCAGCCACAGGTATAAAAGGTATGAATTCTGAAGCATCTACTAGTAATTCTGTACAATCTACTATTGATGAAGAAAATGAGAAAAAAGACATGAGCTTTTCCATATTCGAGTTATTTCCAAACATCAAAAGATTGATACTTTGTTTGATAGTGGCTCACAAGTAAATTTAATTTATGAAGCAATTGTAAAGAAGTTGGGATTACTGACTACACCTCACAAGAAACCATACCCATTAGGATGGTCAAGTGATAAAGCACAACTACAAGTGACTAGACAATGCAAACTCAAGTTTTCTTTTGGGTCAACATTTGTAGATGAGGATGAGTTAGACATAATTCCTTTGGATATATGTGGAATTATTTTAGGAAGTCCTTACCTGTATGACAGAAAAGCTATTTTCTATAGAGTTGAGAACAAGTATCTACTCGTTAAATATGGAATCGAATACTTTGTAAGAGCTCATAAGCTCAAGAATAATTACACTCTCATAAACTTAGGGCAGATGAAATGAATGATAAATGCATGCAAACAATTTTTAATGATGGTTGTAAAGGAAAAAAAACCTGATAAATCCAATGTATTTGAGGGCTGTGATGCTAAATAGCAAGCTAATTTAGAAAAAGTTGTTTCATAGTATGCTATCTTGTTTCAAGAACCTAAAGATCTGCCACCCAAAAAGGAAATAGTGCATGAAATTAATTTGCTGCAAGATGCTCCATTGCCTAACATTGGAATGTACAGGTTGTCCGCTTTAGAGAATGTTGAAATCAAGAAGCAGGTGCAGGAGTTGCTTGAGAAGGGGTTCATCAGACCTAGCACGTCGCCATGTGGGTCACCAATCGTTTTGTTGAGAAAGAAAGATGGCTCATGGAGAATGTGCATTGATTACCGAGCATTGAATAAGATAACAATAAAAAATTGTTATCCCCTTCCTCGCATAGATGATCTCTTAGATAAATTGAAAGAAGCTGTTTATTTTTCCAAGTTAGACTTGCATAGTGGATATCATCAAGTCAGAGTTGCAGAACAAGATACATTGAAGACTGATTTCAAAACAAAGTAGGGATTGTATGAGTGGCTAGTTATCCCTTTTGGCTTAACTAATGCTCCTGCTAATTTCATGAGAACAATGAATGATGTACTCAGACCTTTTCTTGATGATTTTGTTATTGTGTATCTAGATGACATTGTGATATTTAGCAAAACATGGGAAGAACATTTAAAGCATGTTAAGCAGACACTAGATGTTTTCAAAAGAGAAGAACTTTATGTTAAACTCTCAAAATGTGAATTTGGCAAAAAATCTTTGAATTATTTGGGACATATAGTAGGGGGTGGTGAATTGAAGATAGATCCCTCTCAGGTGGTAGTCATTGTAAAGTGGCCAAAACCCAAATCTGCTACATAAGTTAGGAGCTTCTTAGGAGCAGCACAATATTGGAGAAAGTTCATTTCTAACTTTTCCTTAATTGCGGCTCCCTTACATGATTTAAAAGGATCGAACAAGGTGTTTCATTGGGGAGGCAAACAACAGAAAGCCTTCAACACCTTGAAAGAAAAGATTAGTACAACACCAGTACTAGCACTGCTTGATCTTCAAAGACCATTTGAGATCCAAACGGATGCCAGTGACTATGCCATGGGAGCAGTGTTGATACAACACAGTAAACCCATATGTTATCATTCTAAGACATTTAATTCTGCAGTAGTTAACTATCCTACATATGATAAAGAATTGTATGCATTAGTACAGAGTGTGAAAAAGTGGAAACATTACTTAATGGGCAAAGAGATAGTAATACATACTGATCATCAACCACTTCAATATCTACACTCCCAAACTAAGTTGCAACAATCAAGACACTATAGATGGATGGGTTTTCTACAACAATTTCATTTAGTCATCAGATATAAAAAGGGCATACACAATAAAGTTGCAGATATGTTATCTAGACCTATTATAAATGCATCTACTATACTTAAGCATAATTCTATGTTACATGAGAGCTACATTGAACAATATGCTCAAGATATAGACTTTAAATATGTATATGCAACTTTAAGTCAAGGAAAACGAGTAGAAGAATTGGATTATCATATTAAGGACCAACTCTTATATCATTGTGGAAAGCTATGCATTCAACAAACTGAAAGAGTAATGATAATTCTAGAAGCACACACTTCTCTAATATCAGGTCACTTTGGGGTAAGTAAAATAGTTGCACAGCTGCAAAGGTTTTGTTATTGGCCAAAAATGAACGAGACAGTTTCTATATATGTAAGAGGGTGTACTATGTGTGCTAAAAGCAAGCCTAACAATAGAAAACTAGGCTTGTACACTCCATTACCAATTCCTTCTCATCCTTGGGAAAGTGTTTCCATGGACTTTGTTGGAGGACTGCCCAAATCTAGGAAAGGTCATGACTATCTATATGTTGTTGTGGATAGGTTCAGCAAAATGTGTATTTTGATACCTTGTAATAAATAGATTACAACGGAACAAACTGCAAAATTGTTCTTTCAACATGTATGGGTTCATTTTGGATTATCCACTTCCATTATATCTAATCGAGACACCCTATTTGTGGGAAAGTTTTGGTCAATTCTGTGGGAACTGATGGACACCAAACTGAAGAAAATCACAACCTTTCATCCACAAACTGATGGCCAGACCGAATTAGTCAACATGACAGTGATCCAGTTACTCAGGGGATATTGCAGCAAGCATCCTAAGCTTTGGGATGAACATTTGTGTTATGTGCAGCACGCTTACAATAGAGCCAAACATTCTTCCACACAGAGATCTCCTTTTGAGACCTGTTTTGGTTTTACACCCAGGTCACCCTTGGATTTTGTCTTTGGTAAGGACATAACAGTTGAGGGACACAACAATGTGGACATGGCAACTAGGTTCATTGAAAAAATCCAAGAGATCCACCAGGCAGTACATGAACAGCAAGGAACAGCAAGGACAGGATGCAAGGTGAAGGTAAAAGGCTAAAGCCTATCAGGTATGGACCTTTCAAAATACTTGAGAAAATTGGTGAAAATGCTTTTCGCCTTGAGCTACCAGCTTACATGCACATCTACTCAGTCATAAATGCAGACAGCTTGAGATTATTTGAACCTTTGCTAATTGAAGATCCTGAAGAGCAGAGTCAATTTCCTTCTATTGATGACCTGCTACCTGAATATCTTAATGAATTGCGGGAAGACACAGTTCTGGATAGGAATGTGAGAACGACGTGCAGGGGAGATGTTGAGTACCTCAAAATTGGGCTCAGGGGTTCAAAGCCAAGCAGTGAAAAATGGATAGAGATTGGACAGGTGAGAAAGTTGTATCCTCACTTAGTCGATGCTTGAAAACCAACTTTTGGTGGTCCAAAAGCTTTTTCAGTGGGAAGGTCATGATTCGAATTGGATCCTTGAAAATTTTATCCAAGTTTCTATGACTGTTTCAAATCATGACAGACTTAAAAAAAACTTAAGAACAACAACCTATCAGGAAGGACCTCTAGACAGTGGTATTTTGTAGCCAGCACGGAACAACGAGGACCTCGGTCAAAGCGCATTGATTGTTGGCCCATGGAGACTGCGCAGTGGCGCGAACTAGTAATTGGGAATACCAGATCAGAAAACGGAGGCCGTTTCTGATGTGCGATAAGTGCTAATCACGCATTGATAGGCAAAACCCCTAGGGAAGGAAAAGCCCCAGGCGCACGGTCGCAAGCGAAGCCAAGAAACTAGGGGAAAAGTGCTAAAATGATAGGCAGGTTCCACGTTGCAAAACCGATGGAATATTGGAGGCATTTCGGGTGGTAAGCGGGTTTGTCAGAGGACCAAGCGATTCCATATTTTGAACGACGCATGTTCGGCGGATGAGAGGGAAAACTACCCTCATCGTGGGCTAACGTTTGAGTAAGTCAACCGCATGATAAGAGCGATAACCGTAGGATTTGGAGGCCCCAGATCTAACGGCAAAGATTGCACTCAATGGGAAACTGGATTTGGAGGAGAGAATAAGCTAAGGCATATAAAAGTTTGAAGTTCGATTTGACCATTGAGCTGGCGGATGAATCATTTCATAAAGTAACCGAAATAATGAACCGTTCGAGGAAGAGCTGGTGCTCAGTTCGTGAGAGGACAAGTGGCCACCTCTTGTGAAACATTACGTAGTGGTGATGACACATAAGCAGGGAATTCCAAGCAAACAGAGGAAGGAGAACCAAAGGGACGGGAGAGGAAGTGAACAGTCAAGGGACGGATTGGCTTTAAGCCATGAATAGATAGAGAAGAGACGAGGGGGACAGAAGATACAGAGCAGAGAAGAGAAAGAAGAAGAGAAGAGAAGTTGAGCTGACCTGCAGAGCTAAGGCAGCATCGAGCAGACAAAACCAAGAAGGCTTGAGAGGTTCGAGCAAATCCCTGTGAAGATATCGGTCGGGAACTGAGTACTAGATTGGACTCATCCCATTAAGACCAGTTGAGGTTGAGACTTGGTAAGGGGGAGTCTGTGTACTCTAGCGGCTTGGGGAGTCCAAGTACCACCCTGCTAAGCATCATCTGCTACAGGGGACTCACATTGAGCTCATTGTACAAACTCTGCTTAAAACACAACAATAGAAGGCCACCACTGAAAGTTGGACCAGGAGACGTAGCTGAGGAGGATTGGGTGAACTCCTTATTAAATTGTTGTGTTTTGAAATTGCTTGTTGTGTTTCTCTTACTGTTTTCCAATGCCTGTGTATTTCAAAATCTTATCGATCTGTTGCTTAAAATAACATAGGCAGATAACCAGCACATGAGTCTGTAATACCTACATTTATTAAATGAGATCATAATTAAGTGATTTTCAGATCACACATATAACAAGAACAATATTCCCTTGTAACGCTCCATAGAAAAGGCCAAGGAAAGCTCTTGCCCCATCAAATAAATCTCAAGAAAAACTATTTGTTCTTGAAATACCCACTCCAATTAAATTTTCTCCCTTATCGTAAGCGAAATAACTCAATATGTTGAGCCATGGCCCATTGGTTTCAAAATTCTTCGGTACCACTATTAATGCATGCGTCTTATAAGCCTTTATTTGTGGATTCTCTATTCAATTCCTCAAACTTGGCTAAAATGTTATTACAAGAAAGATTTTTCAATCATATTAATATCTCCTTTTTCAATCACACCTCTATAAATAATTATGTTTATAAATTTTAATTACTTTATTAGTTATTTGATATAATTTATTAGTATTAAATAAAAATGCAAAATTTTTAATTTTTAATAAATTTAAAGTAATTTTAAATTTTATTTTAAAATTAATAAATAATTTTAATAAAAAATAATATAAAAAATCAAGCTTTCTTATTATCACTATTAAAACTATTTATAACAAAATTATATGCTTTTTGATGATGATGATGATGGTGGTGGTTAACGTCCATTGAGACCAAACTTTGGTCTATCAGACCTAAAGAAATGAATTATTTAGTTTGATTTAATATTTTATTCCTATGCTAAAAAAGCTTGGAGAGAAGCTGTTATCGGGAAAAATAGTGTCCATTCAGAGATGCTAGTCCCACTAAGATGGGTAGCTATCTTAGAAACAAACAAACTAAAGTTACTTGTGTTTTCCTTTATGAGAGATAGATGAGAGAGAAGCAAAGAGTACCAACCTCATGTCTTTCGCTAGTCTCCTTGCTCGTTTCTTCTCTCCCTTGATAGAGCTTTCACCACTCCTTTCTCACTTGTCCCGCTTCAAAGAACACCTGTAGAGTCAAAGCAGCAAAATACCATCAAAGCATAGAGATCTATAACCATAAAAAATGTAGGATCAGATGTGCATTAACCATATAAATGCATATACAAATCCAAGATTTAGAGTTATACAAGCATATGGAGGAAAACTCAAATAGCTTTATTGATAGAAGTAGTAGAAGAGAGGATTACAACCAGGCTGTCTAATCTAGCATCATCCTCCCAGCATGAAAGCCCTCTTCACCTCATACAAAGCAAGATCACCCAACAATGTCTTCAAAGAGAAACCAACAACACTTCCTTGCAAATTACAAAATTCCAGCCTTTAGATCTCTAGGATGAGGGATCCATATATAGATGTTTACAGGAGAGTGAGTCAGCTTTTGGGATTTTTATTAGTGTCATTTCACTGATAATTCTTGGTTCCACTTGGAGATTTCATGATCTCTTACTCATCCCTGGGTGAATTCAGAGAGGCAAGTGTCATATGAGCAGTTTCTAGAAGATTCTTTTGAGTTTCCACCTATCAAATTGCTTCTGCCATTTGTCTACTCTCGCTCATCGCACCCTACAAAAGGGCTTTCCAGTATGCATCTCACCCCCCGTGTGTAATAGGTGAGATGCATCTCACCCTCTACATGGAGCAGTCTGTATGGTCCAGTTTTGACCAGTTCTGAGTAGTTTTTCAGGGAGAACTTCTGGGAAATGATGTAATCAACTGACCTTGTTCCTTTAGGGTATGAAAAAACACTTTTTTAGGGGTTTAGAAGCCCTTGGTTTATGGACATATGTGATTGGGGTTGCAGTGCCCAAATATATCTATAACAGTTGCCCCTAAAGCATGAGGTCGTAAATGTTTTGATGTCGGTTGAAATGCTTTATAATGAGGATCCGAGGTTTTTCAAATTGGAAGGTGACCTATAATAAGATATAATACAATACATTATCTTCATAATATTTTCATGATCTAGCTAAGGCAGGCATTCCCATGCTCAGCTTTATAAATTCATTTTCATGTACATAAGACAGACAATCATCTGTGTGGAAAACTGATGATTCTGGTAGAGCCATCATCCCTTGGCTTGGATGATTATCTGTGTAGCAATGATGTACATTTGATGTCTTTATTTTCCTGAATATATCGCAGCCCGGATGGATGAAACTAGATCCGGGGTCTTCAAACTCGTTCAATCTTTGCCCGAAGTACAAGTCGATCCATGTGAAAAGATGTTCTGATGTCGAACATGGAAAGACATCACCTGATTACCAGCCAATGATGTAAGCCGTTAATAGGTGTGAGAGGAATCACCGATAATGATAATGACCCTCAAGGTACTGTAGTACAATTCACGTGGTGTGAATACATGAGTTGATGTCGAACACCACGCAAAATATTTCAATCGAAGGCCATCGATGTAATCCTGTCGCCGGAAGTGAGAAACTTGCCATTGAGGCATGCAAGCTTCAAAGTACTAAAAGGGTTGTTCCTAAGTCGGCTTCTTGGATAACGAGCTGATGTCGACAAGAAGTGACCTGTCGTAGGAGGGCCTTAATGAATCCCACATCTATGACATGGAATGGAGCAAATGATTTTATGGAGGTGAAAACGATCTGATGATATAAGGTTCAGGGTGGCGGTCATGAAAAATGGAGAGTGAAGGTATTGCAGCAGATGAGGTGTTAGCTAGGTTGGTGAATTCTCTGAGCGACTTCTCTTGAACATATCGGCGACACTGAAATGGATTGGTAGTGTTAACCCTAGGATGGATGGTATGACAGACCAACGGTGATATGGCTGGTGAACGGAATAACCCAACCTGACTCAATCATGGTGATGGAGTGAAAGTGTCATGTTCAAGAGAAACCTGCTACCAATGAAGTTATTCAACTTTTCTTCCCTTTTTCCCCAGTCATTGTTGACCAGTACCTCTTTATTTTTGTCAGGCTTGAGGAGGATAACATATGCTTGCTCTATAATTTTCCCTTCGGGCAAACCTATCGCTATGTTTTAATGAGCCTAGCGACAATGAAACTCGCTCTTGTCTGCATGGACAAGTTTATCGCTATTGTTTTAACAAGTTTAACGACAAAGATAACTCGGTCCTTTTCAATTTTAGAGAGTCTAAAAAGAAACCTAAAGGCAACTCCAGTAGTCCTTTTTCATAATGTAATCGCTTAAGTCCAAAAAAGTATAAAATAATACGAAAGGGATGACTTTTCGATAGTTTTAACGAGCTGAACAAGGCAAGCGCTCGATCTTTTTGTGTAATAATCCCTCGGGTCCAGAAATATTAAAATCTAGAGGAGGCATGGCACTTCTAATCACTTTAATGAGCTAGAGAGGCCAATTGCTCGGCAATCTTTTCATATTTTACGAGTTAGATGAAAAGAGCTTAAAGGAGACTTGTTTTTTGAGAAAAGAGTGATGTTTTTGGATAGCAACTGGTTCCAGGTAAGGTTTGGAACTTTTCAATCACGGCAGTGTAAAGAAGGTGGCTAATAGAATCACTCGTCGTAGCTATTCCTCAAATGGGTAAACAATCAAATGGACGCGTATGATCAGCTAAAAAAGAGTGGAGGTGATGGTAAGAACACGACCAAGGTTCAAAAGCTGATAGTCATGCGATCACAATGGTTATTTACCGAAGGTGGGTTCTTTTTTAATGAGCTTGAACTCTGGAGGAACATTTGCTCATTGCTAGGTTTATTTTTTAACGAGCCTGAACTTCACGTAAAACTGCTCGTGGCTAGGTTTATTTCTTAATGAGCTTGAAATTTGTGTAAAACTACTCATGCCAGTTGTATAATAAAGATGTCTCATTAGTAGGTTCATTTTTTAGGGAGCTTGCCCCATGCGAAATTTTGTTCCAGAGCCTTTCGTTATGAAAGCTAGGAACAACCAACCTACGAGTTTAAAGGGTTAAGAGCCTACAAACTAAGAAAACAAATGGTCACTTTTCACTTGCATGCAAAAAGGTTTGCATGCCCCCAGGTATAAAGTAGAGTTTCCAGGTCACCATATGGAAGTTCTCGCATTAGCAAGATTGTTCCATTCGTGTCGCAGACAAAACACTTCCTTGGCGATGTCCATCGGAATGGACAAAGGTGACTGTTGTTAGTGCTAATCACATAACCATTGACGGGGGAATCCTTTTCCAGTCTAATCCATTTTCCTAAACGGATAGGATTGTCAAACTAGTCATATTCCTACGCGGAAACCCACCTTATATCTGGGGTTTTTCTGCTGAAGCAGACCAGGGCGCATGCCTCCTGGGTTTCAGTCACAATCACTGAATCACTTGCGATCATCAGGTGGATGGACTAGAGATTGATGAGACATTCCTTGTGAAAAAAGACCAGTTAGGGATGGCATTTGACTAATAGCTGTGTTTGAACCAGGGAACAAAAGTTGGTCTACGAGCTGGACCACTCTGCCTTCATGTGGAAAACACATCACTCGAAAGAGTGAGGAAACAATAGCTCCCATGATATAAATGTAGTCATGCCCAAGGAGTAGATTGTAATCTAGAGGTCCTTGGACTACCATCACGTTTAGATGAACGGTTTTCCTTCTCAAAGTTATAGGCAAATTTGGAAGGATCCCTAATGGTTGACTGGTTCCTTTGTTGAAGCTTGTTAGATTTCGAATCTCAGGCAGAAGTGATGGCGAACCAAGCGCTTTCCAAGCAGTTGAGGAAATGATACTCACAGAAGCCCCTTCATCTATAATAGTACCAACCATGATCATTCTGTAAGCTTGTACTATGATTCGGAATGGTACATTAGATGGTAGGCGGGGTATGCCTAGTAGATTCCAATCGAAGGAAATGACTAGATTGCTTGGAGGTGGGACTGAATAAACGGTCATATAAATCTCTAACAAATTCCTTCCTGTGGTAAAGGAATGGGTAGATTGCGCCCATGTTCATCAGAGTCTATGTTTACGAAAAGAATTTGAACAGTGTCATTCTCATTCTCTTTGGTGACAGTATCATCTGAAGGTGGACCCTCTGAAGACAAGATTGGGTCGACTGCCGTCTCGACCTATTGAATTTGGTCTGGTGTGGACTCAGAGGTTTTATCTTCAATGATAGGTGCTTCATCCGACAAAAACGGTGTGTTAGTTGGATTTTCAACTAGCGATAGACTCGGCAAGAGTTTCTTGTATCCAAGAGGAAGTCGCTGTGTGACGCAGGACGGTTATCCAAGACTCTTTTAGCTTCATCTAGGAAAGGACAATGGTGGAGGACATGATCGCTTTCACACAGTCTACAAGGAAATTTAGATCTCCCTTTCTTTCCATTGGCTTCGTTTTCACTAGTTGATGGTGTGCTTTAAACATGATTGTCAACGGTCGAAGACACCGGATTGTGTAAGCAGGGAGACCAGTCCCTTAGGATCCATGGGATGCAGGGACAATCTTGATGATAGTGGTCTCCCTTGCAAATGACACATGGAGATTTAGGTTTGGAAGGTGCAGTGTGTGGATTTTCGCCAGACGATGCACAATTGCCCCCTTTTGTTGTTGGATTCTTCTTCTTCTTCTCCTTCCCTTTCTTCTTCTTCTCAGTTACTTGGTTTTTAGCGTTACTAGCTTCACCAAGCAAAGAGGAAGAAGGAGAGGGAGAAACAAACAAAGTAGAAGGTGGGGGAGCAACTTCATCTGGTTGTTGATTGGATTACTGAGGAATTGCGGTGTTTTGAATGACAGAGGTCGAGAAAAGCCATACTGGCAGGCCAATTGTGAGTCCTAGAAGGGACAATGTAGCCATATGTGGAGCACCAACATCTCCCCAAGAAGAGAAAGGGCTAGGATTTCCCCCAAGGGGAAATCCTTGATTGGTAGGCTCCATTTTCTCAATCTAAGACTAACGAGGGAACTGTGACGTTATTCCAATTAAAATAATTTTTTGACGCTTTGACACAACTTGCTTTTTCAATTTTTAAGAGTTGAGCAAAAGCTAAAGATGACTCTAGTCGCCTTCGATTTTTAATGAGCCTGAAGTGACAAGTGCTCAGATGGACCTTTTCTTTTAAGGAGTCTGAAAAGGAACGAAAGTGACTACTCTGGAAATCTAGACAGAGGGATTACCAAACCAATCGCAAAACTACAGAATACTTTTTACGGTACGGTAGTCAATCTTCCCGAATGCTGTGTTCAGTGCATTGCGATCGATAAGGCATCAGACATGGCTTCCTAAGGATAAAGGATGTAGCCTTTTGTGGTCTCCCAATATATACTCGACAGTACGTGGGAGCACAAGTCCGTACTGGCACTTGTCGTCTCAAAGAGGAGGAATCACCCAACCTACGATGAAAGCGATAGTTACCAGGCTTTACGACACCGGAATACGTCTCTAGCCTAGACTTCTAAATGTTGTGCGTTAGGTTCCAAAGCATTTTTATGTTCATTGAGGTTTATTTTACAGTTGATATTTCTTAAGAACTTTGCCTTTAAGGTTCACCGCGTGATGTAGATATACAATTCCTAAATGTGCAATCTAAGATGATAAACAGTCGTTTACTTTATTTTTGCAATGAAAATCCTAGCTACTAAGGAAAGAGAGATGAAATTCTTTCAACATAGAGTAGAGAGCACACACTAGTTGTACTTTTCCTAAATCAATTTCATCATGCAGTCTAAATGCAAATGCACATGCATGTATTGTTTTTCAGTTTCGTTAATGTGAGAATGACAAAAAGAAAACTACGTATAGATCTGAACTATTTTATTTCAAAGTGACAATACTAACAATTTTCTCTTCAAAAAACGAAAGGAAGGCTAAGACGACACTTTGCGATTTTGAATTTAAAACTGCTTTCGACACTTGAAATACTAATGATTCAAATAAAATACAATGGAAAAAGTGTAATCGATTGTCTAAAAGAGGAATGCTTTGCGACACTCCTTTTCTTGACTAAAAATGACACTTGTGACACTTTCAAATCAAAATATGACAGTTCGATTAAGGTACTATTTGCAAAGGAGAACTGTAAATGATGAAAAATACATAAAAAACATTCACAATTCCTTCTGATGGAGGCTGAATAATGCAAAGGAAGATGGTTTCAACAGAGATATACTGATCATAGACGGAAAAACTACTAAATAAAGCTGAAGACAATGAAGAAAAAACCAAAATCTGGAGGCAGAAATGGTCTCGTTCAATCATCACACCTGTAACACAGGGAAACGGGGCTGCATCTCACCTGCAACACACGGGAGGTGCGATGCATCCAAATTGCCAAGAAGAGATAGTGCGATGGTCCAGGGATGAGACTGAACTTGGTTTTCACCCACAATTTGCAGCTAAGTTCAGGGATTTAGGTTAAGCTAATGATTGTCAGTAAACACAAAGTATAGGCACTGATCTAATGAGGTTATTTGAGCTACCACTAGGGCACTTAGGATGTTTGCAAGCTAGATGTGCAGTTCATAAACCAACCCGGAGATTGATTGAAGCAGCATTGATATACTTTGCAGTTGCATAGCAAAAGCAGTTCGAAGGCTAGCTGGCTTAACTTCAGGCTCCGTCTGTGGTTTATAAAGCAAACAACAGTAACAAAACAAACAAACTATTCGCTCCCCAGTGGAGTCACCATTTTGTTATCAGGAAAACTAGTGTCCATTCAGAGCTGCTAGTCCCACTAAGACAGGTAGCTATCTTAGAAACAAACAAACTAAAGTTACTTGTGTTTTCCTTTATGAGAGATAGATGAGAGAGAAGCAGAGAGTACCAACCTCAATCTTTCGCTAGTCTCCTTGCTCATTTCCTCTCTCCCTTGATAGAGCTTTCACCACTCCTTTCTCACTTGTCCCGCTTCAAAGAACACATGTAGAGTCAAAGCAGCAAAATACCATCAAAGCATAGAGATCTATAACCATAAAAAATGTAGGATCAGATGTACATTAACCATATAAATGCATATACAAATACAAGATTCAGAGATATACAAGCATATGGAGGAAAGCTCAAATAGCTTTATTGATAGAAGTAGTAGAAGAGAAGATTACAACCAGGCTATCTGATCCAGCATCATCCTCCTAGCGTGAAAGCCCTCTTCACCTCATACAAAGCAAGATCACCCAACGATGTCTTCAAAGAGAAATCAACAACACTTCCTTGCAAATTACAAAATTCCAGCCTTTGGATCTCTAGGATGAAGGATCCATATATAGATGTTTACAGGAGAGTGAGTCAGCTTTTGGGATTTTGATTAGTGTCATTTCACTGGTAGTTCTTGGTTCCACTTGGAGATTTCATGATCTCTTACTCATCCCTGGGCAAATTCAGAGAGGCAAGTGTCATATGAGCAGTTTCTAGAAGATTCTTTGAGTTTCCACCTAGCAAACTGCTTCTGCCATTTGTCTGCTCTCACTCATCGTACCCTAAAGAAGGGCTTTCCAGTATGCATCGCACCTGATCCAGGTGGATGTTGGTGGCCACCCACCTATCCCATTTGGACCCCCACAACTGTCTCTTTCATTTTTTCACTTTCCTTAATTATAGTGCAATTTACTATTTTTAGCAGTTTTTCGGGTCCTAAACTTCCGGACCCGTTTTGAGGCCCTAAACGACGTTTTTTGGGAAATCCATCGCCAGTGATTTTTCTGATAAAAATCGTCTTTTCCGTCGTATTCCTCGGAGAGATATTTCCAACGGACTATCATGCGCGTCAAACGGAGATAAGACGACCAATTCGTGACCCCGGGAAGTTGGCTGTCCAACTCACCCCAAAACGGGGCCCACAATTTGGCGTTTCATCTTCTAGGGTTAGGTTTTGGAATGTGAAGGGTTTTCCATTGTTTCTCAATAATAAATAGGCCTTCGAGCCTCATTGTAAAGACAGTTCGAAACAGTTCAGAGGCATGTAGCCGACACATCTCTTCTTAGAGATAAGCTACCATCGCCCTAGCTGGGTTATTTCTATTTGTAAGCATATTTCAGTATTCTCCATTAATGAAATGAAGTATTATTTCCGCTGCATCTCTGTTTTTATGGTTATCGCATCTCTGTATTTATGGTTATCTCTGTAATCTATTGCGTTCCTGCTTAAATCTGGATCAGTGGTATCAGAGGGGTCTGCTTTTTCTTTGTTTTTCTTTGCATGTCCCCAACGAGGTCGGGATATAAGGAGTTAGGGCTTGAATTGGTCGAACCTTTGCAAGACCAGCCTCGCAAATCTCGACGACCTCCCATGGCGGATGAGAAGAAAGACGAGGGGGCAGGAGATCCTATCAGAATCTTGGTCGAAGAAGCCCTCAAGCGGCAAAGGAACGCGATGATGGATAGCTTTGCGCAGATCCTTCAGCGGCTACCTAGAGGCGACGCATCGGCTTCCAACAGCTACTCTGGAAACGCCACACCATTTAAGGTACAAGTTAATTTTGAAATCCCCATCTTCGAGGGTCAAATAGACGCAGATGCCGTAGATAAATGGTTAAATCTGCTAGATGGGTATTTTTCTGTTCATGAATTTTCAAGTCGAGAAAAGATTATTTTTGCTCTTCTCAAAGCAGCCCCCCATGTCAAGGACTGGTGGGAAACATACTGCGAGCAGAAGGATGAAAGTACAGGCTCACTGTTTTCAGCCGCCCCCACTTGGAATGACTTCCGGGATGCCATCAAGGAGCAGTACTACCCTGTCAAAAGCTATGAGGACAAATACATCAAATGGACCACACTGCGCCAGGGACGAGACCAAGATGTGCCAGAGTTCACAAATATTTTTCATACCCTTCGCACACAGTTGGGTATCAGAGATTCTGAGCTGCATCTGGTACTCAAATACTGCGGCTGCCTACACAGATACATCCAGGAAGAGATGGAGTTCTTGAACATCTCCTCACTCGGCACAGCATACCGATACGCTGTCAAAATCGAGCAAAAGTTCAAACAGAAGAAGCGAGACTTTTGATCTACAAATCTGAAGCCTAAAGGACAAAGCCAAGGCGGGGTGACCCAAGACAACCCCTCGAAGCCGCAAGAAAAGAACACCACCACGAAGCCAAAGAAGGACACAGGAAAGCGGTGTGAGTTCCACAAGAGTCCCACTCATAACACAAGTGAGTGTCGGACCAAGCAGTCGCTGGTGGCCGAGTTGAAGGCTTCCGAATCAGATGCATGTTCCGACTCTGAGCCAGAACCCGACAAGGGGAATGGCAAAGGGAAGCAGATCATTGATGCGGATCCTAGTGCCACTGTTGCCACTGCCAAGATCCAGAAGAATGAGCCTGAAGAGCCAGAGGAGGGGGAACGTCTTTTCCACTCACAAATGTGGGTGAAGGGTTCGCCACTGCAATTCATTGTCGACAGTGGCAGCCAAAAGAACCTCATTTCAGCAGAGGTAATGATGTAATCAGCTGACCTTATTCCTTTAGGGTATGAAACAACACTTTTTTAGGGGTTTAGAAGCCATTGGTTTATGGACATATGTGGTTGGGGTTGTAGTGCCCAAATATGTCTATAACAGAAGCCTCTTGAGCTCACTGTAATTTTGACAACATAAAAGGCTAAGAATGTCAGTATTGCAACAAAGATTTTGAAACTGAGATCTAACATGGTTGTATGCAGGGCACTCTAAGAGGAAGTGATTTTCATCCTCGATGTTCGTATTCTCACATAGATGGCAGAACCTTTCCATCCATGGTGTTTTAGGAACTGCCCAACGACCTGTTTCACTATGGAGCTCATGAGAGTTCGTTCTAATCTTGGCTATATTAATTTTCTTCGTTAAGCTAGTTAAAACAGAGAGATACTTTTGATCTTCTAGGGTGGGGTTGACGACCTCCTTATAATATCTTAATTTTATTTTAGCTGCTAAATATTTCTCACACCACATTTTTTCTTTGAACTTAGAAGTAACAATATTTTTAATGTTATTAATGCTTTGCAATGCAACATTCTCATCGATCTCCCAATGGTTTAACCAGGCCCTGGTGTCTTTATACCAACCTCGTTTGAGCCTTAGGTGGTTTTGGCTAGAATATAAAGCTAGCTTAGAAATTCCATGGTCTCCTATGTTATTGAGTTTGTGCTTGTACAACAGAAGCCTAGTCAGAGCTAGGCTCTCGATAGGGGAAAAACCCACTTCTATAAGGAGAATAGGATAGGGTGTGTTGCTTTTAGTTTTGAGGTTATACGTTATAAAACGCTTCTCGATTTGCTCAATCTTTCTCCAGGATTCTATAGAGATGCTACAACCCCAAACCTCACATCCATATAAGATAATCGGAGTGACTAAAGTTTCAAAGAGGAACTTCTTTCTATCCCACATTACGAGGTTTTTCATTTTACAATTATTTTCAAGACCAAAATAAGCTTTCCATCCCCAATTAATCCTTTTCTCAATGCTATAGTTCCAGTTGAGCTTATGATGAATATCAATTCCTAGGTGCTTGTAGGAAGACACTTCCTCCATGTTACTATTGTCATACATAAAATTATCGTAAGTGTCCTTCTTGGATTTGATAATCATAACTTTTGTTTTATCAGTGTTAACAATCATACCCATGGTAGAGCAAAAATCCTTAAGAAGTATATGTTACTTATCAAGATCATATGGGCACCTTGTGAGAAGAAAAATATCGTCAGCGTAGAGAAGAAGGATGATGACTATCCCAGCTAAGATCGTGCCAGCACATCCTGCTTCCTCTAAACAACCTTCTAGCTTGTCAATGTAAATGCCAGATAGGGTAGGGGAGAGGAGGCAACCTTGTTTAAATATGATATTACACTTAATATCTTTCGACCACCCGTCATTGCTCTTTAACTTGGCAATTACATTCTCGTATAACCTTATAGTGGCAGCTCTCAACTCAAAAGGAACCTTTAGCTCTTCTAATCTGTTGCAAAGGTTGTTTCTAGGAACTGTATCGAAAGCCTTTGTAAAGTCCACAAAGCAAAAAAAGAGATTGGATTTATTATTGCGGCATTCTTCCACAATGATCCTAAGCGTAATGAGGTGGTTTGTTGTTGAGTGCTGCTTTCTAAAACTCGCTTGGCCTTTAGCTCGCTTACCTTCACTGTCAAGCCATATGCTCAACTTCCTTTCCAAAATAATACCATATAACTTGGCTAGGAGAGGGCTGATCATAATTGTCCGATAATTAGAGGGGTTATTTGTATCCCCCTTTTAAAAATAGGGATAATGAGGCTTTGAGTCCATGGTTTAGGGAAGCCTTTCATGACCGATTGATTGAAAAGCTTTTGAATGTGGGGGATGAGGACAGGACCTCCAATTTTTAAGATTTCTGCTTGGTAAGCTTCAATGTCCTTAGCTTTCCCATTAGCCAAGCAATTAACCCCAAAATCAATGTCTTCTAATGAGAAAAATTCTTTCGTTGTGAGCAGGATTTCAAAGTTATCCATGACATTTGGAGATTCAAAAAGCTTTTTAAGATAGGAATTCTAGTTGGTAAAGCAATTTTATTATTATCTTTAGTTTTCCTAGTTAGAATCTGCCTCTAGAATTTCTTAGGAGCTACCTTAGAGAGGTGTAAGAGATTCTCTTGTCTTTTACAAATATACTGCCCTTTTTTCCTTTTCGTTAGGGCTTTGTATATTTTTATCTTGCCAATTTTAAGAGATTCATCAACAACTTCCTTAATTGCTCTCCTCACACTTTTACAATCTTTGTCATACCATGGGTTGGTTTTGCTATTTATTTTATTACTTGAAACTTCAATTGAGAACTTGTTAATAGAATATGAGAGGGTTGTAGTAAAATTATGATAGAGATCTTCTATGTTGTCTATACTAGATTAAGGAAGAAAATTTGTTTTTAACTCATTTAGAAAGAGATCTTTTTTATTTCTATCAAAGATTAACTTCTTTTGGCTATAAGGATTATCTTCTATGGGATCTCTATGCATGAAAAAATTGAGAGTTATAAGTAAAGGCCTATGATCAGAGTCAGGCTTGTGGTCATTTAAGATGTCAAATTTTTTTATTTCATTGTATAGAGGGAGATTCAAGATAACATAGTCTACCACGCTACTACCAAGCCCATGGATGTAGGTCATCTAGCTAGAATTGGGCCACTTCTTTAGACCATTGCAAATTATGAGATCCTGAGCACTACAGAGCTTGACTAGCTCCGACCCAAGCAAATTCTCTTGGAGGTCTTCAGAGCTCCTTTTGTACCGGCTAGCCAAAGGAAGGTCTTCATTTAACCAAAGAGGGTTAGGGTTGGAATGATTGCTTAGAAGAATAGCTTGGTTTCTTGAAGTTCGAGCATTAAAGTCACCCATTAAAAGGATATTGCCTTCATTCCTTATGCTAGAAATATCATTCTCTAAACCATTGTAAGGACTATTTTTATCTAGACTATTTTTCTTATAGAAGTTAGAATTGATGGGGGGAAATAACAGATTGTTATGTAGGTCTTTTTATCATAAATGTCAGTAATTTCTATCCAACTATATTGGTTGTAAGGGTCGTTTTTATAAATCCTAGCATGGGGAGAGATGTTTTTCTTAATGTAACAAGCTATACCCCCAATGCCTCTACGGGAGGATTGCTTATTCGATTTATTAACAAAATTATATTTGTTTTTAGTAACAACTGGCTTTAATTTTATAACTAAATCAAATTCTATTCGAGTTGCAGTTTAATTCTATATTTAAAAATTTAAAATAATTTTTTGAAACAATCACTTTAGCTTGTTTTATTGAAATTATCAATTCATTTATTAAACGAATGGATGACCATTGTGGTTTTGAAGAGGTTGCGGTTTAGGTTTCCAAAAGAGTGCACCTGGACGGGGAGAGTGTAATTTTCATACAGTGTGTTTTGTAAATGATAAAGAATTGATTTTTTTTTAGAAATATAAATATAATTTATTAAGAAAAATAAAAATAAAATAGGAAGTAAATATAATAATGAAAATTAAAAATATTTTTAGAAAATAATTAAATTTTAATTTTATAAATTTATAATTATTAAATTGGAATGTAGTAATTGTTGTGCAAAGAAGTCTTCTCAAGTTTAATATGAAAGAGATGATGTAATGTCATATCTTATCTTATTAAAGGTTTTGACTTGATCAAATTACATAAAAAAATAAAATTAATAAAATAAATAATTATAATTATAATCATAATCATACTTATAATTATAATTAATTATGATTAATAATTAAACTAGCTTAGATCCAACTTAACTCTGGATCGACCAAGCACCCAAAGAGACCAAATCTCAATGAGTTACCACTTTTAGAGTGAAAATGGATTTGAGCTATTTTTTCACTTGCTTGCCTTAAATCTCAATTGGTCTATAGTCATATGTGAAGTTATTTGATAAGGCAACATAACAAATCAAGAGGAGTTACCAATGCTTTGGAACTAATGGTATGGGAAACCTGCAATTAGGTTGAATGCACATAGTTCGGCATGGATGATATACAAGTTTATTATTCCCATGATTTGAATGAATACTGCCAAATTTGGATGGAGCCAGTTGTTGTGCCAACAGAGGGTTGTGGGGACGGCTTGGATGTGGTCCAAGGATAGGTGTTCTTCTCTCCCACAAGATTTTCATTGTCTAAGTCATTTTTCTTTGGTATAGTGGATAACCAAGTCTTGATTATTTCCTTCATTCTCATCCCCTTAGTTGTTTGGAGGTTTGGTCACTGGTAGGAGATGGTGCTTGGGGTTTAAATGGGCTGACTATAGTCCTGACACCCTTTGGAGAGTCAAAATTAGTGGTAGAGGTAATAAAAACATTTTCGGTGGAGGATTTTATTCTTTTCATATCTTAGTAGGTAGAAGAAAAAGTTGTACGAGTTAGAGGGTGAAAGCGTGAAGATGGGTTACACTTTTGGGCCAAATGTGGTGATGAAATTTCAAGTTTTTCCTCCTTTATCAAATTGAAGCCCTCACAATTTATATAAGCACTGTGAATTTTGATTGATATTAAAAAGACAAGTTGTGGAGAATTATGTTGTTGTCCTAGTGATATTTTTTGCAAAAATATTTAGTGTCATATAATATGTCAATTTTCCATAAAAATGAAATGCTTATCCTTGCAAACTTTCACACATCTTAAGAGGTATGTGTGTGTTCACATAGAATATCTTAGTCTAAAATGTGTATATTTAATATATATATATATATATATATATATATATATATATATATATATATATATATATATATATATATATATATATATATACATTTTTTTTATTATTTTTCGAAGTTGGCGAAGTAATATTTCAACTGCATTTTTTAGACACGTCTTCACATATGATTTTTTTCAACTATTTAAATAAATTGCAAAACCAAAAGTACTCTTTTGAAGAGGACTCGTAAACGAAGATAGTGGTATTTTTTGAAGTTTTTTCATTGTGTATATTTTATGATATTGATTTTTTATTGAACCTCTTCAAAAAAATTCAAAAAATCAAGAATTATGTTTAAAAGAAATTAGATGAAAAATATCATATGAATTCAAAAATGTCAAATTCATGTGCCATTGGATAGAGGATTCCTTCATGAATCCAACGTGATCAACTCTGCCACCTAAGGATAAATTTAGCCCTAATTTCGTTAGGGTACAAAATGGAGTTGCAGGAAATTTTACAGAAGGGGTGCTGAAATTATGGATTTTAGGACATAAGAGGTTCGATCAAGCGCTTAAAGTGCTCAATCAAGCCCCTTAATTTCAAATTCAAATAGCTTGATTGAAGGTTTTGTAAACCATCGATCTAGCCTCTATAAAAAAAATGAATGATCTAAAATTAAGTTTTTACCTCATTTTAAAATCCAAATCTTATTAGAATTTTTGCTATCAGGTAAAAAATTTGTTAATTTTAATATTAATATTAAAAATATTATTCTCTTTCTTCTGAACTGCTCATGTCTGTGAGCTGTTCCTCCTTCACCCTTTGCAGCCTCACGCTGATCCTTTACTCGGCAACCTCCTGTTGCTGAGATCCTGCTGCGTGCTCTCTTAACCTTCCTCGGCTCCCATGGCCCCTCTGGACTGCTCACCAGAGGGGGGCGATCCCCAGCATGCATTCTTTGCTCTCGTCAAATCTCTCCCTCCACAACGGCCTCGCCCAACAATATCGAAGTTTGTCAAAAAGCTGGACATTCTCCAAGAAGTTAATCTACCTCCAGCCATTCCTCGCATGGTAGCCCTCTCTCTTGCAGAAAAAGGTCTCATCGGCTAGTTCACAGGCCTCTGGCCATCTCCAAGAACTATGCAACGTTGGGTTGAAATAAATTGGTGTGACAAAATACAAGGTAAAATCTCCATCAGATTCTATGGAAAGGGGTTCTTTACCTTCCACTTTGAATCTAAAGAAGACAAGGATTTAATCTTCAGGAATGGGCCTTACTTCATGGACTCCAGAGGACTATACTTAAACAAATGGACCCCGGATTTTGATCCGGAACTGGATGTCCCCAATGTTGTCCCTATCTGGGTCAGACTCCCTCATCTCCCTCTTCACTGTTGGGGAGATGACTCGGTTCGTGCTATTGGAAATGCTGTAGGCAAGTATATAGATCGCAGTGAACCAAAGGATAATATGCAAGCATGCGTGCGCATTTGTGTGGAAGTGGATCTTAGCAAAGGCCTACCAGAAGCCATCAAACTCAAAGTGGACGATTGGAGTCATATTCAGCAGCATGATTACGAGAAAATACCGTTCAAATGTAAGGTATGTCACGAATATGACCACTTTGCCAATCGCTATCCCTCTCTTGCTAATGTTGAAAATGACCCACAAGAAGAATAGTGGGAAACAGTAAAAAAAAAGAAGTCGGCTCCCTCAGCTAAAGCACCGCCAGAATCTGAACCCCCTGCCTCTAAGATTTCCCGCCCTCCTCATCCTCCCCTCCCTCATCCTCGCTTCCTTCTCTCTCCCCTCCCCTGCCCCCTTCTACCTCCAATCCCTTCTCGGTTTTATCCAATGATTCACCCTTGGAACCCTCGCTTCTTCCCACGATTCATTCAATTGCCTCTAATACTTCCCCTGCTCTAGTTATCCCTTCCCAATCTTCCCTTGAACCCCCCCCCCGTCCAGACTCACCAGGAGCTCATCCAAAGACCATGGAGCCTCTAGCGACTATCCTAAGAAACCTGGCCCAGGCAGAAAATCTGAAAAACAACACTGAGATGAGAATGCCCAAAAGGACATAGCAATGGGCATTCAAAGCCCTATTGAATCTTACATCTTATGACAACATAATAAGGAGAAAACTCACAAGGATCAAGGGGGGCGAGCACCTCTCCGCACACCACTCTCCCAATGATGAAAATTCTATCTTGGAATTGCAAGGGTATAGGGCACCCCTACAAAGTTGCAACCCTGAAAGATCTTATTTATTGTGAAAAACCCGGGATCTTTTTGTTACATGAAACAAAGCACAACCTGCAAGATATGACTAAAATCATTGAACAGAACCAGCAGTGCAATGGAAGCATCAGTGAATCCAGGGGAGCTTCTGGAGGAATCACTATAATCTGGAATCAAAACATTTGGAATTATAAGTCAGAAATTATTAACGAGCATTGGATCCAAATAGTGTTAGAAAACAAAGAAGATCAGCAGATTCTAGTTATATACAACATTTATGCGCCTAACCACTTCAGGGATAAGGAGTGGTGTTGGGAGGAAATCAAAGTTAGCATGAACACAAAGGAGAATACCAATGTCATACTATGAGGAGATCTAAATCTTGTTCTCCATGCTAATGAGAAAAGAGAAGGTATTTTCTCCCTGGATCCTTTTAGAACTCAGCTAGAAGACATTATGCATGACCACGATCTAGTCGATATCATTCCAAAAAATAGGAGATACACTTGGAGCAATAGCAGGCTAGGTACAGGCAACATAAGGGAGAGACTAGACAGAATTCTCATTAACGTCATGCTTCTCTCTTCCTACTCTGCTGGGTATGCTAACATTATTCCCTGCTTAGCTTTCGACCATTATCCAATTTCTCTTAATCTGGAAAAGCATTGCCCTCTCAGACCTATCCCGTTTAAGTACAGCCCGCTTTGGAATGGTATTACAACAGTTAAAGATATTGTGGAGAAATCGTGGAGGCAGCATGTAGAAGGATCTCCCGTATTCATTTGGGAATCCAAGCTTAGAAACACCAAACAAGCGATAAAAGAATGGGCAAAAATCAGTTATAAGGAGCCTGAAAGGATAAAAAGGAGATCAGAAATACACTAAACAGTGTCCAAAAGGAGATAGAAGAGCAGGGCCTCACCCAAGAGAGAAAAATGCTAGAAAGCGAACTATATTCTCAGCTTTGCCGTGTAAACATAGAGGAGGAATTAAAATGGAGGATTAAATCGAGGCAACTATGGTTGCAAGGAGGGGACCAGAATACAACTTTCTTTCACAAACAGACTACTGTGCAGAGAGTAAGCAATACCGTCATCTCAATCTTGGATGCTGAAGGTAACCTTCAAACTGCCCAAGAAGCCATCAGACAGGCTGCTACCAACCACTATCGGGACCTTCTAACTAAAACAACAGATGAAGAGGATTATGATGACCTGCTACAATTCCTTCCCAAAAGCATCAGCAAGGAAATGAATGATACCCTGAATAAGGAAATTGATGAGGAGGAAGTTAGAAAAACCATATGGGCTCTTCAGTCAGATAAAGCACCAGGACCTGATGGCTTCCCCATTTTCTTTTATTGTGCTTTCTGGGGAATTATAAAAAAAGATCTGATTAAAATGCTCAAATGGGTCCAGCGGAAAGCCAAAATTGGTGGTTACAGCAATGCCACTCATTTAGCCCTCATTCCCAAAGAAAACTGACCTTCTTCTTTTAGTCAATTCTGTCCCATCTCCCTTTGCAACTCGTCCTACAAGATTCTAACAAAAATTCTTGCTTCTCGCCTCAAAACTTTTCTCCCTTCTCTCATTTCGGAAAACCAAGGGGGTTTTTTGGCCAATAGACAAATTACAGACTCTATCCACCTCTTCCAAGAAGCTATTCATTCAAGCCAAATTAGGAATGAGAAAGGATTTGTCCTTAAACTTGATTTAGCCAATGCCTTTGATAGAGTAAGGCACACCTATCTTTTAGCTGTTTTAAAAAATATGGGATTTGATGCAGCCTTTTTAAATCTCATCAAAGCTTGCATCTCCAAGCCCTGGATCTCTCCTCTTGTCAATAGACAACCTGGAACTGCTTTTTAATCTTTGCGGGGTCTTAGGCAAGGTTGCCCTCTTTCACCTTACCTCTTCATTCTGATGGCTGAATCCTTTAGCAAAGCGCTGGACTTCAAGCGAATATTTGGTCTCATCACTGGTATAAAATTTGGGAATGGTGTAAAGAACATTAACCACTCTCAATTCGCTGATGACACCCTTTTACTTGGAGGAGCATCCATGATAATAGCCCAGCGATTTAAGTCTTTGCTGGACAAATACATGAGGTATTCGGGTGGTCAAGTCAATCAACAGAAAAGTTGTATTTATGGATGGAACACTTCAGCACAGGTTTTGCACAGCATAGCCACTATCCTTGGGGTCTCCTGCAACTATGAATGGTCACATTTCACTTACCTGGGCCTGCCAATAAGTATAGGTCCCTTGAAGGTTGAAGTTTGGGACACAGTTATTGACAAGATGAAGAGAAAGGTGCAATGTTGGGGTTCCATCTGGCTCAACCCAGTTGGCTACCTCATCCTTCTCAAATCAGGTATCTCCTCCCTACATCTTTATCAATTTTCTCTTCTTCAAGCTCCAGCCTCTTTCCACTACAAAATGGAAGTCATCCTCCACCAATTCCTCTGGCAAGGAGGGAAAAATGACAAAAGGAAATTCAATTTAGTTAGTTGGAAGTAAGTCATCCAATCTCAAGACAGAGGTGGTCTTGGGATTAGATCCCCCAAATTTCTTAACCTTGCCTTTGGAGGCAATATTGTCTGGAGGCTTATCACTGGTCTCTCAGCTTGGTGGAAACGAGTGTTGGAGGTCAAATAGCTAAATTTCCCAAGGCAGCGGCTCCTTGATCAGGATATCCCTATCAGAGACTCTTCCAAAATTTGGCGTCTATGTAAAAAAGCAATTCCTCTTATGACCCAGAATATCTCCAAAGTTCCCAAAGGAGGTGCTAATATCAATATTGGATCAGAAAAAATAATGGGCAGGCAGCCATTAAACAGTGATGCTGAAGTCATTCCCATTCTCACCTATTTTAATAATATAGGAATTCACCACCTTGACCAGATCTCTCTATGGGACAACCACTCCAATTTATGGTCAGGATGGACATTCCCAGCCATTCCTGTTCACCTCATGGCCAGTCTTCAAGCTCTTCAATACCATTTGCACGGTATAGGTCCAATTAAAAAGAATGAACCTGATGGCTTTCATTGGGACCTGTCAGGCTCAAAGTATACTGTTCAATTTTCTCACCAGTACATTTGCAACAACCATTAGCCCATGTCCACTTGGAGCCATTGGAAAATGGTTTGGAAATCTGAAGCTCTGCCCAAAATTAAATTCTTTCTGTGGACCCTTCTGAAAGGGAAAATACTCACTGTTGATAACCTTCGGAAGTAGGGTATTATCGATCCTTCACGTTATCCTAACTGTCAATCTGATGAAGAATCTATACAACATCTTTTTATTACATGCCCTTTTGCTAAAGTGTGCTGGAGAAGTATATCCCATAACAATCACATCCCTTGGAGTGATCAGGACTCTGTAGGAGAGGTTATTCAACAATGGAGGAAAAATTACCCTTGGAAACAAAGAAAACACAACACAGTAAAAAGGGTTTGGGATGCCCTACCCCACACTATTTTATTGTCTATCTGGCTCGCCAGAAACCGTAAAGTTTTTAAGGACAAGGATACAATCACAAGGAATCTATGCAACAAAGAAAGGAGTCTTGCTTTGGAAACCATTTTAGTCAAAAACTGTAGAAGCATAGACATCACTGATCTTACTATGGAAGAGCGAATTTTCAGTGGCTATATACTGAACAGAAATAATAGTAATCAGGTTGTGGCCACCACTAGCAACAGG
Source organism: Pinus tabuliformis (assembly GCA_031772625.1). Taxonomy (NCBI): domain Eukaryota; kingdom Viridiplantae; phylum Streptophyta; class Pinopsida; order Pinales; family Pinaceae; genus Pinus; species Pinus tabuliformis. Next base: position 286,716,448 of record CM062818.1, read on the forward strand.
CAAAGTAAAAGGTATTACAGTTGGAAAATCCGTCTTAAGGAGGAAGAATTTGCTACATGGCCTAAAAACTGCAACACTTATTATCTTTTTTTCGACGGTGCTTCGAAACCGAATCCTAGGATTGCTGGAGCAGGTGGAGTGATTTGCAATGCCAATGGAGATTGTATGGTCTCATATGAATGAGGGCTCGAGCACCTTTCCAACAATAGGGCTTAGGCTTTAGCCCTGTATCAAGGCCTCATTCAGCTTAGCAAGCTCGGTATAGGCACAACTCACATCTTTGGAGATTCAGTAGTTGTTATTGGCCTCATGGCCCAAAACAAAGATTCACCCAATGTGCTTCTCCATTAGTCCATCAACAAGTGCAAAAACTTGAGCCAGTCCTTCATCACTCTGACCTTCCGCCACATCCTTCATACATTCAACAAGGATGCTGACCTTCTTGCCAACAGGGCATGCAATAGAGCACTGGGCAGCCTACGTTGCAATAATGAGGAATCTCATCAATATCCGCCATGACACCGAGCCTCCTTTGTTCTTTCCAAGCCCTCAAATCAGAAATCCCTGACACCTGGAACTAGTTCAAGATCCTCATGATCCATGTCCAAGACTCTATCTGCTTGATGATCCACCCTCTTTCAGAAAATACACTCCCCTCTTTTGCAAACATGAAACCTGCCGGCTTATCTCATTTCACGACTTCTGTTCCACACTCGCTGTCTCCCTCCCGTGACTCCTCCTCCCTGCTTAATCCTCTATGCCTCCCATCTTATTTATTCGATTTCCTCTCTTCCCCCTCTCATCTTGTCCTAAGGTCTTCCAGAGTTTTCCTCCCACTGCATTTTTCTTCTGCCGACCTAAAGGAACAACACCTTTGGTTTCTGTAGAAAAGGAACAACAGAAAAGGAACTGCAGAAAAGGAACAACAGGAAAAACGGAACAGCAGAAAAGGAATAGTAGAAAAGGAACAACAGAAAATACAACAAAAAAGGAACAACAGAAAAAATGAAACAACAAAAAAGCAACAGCGGAAAAGGAACAACAGAAAAGAAAAGCGTAGCCTCAACAAGTTCGCCAAGCTTGAAGCAATTCGGCGCCGACGACAAACCTGAAGAGTCCACTACTCGACACATCAGCCATAGTAGTATAGATTGATATGCTTTGTAAATGTTGTTATTTATTACTGTAGTTTGTTAGGATTTACCTTTGGTCTTTGGTTTTTAGAAGCCCAAAAGGCAGGATAAGGAGGAATTTTGTTTAAGTAGTAACTCCTTCTTCCCTAGCTTTTCTTGGCACCTCAGGATGTACTTCAGGAGCTCAGTGTCCCTTTTTTTAAGATATATAATAGCAACCGAATTTGTTAAAAAAAAATAAAAATAATAATATATTAAAAATATTATTATTATTATTATTATTATTATTAAATTAAATAATGAAATGATATTAATATAAAAAAATGATATTAATATATTTTAATGTTAATATTAATTTTTTTACTTTTGGATTAATATAATATTATTAACTTTAATATAACATAAAAATTCTTGTATTCTAATATATATATTAGCATAACCACATTAACAAATGTGGTTGATATACACCATAGGTGTCAACAAAAGAGATTAACACAAAAAGAGTCTTACAAGCTGCCTCAATATGTTAATTTTATTTAACCTATTTTTTTGATAAATCTAACATAATAAAAGATATAATATTTTTAAAATATAGAAGTAATCATAGCCTAAAGCTACCTTTAAGAAAATAAAACCTAAAAAATTTCAATTGGAAAACATGTATATTTGATGGAGGCAGTTGGAATTAATATTTTGGAACATTTTAGATAATATTTCCATGGAAAAATATCCTTTTTCCTCCAGGTGAATGTACAATACATATTTGAAATATTGCATTTTAAATGTGTTATATAAAAAATAAATTGTTGTATGCCATCAAAATAGAAAAAGAAAGTATTTAAACATAATATTTTAATTGTCAAAGTATTTTAAATTTTTTGAAATATAGAGTGTGTTGTATCTTTGTAGACAATTATAGGCTCCAGAACTGTGCCAAAGCATCTAAGTAAGGGTTTTAATTTAATTGGATGACCAATGCATTAAACCATTAACACTTGTATAATCCAAAAACTCCTGAGAATTTCAAAGGGTTGATTTTCATTCATAACAACATAAAATCTTTGAATTGATTTTGAAAGTGGAAAAGGGAGAAGATATATGACAATTAAACATTCATACTAAATACTTAATTCACCAGATATAGTAGATGCGTGCAGAAGAATTCTATAGCCAAACAAATATATATTCAAGAGATGACAAAAGGCAACAATTTAAAGGTGCAGAGGAACTAATTCAAATAGACTGTTCAATTAGCTAATCTCCATAATGATGATAACTTTGTAGTGGGTTGTCAAGGAAGTTAATACTTAACTTAGCCTTACCCTAACTCCTATGTTACCTTGAATATATGATGAAAAACAGAGATGAATATACTAGAAAAACTCACATGAACACAAATGTTGTTAAGGCTGAAGTCAGAATCCTTTGATTATCTTCAAAAACTTTCAGAAGAGTACAATAATGTATCTGGATTATCACAAGGGTTCAACCCTTATTACTTTGAATTATAAAATATTTATAGAGGGTAATTCAAAAATGTCTAATCTAATACACTCCTTGGTCTTTAAATTCAACACTTTGATGATCTTCGTTGACTCCCCTGGCTTATGGTCCAAGTCTTCTTTAATTGTTGTTATCATTTCCCTTGCCTTCCTTACCAGTTCTTCTTGTTCAAATATAATCTCAATAGATATCCAAAACTCTGAAATGGTTGAATTGATATCAACCCAGATATTTTCCTTTGCTTCAGATAATTTCTGTGTTGTGAGTGATTCATCTACATACTTTTCAAGCTCCTTGGTTAGCTTGATTTTTTTTTTTGTATTTTAGATATATATGCATTATCTGATTTTATTGTATTTTCTTCCATCCTCTGTAGTGTTACTTTCAAATTTTCTATCCCAACATTTATGAGGGATAAATCTCCCACAACCTTTGATAATCTTCTGTGGGTTCCTCACTAGTTTTGTCTGTCTGTACTATAGAGGTCCCTGTACTTGTCTGCTATTCTTTTTATTTTAACATGCTTTCCATATCAACCTCCATTTTTATTATTTCGATGTTCTGCCCCATAATCTTTTTTAAGATATTTTCTTTCTATTTCTCAAGCAACCCTACTTCTTTAGTTTGTGCATGATCTGTTTTAGGTAATTTCAACTGCATTTTGAGCAATTGTATATCTGAACTTCTCCTCTTGATTATTCTTCAATAACATTGACATCATTAGGATCCAATCCTAGATTTATCACTATAAATTCCAACCCTTTTATTCTAGTATCCTTAGCTAAGGAAGACATTATTTCTAACTTGAATTGTGAATGAATATTATTTAAGGATGCTCACAATTTGGAAGTTGCCATAGTTGAACTTGTTAGTGAGGAATAAATCATCTCACTTTCCTATTTGTGGAGATTAGTTTGATCTATTAGGTGTATTTGGTTGGTATTAAAAGAAAACACAGAAGCCTTATAGTCACTTGTACTTTTAGTAATTGGTACTTTTCGCTCAAGGAATTCCAACTGGTTTTGCTCTCTATCAAGGTCTAGTGCAAATAAGAGCATGTGTTGAGTAGTGGATGACTATTTCCAAAACTCAATATAGGTGGAAATTTTCAATGCCTCATTCTTTTTCTTCATCTCTCTGAATATGGTAAATATATTTTTTTGTCCCGCAGATGGAGAAACATGATAAGTAGGAGAATCAATGGTTTTTTCTTTAGTTTCTTGTAGTGAGAATACAAGCTCACCTGATAATACTATTGTAGTATGTTCTTATGATTTTTTTCCTTCTGATGACTCCTCTTTTATATTCATTGACTTTCTCCTTTTGAAAACTTTGAAACCAAATACTTTAAGTCCTAAACTTGTAGGTGACATACTTTCTGTTGGTCATTTCAATTCCTTTTTCTTTAATTTTGGAGTTCCCAATGTTGTTTGAGTGAAGGTATGTTCTTTAGTTTCTTGCAGTGTGTTTTCTTCCCATTCTTCTCGATATGAAAACTAATCAATCTATGGCTTTTCTATAAGAACATAAGGCACTGACTTTTTCTCAGATCTTATCTTTCAAATTATTCCCAGTGCGTCATAAGGCCAATTGAAACTTAATTTAAATTTCATCTATTTGAGGGGATAGTCCATTTCCTTCTCTACTTCTTTGGTGTTAACAACAAATGGGCCAATTTGTTCTTTTAACTTTCATTGAGCTTTCTATTTCCTTGACACAAAAGGGATTTCATCCACATTCATCCTTTGCCTAGTGAATTCTAAACCCAAAATCCTCATAGTTAGGAAAATTGGAAATTTCTAACGAGGAAGTTCATAGCCATAGACTCTGATTTCTATAAAATTTTAGTAGAGATATCGATATCCAACCTTAGATTTTTCACTGAGATGTAAAATTCTTTTGATTTCTGTGGAGACTTTAGGAATTGCACCATTGATAAAAAGACATAATGCCATATGCAAAAACTGATTAACAAAATCATTGAAAGAGTATTAATCTGTGTTTCTTCTAACCAAAAAGGTCTAGTGGATGTCTGATTGCGATCTGCCCCATGAATCCAACATTTGTAATGAAAATTCAAACCTCTCTGACTGATGCTACAAAAACAAATATACTAGAATAGAATGGTGTTTGAAAGACTCTTCAGCATTGAATGATAGGAATTGATCATGGATAACATCTGACAAAAACTTACTAAATTTAAAAAAGAGCCGAGGGTTTCTTTACATATGAAAATACTGACATAAATCCAAGGACGATGTCATCTACCCACTAATCAATTTGATACCCTAAAAGACAAGAAATCATAGAAATAACTTGCCTAGACATCTCTGGAAAAATTGCAGAAGAATATGGTGGATTAGTTCTTGGTAATTCTGAATTTGCAGGCAGAAAAGACTCAAATATATGGTCTTGCTACTGAAAGGTAAGCTTTTGGTAAATTTCCATGAGGGAATCGGTCGAAAAAGGAGTAAGTGGTCCTTGGGGATTGATCTCCAATGCTTGGCACATGGATTAAGGGGTTATTGAGAACAAAATTTCATTGTTTCTGGCTGCTATGGCTCTTTGGCTTGGTAAGTAATGACTCTCGCACTCGGTTATGAATTCAGGAAAGTGATAGGTTTGGGGAAGAAAAAAATTGGGGCAACATTGACTCTGAGAAACAAAATCCATCACTTCCATCTTGAAATTTTTGATATGCCCGATTATGGAGTTCATAGAGATCGAATTCACATTGGGTTTTAGTAATTTTGTATTGTGTATTGATCAAAGGGATTTCATCTAGGTTAATCACAGGGGGTGGGGTTAGACTCTCTACAAATACTTTTGATTTTTCCTTTTGACTAGCCATTTCAAGAAATTAATAGAACATAGGATAAATTAAGAAATTACCAGGTCGAATGGATTGTTGATGTAGAAAATCCTGTAGATTCACAAGCTAATGAAATTTTCTAAAGTAAGAGACAAGAATCTAGTTCTACTCTTTACAATGGAAGCCCATAAACATCGAGCAAACAATAATAAATAGAAGAAAAGAATCAAAGGCACATAACACAATAAATATCTGGGGAAAGCCACAGCTCAAAACCCCACTATCTGTTTTGTATTAATCTGGAAAATCAAGATTAAATTACAATGCTTTTTCTCTCTAGAACAATCTCAGCACTCAACAAATTCAATCTCCAATTCATAAGAAAGATCAAGGCCAAAGCTTAGCCAATTCACGAGCTCTCCAAGTCTCTAATGCAATGTGTAATTCCTATGAAGGATACCTTGTATTTAAAGGGAAATAAAGCCTCTAAAAATAGCGCAATCCCTCAACAATCCAGTCCTAATTGCATGCACTATCAGTGCAACTATGAAAAATCTAAAATAAATAGTACATTGTCCCTGCACTCTAGTCTCAACTGAGTCTTCCTTAGAATCGACATGCATGAGTTTTTGATGAGTAAATATTCAATTAACTATAGTAGCATTGGTGGAGTTCATTAGTGTCACCATTGGATGTTAACTCACTATTAGTTCTCTCAATCAGTTTGAGAACTAATTTAACTAAACTCACTCATGAAACTAAGTCTTCTATTTTACAACTCACAATTAACTCACACTGGACTCCTACAAATTAGGGAGAACATATACATGACTTCCAAAATACTTCCAACTTGAATTTCCTAACTTAAGCAAGTATAATAAATTTAATTTAACTATTTTAGGTTTCTATGAGAATAGAATTCAAATTTAATTCACAGTTTAATTCAAGGACAAATTAAACTGGAATTTTTTGTTGCCATTTCTCAACACTCCCTCTCAACAAGAAAGGGATTATCAACCACCCTGATCCTGTCTCTGTGAAACTCAAATTTACATCTTGTTGATGCCTTTGTCAAGATGTCAGCATCTTGCTCCTCCGTGGGAATGTAATCTAACAACATGATATGCCTCAATACACAATCTCTAAGATGATGATATTAGATATCAATATGCTTGGACCAATTATGAAAGACTAGATTTTCAGAGAGTTTGATACAACTTTGATTATCACAATAAATCAATGTTGGATCCATCTATTGACCAAACAAATGAACTGGGATCTTCCTCATCCAGATAGCCTCACATGTTGCCTGACTTGCAACCATGTACTCTGCCTCTGCCGAACTGAGTGCAACCGATCGTTTTTTCCTACTCTACCAAGAAACTGTCGCTAACCCAATACTAAATATCCCTCTCGATGTGCTCTTCTTGTTGGATGGACTCCCTTCCCAATCTACATTAGTGAAGCCTTGAAGCTTCACTCCCTCTATCCGTCTGTGCCATAACCCAAACTGAGTAGTGCCCCTGAGGTATCTCAATACATGATTTTCCGCCTTCCAATACAGCTTGGTAGGCCTAACCATCACTTGAATAAGCTGGTTAACTGCATAGCACATATTCGGTCATGTGTTCACCAAGTACATGAGTGAACCCACAAGCTCCTTGTAAACAATAGCTTCAAATACATTCCTTGAAGTAGCATCCTCCTCCCTCCAGTTACTAGCTAGAGGAGTCGCCATGGGTTTACTGCTCTCCATGCGGAATCTCCTGAGTATCTTGTTGGCATACTTACCCTAAGATACAAACAACTCCCCATCTCCCTACCATACCTCCATGCCAAGAAAGTAATGCATGAGCCCCATGTCATTCATCTCAAACTCTCTTGCAAGGTCCCCCTTGCAAGATTTGATGAGCTTCTCATCACCTGTCAGCATAAGATCATCTACATAAAGTACAATGATCAATAGCTTACCTTCCACCACTATGTGATACAAGTTCTCATCCGCTTCACTCTTCATGAAGCCCAACCCAGTGAAGTAGCTATCTATCTTGGTGTACCAAGCACAGGGTGCTTGCTTCAGCCCATACAACACTCTCTTGAGTCGGCACACATGCGAATCATGGTCCAAGGTTTCAAAAACTTCAGCATTCTCTATGTACACCGCTTCCTCAATCATGCCATTGAGGAAGACAGTCTTCACATCCATTTGATGGATCTTCCAACTCATCTATGACGATAGCGCCAAAATAGATCTGATTTACAAGTACCTTGCAACAAGATCAAAGGTATCATCATAATCAATCCCCTCTACTTGTGAAAAGCTATGGTACACAAATCTAGCCTTACGCTTCTTCACACTACCATCTGTAGCTTGCTTTACCTTATAAATCCAACAGGAGCTCACAATTGACTTGTCCTCCAGTCTCGGGACCACATCCCAAACACTGTTTCAAAATATGGAGTCTGCTCCACCATCACATCAACCCTGTTATGCCCCTATACCAATAAGTGTCATATATCATGATTGACTTGATGGACCATGTAATATGTTCACACCTTTACTTGTTGCAAAGGTTTTCCATATTTGTAAAAAATCAAAAAATTAAAAAAATGTAAAGAGGGCATACCATAAAAGAAAAATCAAAGGGTGAAAAGAATAAAAAAGATGGTCAAAAAATGAAAGAAAATGAACCCCAACAAAAAGAAAAACGAGGAAAGTGTGCAAGTCTAAATGCCACTATTTTTTCACTTTTGTATAATAAACAATTGTGTGTAGCTTGTCACTTATGCCACAATTCATGAATAGTCAAACAGTTTAAGCTTGGCTAGTTCATATTTCAATTTCATGTTTTAGAAATAGAGAATAAAGATCTGACCAAACAGTGTAATCTTGGCAGATAAGTAGTTAGGTAGAGTGAAAAAAGGAGCTCAAAAATTTAATCTAATCCCTTGGATGTAATAAGTGTAGACTTAGATAGGCATTACCATGTAAAAGAAAAGAAAGTTTGATAAGTGTTTGCCAGTCTAAGTGCACCCAAATAAAGAGTAGTGTAAGTAGATGATGGTTGCAGAATGATATGTGGTGAATGATGATTCTAAATGTGTAAATCTTTTACTTTCATCACAAGACAAAGGCATGTATTACATTGAAGACATCTCAAGCAAAGCAAAGTCAAATAATTAACTTCCTTACTCATTTTCCCTAAATTTTCACTAATTTCCCTTAAGTGCCAAGGTAACTATCAAATTAGAGGGGCTCAGAGCATTTCTTTGACTTCTGGAGGGACCGGACCCTCGGCCCAATAATTTATAATGCCTAAGTACTTAAGCTCATTCATTAATCATCTCATCCCACCATAAATCATTCATTCCCTTCATAAAGTTTTCCCTAAGTAAAATCCTATTTTACTTAGGGAAATTAAAATTATTTTCCATTAAAACCCTCATTTTTTCATTTAGCCTAAGTTTAAATACACACACCAAATGTTTTATACTTAGCACTTTTCCATTTATATGTCATATCAACTACTAACCTATATTATATAAATCCCCTATAAAAGTCTACCCATTCTTGTATTATTTAACTATATAAAAAACCCGAAATTCTATATATCCCGCCCCCTTGGTTGAAATATAACCATAATACGGTTTAAATAGGGATTAATTAGTTAATCAGTAACTAGTTAAGAACCCCGACCCTCCGCCACATTAAAAAGGGATTAATTAACCCTCACTGTTAATTAATAACCTACCTGACGAATCCCGTTGCTCCCGATATGATTAAAAAGTCTTTAACTACATTGGGCTTGCCTTTATTAAACCCCCATCACCTTTCATCCCCTATAGCCGTCCGATCACACTGCCCAGATCTAACGGTTGTCATGCATATCGCACGACCCTTTGCCACCGCACGTTAGCGTGCGATCACAAAGCAGTTTTATGAACAGTGCCTCCACCAGGCGTCGATCGTTCTATGGAATCGCTGGCCCAAGCCTAAATATTGCATGCCCTCCATAAGCGGTATGATATAAACTGCTTACCACCTTCCACTAAAAGACAAAACATCACGTCGTTTGCCCGCCAACATCGTCCGTCCAAACCCAAAACCTGCCAATTCTTGACTTTGTATATAAAACAAAATAACTCATTTTCGTCGTTTATTCTGCAAACCTGTACATCCATGCAAAAACAATGACAAGGTCAACTTGCCTGTACTTTTATCCGCCAACCAACTTCAACCTTTGTAGCCGATGTCGCCTAGAGCTATCCAGTCACACCTAGTACCTGCATTCCATTTCCTGTCCCCAGTAACACGTATTTATCAATTTCTCGATAAGAAAACCCTACAAATACTTGTTTTCCACTGCTAATTGATTAAAAAAGCCAAAAATTCACCATAGTACTGTTACCACTTTTTGTAATTCAAGTCCCCCAAGCCATTGATTTCACAATTTTGCAAAGAAAACCTTAATTTCCTTTCTGAATCCACAAGAACTAGAATGGAAACCTTGGTAGCCCTAAACGTTGCTCCCGTTACCACCCCTCATCGTGATTTAGAATATTTGCCTCTCGCAGATAAAGATTTCCAAATAAAAGACCTAACCACTGATAAAGACCACCTCAAAGTCTTTTGTCAATGCCGAGATAACCATTTGAATGGCTATGATGCCATGGGACTGTGGGAATCCAACCTCCCAACGTATTTTCTGCCCTTAGTGCATGTCTTCCCTGATATAATCCATCAATGCCATGCAAATTATGATCCAATCCGCAGAGCAGTCATGACTCCCAACCAAACTGTCCTATTCACAATAACTGCTGAATCAATCAATGAAATGTTGCAATTTCATCCTAATTAGGCCCTCACCCCCATTTCCATTGGAAATTTGCTTGAGAAATCAACTCAATTATCCAAATCTGAGCTCAATCGCCTCTGCCAGACTTTCATATACAAAAGTATCAAACTAAAGACCCCCCTCCTTATATGTCAGTTTTCTTCACAGATACAGGCAAAATCATAGTTGATATGATATCAGCAGTTATGGGATTCAGCACTAGTGAATTTGTAGATGAATTGACCCTAGTGATGATGTCTATCTTTACCCTAGGACAGCCTCCTGCTGTCAAATATGATTATGCCTCTTATATTGCAGAGAAAATTCATGACCAGTTCATGAGACTAGAGAATGAGAAGGTTTTTAAGTACTCTACCTTCATATATCACCTCATCCTTTATCACCAATCAGAAAAATTCCCATTTTCTTTCAAGAAACTTGATACTAAGGGTAATCCAAGGTCTGTCATCTTTTGGACTTCCATCTTCCATAAATCTTTTGCTTGCCCTTATTCCTATAATGAGTTCATCGATCAATTTGTCCACCCAGCAACTGCCTTGCTGACAGGAAATCCTCCCCCAAGGATTAATCATGAAATCAAGAGGATCTTACAACTTTCCAAACAGTACAGAGTGGGTGATTGGTATCTATACCAAAATCACACAAAAATCAGGGTATATGGGTGTGAGCTTTCCCCATTCACGCTACCTAAATATGTTCCAATGAGATTGTTTGCATTGGAATATTATAGACATATGATACACTCAGATTTAACACATTTTACTAAGGCCAAGAAGAAATCCCAACTTAGAATCAAGGATCACTTAGGCCCTTTTGTCTGCAACACTAGGGAAGCATGGAAAGTAGCAGAACAAAGTCTAGAAGATGATTTGAAATTAAACAAAACTTTTAGTTGGACTCCATATGACCCTCATAGTTTCATATGTGATAGAAGGATGAAAAACAAACTATACCATACTTGCATCAAATAATTCCAGAGATTGAGAAATTTGCTAATATGGATGAATGGAGGGAAGGAACCCTAGTAGAAATAGATAGTGAATAGGTCAACATAGAAAATGTAATGAAGGATCTTGAAAAAACATTTAACATGGATTCTTTTGGACAGGTACATTTTGAGACTTCTCAAAAGAAAACATTAGGGATTAGTGCCTCAACAGTGGATACCTCTCAAAGGCACTCAAAAGAGACCAGTGCAGCACCTGCAGAAACATCATAGGGAAGAGAAAAAGAGACTAGCACTCAGGCAACAGAATAATCCACCGTGTCAAAGTAGTCTGGAACTTCTCAGAAGCAGGCCCAAACACACGGTCACCTAACTCAAGTCAACATTGGAGAGCTCCCAATTTTATAGACTCCTCTGAATGAGGAAAGAAACAAAAAGAGAGACAGGGAAGTAGCTACCCCTGCGAGTGGTCCATCAAAACAACCTGGTGCTAAGAGGCACAGGCTAAATCCTCATTCAGAAGGAATTTTTTGAGGAAACTAGAGAGAGTCAAAGAAAGGAAGGTGCAGATAGCCAACATACATTCCCAGCAGGTGGGACACCTTCAAGCTCATAGAGACAGCAACTGGAAAGGCAAAAAAGTGTTGAAGTGTCATCCTTTAGGCCTCCAGGAAATGAAAATCTAGATATTAAAAAGAAATTCAAAGAAGTAAAAGCTAACAACGAACCATTAAGAGCCCAAGTCTATGATCAATATTTGAAAATGGCCCCCACAAATCAAACTAGGTTGATGTCAGCCTATGTCATCAAAGAAGGCAAGATGCAGATGAGCTTCTTCAAGCCCAAGGTACAACATCCTCAGTCAATAGCAGACTACCTAAAAACTAATTTTGAGGTCATGGCCAAGGACATCCACCCCTTGGACCAAATGGAATTACACAAGCAGACAGGGGAGATGGTATATTCAACATTGATTGGTAAAGCTATGATGGCCCAAAGATTAGAAAATTATTTGAATAATACAACTGCTCAATTACAACTAGAAAGAGCCTCCTCACAGGCTAAAGATAATAGAATTAAATCTTTGGATGAATTGGTTATTGGACTGGGTCATAACCCAAAGGATGTCAAGGCAGTAGATGCCTTGATAAAGAAGAAAGATGAAGACATAGCTACCTTGAGAAAGCAACTAAAATTGCCACCATCAAGACATCTTCAAATTGCAGAAGTTGTTTAGAAGAAATCTGAAGAAGAGCTTATGGACTTGGTCCTCAAGCTTAATGAACAATTGAAGGAGACAGAACAAGAATTGGAAAAATCATTGAAAAGTAGGCAGGTAGAGTCGACCTCTCAACCTCAAATTGTGATACCATGGTCTCCATAATAGTCCCTTCAACACTTGGAACAGCTCTGGCACCTAATGTCCCCTTGGTCACAGTAGAAGCAATTACAGGAACAAACACAGGAACAACACCAGCAGGAACATCAGGTCTAAGTACAGAGGAATTAATCAGGTCAATGGAGGAGATGAAACTACAAGTTTCTAAACTCCAGAAGGTAAAGGAAAAAATTGTTACTTTAGAACAGAAATATAATGTCTCAAAGATTAATTTTGCTGAAGAGGTAAGGAAGAATAAAGGCTTGGCATAACAGGTGAAAACATTAGAAAAAGACCTCACTTTTGAGAAGCCCTTAACAGACATTAGGAAAATTCTTTGGGTCAACATCACTCAGTCAATAAATGATGCTTGGACATCAATACAAATAATTTTTGAACAAATTGACTTGGTAAGAGTAGCTCTTGAAGAAATCTAAAGAACTAAAGAAGAATTAGGAAGGAAGCCTGAGGAAGCCATTAGGCTAATAAATTTTTGAACAGAAAAATAGGTACCAACTAGAAGAGCTGAATATTGAAGACAAAGCAGAAAATATCCTAGAAATAAAAAAGGTATTGACTAAAAGAGGTCTAATGCATAATTTGGAAAGGAAATGCCAGAACATGCAAGAAGAAATTAATGATTTTATGGAGAAGTTTAGTATTTTGCAGAGCAAAGGAATTCCCAGTCCTTTAGTGATTAATGATAAATTGATGAGACATGAAGACTATGTGGACAAACTGGCTCAATATGCAAACAATCAAGCTAGTTCATTAGCTAGTGCATCTGCACCAAAGGCATTGCCTATAGGCAGAGTTCTCTATCACAGTCTAGAGAACCTTTTCTACATTGAACATGAAATAAAACATCTCTTTCCGGTTCAGCCTAATTTTGTCAAATATACTGAGGCTGATGAAATATTCAGGAAACTTCAAAGGACCAGAATACCAAAGGAATATTGGTGGGCAGATGTGATAGAAATTTTGTAATCTATCCTTGGTAAAAAGGTAAATTTTCATTACTCACCTTAGTAAATTTTGGTAAAAGAGGGTGAACAAGGATCAAACAGGTAAAGAGTATCAGAACAGGTCAAAGAGTATCAGTAAGAAGATGAAAAGCAGAACAACCAGCACATAATTACAAAGAAGACAAAAAGATGCTCAATCATAGCGCCAGCCTCCAGCTCATTCACAAAAATAGGGACCACAAGGCAACAACTCAATTTTATCTTCTATATTCGAGACCATATGTCTCTACTTTTATGTAACATACAGTTAAGCTTCCTAGATTATATATCTCTCTTTTAAGAAATATTTTATTGTAAATTTTTGTATAAATACTCCCTCATTCGGAGTATTGGGTGTGGATTCTTAGACATTTCTATAGACTTATTATTTTGGAAAAGAAAAGCTATTGATCAACTCTTATATGGCTAGCTGGATGGAGAAATAAAGCAAGGGACTTTCTTACATGATTCATGTGTCAAATATTGGACAAATAAGTATTCTATATCACATGTGTTGTTGTTTTCTGGTTTACTATTTCACTTGTGTTTATGTCTAAATATTAAAAAGAAAAAGTATATTTTAGAAAGTGCTTAAGTGCAATCAATCTTTAAAATCGTTTTTATTCTAGATGTTTTCCTCTAAACTATCATAGGCAAGGAATTCTTAACTTCTCTTTGCTTCTTAGTTTAATCATTTTGATCATTTAGTAAGAAATCCTTAATTGCTTTTTATTAGTGATCATTCATTTTCCCTTCTTTTGAAACATGTTGAAGGATTCTTAACTACCCTTCATCCCTTTCAAATCCATTCCATTCTTTCAAGTTACCATTTGTTCCTTGTTTAACTATCTTGCCCTGTGAAGCTCTCCTTTGTTGAATCATCCAAATCTAGTTTAGCCATCTAGAGTTGACTCCATAGCCCAATGGCCTGATCTATGGCCTGATCTACTCTGTTCTATCCATCTTCTCTTGAATTCTACCACCAAATACAATAAAAACCCCCAAGCTTTCATAACTAGCCTAATATCCTATAAAACCAAGCTAAATCTTAAAGAGAGAGCCCTCTCTGGGTACATATTGGCTAGATTCTTTACCTAAAAGTTGGTTTGTGGTTACCTCGAACTCCTTTCCCTCTTCTTACAAATTCAGGGAAAATATGAGTGATAACATAGTGGCGACTCCACTGGGGACAACCAATTCCTCAGTCAAATAAATATTTAAGAATGTTTAAATCTCATATCTAAAGCCTCTTAAAGAAATCATAGAAGTTGTTTGTTGATATCAATTAAGAAAAACCAAAAACAAAACCTGAAAACCTGGTTTTAGAAAGGACTTGTTACACTAGAGCTAATCATGATCCCAATCCACCACAAGTGTTTGAGAACCCCAATCTAATCCCCATAATTCTTAGGAGACAAGAAAGTCAAGAAAGTTCTGCCAGTTCTCGACCCACCTATAGATCAAGACCCTGTTGTGTTAGGTGGATTTATCTTGAAGACCAACCCTTTGACGAATACTTTGAGACCTCATTGTTTAGGACTTCATTTGATTCTAAATTAATTGACTTAGTCCCAGACCTAGTGTTCATCGAAGACTTACAGCTTGAAGCTATCAATTTTTCAATTGATAGACATTTGCAGAACTCACTACAATCTGATCTTACCACTGAAGGAACACCCAATCCCTCTGTAATCACTATTGCCTCTACAAGCTCATCACCATTTCCTCATACATCTCAACCTCAAACCACTCCACATCAAACCACCCCTTCTACCCCTCCATCCACAACTCAGACACCCATTGTTATCCCAACCCCAGCTGTTGTTTCATCACTACCTACTGCAATGGCAAATAGATATGTCCCTCTGGTACTACCAACAAACCTGGGTGCCATGCCCCAGGATTACGAAAGTAAAATCACTCAATTTGATGGTATTGGTACCTATACAACCCAACAACACACCAAGATGATGGTTATTTTTGAAATTTATGAAATAGATGCTGATGATGTACGAATGAGAATATTTGTTCAAAGTTTAACTGGGGAAGTCAAAACCTAGTTTAGAGCTCTAGCAGCAAACAATATAGGAAGCCTAGAAACTCTCTATAGACAATTCCTGAACCGATGGGAGAAAAAGAAAGATCCTCTTTAGATTCTATTTGAGTATGAAAACCTAAAGAGAGGAACACAAGAAACTGTGCATGATTACTGCACTAGATTCAACAGTATCTATAATTCCATCCCTTAAAACCTTAGACCCCCACCCGATTTAGCCCTAGTCAAATTCCCTTATGGATTTGATTCTGACATGGCCTTCCAACTAAGAGAAAAGGCCCCTCATACTTTGGAAGATATGCAAAGCATAGCTGTCAATGTTGAAGCCAACCTGATGTCTGAAAGAGCCAAGGTGAGAAGTGAAAGGAGAATACCATTGAAAGAAGAATCCTCACCCTTTCAACAGAAACTAGATGCCATAATTAAAGGGATGGATAGGCTAGGGGATATAGTGGAAACAATTGAAAGGAAAGCTCCCTGGGATGGTCAGCCAGCCAACACAGGGAGAAATTCTAATTTCAGAAAAAATCAAAACCATAACACTAGAAAGACTGGTCCAGACCAAAAAATTAGGCCCCCTTTCCAGGAGAATTATGCAGAAGGCTCGAACTATGAAGAACTTGAAGAGGACACTCAAATAAATCTGATGGGACTCAATAATGAAGGAGAAGTTTTCTTGACCCAAGAGGATCAAGAGGCCCACATTCTTAAACAATTTCATACTCAATCAGGTGAATCATTTCACTTTAGGGAAGGATATGACAAAACCATCTATCAGGTGCATAAGAAATACAATCTAAGGAGTATGAGAATTGATGTTCCTGAAGCAAACAAGAAAAAGGCTCCAAAACAGCCTATCAAAGGTAAGGCAGTCACTACACCTGTACATATTCTTTCTAGATCAGACCCTAATCCTTCTAATCCAATAATTGAAGATGTCTCTGATAATCAACCAAACAATAAACATCCCTCCACTACTCTTCCTTCCAAGGGAAACGTGGAAGAACCACTAGAAGTTGACTTAGGAAAAACTGCTAATTATAATTCCACTCCTAAAAAGGAGAAAAACACAGAAAACCCAGAAAACAAAGAAAATCCTACTGTTCAAAACCTAAAAGTCCAAATAGAAAAACCCTTTAATCTAGAAACTAAGGTAGGTAAACTGAAAATTGTTGTTCCATTGTCTGAATTAGCTAAACATGAAGCCTACCGAAGTCAAATCAACAGATCACTCAAAATTACTGGAACTGAAGATTCAGTTAATGTTTTTGATGACCAGCCTGAATTAATATTTGGCCCAGAAGTGAATGGAAAACCATTAGAAGGAGGAATCCCTCCCTTCTATGTGAGCCTAAATATACATGATAAAATCCGTCACAATTCCATGTTTGATTTTGGGGCATCTCATAACCTTATGCCCAAGTCCGTAATGGAAAAACTAGACTTAGACATCACTAGACCATACACAGATCTCTTTTCTTTTGATTCTAGTCAGGTGAGATGTTTAGGATTAATAAAAGACTTGTGTGTCTCATTGGTTCAATACCCTGCAAAAACAATCTTAATGGATATAGTGGTAGCAGATATACGACCAAAATATGGTATGTTATTGTTAAGATCCTGGGGTGCTAAGCTTCAGGGATCTCTTCAATTAGACATGTCCTATGCTACTATCTCGGTTTTCGGCCAACCTAAGAAGCTATACAGAGAAACTTTGATGAAATATGTAGTAAGTAGTCAGGGAAAACCACAAACTTTCCCCTTCTACTCAGTACACTCTGATATGGACTCATTCATTCTTTACAATGCAGAAACCAATCCTTCCAATGCTGGAGAAGTTTTAGCAGTAAAACCAAAAGAAATTAGAAAAGAAAAATCAAATGTTTAGCTCCAAGAAATATCAGATACCCAAGAAAAACCAGATGAAAATGAAAAACCAGATCTCATTGTTAAACAAATTCTCACCACCCCTGACACTAATTATGAGCATGAAATTCTTTGGCATTTAGAATTTGATGGCTCAGTCAATAAACTAGGTGTAGGAGCAGGAGTTTGGGTGCACAATTTAGAAAACGATCATGCTGAAGGCCATGCCTACAGATTAAACTTTAAGTGCACCAATAACATGGCAGAGTATGAGGCTCTCTTGCTAGGTCTAAAACTTGTTAAAATATTAGGGGCAATTAGAGTATTTGTCATAGGAGATTCTGAACTAATCATTAAATAGATCAAAGGGAAATATTTAACTAGGGATCCTAGATTAGGATATTATAGAGGAACAATGATAACTTTTCTGGAAACTCAGCTTGCCACAATTCCTAGAAAACATAACTTGCAAGCCCACAGCCAGGCAATGTTTTCTAGCACCTGCAAATTACCTTTTGAACCTAATCATCATTTTACTGCTGAGATTAGACATAGACCAGCCATACCAGATAATCTAAATAACTGTAAGGTGTTTGATAGTGATGAGCAAATTAATAACTTTTTAACTTTAGAGGAAGGGTTTTCTAACAGTTACATATATGTCGATACCATAGCTAATTCAAATCAAATAGATGAGGTAGAAACAAACATTTTGGAAGAAAGTTCAGTGAATATGCTTCATCCCACAAAATTCACACAAAAAGAAGTGCAAGACCTTAAACAAATGAACCTTGATGAGATAATTGAAGAAGAAACAGAGGTCATTGACTTAAAAGACAATCATTTGCCTAAAGGGTTAACCCCTCTGGAAGACCTCTTTGATTCCAATGACATTCCCAAGAAACCTAAAATGGAACCACTAAAAGCAGATATTGAAGAATACAATTTAGGAACATAGGGCAACCCAAAACTGGTAAAACTATCAAAGTCCTTACCTCCTGATCATAAATTAAAATATGTTGAATTAATGAGAGAATTACAGGATGTCTTTGCCTGGAGTTATGAAGATTTGAAATCATATGACACCTCTATTATTCAGCATACCATACCTCTAAAAGAAAATCAAAAGCCCTTCAAACAAAAAATCAGAAGAACCAACCCTATATTATTACCATTGATAGAAAAAGAAATTAAATGCATGTATGAAGCAGGGATTATTGCCCCTATCGGGTTTTCAGAGTGGGTGTCTAATTTGGTACCTACTAGGAAGAAAATAGGGGAAATAAGGTTGTGTGTTGATCTGAGAAATTTGAATAAGGTTTCTCTAAAAGATAACTACCCTTTACCCAAGATGGATCATATTTTACAAAGGGTAGTGGGGTCTTCTATAATTTCACTTTTAGATGGGTTTTCAGGATATAACCAGATCCTGGTTCATCCTAATGACCAAGAGAAAACTGCTTTTACAACACCATGGGGCACTTTTATGTATATCAAAATGCCGTTTGGACATAAAAACGCAGGAGCAACTTTCCAAAGGGCAATGGACATTGAAATTGCCAAAGAAATTCATGATTTTCTTGTTATATATCTAGATGATCTAACTGTTTTTTCTAAATCAGATCAGCAATACTTGGACCATCTCAGACAGGTCTTCTTGAAATGTAGAAAATATGGTATTTTTTTGAATCCAAGGAAATCCTTGTTTGGTCTTGAGGAAGGTAAACTTTTGGGTCACATCATTTCCAAAGATGGCATTCGAATTGACCCTGCCAGAATAGAAGCTATTCTACAGATACCTCATCCAAGAAGTGTCAAAGAACTTCAAGCTTTCCTAGGGAAGATAATTTTTTGAGAAGATTCATTTCTAACTTAGCAGAACTCGTTAGATTACTAAATAACATGATTAAAAAGGATTCAAGTATAAAATGGACAGTAGAGGCCAAACAATCATTTGAAGAAATTAAAATGGCCTTAACCAGAACACCAGTCCTTACCAATCCTCAATTTGATAGAGACTTCATCATTTTTTCTTTTGCATCAGAACACACCATAGCAGCTGTTTTATTACAAAAGGATGCTTAGGGATGTGAAGAACCCATAGCCTTTTTTAGTAAATCACTTAGAGATGCATCACTAAAATACAAAATAATGGAAAAACAAGCTTTTGCATTGGTAAAAGCCATTAAGGACTTCAGAGTCAACATATTATACTCTCATGTGATAGCCTATGTGCGTAATGCAGTTGTCAAAGACATCCTGACTGAGGATGGAATTGAGGGCAAAAGAGGTAAAGGATTGCTACCATCTTAGAGTATGATATAGAGATAAAACCTACAAAATTAATAAAAGGACAAGGATTGGCAAAAATTATGGCAGAAACTAATTGTCAAGCCCTGGATATAAATGAATTGGTTGACGAACAGGAGATGGCGACTCCAAAAATCAGCCAGGACTTGTCAGACTCACCTTGGTATGCTGATGTAATTTATGTTTTACAAAACCTGCAGGGTCTTCCAGGGTTATCCAGAACAAACAATAGGTTTTTAAAAATGAAAGCTTCAAAGTTTTGTATCTTAGATAATACTCTTTTTTGGAAAAATTATGAAGGAATTTTATTGAAATGTTTATTAAAAGATGAAGCTGACAAGGCTCTCCAAGAATTTCATGCAGGAGACTGTGGTGGACACCTCTATTGGAAATCAACTGCAGATAAGATCCTAAGGGTTGGATTCTTGTTTGCAGATGTGAAGAAATTTGTAACTTCTTGCCATAAATTTCAAATATTTCAGGGCAAGAGAAAGTTGTTACCTTTACCCCTGAAACCCATTTCCACCGAGAAACCCTTCTAACAATGGGGTCTTGACTTCATTGGAGAAATCCATCCACCCTCTTTAGGCCAACATAAATGGATACTCACTGCCACTGACTATTTTATCAAATGGATAGAGGCCATCCCCTCCAGATAGGCCAATGTCACAGTGATCATAGGTTTCTTAAAGGCCAATATATTGTCCAGGTTTGGTTGCCCTACAAAGATCATTACTGATAATGTTGCAGCGTTCAAATCAAAGAAGATGATCAGTTTCTGTAACAAATATCATATCACATTGGGCCATTCCATGACCTATTACCCTCAAGGGAATGGATTGGCTGAATTGTCCAACAAGAGTCTCATTAACATCATCAAAAAAATGTTGGAAGAAAATAAGAAGACTTGGCATAAGAAACTAATAAATGAATTGTGGGCAGACAGGCTTACAACCTAAAAATCCATTGGAACCAGTCCTTATGAGTTAGTATATGGAAGGGAGGCTGTTTTTTTGTCATCATTAGGAGTTCCTGTTATGAAAATACTCCAAGAAGCTCAAGTAGGACCTAATGATATTCAAAGAAGGATAAAACAGACCATTAATCTACATCAAAACAGAGAGGAGGTGTACCAAAGATCCCAAGTGTTGTAGGAGAAATTGAAGAAGATATTTGACAAAAGAACCAAAGCAGAAGATTTCTACCTTGGAGATAAAGTGTTAATATGGGATTCCAGAAGAGAGGATAAGGGGGAACATGGGAAGTTTGACTTCCTATGAAAGGGACCATACATCATCTATGCTTTCCAAGGAAACAATGCATATTTTCTCAAAAACTTAGATGGTACAGAAGTTGAAGAAGGACCAGTCAATGGTCGGATGTTAAAATATTACTTTGATCCTACATACTAATGCTATAAGATTCTTAACATGTACATACTATATCCTTTGTAATGTCAAAATGTTGATTGGACACTAACTTGTTGGAGTTGAATCCCAAGGAGAAGGCCCTAAGCTTCGGAAGCTTCACTGTCATACATACAATAAAGCAACAAGGAAAAGAAGAATGTAGAGCACGTCAAAGTCATTCAGAAGGCCTCTAATCTACTGTTCTTGACTTTCCACCAGGAAAAGCCATCCCCAAGTGGAGCCCCTGTTATGCCCCTATACCAATAGGTGTCATATATCATGATTGACTTGATGGGCCATGTAATATGTTCATACCTTTACTTGTTGCAAAGGTTTTCCATTTTTGTAAAAAATCAAAAAATTAAAAAAATGTAAAGAGGGTATACCCTAAAAGAAAAATCAAAGGGTGAAAAGAATAAAAATATGGTCAAAAAATGAAAGAAAATGAACCCCAACAAAAGGAAAGACCAGGAAAGTGTGCAAGTCTAAATGGCACTACCTTTTCACTTATGTATAATAAACAATTGTGTGTAGCTTGTCACTTATTCCACAATTCATGAATAGTCAAACAATTTAAGCTTGGCTAGTTCATATTTCAATTTCATGTTTTAGAAATAGAGAATAAAGATCTGACCAAATAGTGTAATCCGCAGATAAGTAGAGAGGTAGAGTGAAAAAGGGAACTCAACAGTTTAATCTAAGCCCTTGGATGTAATAAGTGTAGAATTAGATAGGCATTACCATGTAAAAGAAAAGAAAGTTTGATAAGGGTTTTCCAGTCTAAGTGCACCCAAATAAAGAAGTAAAAATGCTAGGATAAAGTAGGTAGGGTAAGTAGATGATGGTTGCAGAATGATATGTGGTGAATGATGATTCTAAATGTGTAAATCTTTTACTTTCATCACAAGGCAAAGGCATGTATTACATTGAAGACATCTCAAGCAAAGAAAAGTCAAATAATTAACTTCCCTACTCATTTTCCCTAAATTTTCACTAATTTCCCCTAAGTGCCAAGGTAACTATCAAATTAGAGGGGCTTAGAGCATTTCTCTGACTTCTGGAGGGACCAGACTCTTGGCCCAATAATTTATAATGCCTAAGTACTTAAGCTCATTCATTAATCATTTCATCCCAACATAATCAGTGATTCCCTTTATAAAGTTTTCCCTAAGTAAAATCCTATTTTACTTAGGGAAATTAAAATTATTTTCCATTAAAACCCTCATTTTTTCATTTAGCCTAAGTTTAAATACACACACCAAATGTTTTATACTTAGCACTTTTCCATTTCTATGTCATATTAACTACTAACCTATATTATATAAATCCCCTATAAAAGTATACACATTCCCGTATTATTTAACTATATAAAAAACCCGAAATTCTATATATCCCGCCCCCTTGGTTGAAATATAACCATAATACGGTTTAAATAGGGATTAATTAGTTAATCAGTAACTAGTTAAGAACCCCAACCCCCCGCCACATTAGAAAGGGATTAATTAACCCTCATGGTTAATTAATAACCTTCCCGACGAATCCCGTTGCTCCCAATATGATTAAAAAGTCTTTAATTACATTGGGCCTGCCTTTATTAAACCCCCATGACCTTTCATCCCTGATAGTCATCTGATCACACTGCCTAGATCTAACGGCTGTCGTGAATATCGCACAACCCTTTTGCGACCGCACATTAGCGTGCGATCGCAAAGTGGTTTTATGAATAGTGCATCCGCCATGCGTCGATTGTTCTATGGAATCGCTGGCCCAAGCCTAAATACCGCCTCCCCTCCATAAGTGGTGGATATAAATTGCTTACCACCTTCCACTAAACAACAAAATATCATGTCATTTGCCTGCCAACGTCACCCGTCCAAACCCGAAACCTGCCAATTCTTGACATTGTATATAAAACAAAATAACTCATTTTCGTCATTTATTTTGCAAACCTGCACATCCATGCAAAAACAATGACAAGGTCAACCTGCCTGTACTTTCAGCTGCCAACCAGCTTCAACCTTTGCAGCCGACGTCACCCAGAGCTATCCATTCACACCCAATACCTACATTCCGCTGCCTGTCCCCAATAACAGGTATTTATCGATTTCCCAATAACAAAACCCTGCAAATACTTGTTTTCCATTGCTAATTGATTAAAAAAACAAAAATTCACCATAGTCCTGTTACCACTTTTTGTAATTCAAGTCCCCTAGGCCCTTGATTTCACCAATTTTGCAAAGAAAACCTCAATTTCTTTTTTGAATCCACAAGAACCCGAATGGAAACCTCGGTAGCCCTAAACGTTGCTCCCATTACCACCCCTCATCGTGATTTAGAATATTTGCCTCTGGCAGATAAAGATTTCCAAATAAAAGACCTAACCACTGATAAAGACCACCTCAAAGTCTTTTGTCAATGTTGAGATAGCCATTTGAATGGCTACGATGCCATGGGATTGTGGGAATCCAACCTCCCAATGTATTTGCTACTCTCTATGCATGTCTTCTTTGACATAATCCATCAATGCCATGCAAATTATGATCCCATCCGCAGAGCAGTCATGTCTCCCAACCAAACAGTCCTATGCACAATAATTGCTGAATCAATCAATGAAATGCTGCAATTTCATCCTAATTAGGCCCTCACCCCCATTTCCATTGGAAATTTTCTTGAGAAATCAACTCAATTATCCCAATCTGACCTCAATCGCCTTTGTTAGACTTTCATATTACAAAAGTATCAAACTAAAGATCCCCCTCCTTATATGTCAGTTTTCTTCACAGATACAGGCAAAATCATAGTTGATATGATATAAACAGTCATGGGATTCAACACTAGTGAATTTGTAGATGAATTGACCCTAGTGATGATGTCTATCTTTACACTAGGACAGCCTCCTGCTGTCAAATATGATTATGCCTCTTATATTGCAGAGAAAATTCATGACTAGTTCATGAGACTGGAGAATGAGAAGGTTTTTAAGTACTCCACCTTCATATATCACCTCATCCTTTACCACCAATCAGACAAATTCCCATTTTCTTTCAAGAAACTTGATACTAAGGGTAATCAAAGGTCTGTCATCTTTTGGACTTCCATCTTCCATAAATCTTTTTCTTTCCCTTATTCCTATAATGAGTTGATTGATCAATCTGTCCACCTAGCAACTGCCTTGCTAATAGGAAATCCTCCCCCAAGGATTAATCATGAAATCAAGAGGATGCTACAACTTTCCAAATAGTATAGAGTGGGTGATTGGTATCTATACCAAAATCACACAGAAATCAAGGTATATGGGTGTGAGCTTTCCCCATTCAAGCTACCTAAATATGTTCCAATGAGACTATTTGCACTGGAATATTATAGACAGATGATACACTCAGATTTAACACATTTTACTGAGGCCAAGAAGAAAGCCCAGCTCAGAATCAAGGATCACTTAGGCCCATTTGCCCGCAACACTAGGGAAGCATGGAAAGCAGCAGAACAAATTCTAGAAGATGATCCGAAATTAAACAAAAGTTTTAGTTGGACTCCATATGACCCTCATAGTTTCATATGTGATAGAAGGATGAAAAACAGACTATCATCATACTTGCATCATAGAATTCCAAATATTGAGCAATTTGCTAATATGGATGAATGAAGGGAAGGAACCCTAGTAGAAATAGATAGTGAACAGGTCAACATAGAAAATGTAATGAAGGATCTTGAAAAAAACACTTAACCTGGATTCTTTTGGACAAGTACATTTTTAGACTTCTCAAAAGACAACATCAAGGATTAGTGCCTCTATAATGGATACCTCTCAAAGGCACTCACAAGAGACCAGTGCACCACCTGCAGAAACATCACAGGAAAGAGAAAAAGAGACTAGCACTCAGGCAACAGAACAATCCACCATGTCAAAGCAGCCTGAAACTTCTCAGAAGCAGGCCCAAACACATGCTCACCCAACTCAAGTCAACATTGGAGAGCCCCCAATCTTACAGACTCCTCTAAATGAGGAAAGAAACAAAAAGAGAGACAGGGAAGTAGCTACCCCTGCCTCTTGGGTCTTGAAAATGTCATTCATTTCCATTACACTTTCACTATTATGTCCATTATATCACCTCCATTTCACCTCCATGTCACCACATTCATCTCACTTTCATTATCATTGGGCCACATTTATGTTTTTCCAATCTTTATTAATTCTAAGCCTTTTAAGTGAATTTGTGGTTAAAAATTAGAAAATAATGTGCATATGCTTATACCTAACAAATGGGTTGAGATTGTTGACATGTGTAGGTTGAAAGGAGGCTTCTAGAAGACCCTTATGTGGCACTCTAAGGCCAAATTCGAATTTGAGTGGAAAGAATCATGGGATCATGAGGATATGTGTCACATCTCCTAATTGTATTGTAACTCTAAGAAGACATGTGTCTTATCAGTTCCTATTTTGATTAGGACTCTAGAGGTAGAGGGAGAGATTCATGGACTCTCATTAATGAGATGGCTCTCATCTTTTTGTATAAATAGGAGATCTCTCTCCTTCATTTGTTAGCTTGGCTTGGCTTTTAGTTATTTAGCTTGGAGTTTGTAGTTCTTCCTTGATGGCTTTTGAAAGCTTTGGAAAGCTTTGTTGTACTTTGTAATTTTGAAGAATTTGATTAAAGCTTCGATGTTCTCAACATGGAAGGAGATGTGAAGTAGATGTCATGGAGCATATTAGAATTTAAGGTAGAGTAGATTTCATTTTCTAATTTTGCTTTGATTTCATTATGTCATTTGATTGCTTTCAAGTTTGATAGATTAGATTTTCCATTCATGCAATTTTAATTCATGTAAGTGTGTTCAACCGGTTGATTGTAGATTAGTTTTTCTTTACATGTTTTTGCATCAAATAGTGACATGAGATTTACCTCTCTGCTGACTTTGTTTTTTTTTTTTTTAGTTTTTCAATTTCAGTTATGCTTTGATTTCAGTCTTATTCATTTGCTTTGTTAGTTAGTTTAGATATCAGATTGCTCAAGTTGTTGATGATTACCTCCGAAAGCCATAGCGAGACTAACTGGCGAGGGGTCAGATTATGAATTGATGTGATTTGATTTTAAGTTTACTTTTCTGCAATTAGATATCAAATTGCTCAAGTTGTTGATGATTACCTCTGAAAGCCATAGCGAGACTAATTGGCGAGGGGTTAGACTATGAATTGATGTGATTTGATTTTACTTTTTATTGGTTTGCAGTTTTTGATTTGTTTGAGTGTAATAGCTTAACTTTTATTTCCGTATTTAGACAAGCAGCAGAGACAGTGATTTCATGATCAAGGGACTTTCTTACATGATTCATGTGTCAAATATTGGACAAATAAGTATTCTATATCACATGTGTTTTTGTTTTCTGGTTTACTATTTCACTTGTGTTTATGTATAATATTAAAAAGAAAAAGTAATATTTTAGAAAGTGGTTAAGTGCAATCAATCTTTAAAATCGTTTTTATTCTAGATGTTTTCCTCTAAACTATCATAGGCAAGGAATTCTTAACTTCTCTTTGCTTCTTAGTTTAATCATTTTGATCATTTAGTAAGAAATCCTTAATTTCTTTTTATTAGTGATCATTCATTTTCCCTTCTTTTGAAACATGTTGAAGGATTCTTAACTACCCTTCATCCCTTTAAAAGCCATTCCATTCTTTCAAGTTACCATTTGTTCCTTGTTTAACTATCTTGCCCTATGAAGCCCTCCTTTTCTGAATTATCCAAATCCAGTTTAGCCATCTACAGTTGACTCCATAGCCCAATGGCCTGATCTACTCTGTTCTATCCATCTGCTCTTGAATTCTACCACCAAAAACAAGCAAAACCCCCAAGCTTTCCTAACTAGCCTAATATCTTATAAAACCAAGCTAAATATTAAAGAGAGAGCCCTCTCTAGGTATATATTGGCTAGATTTTGTACCTAAAAGTTGGTTTGTGGTTATCTCAGACCCCTTTCCCTCTTCTTACAACTTCAGGGAAAATCTGAGTGATAACAAACCCAACCTGACTACTGCACTGCTTACTTAAAGGAAGATGGCTCTGTCACAACACATGTACCCATAACTACCATGTATCAAGTGTACCTCTCTGGTGACCTCCTCTGTCTACGCTGAGAAGAGGGTGCTCCCACATTCTTTCATGCATCATCCAACATTTTGTCAGCCTCTCTAGTGCACTTTCTTCCCTCTTTGGAAGACTTTGCCTAAGTGGATGTCTCCACTCTCTAAACCTCTGCATCTCACTGCTCCACATCAATCTAAGGCCCCTCAACGATAGGAGCTAAAAGCTTCTCATCCACATGTAGCTCCTCATTGAACCTGATATCCGTGCGAACCACTATCATCCGACTGGTCGACATGTACATCTGATAGTTATGGGGTGTATCAGTATACCCCACAAAGATACCCAACTCTATTGTTGGCTCAAGCTTCTTCTGTGCATCTTTGGTCACATGGCAATAAACCGATGACACAAAAATCCTGAAGTGATCAACATCTGGCCTCTTACCGGAATAAACCTCCTCTGGTGTCTTCATCTCAAGTATCTGATGTGGGCTACGGTTATAAACGTAAACCATTGTGTTGCATGCCTCCACCCACAACTATAGTGGTAGGCCCTGATCACACAACATCGTCGTCATTGCCCCTACTATGCTACTGTTCTTCCTCTTGACAATCCCATTCTGTTGAGGGTTATGGGGTGTCGTCAACTCTTGTTTAATCCCTTCCACTGCACAGAAGTTACTAAACTCATTGGAGACATACTCACCACCGTTATCACTTCGTATATCTTTAACCTTCTTGCTAGACTCTTTCTCTACCAATGCTTTGAACTCACAAAACTTTGTGAAAGCTTGATCCTTTTTCTGCATAAAAAATACCCAACATTTACGAGAATAGTCATCAACAAATATAACATAATACTTGTGTTTGGCTATGGATTTTGCCAATAATGGTCCACATGCATCTGAATGGAGTCTCTCTAGAATAGACTCTGCTCGAATGTCTTTGTCTCCAAAGGAAGACTTGGTGTATTTTCCAAAAGTACAACCCTTTCATGTATCAACTTGATTAAGCGTACCTTTGGGAATATTGGTAGAGGTTTTCTTCAATATCTTGAAAGCCCCGTGATGCAAGTGACCCAATCACCTGTGCCACAACTCATCAATGTCTAGGCTCAACATATTTTCCACTTTTCAACTCAAAGTAGCACAATCCTCTACCTCTATCTTATAGAGATTTTTAACTTGAATCCCTATCTTCTTTACTTGACCTGTGGCTATGTGTCGAAGGAACGCCTTTCCTTTCGAAAAGATCACATCATGGACTCTATCCTCAAGCATGGCAATGGATACCAGGTTCTACGTTAGTCTGGGTACATGAATAACATTCTTCAAGGAGAGTGGAGCCACATGCTCTCTCCAAAAAGTAATAGTGCCCACACCAGTAACACTATACTTACCGTCATCGCCCATCTCGATATGCATCTTGATATATTTCTCCTACAGTTCATTGAATAACTCTTTGTTGCCAGTCATGTGGAATTAAGCTCCATTGTCTAAGTACCGTACACTTCCCATCATTGAAGACACCATGCATGTAATGAGGGAAAATTCCAATTCGAATTGGGAGGCCAAAGCTTCACCCGCCACTCCTCCTGAGGACTTCTCCTTGGACTTCTTCTATGGAAAATTTGTAGCAAGGTGATCCATCATGTGACAATGAAAGCATTTATCTTTCGTCATGTCCTTCTTCTTACCTCCATGATAAGAATCTGATTTGGAACGAGAAATTTTACCTTTCCTCTTCCTCACCTTAATTGCTAAGGCACAATTCTATTTATCATTAGTATTTGATGAAGATTGATCGCTGGTGTTCCTCGTGATCTCATCCTACATCAAATCTGACCATAATGGTTCCCAATCTTGCAACTTCTCTCGATCAGTGACAAAGTCCTGATAACTATGCCAACTCTTTGGGATTCCAAGAAGAGCAAGGCTAACCATATCCTCCTTGGCCATTGTGATTCCAACACTTCCAAGTTCATCCCGACATTTAGTGAACTTGGTCAAGTACTTTGAAATCATCTCGCCTTCCTCCATCTTGATTTTACGAAGTTAATCATTCAGTGCCAACTTCCTTTGATCATTGCTATTCTGATACAAGTCCGTCAATGGTTTGCACATATCATGTATGGCTTCCTTTCCATGGAGACTTGAGACAATATGACCTCGAACTCCCTCAAGGATTATTCGCCTTACCTTCGCCACATACTTCTTCCACTCAGCCAATTTTTGTGCATCATTAGCCACTGGCTTAGGAATTGCTTGTTCAAAAAATTCCTTTAAGCCATTGTCATATAGCACAATCTCCATCTTGTCCCTCAAGGATATGAAATTAGAGCTACCTTCCAAGGCATACTCAAGCCTCATCCCATGGAGTGCCATATGTTGATCCTGGAGTATGTATGAAAATTCGACTTTCACCTATAACCCAAAAACTCAAAACTTCAAAATCTCCTCCGCAGAGCTGATTTTAAATCAATGATATCTCCCTCATCTGAACTCCAATTCAACCAATTTGTTTTTGAATTTAGCTATCATTTCCCAAGGAATTCAGATCTACAATTATATATATATATATATATATATATATATATATATATATTTTTTTTTTTCTGAAAATTGTGCATAGAAATTCTCAAAGTTACTATGAAAACTCTCAGCCCAAAACTCAATATTGCTCTAATACCATGTAGAAAATCGTGTAGATTCACAAGTTAATGCAATTTGCCAAATCAAGAGACAAGAATCTACTTCTACTCTTTACAGCAGAAGAGCATAAACATCGAGCAAACAATAATCAATAGAGGAAAAGAATCAGAGGCACATAACACAATAAATATCAGGGGAAAGCCACAACTCAAAACCCCACTATCTGTTTTGTATTAATCCGGAAAATCAAGATGAAATTACAATGATTTTTCTCTCTAGAACAATCCCAACACTCAAAAAATTCAATCTCCAACTCATAAGCAAGCTCAAGGCCAAATATTAGCCAATTCACAAGCTCTCCAATTCTCTATTCCAATGTGTAATTCCAATGAAGGATAGCTTCTATTTAAAGGGAAATAAAGCCTCTAAAAATAGCATAATCCCTCAAGGACTAGTTCTTGATTGCATGCACTATCAATGCAACTCAAGAAAAATCTAAAACAAATAGTACACTATCCCTTCAGTCTAGTCTCAACTGGGTCTTTCTCAGAATCGACATGCATGAGTTTTTGATGAGTAAATATTCGCTTAACTAGAGTAGCACTTGTGGAGTTCATTAGTGTCACCACTGACTGTTGATGAGCCTCATAAATGGGTAATTATATGGGCTCATTTTACCTCCTAATCTAGTAAAATCAACCTTTATCTTAGCTTATTACATGATTTTCTAATTATATGTATGCTTATAGAGTGAGTTGAGTTAGTTATTGTGCCATGTGGTCTAATGTGTATTTAATGCAAATTATTGATGATTTTTGAGGTCAAAGTCAAGGATCCAGTGGAAAAATGGCAGCAATAGCTCGAAGTGGACAAATTAGAGGACTTGTAGGAGGATATCCCCCTCATTTATTACTCTCCACTTCGAATTCCCCTTCATTTAGCTCGGAGTACAGGTAGCCGAATCATGCACTAGAAGGCAGCCGAGCAAGTGGAGGAGGACTGATGATTATCTCGAGTTTAGGGAGCCAAGCCTCCCTGATTTTAAGGAAGCTACTGGTAGCTTCATTTGTATAAGTAGAGAGTCCTAGGGCCTCACTAGGGTCGGATTTTTGTTGGATTTTTTCTTATGTAAACTTTGCTCAAATTCAAGCTTATTATTTTGTGACAGTTTCATGTAATCTTGCTATTGTTTTGGAAATAAAGATGGATTCATTTTTGAGTCAACACTGAGTTACCTCAGAGGGCTAAAGCTCTTGGGTTAGGGCCCAATCCAAGTAGCCAAGCTCCTCTTTACTTGTATTTGTATGTTTTATTGCAGTTTGTAGATTAGGTTGTTGTTAGATGTATTTCTTTTATGGTTAAGAATATGTTGCTTTTGATGATTTAGTAGTTTGCTTCCATTTGTGCTTTCTATAGCAGGTTAATTAGTGATAAAGAGAAGATTCAAAAGGCTAGCAAGAGTTCCTTGCCCTCTCTTCCTCCCTTTGGGACCATGATTTGAGGTAAAGACCCTCTTGCTGCCCTAAAAACATAGATTTTCCTCATTCATAGGACTTCTAGTGGTTGCAGGTTTTTTGTAGGTTAATAGTCTAGTTTTTCCTTGCTTCAGATCTTTTTCATCATGCTCACTTATTTATTTGCAATAGTGTTCTTTCATGCTTTCCTTTCCTACAGTATTTCTCAGCATTTCCTTTCATAGATCATAGTTTAGACTAGTTTGATGCAATTTTTTTTTATTTTTTTTCTATATACACTCATTTCATTGCTTGTTTGATCCTATTGGTTACTGTCAATTCCTTTGTAGCAAATATCTTCTAGTAGTAGGTCAGCCTATCAGTCATCACATCCTCAATCTGGTCCATGTCCTATAGGCCGCCCAATCCTCACCTCAATTATACCTTAGTTTCTTGCATTTTTCCTCTCTCCTTGAGCAAATCCAATCATCTTTCTCTCTCCTAGTGGTTCATGGTAGACCATAGGAGCCCTAACACCTCATTCCAACCTTCATCCACCTTTTTCACCCCCTCTCACACCCTCAAAACAGTGAAAAATGCTCTCGGCCTCCTCCTGTAGTCCTCCTATAGAACACTGTTTTTCCTCCTGTAGATTTCCTATGTCCTCATGTAGATTTTCCTGTAGGCTTTCTTTTGAAGGCCGAGTGTGGGAAAAGCCTCTAGAAGGCCACCTGAGACCTCCTAGGATCCATCCACACCATCCTACATCCCCTCAAGTACCAAAACCGCCTTCCAATGCTACCTATTCGCTGCCACACTCACACACAATAAATTTACATGCATGCCAATTTCACATAAAAATACATAAAAATCAAAAAATATGTTTTTTGCTTATTTACTTCCAGAAATAGCATAGTTAGATTTTGTTTATTTCCTTGAGTATGTAGTGGCATTCCTTTCATGGTTTTCATAGTGCTTTCTACAAAAGTAGAACTAGTTGGTTAATTAGGATTTACTAGGGTTGCTTTACATTTCAGCCTTTCTCCTTTCTGCAGTTAGAGTAGCATCTGTAGAGTAATCTTTCTCTCCTTTCATCACATATAGAGCTTCTTCTAAAATCCATAGAAGTTGGCTTGAGCTCCTAGTGATCTTGCACCGGCTGACCAAGTGACAACATGCAGTAAGAACTAGTACTTGTGAATACAGCACCGATGCTTGCAAGTTTGTTACAAACTACCGGGTTGATAAGAGTAAAGTAGGCAGCCCAGGAGTTGTAGCATTATTGCTGCAATACTGGTGTTCACCACTTTTTGGTGCCGTTGCTGGGGAAGAATTAGAGTATTCTGTGATTACTGCTTTCTTCTATTTCCTATTGCAACATTATGCTAATAGTTCATTTCAGCAAAAGTAGACTAGTCATTTCTTTTCCTTTCAAGTTCTGTATTTCCTTGCTTTCCTTTTCAATTCTGCAAATTTCCATTTTAGCAATTTCATTTCAGTTAGTTTCAATTTTTTTTGTTCAATCAATTTTAGTTTTGCAGGTACTATCAGTGTGGGGAAAAAAGAAAGAAAAAACAGCCAAAAAGATTTCCTTTCATGCCTCGTAGGAATAGAGATAACTTAAGAAATTTTTTTCCCAACAGCCCCACTACTTCACAAAGCCAGCCTTCTCTCTTCTTCGGCGGCTACGATCAATAATAACCCTAAGGTGAACAGCAAGACATATTTGAAGAACCTATAGGGGAAGAAGAAGAAGAAAACATTCCTTTGGAGCCAATGGCTGAAAACAGAAATGCTAGGGGGAATGGAGGGAGAATAGAGGGTACCTTTCCCATTCGGGAGACCAATGGGGACTGCAAAATGAAGAATTTAAGCCCTTTCACCCTACCCCATTTCCATGGTCTGACTACAAAATATCCTGACACTTTCTTGTTCGAGTTTGTTGTCATCTGTTGAACTTATGACTATGCAGAAGATGAACAAAAGTTGAAATTGTACCCTTCTAATCTCAAGGATGCAGCACTATGCTAGTTCATGGGACTACCCGGAAATAGCATCACAACTTGGGCTCAGATGTAGCAAGCCTTTAACAACAAGTATCGAGACTATTGTAGGTCAAATATACTAAAGAAGAAATCTTCCGAATGACCATAGGCAATGATGAGTCCCTGGAAGACTATGAAGAGAGGTTCCAGCTTAGTTACAAAAGGGCCAGGTGTGCACTTGACCCTGACTCTCTGAAGTTGGTCCTGCTCAGGGGAATCTGGGAAGCTCTTCTAGACACCTTCCATCTACTGGTTGGGGGAGACATCTACCAACTACCCTATGAGGACATAAAGACTGTTTTTAGAAATTATTCTAGGGTAGCCAGAAAGAAAGGTAGGGGGAGTCACCTCATAGCTAGTACCTCTTCCTCCAACTCATCCATTAAAGGAGAAATTGGAAACATGATGGAAGACTTCAAGAGTGAGATGCTGCAGACTCTTTCCATGCAAATAGACACCTTACATATCAAAAGAAAACAAGGGGACGCAGAGAGGGCTTTGGCCATTTTTTGCCCTAGATGCACCAGGAGGCATCCTAAGAATGAATGCCCATTGAATTCTATAGAGGTTTGTTTAGTCTTCAAAGAGAATCATTCCATAGATAAGTGCCCTTCCTTGCCCGGACTTAAATCTGTATATCAAGGGACTGAGGGAGTCACTAAACAACTCTACTATATAAACCAAAGAAGACCACCTGGACCTAGACCATACCAATAGGGGATTCAAGGGACATCTTAGGCATATTACAACCCCAACCAAGTGCCCTCCATACCTTCTTGGGGTCTCCCTGCTCATCCTTCCTAGTCCACACCACCTCCTTGGTCCTTCACATCTCAATATCATGCCCAACTAGCCACCCATTCATTTCAATCCTATGCTCAACCACAACCTCAGTGGAATGCATCTCATCAGGGGTGGAGGCCGCAGTACAACTCTCTTCCCACTCTTTTGCCTCCACCACCTACCCAACCACAACTGTTACCTCCTGCTCCACCAAAGCAAACCCAAATGTTTGCCCAGCCAAATCCAAACCTGAACAACAGACAGGCTCAGTAAGTGTATAGTGGGGAACCTTCATGCCCAACTTATGCTATGGAGATTCAGGAAATTAACTTGCGATCTAGGAAAGTTCTCCCAGATAGCCAACCTCCAACCAGGGAGGTTGAGGAAGGTAAAGAGGAAAGAGAACCTAAAGCAAATCCACCCTTTCCTAAGAGAATATCCGCGCCAGTCCAGCTTACCCCATAAGAAACTGAACTCCTAGAAGAATTGAAGCATTTATGTGTAAAGATACCACTTCTCCAAGCCATAAAAGATGTACCTATCTACAATAGGTTGATCAAAGAGAAGTTATTTAGGCATCCAGGAAGGCGCAAGAGAGATGCCCCAACCATCAATATCATAGGACAACTGTCCGACCTGATGTTAGTGTAGGTAATCTGCCCAAAATATCTAGACCCTGGAAGCCCAGCAATTGATGTCCACATCAATGGCACCATGATCCCACACACCTTGATCGATCTGTGAGCTGCCATTAATGTGATGACAAAGGACACCATGCTTAAACTTAACCTCTAGGGCTCCTTGAGGAAGAGCACGACCGTGCTACAGCTAGTAGACCGCTCCACCGTGACCCCTGAGGGGCTTGTGGAAGATGTGATAGTCTCCATTGATTCTTGGGAGTACCCTGTTGATTTCTTAGTTCTCCAAACAAAGGCAAAGCTCATTGTGTATCCTCTCATTTTGGGAAGACCCTGGTTGGCTACAGCCGATGCCTACATCAGCTGTCAAGTTGGGAACATGACCATAAAGAATGGGCACATGTCCAAGCAGTTAATCCTATACCCTCTTGCCCAACCCTTTCTAGAACATGATCTACCTCTCTGGTTGGAGGAGGAAGATGATGATGAAGTTTATTGCGCACCACTTTGTACATTAGAAACCGCCATGGGGGGGAACTGCAAGATGAGGATGAAATGATCAAAAATTTGATTCAAAATCCACCTCCCAGTATATCACCCTTAGAAGAAATAGTAAGAGAAACCCAAAACAACGCCTAAACTAATCTCTGTGTGGCTGATCCTACTCCTCCCCATGTAAAAAATATAGAGTTTGGCCTAGAAAGAACATTGAAAATCAATCCATCCCTATCTACTTCCCAGGAGAAGGAGCTATGCAGCCTGCTGAGAAAACATCTAGATGCCTTTGCTTGGAGTTACAAGGAAATGAAGGGAGTGCACCCATCAGTATGTACTCATCATATATACATCAAGGAAGAGTGCAAACCAGTTAGGCAGCCTCAAAGGAGGATGAGCCCAACACTTAAAGATATTGTGAACTATAGAAATTTCTTGGTGTAGGATTCATCTATCCCATCTCTGATAGTGAATGGGTCTCTCCTTTGGTGCTAGTGCCAAAGAAAAATGGTAAGTCAAGAATCTGTCTCGACTATTGGGAATTGAACAAAGCCACTAAAAAGGACCATTTTCCTTTACCTTTCATAGATCAGGTATTAGACGGTCTGGCAGGGAAAAAGTTTTTCTCTTTCCTAGATGGGTTTAGCAGGTACAATCAGATTCAAATCAGCTCGAAAGACCAAGATAAGACCACTTTCACTTGTCCTTGGTGTACCTTTGCATATTGGGTCCTTCCTTTTGGTTTTTGCAATGCT
The DNA here is from genome assembly GCA_031772625.1 of Pinus tabuliformis. NCBI lineage: Eukaryota > Viridiplantae > Streptophyta > Pinopsida > Pinales > Pinaceae > Pinus > Pinus tabuliformis. Next base: position 286,752,627 of record CM062818.1, read on the forward strand.
CCAGCCACTTTCCAAAGAGCGGTATTGAGTATATTTTCTGAATTGGTTCATGATGCGGTAGAGATATACATGGATGATTTTACTCCTTATGGCTCTGACTTTCAGGAAGCTTTATCTAACCTAGGAAAAGTTCTAGACAAGTGTATTGAGACGAACCTATCCCTCAGTCCGAAAAAATGTGAATTTTTGATGATTGAAGGGACCGTGTTAGGTCATGCAATATCTGAACAAGGAGTGCAGGTGGACCCCAACAAAATTGCCATCATCCAAAGGGTCCCACCTCCTCAGAAGATGAGAGATGTCAGAAGTTTCCTAGGCTTAGCCGGATATTACAGAAGATTCATTAAATATTTCAGCAAGCTAGCCTCTCCTTTGTTTGGCCTCTTAGGCAAAGATGTTGAGTTCATATGGTCGAAAAACTGTCAAGAAGCCTTAGATACCTTGAAGAGCAAGCTAGTGACTGCCCCAATTCTTAGAGGCCCAAACTGGGCCCTACCTTTCCACATTCACACAGATGCCTCGAACAAAGAAATAGGAGCAGCCTTAGGACAAATTGATGAAAAGTTACCTTATGCCATATACTTTATAAGTAAAAACTTGTCAAAGGCAGAGTTAAACTATATAGCAACTGAGACGGAACTCCTGGCTGTCTGCATTCCTTAAACAAACTCAGACATTATATCACAGGCTATCAAACCTTTGTGCACACTGATCATGCTGCAATTAGATATTTAATGAACAAACCAGATGTAAATGCTTGCATTGTTAAATGGTTTCTTTTACTGCAACAGTTTGATTTGACCATTATTGATAAGCCTGGTAAAGAAAATGTTGTTGCTAACCTTTTGTCTAGAGTAAATTTTCCTGCAGGTGAAGAAGGAATGGTGGATGACTAAATGCCAGATGAACATCTGTTCACTATCTTAGTCCTCTCTCCATGGTTTGCTAATATAGCAAACTACTTGGTCTTAGCACATCTCCCACCACACCTTTCCTTAAAAGAGAAGAGAAAGATAGTAAGGAAAAGTGCCCCTTTCACCTAGATTGGGGGCAATCTCTTCAAACTTGGGCCAAATTAGATATTGAGAAGATGTGTCAAGGAGGAGGAAGTATTTGATATCATCCTGACCTATCATGACAAGCCTTGTGGAGGTCACTTTGCAGCAAAAGGAACTGCCTTCAAGATATTGAAAGCAGGCTACTACTAGCCCACTCTTCATCAGGATGTGGGGAGATATATCAGTGAGTGTGATCGATGTCAAAGGATGGGGAAACCTACTCTAAAGGATGAGATGCCCATGCAACCTCAAGTAACCTTTGAGCCATTTGAGAAGTGGGGCATGGACTTCATGGGTCCTATCAGCCCTCCTTCAAAGTAGAAACAATACATCATTTTGTGCACTAATTACCTGACAAAGTGGGCAGAGACAAAAGCAATCAAAGTAGCGACAGAGGAAAATTTAGTTGAGTTTTTGAGAAAAAACATATTCTACAAGTTCGGGTATCCAACAGAGTTGTTCACAGATCAAGGCAGTCAGTTCACTTCCAATTTGATTGAGGACCTACTCACACATCATAGAATCAAGCACAGGACTTCCACCCCTTACCATCCACAAGCCAATGGGTAGGTGGAGGTCACTAATAGAGCATTGGAAGGGATCCTGACCAAGGTAGTGAGCAGCGGAAGAAAAGACTAGGCTGACAGATTAGTTGAGGCCACCTGGGCTTACTACAAAACATGGAAGACCACCACAGGGTTCACACGCTATGAACTAGTCTGTGGGAAGAAGGCTTTGCTGTCAATAGAATTTGAATTCAATACCCTAAGGATGGTAGTTCAGCTGGACCTAGATCTCAGCCATGCACAGAAAGAAAGATTACTTCAGCGCAATGGATTGGATGAACACAGATTGCAAGCCCTTCTCCATATAGAGGTAGTTTAGCTTCAGAGAAAAATATGGCATGACAAAAATATCAAGGAGAAACAATTCCAAGAGGGAGATTGGGCACTACTATATGATTCAAGATACAAAGATTTCAAAGGCAAGCTGAGGACAAGATGGTTGGGACCCTGCACTGTGGAGAAATGCAATGACAATGGTTCAGTTTTGCTAAGAACCATTGATGATGAAGCCATCGCCATGCTTGTCACTGGACATCAATTGAAAATATAAAAGAAACCCCTCTCCAAGCAAGATTTTATTGAAGGTCTGGATAAAACAGTGATGGTAGTGGAGCATGTCTTAGCTTCCACTTCACGCACTCACTGAAGAAAAAGAAAAAAGAAATAAAAAAATAAGGACTCAAGTGAAAGCATCCATGAGGTGCTTTAGTCCCATCATTGGGTTGGAAACCTCTTCTAAGGTGGCCCAGTGATGTCAAAAAAAAGAGAGAAAATAAGATCTCGGGGTGAAAACCTCCCTTGGAGGTGCCCAGGGTAGGCAATTAGGGTGAAAACCTCTCTGAGGCACCCTAGTTGTTTTCAAAAAAAAAGAAAAAAAGAGGAAAAGTGAATTTTCATTTGTATTGCAGGTTACAGGAGGACTACAGGAAGCAGAAGAAGGTGCAAAGGGAACCCTTACATCCACACCAGAACCTATCATATCTTCTCCCCACATTTCTCCATCATTTCTACCATTTCTTTCACCCCACTGTGTTCTTTTTCAAAAACTGTGTTTTCTACAAGAGGCTCTGTGTTTTCTATAGGAGGCTCCTGTGGAAATTATAGAGAGCCAGAAATGAATATAAAAGGCAGTTTGAGGGGCAGGGAAGCTTCATAAACAACCTATAAACCCTCCTACAGTCTTCAAACCTCCTTGCCATCACTTCCAAGCCTACATCACACCCCAAGCATCATTCTTCTTCTTGTCCAAGAAAAACACAGAAAAAAACAGTTTTGAGAAAAACAAAAAAAACAAAAATAAGAGAGTAAGAAGCACCATCCACCTTACCTGAAGCCTACCTACTACCTCTCCATCTCTATCTACACTTCTGAAATCATCCTCAAAACTCCAAGCACAGAAAGAAGCTGAAGTTTCAAGGGGAGAAATAGCTACACCGGCTCTTGTAGGAATTCCTATAGCAATTGATCCCATCAAAACCCAACACCAGCAACAAAAGAATGCACACATGAAGGTTGAAGAAGGCACCTGAAGCTTAGACCGAGCCAGAGGAGAACATGCATAAGACACAACCACACATCAGCAAGCAGACAACATGCATCAAAAGAAATCAAGGCACCTCACATCAAACACATTTGGATCACAGGTAAGTAACTAACTCGCTCCTCTGTTTGCATTTGTGTAATTAGAAGTCATGCAAAAGAAACGAGATGGTTGAGGTTGAATGAGGGAAAGGTGTCCAGTTAACTTGGCCACCTTCATCTAGTTAACTCCACTCATTCGAGATGTCACCCACACGTGCACACAGTAAACTCAAGAAAGATGTCAAGGATAGGTAATGGAGGAAGTGTGAACTTCGATGCAATCATGAGGGATGATTACGAGGAGGGGCCATGATGACAAGATAGGTGGGGACCAATGGTCTGAATATGGCCAACAAATACTTTTCCAGCTCACCCCGCATCACTGGAAATATCCATAAAGGGTAATAAGTACTCCTCCCCGAGCACTCTCACCACCTTTTCCTTCATTCTCTCCTCATAACTCAGCTACAACAGTCTCCTTGTGCCCCCACAGCCTCGTAACCATCGTCCTCCATCGATCTCTCCCATATTCCTACTCTCAGTGTTTTCTACAGGAGCACTTACAGGTTCTATAGGAGCACCTACAGGAATTCTACAGGAGGGACAACAGGCTTCTACAGGAGGGGCAGTGAGTTGTTTTGAAGGGAGAAAACACGGGTTTTAGCACGATTTTCGGTCTGAGGAGGTAGGTTCTATGCATGACCCCATTGAATATCCATATATTCAAGAAGTGGTTTCCAATTGAGGAGGAAATAAAGTCTTTAGGAGAGGAGAAAATACATAAGAAAATTTTCCTGCTTATTTAAAAAAAAACGCAGTCTCCTTTGTTTCTCTGTTTTTTTCTCGAAAAAAATTGTTGTCTCCATATCCATATTTGGTTTCCCAAATGAGTATCAACAAAATGACAGGAGGGTTCATGAGAAAGGAGCCCACTAACTCCACTAGGCTCCATACACATCCCCAAGTAGTGGACACATTCACAAGAGAAAATTGGATGAACTTTTTTGAGAAATTCTGAGGGTTTGATGAGGAGATTGCTCAAGAATTTGCCCTCTCTTTGGTCCCTCACACTAGAACACATGCCACTATCACCTTTAGAGGTATTTCCATGGAGATAACCCCTGAATTTATCAGTAGGGTCACTACGCTGCCTCTTGGGCTGCCTTGGAGTAAGGATGAAAAAACCAATTGGCGAGGCTACCAAGAAAAACTTCTTCCAAAACAATGAAACCCGTATAGAGGATAAAAATGGCATTAGAAGGGCTAGCAGACCATATCCTTGGGATGAGGTTAGCTAACAAATTACCAAATACATTTCCGGTGAGGGGAGGTACAACATTGTCTATGGTTATCACTTTAGAATCCTTCATGAATTAAGGTATGGCATGGACACTCCAACACCTCAGAAGCTCAGCATCCCCTACTTCCTCCTCCAGTCCCTCAATGACTTCAGCACTAAGGTTCAAGCATTAAATTCAGAGCAGCTAGCTCACCATGGGTTAATCAAAATTTTAGTGGAAGAAGCCCTCCATACATTTACACTCCCTATAGCATGGGAAATCTTCTGAAACATGACAACTGAGGATGACATAAAGGCCCTAACCTATGATGTCAGTCCTACTGGTAGTGAGGAGGAAAAGCAGCAAGGGGGAGAAGGTGAAGCCACTGGTGGCTTAGCAGAACTAGAAAGGAAGGAGGAAGAAACCAAGATAGAGGGGGAAAAAGTTGAAGAAACAGAGCAAACAGAGATAGAAAAAGAGACAGAAGGAGGAGAAAAAGAGGCATAAAAGGTGGAATAAGGAGAAGGGTCCCCTGAGACTCTGGAAAAGGAGGCAAAAGCTGCCCTCACTACCCTCAGTACACCAATCAAGCCAAAGCAATAGAGGAAAAGGCAGGCCTCCATGTATTTCAGGGATAGGAAGAGCATAAGAATCAAAACAGGCAAACCTCAGCCCTCTTCCAAAGTGCCAATCATAATTGAAGATTCACCCTCTGCCGAAGGGAAAGAATCCCCTTCCAAGGAACCTATCACATATGAAAGGGGGACTCCTAGATCTTCCACATGGAAGGAAAAGGTAGTACTACAGGGCCCAAAAACAGTCCTACAGGAGGCTCAGACAATTCTACATGAGGCATTGTCAAAACTACAGGAGACCCAATAGCTTGAGAAAAAGATAGAATAACAACCATAGGGGAAGGAGGAAGAACCAGAGATACAAGAACCTGATCCCCAGCCTAGTTTGGCTTCCTATTACAATCTGCTTGAGGGAGGAAGGATAATTCCACAAAAGTTTTCAATTCCACTATTCTTTGAATTAGAGAAAGAGAGAATAAGAACACAGATGGATGCAAATAGCCAAATCCAAGGGAGTTGAGGATGCTGGCCATATGGAAAACAAACTCAGAGAAATGGGTAGAGAGTTGAGTGATATCAGAAATAGGGAAGGAATTACAAGGAGCCACCTTGAAACTGAAAATGAATTGTTAAGGAGGCAGTTGCAAGAGAAGGAGACTCAGCTAGCATGCATGGCCAACTTATCCATGGAGGCATTGCAATGTAGAACACCAGCAAAATCCTATGGCCTATATCTCAAGGACCAATGGTTACAATTCCAGATAAAGACTTTGGCACAAAGAGGCACCATTCCCTTCCAAGATTACAGGCAGTTTATGGATCTGTGTGACCAAAGCACATCAGAGGATAAGGCAAAAATGGAAGAATTCTACCTACATAACATGACCCTCACAGACATGAATGTATGGGACCCCAACGCCAGGCTAGGGGACATGCAACTGATGGCCATGGCCTCATGGATGAACCATGAAGAGTTGAGGGCAGCAGAAATAAGAAGATTGATGATAAAAGAGTAGAATGAGCCATTAATGATAAGAGCTGAGCCATCAGATCCCATGGCACTCATAAGCACACACAACCTACTTGCCAATAATCCTCAAATTGCTCCTAGATATATAAGTGATCAGGCACAAGCCATTACACACTTTGAGGATATGCAAAGGCTACTTGGGGATGATTGTGTGCATGCATGCATGAGGAGATGGAACACCTTACCACACAGTTTGCAGAACAAGGAATATCATTCCTCCATGAGGATGAAGGAGGCATTAAGAAGAGTGTCAATGTACAAGCGCTCCATGCAGAGGCTGAAGGTCAACTGGATTGGCCTCAAACTGAGTCCCTCGCTGCTGTTAGGCATGCTGGAAGGCAGAAGAGAAGAAGAGGAGGAGGTGAAGTGGGAAGAGATAGATAGGAAGGCAAGATTCTATGACAAGGAAGAGCAAACCACATCAGAAGCTTGGGATGCTAGGGAGGTCGCCAGGGCCATAAAAGATGAGGAGATGGACTAAGTTTCTCAGAGGATGAGTAACACTTTCTGTAGGGCGTGATGATGAGCCTCATAAATGGGTAATTATATGGGCTCATTTTACCTCCTAACCTAGTCAAATCAACCATTCTCTTAACTTATTACATGAATTTCTGATTATGTTTATGCTTATAAAGTGAGTTGAGTTAGTTATTGTGCCATGTGGTCTAATGTGCATTTAATGCAGATTATTGATGATTTTTGAGGTCAAAGTCAAGGATCTAGTGGAAAAATGGCAGCAATAACTCGAAGTGGACAAAGGAGAGGACTTATAGGAGGGAATCACCCTCATTTATTACTGCCCACTTCAAATTCCCCTTCTTTCAACTCGGAGTACAGGCAGTCGAATCATGCACTAGAAGGCAACCGAGCAAGTGGAGGAGGACTGATGATTATCTCGAGTTTATGGAGCCAAGCCTCTCTGATTTTAAGGAAGTTGTTGGTAGATTCATTTGCATAAGTAGAGAGGCCTAGGGCCTCACTAGGGTTGGATTTTTGTTGTATTTTTGCTTATGTAAACTCTACTCAACTTCGAGCTTATTATTTTGTGACAGTTTCATGTAATCTTGCTATGTTTTGGAAATAAAGATGGAATCCTTTTTGAGTTAGCACTGAGTTACCTCAGAGGGCTGAATATCTTGGGTTAGGGCCCAATCCAAGCAACCAAGCTCCTCTTTACTTGTATTTGTATGTTTTATTGCAGTTTGTAGATTAGGTTGTTAGATGTATTTCTTTTATGGTTAAGAATAGGTTGCTTTTGATGATTTAGTAGTCTGCTTCCATTTGTTCTTTCTATAGCAGGTTAAGCAGTGATAAAGAGAAGATTCAAAAGGCTAGAAAGAGTGCCTTGGCCTCTCTTCCTCCCTTTGAGACCATGATTTGAGTCAAAGACCCTCTTGCTGCCCCAAAAACACAGATTTTCCTCATTCATAGGACTTCTAGTGTTTGTAGTTTTTTTGTAGGTTAATAGTCTAGTTTTTCCTTGCTTCAGATCTTCTTCATCATGCTCACTTCTTTATTTGCAATAGTATTCTTTCATGCTTTCCTTTCCTACAGTATTTCTCAGCATTTCCTTTCATAGATCATAGTTTAGACTAGTTTGATGCAAAACTCTGTTTTTCTAGATGCACTCATTTCATTGCTTGTTTGATCCTATTGGTTGACTGTCTATTCCTTTGTAGAAAATCTCTTCTAGCAGTAGGTCAGCCTATCAACCATCACATCCTCCATCTGGCCCATGCCCTACAGGTCGCCCAAGCCTCACCTCAATTCTGCATTAGTTTCCTGCATTTTTCCTAGGACTTCTTCCTCTCTCCTTGAGAAAATCCAATCATCTTTCTCTCTCTTGGTGGTTCATGGTAGACCATAGGCACCCTAGCACCTCATTCCAATCTTCATCTACCTTTTTCACCCCCTCTCACACCCTCAAAATAGTGAAAACGGCTCTTGGCCTCCTCTTGTAGGCCTCCTGTAGAACGTTGTTTTTCCTCCCGTAGATTTCCTGTCTCCTCCTGTAGATTTTATTGTAGGCTTTCTTTTGAAGGCCGAGTGTGGGAAAAGCCTCTAGAAGGCCACCTGAGACCTCCTAGGACCCATCCACACCATCCTACATCCCCTCAAGTACCAAAACCGCCCTCCAACGCCACCTATTCGCTGCCACACTCACACACAATAAATTTACATGCATGTCAATTTCACATAAAAATACATAAAAATCCAAAAATAGGTTTTTTTCTTATTTACTTCCAGAAATAGCATAGTTAGATGTTGTTTACTTCCTTGATTATATAGTGGAATTCCTTTCATGGTTTTTATAGTGCTTTCTACAAAAGTAGAATTGGTTGGTTAATTAGGATTTACTAGGGTTGCTTTACATTTCAGCCTTTCTCCTTTCTGCAATTAGAGTAGCATTTGTAGAGTAATATTTCTCTCCTTTTATCACATATAGAGCTTCTTCTGAAATCCATAGAAGTTGGCTTGAGCTCCTAGTGATCTTGCGTCGGGCTGACCAAGTGACAACCCACAGTAAGAACTAGTACTTGTGCATACAGCACCGATGCTTCCAAGTTTGTTACAAACTACTAGGTTGATAAGAGTAAAGTAGGCAGCCCAGGAGTTGCAGCATTATTGCTGCAATACTAGTGCTCACCAACTGTTAACTCACTATTAGTTCTCTCAATTAGTTTGAGAACTAATTTAACTGAACTGACTCATGAAACTCAGTTTTCTATTTTACAACTCAAAATTAACTCACATTGGACTCCTATAAAGTAGGGAAAACATATACATGACTTCCAAATGACTTCCAACTCAAATTTCTTAAGTTAAGTAAGTTTAATAACTTAATTTAAATATTTTAAGTTGTTATGAGAATATAATTTGAATTTAATTCATAGTTTAATTCAAGGACAAATTAAACTGGAATTTCTTGTTTCCATTTCTCAACAGTTGATAACACAAAATATCACTGCAACTAATCATTGTTTGATTTTTCAAATCTCTTAGGGTGAAAATAGCGAAAGGATGAGCAATGGAGCGATAGAAAAAATTAAATTTGGAATAGGTTTCAATGGTTTAGGTCAAATTACCATTATTGGTGCGTCAAGATTTATTAATTGGAACATTGGCGGGAGCATTAAATAACTTAACGGATACATTTTCTAAGTTATCAAAAGGTTTGTTGATGGTTAGTTTAGCAGAGGCGATAACAACTTGCTAGATTATCGAAAGCATTGGCAAAGGTGTTGGTAGTGAGTGGAAGAGATTTGCAGGGGGGTGGGTAGGTGGTAAGTGGTTTAGGATGGGGGGTCTCGCAATGCATGGGAGTGTGTCACGTAATGAGAGGCGGTAAAGGGAAAACAAATTTGAATACCCCCCCCCCCCCCAACATTATCCGTCGGGAGTGGGGGTGGAGGGGGGGGGGTCTCGCAATTGCTTGTTAGCTGTTGATTCATATAGGTACAATGTTGGCCATTGGAAAGTGAACTTTGTTTAGCTCCTTTAGCGCAGTTCATTATTTGCATAAAATAATAATTTAAACTAATTTTTTCGCATACAAAATTTAAAAGTGGCATTTGGACTTGCTCACTTATTACAAAGTGTAGAAAATAAATTTTAACTAAATTTTTGAAAGAAACTTATTCATTTAAAAAGATAAAATGCACAGGTAAAATTAAGATACAACATCAGATCCATCTGGGGACTGCTTCCCCCTGCGGGATGCAGAGAACCTACAGATCCATGTGCCTTCTCCGCGGGCTGTGGAGTCTTTGCTATGAAAACACATACTTGCTTTGGAAATTTAAACAAAACCAGATATATACAATGTTGGTGATGAAAACTTACTTAGTACTGGATGTAATTTTTTAAATATTTCCCATTTACTAGCAATGAGAAATATTCTCCTTCTAAATTCTGAAGAATAAAGGTATTATTTCCTTTGACTTCTGCAATGTTGAAAGGTCCCAACCAAAGGTTGTTGAACTTTCCATGCTTTCCTTTTTCTTCTCTTCTTGCATCCCATATGAGAACTAAGTCACCTTGTCTGAAATCCCTCTCTCTATCTTTTCTGTCAAACAAACTTTTCATCTTGTCCTGATATTGTAGAAGTTTGTGTTGAACTTCTTCCCTATCCTGATTCAACTCAATAATTTGATTTATCCTTCTTGAAAAATCATCAGTCTCTTCATATGAATCCTGCAAAAATTTCATGACTGGAAATGCTAACTGAGTAGGGAAAATAACTTCTATTCCATAAACAAGCTGAAAATGAGATTTACCAATAGACCTTTTAGGTGAAACTCTGTTTGCCCATACTGCATATTTCAAATGACTATCCCAATTTCTTTTATGATATGCTAACACCTTCTTGATGACTTTGATTAGACTTTTGTTTGATGATTCTGCCAACCCATTCCCTTGTGGATAATAAGGTGTAGAGTGATGTAAATAAATCTGATATTTTTGACAAAATTAAATCATCTTAATGCTACTAAAAGATTGAACATTATCTGTAACTATTTATCTTGGATAGCCAAATCTAGACAAAATGTTTTCTTCAATAAATTTCATAACTACTACATCTATTGCATTCCTTATAGGAATAACTTCTACCCACTTTGTGAATTGATTAGTTGCTTTAAGTATCCATTTGTGTTGATTATTTGAAGAAGACACTGTTTCACCAATGAAATATAATCCCCACTACAAGAAAGGTGCTTCCACAGAAACTGGAACAAGAGGGAGTTCTTTTAACCTTTGTTTTCCCATAAATATCTAACAGGGAATATAAATTCTGACCTTTGATCCAACCAGTACAAACAAATTTTCCTAGTAGAATCATACTCTGAGTATTTTATGTGATGTTTCTTTCCAAGCATAATTACTCCATGAAATTGTTCAATCAACCCCTCTGTTTCAATTTCAGTTAAGAAAAATAAGAGTATATTTAACGGATCTTTCCGATACAGATTTTCATTGACCATAAAATATTTCATGGCTCTAAGCTTGAGAGATCTACATTGATTACTTATGAATTGAACAATGTATACAAATTCACATAGGAAATTTACAATATCTTTATACCAATCTGACAATAAAAACTTTTCATTAATATGCAAAGGAAGTGGCATTGAATTGGGAGAAGGTTATTGTGGATTCTTCTTCTTTGAAACCTGCATTATTGAATTAATGCCCAAAATTTTGCAGTTTGATTCTGCCAACAACTTAGCTAGACCATGTCTGTTCACCATATTTTTAGGTTTGATATCTAAATCAAATTCTAGGATCTTACCAATCTATTTCCTCCTCTTTCTATCTGTATCAGGCTGAATCAAATCTGTATTTACTACATTATTAGGCACATAAGAAATTATGGAAGAATGCAAGACATAAATTCTAAAAGCTTTCAAAGCTTGTACCAAAGCATAAGCTTGTTTTTCTATTATGTCATATTTAAGTTCTACATCCCTCATGACTTTGCTAAAGAAATAAATTGGTTTCTCATGTTGATATTCATTTCTCTACAATAAAAATGTTGTTATTGTGGTATTTGAAGCAAAGGAGAAAATACTGAAAAAAGTTTTGAATTATCAGGACTAGCAAGGACTGGTGCTTCATAAATTTCTTTCTTGATATGGGAAAAAGAGAATTTATATTGTGTGGTCTATTTGAATTCATTATCTTTCTTGAGCATATTAGTAATGTCTTTAACAATTTCAGCATAATTAGATATGCACCTTCTTAAAAAAATTTATATTCCTTAGGAATGTTTGAATTTCTTTCTTATTTCTGGGCAAACTGATTACCTGAATTACTGAAACTCTTTTAGGGTTAATTATAACTCCTTCTTTTGAAATAATATGTCTTAACAATTTCCCTTCCCTCATGTCAAACAACGATTTTTTAGGGTTAAGAGAAATTCCAAATTTTCAAAATCTCTGAAAGACTTTCATTAAATGTTTGATATTTTTTGCATCAGACTCAGAAAATACTGTCAAATTATCAAGGTAAATAACTATGAATTTTTTTACCTTAACAACAAATTCCCAATCCATGACTCTCTAAAATGTGGCACTAGCATTAATCAAACCAAAAGGCATTTTGGCATACACGAAAGTCCCCATGGATTTGTGGATGCTGTCTTTTCTCTGTCTTCTTGGCTGACCAAAATCTAATTGTATACATAAAAACCATCCAACATTGAAATCCTATCATAACATATTCCTATTTGAAGCAATTGCTTCATTTTTGGTAGTGGATAATTATCTTTCAATGACAATTTATTCAGGTTTCTAAAATCAACACACAATATTATTTCTCCATTCTTCTTTCTAACATGCACCAGGTTAGCTATCCATTCAGAATATCTTAAAGGAACAATAATTTTTTCATCTAACAACTTCCTTACCTCTTTCTCAATAATGGGCAACAAAACTGGATTAATCCTTCTCAATTTTTGTTGAAATGGCTTAGCTCCTGGTTTCAAAGGAATTTTGTGTTCAATGATGGTTGTATCATAAGTTTTCAGATCTTCATAAGACCATGCAAATACATATTTGTATTCTTTGAACAAGTTGACATATTTTTCTTTAATATCATGAGGCAAAATTGCTGAGATTTTAACATTCTTTATTTCTTCTGCAGTGCCAATATTGCAATCTTGTATATTTTCTTGTTGTGAATTTAACAATGTAGATTTTGGTACTTCATTTTGATCAAACAATTTTTCAAGAGGGACTAATCCCTTTGGAATATGATTGTTAGACAACTGGATGATATCATGATCAACTATTTTATATTTAAATTCATATCTAACTCATCACCATTTTCTTTTACTTCATCATTGTTTTCTTCTTCAACATGCAAGGCAAAAAATTCAACAATGGTCTACAAAAAATTCTTCAATTGTTCATCATCTTCAATGACTTTCTAGTGTCTTAAATTATCCGGAATAAAGACTTATACTTCACTTCAATTTGATACTATAACTATAAGGAATCTGGAATTTTGAAAGTACTTGTAGAAACTGCCAAGAAATCTTCATGAATTTTATCTTCTCTTGGGATAGCTGAAATATTAAAATCTTGAAAATATTTTTCCTTTACAATCCTATACTTCATTTATGTAAGCTTTAAGTCTAGGATGTTTTGTTTGATAGAGATTTCTGACCTATTTCACTATCAATTATGAATCACCAAATACTGTTAGATTTTGCACTTTCCATTAGGGGAATTTTGAGGTCTAAAATGGGCCTCCTAAGGAAATTATAAAATAATTGTGGAAATAATAAAATAATATTAGATTATATCATCAAATTTTAGAGGGGAAAAAGAAAAAACTATATTTTCAACTTATCTCCCTATGGGTTTACTCAAATTTTGAGCGGAAATGCTCATTGGATGAAAAATTTGATTTCTCCTATAAGGATTACCCATGTTGCATGCTTTTGATGGACCCTGCTACACGAAAAATGAGAAATACATGGAAAAAAATGTGATTGCATTGAGAAATACATGAAAAGTGTGATTGCAATCACATTTTTTTCCATGTATTTCTCCTTTTTCATGTAGCAAGGTCCATCAAAAGTATGCAACATGGGTACTCTTTGGATGAGGAATTAAATTTTGCATCCAATGAGTAATCCCTCTCAAAATTTGAGTAAAACCTTAGGGAGATATGTTGAAAATACGAGTTGAAAAAATAGTTTTATTATTTTATTATTTTTTTATATTTTTACTTTTTTACTCCAAAAATGGTGAATCATCCCCCATGGTTGACATCATCATCTTGAATCCTATTGGTTCTTATAAAGTTTATTTTGGTTGTACATTTTTCTTAGGAGGCCCATTTTAGATCTCAAAATTTCCCTAATGAAATTTTAGGCTAACTATAATCCCAAAATTAAAGCCTGACATTCTACCACATTATTAGTGACAAAATCTAACTTAAAGTATTGATTAAGGTTTTTCTTTTTTGGTGAAATCAAAACAATTCCTGCCCCAACTCCATCTTTAGAAAAAGCTCCATCAAAATACATTTTCCAGAGATCACCCTCTGAGGCTTGAGGAACATTTATGGTGTCTTCAATTCTGTTTTATGGATTACAATGATCATTTGTAGCCAAAATAAAACACCCTAGATCTTGATCAATAACATATATAGGATTATATATTGTTTGATTAGCTTTGTAGACAAAGTTTATAAATATGACTTCCCTATACAACCTTAAATGCTCACCTCCATAAACATGAATGGTAGCATAGGACATATCCATTTGTAAGCTTCCTCCATTCTTAGCACAACAGCATCTTGATAATAACATACAAAACTTAGGAGGGATGTCTGGCACTACTATATCCATTACTATGCCTTTGACATGAATTTGAGCAAGGGTAATAAAAAAATCTTTGATTAACCCCAAGCATGGTACTTTCTTTGAATCAAATGTATACAAGTCATGATAAGGCCTGGTAATTTGCAACTCAAGTTGATTCATGAAAACTTTAGGCATCAAACCATGAGAAGCACCAGAATCTAGCATACAGTTGTACAATTGAAAATCATGAACCTTTAATGTAATATAGAAAGGTGGCACACTTTTATCTATCACGTCTGAACTAGGCCCAAAAACTACTGAAGGCTTCGCATCCTATAGGCTAATCACATCTCCTTCAACATCTACTCTTGAAGACTGTATCCATTTACAAACCTGTTGCTTATAACCTGGATTTCTGGAAAGTTCAGATAAGGGAATTAGAATTGCTACCCTTTTTAATTCTCTTTCTACATTGAAAACAATATGGACATGTTTTTGTAGTAGACTGATCTTATGGTTGATTATGGGGTTGAATGGATGAAGTTTTTGAAATTTTCTCTGGTGGGATATCAAAAGTAACATTTTTTGAAGGTTTACCAGGGCCTTGTCTAGGTCTCAAATCATATCTTTTATTTAACTCAACGATCAGAAATTCGAAAAAAAACTTAGTATTTGGACATTTCAGCAGATGGTTCATTTTGAGTGGGATGAGGAATTTGATTGAGAGGAACAATATCATTTTCAACAAGATGGTCACTGGAATAATTGATATCATTGGTCACAACTGGTATGATTTATTCAGGGTGTTGATCATCAATCATTAATGGAGGTTGAATTTTCTGGTCTGTGGCTGAAAAGGTATCCTATATTGTGTCTTAGGTCTATTTACATTTTGTTAATCCATTCTTGGCTGAGTTTCCATTATTGAAATTTGATTGGACAAATTTCTTAGTAATGAAGTTATCTCATCAATTTTGTGTCCCCCTTATTTATTCTTTGATGATGAACTAGTTTCTTCTTTAGCTTTAATTTTCCTTTCAACTTTTTTTTCCTTGGATTTCGATTTACTAGATGTTGATCTATTAGATTCTACCTCAATTGCATTGGTCTACATATCTGCTAAGGTTTCAAATTTTATTTCTCTAAGCATTAAAGAAAAGTCATCATCAAAACCTTTAGAAAATATAACTTTAACTACAATGACTGGGGGTTTACTGTCTAGAGGCTTCTTAGTGTAAATCTTATTAAATATTTTTATAAAATCAGCAACAGGTTCATTGGGGTTCCTCTTCAAATCTTCAAATTCTGTTAAGTAATACATACGATCTTTTTTAATTCCCCGTTGATTTTTGAAGATATTTTTAATTTAGACCATGTATTTATATAATTTGATTGTGACTGCTTGAACCATACTCTAACATTTCCATCTAATGATTAGATAAATAGTCTGGTATAGAAATCTTCATGTTAAATGTTTATATTGTCTACAAAATCTAGAAATGTAGCCAAATGATCTTCTGTAGATGGTCCTGTTTCTCCATTAAACCTGGGCAAATGTTTCAAATATCCTTTAGGAATATCATGAAGTTGATTTTCTGGTGGAAGTACTAATGTTGCATACTGAGCTATCATAATTGGTCTAAATCCAATGACATGTTGTTATGGTAAAATTGTTTATTTAGGAGATACAACTTTTCCAAAAGATGATTGATGTGGAATTGTAGGATTTTTGAGAAATTGAGGATGAACGACTAGCTTTTAGACTCTAGGGATGATTTTTTCTAGATCTTCAAAGACTAAAGGATTAGTATAAATACTAAATCCTTCTACAGGCTTGGCAGAAGTACAAGGATAAGTATGTATAACAAAGGAAATAAAATCATCAGGTTTAAATTCGAGAAATTCAAGTTCAATATGTATTAGATGCTTCTAAATGGGAGGTAGGAAGCTCAAAGGATTCAAGCTGGTAAACTAATAAAGTAGATTGAAGGTGACTCACATTGTGATATTGCTTCATGTGGAAGAGAGACAGAAGTAGAAGTAGAAGTAGAAGCTTCTAGTCTACGTCTAAGAGATGCAATTATCACATGTCTCTATGGATCTTCTAATGGAGAGAAGAGTTGAGGATTTGAATGAGATCTAGTATGCCTGCATGAAGCCAGATTTAACTAGTGGAGTTTCTAAGTGTAATATTTTATCTTGCTAACCTATTATTCACCATTAAGAGGGAAGTCTTATTGTTGTACCAGGGAAAAGAACTTCAAACTCCGTTCCCCGAAAATGGCACCAATTGTTGAGAAATAGCAACAAGAAATTCTAGTTTAATTTGTCCTTGAATTAGTCTGTGAATTAAATTTGCATTCTATTCTCATAACAACTTAAAATAGTTAAATTAAGTTTATTAAACTTACTTAACTTAGGAAATTCGAGTTGGAAGTCTTTTGGAAGTCATGTATATGTTCTTCCTACTTTGTAGGATTCTAGTATGCGTTAATTGTGAGTTGTAAAATAGAAGACTCAGTTTCATGAGTTAGTTCAGTTAAATTAGTTCTCAAACTGATTGAGAGAACTAATAGTGAGTTAATAGTAAGTGGTGACACTAATGAACTCCACCAGTGCTACTCTAGTTAATTGAATTTTTACTCATCAGAAACTCATGCATGTCAATTCTAAGAAAGACCCAGTTGAGACTAGAGTGCAGGCCCGACAATGTACCATTTGTTTTAGATTTTTATGAGTTTCACAGATAGTGCATTCAATTAGGAACCATTCCTTAAGGGATTGCACTATTTTTAGAGGCTTTATTTCCCTTTAAATACAAGTTATCCTTCATAGGAATTACACACTGGAATAGAGACTTGGAGAGCTTGTGAAGAGGCTAAGCTTTGGCCTTGAGCTTGCTTATGAGTTGGAGATTGAATTTTTTGAGTGTTGGGATTGTTCTAGAGAGAACAAGCATTGTAATTTCATCTTGATTTTCCGAATTAATACAAAACAGATAGTGGGGTTTTGAGCTGTGGCTTTCCCCGGATATTTATTGTGTTATGTGCCTTTGATTCTCTTCCTCTATTGATTATTGTTTGCTTGATGTTTATGGGCTTCCGCTGTAAAGAGTAGAAGTAGATTCTTGTCTCTTGCTTTAGCAAATTGCATTAGCTTGTGAATATATAGGATTTTCTACATGGTATCGGAGCAAGATTGTTTTTTGGGCCGAGAGTTTGCATAGCATATCTGAGAATTTATGTGCAAAATTTTCAAAACAAATTGCTGATTTGGATTCCTTAGGAAAAGATACCCAAATTCAAAAAAAAAAATGGTTGAATCAGAGTTCGGATGAGGGAGATATCACTGATTTAAAATCAGCTCTCTAGAGGAGATTTCTAAGTTTTGAGTTTCTAGGTTACAGGTGAAAGTCGAATTTGAAATACATACTTCAGAATCAGCAGATGGTATTCCATGGGTTGAGGCTTGAGTATGCCTTGGAAGGAAGCTCGAATTTCCTAGCCTGGAGGGACATTATGGGGGTTGTGCTAGAGGACAATGGCTTGAAGGAATTTGTTGAACAATAAATTCCTAAGACAACATCTACTGTTGCACAGAACTTGGCCGAGTGGAAGAAGTGTGTGGCGAAGGCAAGGTGGATAATCCTTGAGGAAGTTTGACATCATATTGTCTCGAGTCTCCATGGAAAGGAAACCCGACATTCTATGTGGAAAAAATTGATGAACTTGTATCAGAATAGCTATGATCAAAGGAGGTTAGCACTGAAGGATAAACTTCGTAAAATCAATATGGAGAAAGACGAGACGATTCCAAAGTACTTGACCAAGTTCACTCAATGTCGGGATGAACTTGGAAGTGTTGGAATCACGGTTTCCAAGGAGGATATAGTGGGTCTTTCTCTTCTTGGACTCCCAAAGAGTTGGCATAGTTATTAGGATTCTGTCAATGGTCGAGAGATGTTGCCAGATTGGGAATGACTATGGTCGGATTTGATGCAGGATGAGATCAGGAGGAACACTAGGGATGGCTCTTCATCAAAGACTGATGATGAAGAGAATTGTGCATTAGAGATTAAGGCAATGAAGGGGAAAGGTAAAATTTCCCATTCCAAATCAGATTCTTATCATGGAGGTAAGAAGAAGGACATGATGAAAGTTAAATGCTTTCATTGTCACAAGATGGGTCACTTTTCTAAAAATTTCCAATTGAAGAAGTCCAAGGGGAAGTCCTCAGGAGGACTGGTGGATGAGGCTTTGGCCTTCCAATTGGAATTGGAATTTTCCCTCATTGCATGCATGGTGTCTTCAATGATAGGAAGTGCTTGGTACTTAGACAATGGAGCTTCATTCCACATGACTAGCAACAAAGAGTTATTCAGTGAACTGGAGGAGAAAGATCTCAAGATGCATATCGAGATGGGTGACGACAGTAAGTATAGTGTTACTGGTGTGGGAACTATGACTTTTCAGAGGGAGCATGTGGCTCCACTCACCTTGAATAATGTTATGCATGTACTTAGATTGACAAAGAACTTGGTATCCATTGCCATGCTTGAGGATAGAGGCTATGATGTGACCTTTTCAAAAGGAAAGACGTTCCTTCGACACATATCCATAGGTCAAGTAAAGAAGATACAGATTCGAGTTCACAATATCTATAAGATAGAGGTAGAGGATTGTGCTGCTTTGAGTTCAAAAGCGAAAAAGATGTTGAGCCGAGATGTCGACAAGTTGTGGCACAGGTGATTGGGTCACTCACATCAGGGGGCTTTGAGGATATTGCAGCAACTATCTACTGGTCTTCCCAAAGGTACACTTGAGCAAGTTGATACATGAAAGGGTTGTGCTTTGGGAAAATACACCAAGCCTTCCTTGGAGACAGAGACAGTCGAGAAGAGTCTATTATGGAGAGAGTCCATTCAGATGTGTGTGGACCATTCTCGACAACATCCATAGTTAAACACAAGTATTATGTTATATTTGTTGATGACTATTCTCATAAATGATGGATATTTTTTATGCAGAAAAAGGATCAAACTTTAACAAAGTTTTGTGAGTTCAAAGCATTGGTAGAGAAAGAGTCTGTCAAGAAGGTTAAAGCTCTATGGAGTGATAATAGTGGTGAGTATGTCTCCAATGATTTTAAGAATTTCTATGCAGCAGAAGGGATTAAACGAGAGTTGATGGAACCACATAACCCTCAACAGAATGTGGTTTTCAAGAGGAAGAACAGGAGCATAGTAGGGGCAACAAGGGTGATGTTGCATGATCAAGGACTACCACTATACTTGTAGGCTGAGGCATGCAACATAGTGGTTTATGTTCAGAACCATAGCCCACATTGGATACTTGAGATGAAGACACCAGAGGAGGCTTATTCTGGTAAGGGGCTAGATGTTGGTCACCTCAGGATTTTTGGGTCATTGGTTTATTGCCATGTGACCAAATATGCACGAAATAAGCTTGAGCCAATAGAAGAGTTGGGGATATTTATGGGTTACACTAATACGCCCCACAAATATGAGGTGTAGATGCTGAGCAGTCAGATAACAGTGGTTCGCAGGGATATGAGGTTCAATGAGGAGAAGGCCATGTGAGTATCCCTTGAGAGGGAGATTGAGCTACATTCTGATGAGGAGATTTTAGCTCCTAAGGCTGAGGGGCCTCTGATTGATTTTGGAGCATCCACATACAGAGGTTTAGAGAGTGGAGACATCCACTTAGGATGAGTTTTCAATAGAGGGACGAAAGAGCACTAGAGAGGCTAACAAATTTTTGGATGATGCACAGGAGAATGTGGGAGCACCCTCTTCTCAGCACAAACAGAGGAGATCACCAGAGAGGTACATTGGATACATGGCACTTATGGGTGCATGTTTTGTGACAGATCCATCTTCCTTCTAGGAAGCAGTGCAACAGTTAGTTTGGGTTGATGTGATGGTGGAGGAGTATGAATCCATAGTTCAAAACAATGTTTGGGATGTGGTCCCGAGACCCGAGGACAAGTCAGTTGTGAGCTCTTGTTGGCTTTACCAGGTAAAGCAAGTTGTATATGGCAGTTTGGAGAAGCATAATGCTAGATTTGTGGCCCATGGATTTTCACACGTAGAGAGGATTAACAATGGTGAGACCTTTGCTCCAGTTGCAAGGTACTTGTCAATTAGATCTATTTTTTCACTATCAGCACAGATGGGTTGAAATATCCAACAAATGGATGTGAAGACTGCCTTCCTCAATGGCATGATTGAGGAAGAGGTGTACATAGAGCAGCCCGAAGGTTTTGAAACCTTGGACTCAAGAGAGCATTGTATGGGTTGAAGCAAGCATCCCGTGCTTGGTACACCATGATAGATAGTTACTTCTCTGGGTTGGGCTTCATGAAGAGTGAAGCAGATGAGAACCTGTGTCACATAGTGGTGGAAGGTAAGTTATTGATCATTGTACTTTATTTAGATGATCTCATACTGACAGGTGATGAGAAGCTCATCCAATCTTGCAAGGAGGACCTTGCAAGAGAGTGTGAGATGAAGGACATGGGGCTCATGCATTACTTTATTAGCATGGAGGTATGGCAGGGACATGGGGAGTTATTTGTATCTTAGGGAAAGTATGCCAATGAGATAGTCAGGATATTCTGCATGGAGAGCAGTAAACCCATGGAGACTCCTCTAGCTAGTAACTGGAGGATGGAGGATGCTACTTTAGGGGAAGTCATGGAAGCTACTGTTTACAGACAGCTTTGTTGGCATTATGAGACAAGTGTTGTCCTTGATGGCAAATCTCACTGAGAACAAATCATAGTGCAGAAGGATAGCAGCAAGGAATTGATGATCAGTCTACAAGTATGAAGAAAAATATATACACGCTGGTTCACTATATACCAAGTTGCGTATACAAGCAGGTTCACTATATACCAAGTCGCGTATACACAGGTTCGCTATATACCAAGTCGCGTGTACACGCTGGTTGGATTCAGTAAAAGCGCGTGTATGTGGAAAACTTATCTTTGGTCCACGACGGTTATTCCTTGGAAGTTGTGCCTATGGTTTTGGACCTTGGTGTCTCGACGGACGTGTTGATCCCTAGTTTTGAAGATGATGGTATTGGATTTCTATGGTTTTGGCTCTTGGTATTGAACAAGGCCTAAGGCTATATAAGGAGAAGGAAATCATTAGGCAAAGGTATCTGAAATGTCTTGAATATCTGATGAAGTATTAGATCCAGTATGCAGGTTATTGGTTGATGATGTATTGCTTGATCTGAGCTAAGGAGAGATCTCATCGGTTGATGAAGAACAAGATCTAAGGAGAGATCAGGATCAAATGGTTTGAAATGAACTATCTTTATATAGTTGATTATGCGTATTTCTAGATCTGCATGACTGACGCAATATTATGTTCTGGGTATAACTGATGTCTGGTACAACTACAAGTTATGAAAAATTATTTTTAGATCTGTACACAGGTTGTCTTCGGTAAAATCGCGTGTATACGCGGGTTGCCTTCATTGTAGTAGCGTATATCTTTTGGAGCTTGATTTTTGGGTTGCAGCTGGGTCTGATTGTTATTGCAGAGTTCTGTAGTCTGCTCTGTGTTCTGGTGACTGGGTTTGACAGGGTTTCAGTGGTTCAGTGATTCAAAGATTGATGATGCTAGTATTGGTTGTTTTATGCTTCAATGATTTGTGAATGAATCATGGTCTTCAGATTGTAATGTTGTGTTTCAGGAGTATCCAGTCTGAAAATTGATGAAAGTGGTACCTGAAGGAAAGAAGATTGTAGGCCAGCACCTACGTACTAGTATCTTAGCTAGTACAAGAGCAAAGGGGGTTGGAGCTCCCTTCCAAGGAAGTTTGGAGAACGAGAGAAGGTTGAAGCCTTCTGCAGGTTGTAGCCTGCGTACTAGTATAAGGCTGCACCAGTACAAAAGATTGTAAACTGAAGTTCTTATTAAAGAAGGATAGAGACGACTTGCAGCAGGTGGTTTTCACCCACATTGGGTTTCCACCTTATATCATGGTGTTCATGTGTGTGGCTTTTGTGTGATGATCTGTTCTGTTATACTGCATCTGTTTACTCTTAATATGGTGAATAATGACCTGATGCACTTAACTGAAGATAAACTAACTGAATTATAAGTTTTCTGGTTATACGCTGTTTTCTTTAGACACAGTAGCGTGTACACGCTGGTTCACTTAACTGAAGTAGCGTATATGTTTCTGAGCACTGAAAAAGTTTTATTGATCTGATAATACTGATTCACCCCCCCCCATCTCAGTATTATTTCCAACAATTGGTATCAGAGCAGGTCCTTCAGAGAAGCTTGATCGCTTGAAGGTAGATCGTTCATCATGAGCAACTACGAGAGAGAAGCATCAATCAGGCCACCGGTTTTTGATGGGACAAACTTCAATTATTGGAAGGTAAGAGTTACTGCCTATCTTCAATCTCTTGGTACAGAAGTTTGGGACATCGTAGAAACAGGCTATGCTTTTCCTTCAGCTACTCCTACAGATGCAGCTGAGAAAAAGAAGTATGAAACAAATGCGAAAGCAGTCAGTACCCTATTAGGATGTATATCCCAAACGGAATTCATGAAGGTAATGCACTACAAATCCGCAAAAGAGATATGGGACAAAATTGTCACGAGCTATGAAGGAGATGAACAGGTAAAGCGTGCTAAACTTCAAACTCTCAGGATTCAGTATGAGACTCTCAAGATGTATAATGATGAAAGTGTGGCTAACTATTTTCTTTGGGTAGATGAGATTGTTAATTGTATGAAAAATTTGGGTGAAGAAATAAAAGAGGCTATAGTGGTTGAAAAGGTTCTAAGATCATTGTCCCCCAAGTTTGAATCTAAAGTATCTGCAATAGAAGAAAAGGAAAATCTACGAATCCTTACTATGTCTCAGCTACATGGAATTCTAACTGCTTATGAAATGAGAAAGGGAGGTCCATCAGACAGAAGAGAAGCTGCTTTCAAGGCATCAGGCAAAGAAGATTATTATGAAGCAAGCCACGTCCCAGAAGAAGAGGAATAAGAATCAAATTTTGTCAGAAATCTTCAAAGGGGTTCTGGAAGGTTCAGAGGTAAGTTACCTTTTAAATTCTTTGCTTGTGGAAGAGTAGGTCATTATGCTGCAAAATGTCCTTATAAGGATAAAGGAAAGGAACCTGCTAGATGGAACAAGAAACAGAGTGCAAATAAGAAAAGCTACTACACTCATGAAGATAGTGATGGTCTATCGAATAGTGATGAAGATGAACGAGGTAATGAATATAAGTTGTTAATGGCATTTGAAGATGATGATTATATGGATGCTATAGATGTGGATAACCTTTATGATGAAATTACTAGACTCAAGAGATGTATAGAAGAAAAGAATATGATCATTGATACTCTACAATTTCAAATTGATGAAAAGGAAAAACATCTTGAAAAACTAGAAGGTGAAATTGTTGGTCTTAGAAAAGAGATTGAGAAAACAAAAGCTATTAATCTTAAATTTGTTAAAGGATCTGAAACCTTGGATGAGATTATCAATGTGCAGTGATCTCCTCTGATCAAGACAGGTCTTGGATATAATGGAGAAACATCTCAAGCCTCTACCTCTAAAAGTTATCTTGATGCAGCAAGGAAAAGTGAGCAAAGGCCAAATAAAAGTAATCAGGTGAATCAGGGACAGTTTACCTCAAGAACAAATAAAGACCATCAAGAAATTTGGGGACAAACTGCCTTAAGGACAAACAGAAGCTACAATCAGCCACAGGTAAAATCTTCCCAATTTGCTCCAAGAATAAATAGAAGCTACAATCGGTTGGATGATAGATCTGATTATCGCAGAAGTTTCTTTAATGGCCAATGCTTTTCTTGCCATAACTTCGGTCACAAAGCAGCTCAATGTGTTGCATACAAGACAATCATGACTAGAGAAGCTCAAAAGCAAGGGAGAATGACTGAAGCCATGAAAAGGACTTATAACAACTTTTCGGTTCTTGAAAATGAAGTTGAATGCTCTATTTGTAATAACTTTGGTCATGAAGACTCTGAATGCAGGAGCAGGTTCCGGAAGACAATTCAGAAGGAGCAAAACTCAAATGTCAGAACATGGAGAATAAAGGAACCACAACCAGAAAGATGTGGGATAACCTTTTATGCAGAAGGTCAAGAAAGTCTATGGTACATTGACAGCGGATGTTCGAAGCATATGACAGGGGACAAAGAAAAGCTTGAGTCATATACCGCATTAGAAAAGGGGAAGAAAGTTTCTTTTGGAAACGATATCTCTGCAGCCATAAAAGGAAAAGGTGTGGCTCCATTGAAAGAGAAGGTCAAAGCTGGAAATGTTTTGTATGTTGATGGATTGAAGCATAATCTTCTGAGTGTCAGTCAGATGTGCGATCAAGGAACAGAGGTAATATTTAGATCAAATGGATGTTGTGTTCGTGATCTTGATACAGGTAAAACAGTGATCAAAGGAAGAAGGACTCCAAATAATCTATACATATTTGAAGAAGGACCACAACAATGCTATTTGAGCAAGGATGATGAACACTGGCTATGGCATCGAAGGTTGGGGCATCTAAGCTTTTCACAAATAAGGAAAGCATGCAAATATCAGGCAGTTCGTGGTCATCCAGATATCAAAATTCCAGACAACACTATATGCAAATCTTGTCAGTTTGGAAAGCAAACCAGAACTAACTTTCCAGAGAAGGAAGGATCAGCTAGCATGCCTCTTGAACTAGTACATACAGATACATGTGGTTCATTCAGAAAAAGAACACCTCGAGGAGAAGAATACTTGATATTATTCATTGATGATTTCTCCAGGTTTGTCTGGTTAGGACTTATGAAGCACAAAGATGAAGCATTCGAAAAATTCAAATCCTTCAAAGCCTTGGTTGAAAATGAATCAGGACACAAGATTAAGTGCCTCAGATCTGACAGAGGTGGGGAGTTTACCTCAAACGAATTTTTCGATTTCTGTGAAGAACATGGGATAAGAAGAGAATTCTCTACAGCTAGAACTCCTCAGCAAAATGGGGTGGTGGAAAGAATGAACAGAACAATCCAACAAATGGCTCGTGCTATGCTTGATGAATCAGGTACTCCCGCAACTTTCTGGGGTGAAGCTGCACATGCTGCGGTTATTATTCTTAACAAAACAAATGTCCGAGTAAACAGCACTCAAACACCTCATGAGCTCTGGAGTGGTGAGACTCCTTCGGTGAAGCACTTCAAAATATTTGGGAGCAAATGTTATATTAAGAATACTGATGAGCAACTTGGAAAACTTGAACCAAGAGCAGATGAAGGCATTCTTCTTGGTTATTCTCCATATAGCAAAGCATACAAGTGCTACAATAAAAGACTTGGCAGAATTGTTGACAGCATTGATGTAGTGGTTGATGAGAAGGGATATATTCCTAGGCAAGTTCATCATGAAGACATTGAAGAAGATGAAGGCTACACTCAAAGGTAGAATGATGAAGAAGAAGAACCTCAAGAAGAACCAGAAGAGCAGGCAAGAATAGAAGAGAAGACTCCATCCAGATATGTTCAAAAGAATCATCCAGAATCTCAGATTGTGGGGCAGAAAGAAGCAGGAATACAAACAAGAAGAAGAATTGCAGAAGCTTCAAGCTATTTGGCATTACTCTCTTCCACTGAACCACAAAATGTGAAAGAGGCATGCAAAGATGAATGTTGGGTCAAAGCAATGGATGAAGAACTTGAGCAGATCAAAAAGAACAACACTTGGAAACTGGTTCCTAGACCAAAAGATAAGAATGTCATAGGGACAAAATGGGTCTTCAAGAATAAATTGAATGAAAATGGAGAAGTAATTAGAAACAAGGCCAGACTTGTTTGTAAAGGGTATGCGCAGCAAGAAGGGATAGATTTTGAAGAGACCTTTGCTCCTGTAGCAAGACTTGAGGCCATCCGAATGTTCCTTGCTCTCTCAAGCTTTCAAAACTTCAAGGTATTTCAAATGGACGTGAAATCAGCCTTTCTGAATGGAGACTTAGAAGAAGAAGTATATATTGAGCAGCCAGATGGTTTCATTTTTGGGAATGATCCAAACCTTGTATGCAAATTAAAAAAGGCTCTCTATGGTCTCAAACAAGCTCCAAGGGCTTGGTACTATCGATTGGACAAATATCTTCACCAACAAGGCTTTTCAAAAGGATCAGCAGATAGCAATCTCTATATAAAAATTGAAAATAACAAATTGCTAATACTTGTTGTTTATGTAGATGATATTATCTTTGGCAGCAATGAAGAGACTATGAGTCAAAACTTTGCCTTGGTTATTCAGAAATAATTCGAAATGTCACTACTTGGAGAATTGACATACTTTCTTGGATTGCAAATCCAACAAAATGAAGGAGGCATCTTCTTGTCTCAAACCAAGTACCTCAAGCAGATCTTGAAGAAGTATGGCATGGAAGATTCAAAGCCAGTATGTACACCCATGGTTACAGGATGCAGCCTCAGTGCAAATGATGAATCAACAGCAGTTCATCAACCAACTTATAGATCCATCATTGGGAGTTTGCTTTATTTGACAGGTACCCGACCAGACATCATGCATGCAGTCGGAATAGTTGGGAGATTTTAGGCAAATCCAAAGGAGACTCATCTTCAGGCAGTGAAGAGAATCTTCAAATATCTTCAAGGGACACAAAATTATGGATTATGGTATCCTAGAGATACAGATCTCACACTTCATGCTTATACAGATGCAGATTGGGCCGGAAGCGTGGATGACAGGAAGAGCACAAGTGGTGGTGCATTCTTTATGGGCTCCAGATTAGTATCTTGGTTCAGCAAGAAACAGAGTTTGATTGCCTTATCTACAGCTGAAGCAGAATATGTGGCTGCGGCATCTTGTTGCACACAACTTCTTTGGATGATGCAGACCTTGCAAGATTTTCAAATCACTTGCACTTCACCAGTCTCTATCTTATGTGATAATACAAGTGCAATCAGCATTTCAAAGAATCCAGTCATGCACTCAAAGACCAAGCACATACCAATCAAGTACCATTTTCTTCGGGAACAAGTGCTTGAGTAGAAGGTCAAGTTGGAGTATGTTCCTTCTAAGGAACAAGTTGTTGATATTCTCACAAAACCACTGCCCAGGGAAACTTTTGAATATCTCAGACAAAAGCTGGGAGTTGTTGATGCTTCATCCTGTTGTTGAAGCTTGTCTGTTCTACAGAAAATTTGGTATACGCAAGTTACGTAAGGGATATCCGCGTATATACGCCGATTTATGCTGGGAAAGTCGCGTGTATGGTGTACGCGTGTTGCAGAAAGCATATCCGCGTGCATACGCTGTTTTCTGCAGGAGAAGTCGCGTATATGGAGTTCTGAACAACAAGGGCAGACTCCGGTTGGAGAAGGTCTGAGATGGGTATGCCAGAATTCTTCAGGCATAGGTTCAGGGGGAGCAGCAGGCACAGGTTCAGGGGGAGCAGCTTAAAGTCTCATAAAGCATTGTTGGCATTTAGATGCTTTTGGTTCTAGTACACAACTGTTGTTGGTTTCAGGAGAAGGAGCTCAGAAGGAAATCTTGGTTGCTGATCTAAAAGATGTGTATCAGATGCTGCTTGTGACTTTCATAAGTCTTGGTCTAGATTTGTTGTCTCTATGTCATGTATCTCTTCTGTGATATCTCTTTTATGGTGTCAAGGTCATGTAACGGCCTATGTTGGTTTCCCCACTATGCCTGGGATGAATGATGTAATATAATTGGTTGTTTCTGATGTATCCCCTCTTGGTTGGGAGTATGGATGTATGTATTGAGTTTTTTTTTGGTAATAGGAAGGTCCCTTATGGTGTATAAGTCTTGGTTCCTTTGAAGAACATCTTTTGCAGATCTTGCCTACAGTCAGAGGAAGCATGTTTCAGCACAGCCAAGCAAAGATATCAGCATGTACTCAGGGGGAGCACAGCCCTTTGCCCTTGATGACAAAGGGGGAGAGTGATTTGATTTCGTATTGTTGCCATCAAGTCCAAAGGGGGAGATTGTTGGCATTATGAGACAAGTGTTGTCCTTGATGGCAAATCTCACTGAGAACAAATCATAGTGCAGAAGGATAGCAGCAAGGAATTGATGATCAGTCTACAAGTATGAAGAAAAATATATACACGCTGGTTCACTATATACCAAGTCGCGTATACAAGCAGGTTCACTATATACCAAGTCGCGTATACAAGCAGGTTCACTATATACCAAGTCGCGTATACGCAGGTTTGCTATATACCAAGTCGCGTGTACACGCTGGTTGGCTTCAGTAAAAGCGCGTGTATGTGGAAAACTTATCTTTGGTCCACGATGGTTATTCCTTGGAAGTTGTGCCTATGGTTTTGGACCTTGGTGTCTTGACGGACGTGTTGATCCCTAGTTTTGAAGATGATGGTATTGGATTTCTATGGTTTTGGCTCTTGGTATTGAACAAGGCCTAAGGCTATATAAGGAGAAGGAAATCATTAGGCAAAGGTATCTGAAATGTCTTGAATATCTGATGAAGTATTAGATCCAGTATGCAGGTTATTGGTTGATGATGTATTGCTTGATCTGAGCTAAGGAGAGATCTCATCGGTTGATGAAGAACAAGATCTAAGGAGAGATCGGGATCAAATGGTTTGAAATGAACTATCTTTATATAGTTGATTATGCGTATTTCTAGATCCGCATAACTGACGCAATATTATGTTCTGGGTATAACTAATGTCTGGTACAGCTGCAAGTTATGAAAAATTATTTTTAGATCTGTACGCAGGTTGTCCTCGGTAAAATCGCGTGTATATGCGGGTTGCCTTCATTGTAGTAGCGTATATCTTTTGGAGCTTGATTTTTGGGTTGCAGCTGGGTCTAACTGTTATTGCAGAGTTCTGTAGTCTGCTCTGTGTTCTGGTGACTGGGTTTGACAGGGTTTCAGTGGTTCAGTGATTCAAAGATTGATGATGCTAGTATTGGTTGTTTTATGCTTCAATGATTTGTGAATGAATCATGGTCTTCAGATTGTAATGTTGTGTTTCAGGAGTATCCAGTCTGAAAATTGATGAAAAGTGGTACCTGAAGGAAAGAAGATTGTAGGCCAGCACCTACGTACTAGTATCTTAGCTAGTACAAGAGCAAAGGGGGTTGGAGCTCCCTTCCAAGGAAGTTTGGAGAACGAGAGAAGGTTGAAGCCTTCTACAGGTTGTAGCCTGCGTACTGGTATAAGGCTGCACCAGTACAAAAGATTGTAAACTGAAGTTCTTATTAAAGAAGGATAGAGACGACTTGCAGCAGGTGGTTTTCACCCACATTGGGTTTCCACCTTATATCATGGTGTTCATGTGTGTGGCTTTTGTGTGATGATCTGTTCTGTTATACTGCATCTGTTTACTCTTAATATGGTGAATAATGACCTGATGCACTTAACTGAAGATAAACTAACTGAATTATAAGTTTTCTGGTTATACGTTGTTTTCTTTAGACACAGTAGCGTGTACACGCTGGTTCACTTAACTGAAGTAGCATATATGTTTCTGAGCACTGAAAAAGTTTTATTGATCTGATAATACTGATTCACCCCCCCCCCTCTCAGTATTATTTCCAACAAGCTTGTGGGTTCCCTCATATGCTTAGTGAACACTTGACCGAATATGTGCTGTTCAGTTAACCATCTTATTCAAGCGATGGTTAGGCCTACCAAGCTATATTGGAAGGCGGAAAAGCATGTATTGAGATACCTCAGGGGCACTACTCAGTTTGGGTTATGGTAAAAAGGGACAGAGGGAGTGAAGATTGAAGACTTCACTGATGCAGATTGGATAGGGAGTCCATCTGACAGGAAGAGCACATAAGGAGGGATCTTTAGTATTGGTTCAGCGACAATTTCTTGGTACAACAGGAAACAAAGATCTATTGCACTCAGTTCGACAGAGGCAAAGTACATGGCTGCAAGTCAGGAAGCATGTGAGGTTATCTAGATGAGGAAGATCCTGGTTGGATTTTGTGGTCAGCAAATGGATCTGAGAGTGATTTATTGTGATAATTAGAGTTGTATCAAACTCTCTGAAAATATAGTCTTTCATGATCCGTCCAAGCGTATTGATATCTCGTATCATCATCTAGAGATTGTATATTGAGGCGGATCATGTTGTTAGATTAGATTCCCTCGGAGGAGCAATATGCTGACATCTTCACAAAGGCATTGTCAAGATGTAAATTTGAGTTTCACAAAGATAGGATCGGGGTAGTTGATAATCCCTTTCTTGTTGAGAGGGAGTCTTGATAAATGGCAACAATAAATTCCAATTTAATTTGTCCTCGAATTAAATTCGAATTCTATTCTCATAACAACTTAAAATAGTTAAATTAAGTTTATTAAAATTACTTAACTTAGGAAATTCGAGTTGGAAGTCTTTTGGAAGTCATGTATATGTTCTCCCTACTTTGTAGGAGTCTAGTATGAGTTAATTGTGAGTTGTAAAATAGAAGACTTAGTTTCATGAGTCAGTTCAGTTAAATTAGTTCTCAAACTGATTGAGAGAACTAATAGTGAGTTAATAGTGAGTGGTGACACTAATGAACTCCACCAATGCTACTCTCATTAACTGAATATTTACTCATTAGAAACTCATGCATGTTGATTTTGAGAAAGACCTAGTTGAGACTAGAGTGCAGGGACAATGTACTATTTTTTTTAAATTTTTCTAAGTTGCACTGATAGTGCATGCAATCAGGAACTGATCCTTAAGAGATTGCGCTATTTTTAGAGGCTTTATTTCCCTTTAAATACAAGCTATCCTTATAGGAATTACACATTGTAATAGAGTCTTGGAGAGCTTGTGAAGAGGCTTAGATTTGGCCTTGAGCTTGCTTATGAGTTGGAGATTGAATTTGCTAAGTGTTGGGATTGTTCTAGAGAGAATGAGAATTGTATTTTTATCTTGATTTTCTGGATTAATACAAAACAGATAGTGGGGTTTTGAGTTGTGGATTTCCTCGGATATTTATTGTGTTATGTGCCTTTGATTCTCTTACTCTATTGATTATTGTTTTTTCGATGTTTATGGGATTCCATTGTAAAGAGTAGAAGTATATTCTTATCTCTTGCTTTATCAAATTGCCTTGGCTTGTGAATCTACATGATTTTATATACCATCTGATGTTGTATATTTCTATACAATTCTAGCCTAGGGAACTATGCCAAATCATCTAAGTAAGGGTTTTAATTTAATTGGATGACTAATGCATTAAACCATTATAACTTGTATCATCCTAAAACTCCTAAGATATTCAAAGGGTTGATTTTCATTCATAACAGAATAAAATCTATGAATTGATTTTGAAAGTATAAATGGGAGAAGATACATGACAATTGAACATTCATATTGAATACTTAATTCACCAGATATAGTATATGCGTGCATAAGAATTCTATAACCAAAAAAATATATTCAAGAGATGACAGAAGACAACAACTTAAAGGTGCAAAGGAACTAATTCAAACCGACTGTTTAATTAACTAATCTCCATAATGATGATAACTTTGTAGTGTGTTGTCATGGAAGTTAATACTTAACTTATCCTTACCCTAAATCCTATGTTACCTTGAATATATGGTGAAAAACATAGATGAATAACCAGAAAAATTCACATGAACACAAATGATATTAAGATTGAAGTTAGAATCTTTTGATTATCTTCAAAAACTTTCAGAAGAGTACAATAATGTATCTCAACACTTTGATGATCTTCATTACTTCCCCTGGCTTATTATCCAAGTCTTCTTTAATTTCTTCCATGGATGCCTTCGCTTTTCTTACCAATTCTTATTGTTCAAAGATAATCTCAATAGATGTCCATAGCTATGAAATGGTTGAATTGATATCAACCCAGGTCTTTTCTTTTTCTTTAGATAATGTCTATGATGTGAGTGAATCATCTGCATACTTTTCAAGCTGCTTGGTTAGCTTGATTTTTTTTTGTATTTCAACGGTTTAGTTCAAATTACCATTATTGACATGTCAAGATTTATTAATCAAAACGTTGGCGTGAGCATTAAATAACTTAGCGAATAAATTTGCTAAGTTATTAGAAGGTTTGGCTATGGTATTTTAGCAAAGGCGATAACAACGTGCTAGATTAGTAGGAGTGTTGCTGGAGGTGTTGGCAGTGGGCGAAAGTGGTTTGTAGGGGGTGCGTAGGTGGGAAGTGGTTTAGGATGGGGGGTGGGGGCGAGGGTCCCTCAATGGGATCAGGACACATGATGAGAGGCGGTGAAGAGAAAACAACTTTGCGGAACCCCCACCCCTTCATTATCCGTCGGGAGTGCAGGGGGTCCCGCAATTTCTTGTTAGACATAGTCTTGGCCATTAGAAAGTGCAAGTTTTTTATATCCTTCGACGACAGTTCATTATTTGCATAAAATAATAATTTAAACCAATTTTTCGCGTCGATACAAAATTTAAAAGAATAATTCGGACTTGCTCACTTATTACAAAGTGCATAAAATAATTTTTAACTAAATTTTTGAAAGAAACTTATGCATTTAAAAAGATCAAATGCATAGGTAAAATTAAGTTACAATAGAGTGAGAGAGAGTGGGAGAGAAGGGTAAGAGAGAGATGGGGACACAAATATGGAGAGAGGGATAGGAGGAGAGAATCTGCGAGAAAGAGAGGGTGATTAAGAGATGGAGTTGTAGGAAAAGATAGGGAAGGAAGAAGTTCAAGACATATAGAGAGAGAAAGGTAGAGAGAGAGAGAGAGAGGGAGTGACAAGGGAGAGTTGGAGAGAGAGTGTGTATGTTTGGGGGTGAGATAGATAAAAAAGAAGGAAATATGGAGAGAAGGAGGAGAGAGAGTGAGAGAGGGAGGGAGATATTCAACATAGTTGCAGGACAAAGCTCAAGAGGGAGGGAGAGAGAGAGAGTGAGTGACATGGGGGAGAGACAAAGGGAGGTGGGAGAGAAAGGAAGAGAGAGGGGAATTGAGAGGGAGGAATAGAGAGAGATGGAGTTGGAAGTGGAGAGAGAGGGAGGTAAGAAGAGAGAAATATATAGAGAGAAAGGTGGAGATAGAGAGAGAGAGGGAGTGGAAAGGGAGATAGAGAGAGAGAGGGAGTGATAGGGAGATTGAGAGAGATGGAAAGAGGAGAGTAGGAGGGAAGAGAGATAGAAGGGGAGACAGAAGGAGAGAAGGGGAAGAGAGAGGGAGAGGGAGAGAGATATAGATATATATGGAGAATCAATGTGTATCTTTGTGGGTGATATATAGATATGAAGAAGGAGAGACAGAGGGAGATAGAGATATAGATGGAAGGGGTAGAGAGGGAAGAAGAGAAAGATAGAGGGAGGGAGGGAGAGATAGGTAGATATGAAGAGAGATAGCAATTTTTATGGGGGGGTGAGATAGAGAGACAAATAAGGAGAGATGGAGGGAGATATCGATATAGATGGAGGGGGGAGAGAAAGGGAAGAAAATTGCTTGCACTAGATGCATTGATTATTCCACCACAATGTAGTTGTAATTATTTTCCTTTATTTTAATAAAAAATTTCTTTATGTGTGTTTTCTTCTTCCCTCTCAGCATTTAAGTTTCTCAAATCTTGGCTCCCAAGATATGGATTATTATTTAGGGCTTAACATCTTTGTGTTTTGTTGGAAAACGATATGGATAAGTTTCGTGAACATATCTTATACAAATATATGAGATGCCTGGCTACTTTATAACATGAAATTGAATAAGAAAGGAAATCTCCTACTAGTATTCTCAAGCATGCTTTTACGCTTTTCAATCCAACATTCCTTTAATTTGAAACCTACTTGAATATTTTTTTTCCATGCTCAAACTCACTTTTACTCTTTTCAATTAAGCATTCCTTTAATTCACATTCTACTTGAATATCTTTCTTCCCCATGAAATAGATAAGTTATGACTCTATCATGACCACTTTATGGTACTTCTAATTTGGTTTTCCATTTAAGTGAAAGAAGCATACCTCTCTAAAAATTGTTATCCAATGTCGTTTATGTTACATTAAGCAAGAAACTATGCAACATTTGGGATTTCTAATTTGAGTTGAGAAAGAATGGTTTAAGAGGCTTGCATTAATAAGTTCCATCCAATGGACCTCTCATACAAAAGTTCATAAGTAGCCCTTAGTCATCCTATCACTGAAAGCACGATAGATGTTTTTCTTATGTTTCTCTATAGAATCATATCTATGGTGGAACTAGCTTCAATCGTTCCATGCAGGGATCAGAAATGATTTCTTCCTAGCTCTTTTAAAAAGTTCAAACATATTTTAGAAGGGTTAATTCAAAAGACAATTTTCAAACATTTGTAAATTCTTGAAGCTCGACAGCCAACAAATATTATAAAATGAAAAAAGACGCATTAAATTTTCAATCACCCATCTATATCCTAGCTTCCAATACTTGGTTGGATCCCATCGATACCTTAATTTGCAATGTTTAGTTGGTTGATGTGTTACTCACCTACCTAGTCCCTTAATTCCTAATTAAGTATACATAATACTATTTTTTTTACTCAAAACAACATTGTTCTATGATATTTCCATCATCATTGAGAACATTTTGATCGAGTCCAAATCATTAACATATGATCATTTGAAGATTTTCACCCTTACACCAAATCAATGTTACTTTGTAGCTAACATGTGTTAGATGACATGGCACCCTATGTTTACATGTCATCATGGGGTAGTGTCAAGTCTATCAAGGCCACTTGGCTTGCCATATCATCCACTAGCTAAGGATTAATTATCTTACATTTAAAGTAAGTTAATATTTAATTAGTGACTTAATTTATCTAAGTCCATATAAGGATACTATGTTAATAATGATAATGCTCTGTTTAATTATCAAATCGTTATTAAATTAATAAATTCTCCACATGCACAATTCAAAATTGTTAAAGCTTCATCACTAGAATTTGACTTTAAGTGGTGGAGTTGATCATGCTGGATTCGTGAGGGAATCATTTATCCAATAGCATATGATTGACATTTTCAAAGTCATATGATATTTTTCATCTAATTTCTTTTAAACATAATGCTTGAAATTTTTTTGGACAATTTCAAGGAGGTTGAATAAAAAAATTCAATAACATAAAATATAGAAAACTAAACAAATAACTTCTTTTATGAGTCCTCTTCAAAAGAGTACTCTTGGATTTTGAATCTATTTAAATAGTAGAAAAAATCTTACGTGAACACTTAATATAAAATGCAATTCAAATATTATTTTTCCAACTTCCAAAAATAATAAAAAATATAATTTTGCATAAAAAGATAATTTTTTAATATGCATAACTTAGTTGTCTCTATGTAGATCATGCTTATATATATATATATATATATATATATATATATATATATATATATATATATATATATATATATATATATATATATATATATGTTATGCTCTTAACCTGCAAAATGATACCCAAAAACAGAATATGCGAAGAAAAGATACCCAGAACACAGAATAGCAATGATTTTATTATTCAGAGAGTAATGTTCACTTGCCTCTTCGAGGGGGCAACCTCCAATAGAGCAGAGCTCGACTACAAAATAAGACACGATGCTCCTCGCAGGGAGTCTCTATCCTTTATATATGACTCATACATGCAATACCACGGGCCAATACCGTGGGTTTTATTAATACCATCTATCTAATACTACGGCCCATTTGCAACTAACTGTGGTTCCGTCATTAATTGCGGATTAACCACTTACAATTATTAATATGGGCTTTATTGACTCTTGACTATGACGTGATCCCATTACATAAATAAGGGGGTTAGGGTGGGACCCTAACATGCCCTCCCCCTTAAGACTAGCCTTGTCCTCAAGGCTGAAGCTGCGGAAACTGTTGAAGAATAGTGGTTGGTTCCCAAGTTGCATCTTCCAGAGAGGTGTCTTTCCATTTGACGAGGACTTCCTTAATCATGCGGCCGCACAGTTGCTTGTCTCGTGTGTCTAGGACCTATTCGGGTTGAAGCCAGATGGACCCTTCTTCATCCAATTCAGGTAGACTGGTCTGAATTTTGCAATTGTTCCCAATCACTTTCTTGAGGCATGAGACATGGAAAACTGGATGGATTTTTGCAGTAGGTGGCAAGGCCAACTTGTAGGTCACTTCTCCAATGCGCTGAAGTACTTGATATGGTCCGTAGAATTTGGGAGAGAGTTTCTGACACCCCTTGTCTTTGAGTGATGTTTGCTTATATGGTTGTAGTCGTAAAAAGACCTGATCTCCTTCTTGAAATTGGCGCTCTGAGCGATGCTGGTCTACCTGTTGCTTCATGCGGTTCTGAGCTTGATGAAGATTCTCTCGAAGATGGGCGATCATGGTTGCGCGGTGTTGTAGGAGTTGATCCACTGCTTGCACTTTTGAGCATCCCTTGAGATATGAAGTAGGTGAAGGCGGAGTTGACCATATACTGCTTCATAGGGAGTCATTTTGGTGGTGGCATGATAGTTGGTGTTATACCACCATTCAGCCAGAGGTAACCACTGTACCCAAAGGTGTTGCTTTTCTGAATTGAAACACCTAAGGTAGGTTTCTAGACATTTGTTGACGGCTTCGGTTTGACCATTTGTTTGTGGATGATAGGAAGTACTGAGTTTTAGTTGAGTGCCTTGTATTCTGAAGAGTTCCTGCCAAAAATTACTGGTGAAGATCAGGTCGCGGTCGGACACAATAGAAGTGGGCATGCCATGCAATTTGAAGATCTGATCCATGAAAGATTGAGCAACCAAAGTTGGTGTAAACGGGTGGGGTAGGGCGCAGAAATGAGCATACTTCGACAGTCGGTCCACAACCACCATGATGACTGACTTGTTGCCTGACTTTGGAAGACCTGTAATGAAATCCATAGAAACCTCCGTCCAAATTGATGCCGGAATGGACAATGGTTGTAATGTGCCTGGTGTGTTGACGGTTTCCCCTTTGTGGCGTTGATAGACATCGCATTCTGCTACGAAAGTGAGGATGTCCTTTTTCATGCCTGTCCAAAAAAATGATCTTCTGGTCCGAGCATACGTCTTCTAAAAGCCCGAATATCCTGCAATGGGAGCTGAGTGCAATTCTGCCAAAATGCGACTTTTGAGGGTGGATGTTGGTGATATTACGACTTTGTCCTTGTAGCGAAGAATATCATCCTGCCACGAGTAGCCCTTGGTGGAATTTGGATCTCCCTACAATTGAGAAATGAGTTGGAAGAGCCCGGGCTGTGAAAACCATTCCCTACGAGCCTCTTTAATCCATTCTGGAATGGGGAGGGAAATTGCTAGCAGAGTACTTTCCTCCTCAAATTGGCGAGATAATGCATCTGCTACACTATTGTCTTTCCCTTTCTTGTAAATGATCTCATAATCATATCCTAGCATTTCGGCTAGCCATTTATTTTGTTGTGGGGAGGATAGGCATTGCTCCAAAAAATATTTAAGACTGTGATAATCTGTGTGGATTTGGAAACGTCGCCCCAATAAGTAAGGTCGCCAGGTCTCGACTGCATGTAAGATGGCCATCATTTCCTTCTCGCAGGTAGATTGGCCCAGATTCCTCCCACTGAGTTGTTGGCTTGTGAAGGCCAACGGTCGCCCTTCCTGCATTAAGACCGCCTCAATACCTGTACCCGAAGCATCACATTCAATGACAAAAGATTTGGTGAAGTCAGGTAGTGCTAAGATTGGAGTGGAACACATGGCATTTTTTAGAGCTGTAAGGGCCTGTTGTGCTTCCTCATTCCAGAAGAATGAGTTTTTCTTTAGGAGTTGGGTGAGGGGCTTCGCTATGCGACCATAGTTGCGGACAAATTTACGATAATAGCCTGTGAGACCCAAAAATTCTCTCAAGCTCTTCAAGGTCTTAGGTTGAGGCCATTCCTGCATTGCCTGGATCTTTTTGGGGTCCACCTTGACACCTTCATGCCCCACAATGTGGCCCAAATTCTCTACTTCTGCCATTCCAAACGAACACTTGGACATCTTGACAAATAATTTATGCTTGCGGAGCAGTTGCAAGAGTAGATCTACATGCTGAAGATGTGCGGCCCAAGTGCAACTATAGATGAGGATGTCATCGAAGAAGATAAGGACAAATTTCCTGAGATATGGTTTGAGATTGTGGTTCATAAGGCTCTGAAAAGTAGAGGGGGCATTACAAAGACCAAATGGCATGACCAAGAATTCATAATGGCCTTCATGAGTTCTGAAAATAGTCTTGGGGATGTCGACTTCCTTCATGCGAATTTGGTGGTAGCCTGAGTGAAGATCCAGCTTAGTGAAGAATTGAGCCCCATTGAGCTCATCCAGCAAATCATCAACCAACGAGATGGGAAATTTATCTTTGACTATCAACTTATTGAGGGCCCCGAAGTCGGGACACATCCGCCACTCCCCATCTTTCTTGAGCACCATGACCACTGGGGATGAATAAGGACTAAAGCTGGGATGAATGACACCTGCTTCCAAAAGTTCCTTGATGATTTTTTCCATTTCATTCTTTTGGGTGAACGGATATTTGTATGGGCGCACATTTGGGGGTTGGGTCCCTGGAACCAAGGTGATGCTATGATCATGTTCCCCTCGTGAGGGTGGAAGCTCATGAGGCTTGTCAAAGACCGGCAGATGGTTAGTTAAAATCTGTTGCATCTCAGGATGAATTGGCAGAGGCTTGGTTTCGACTACCTGGATGGCATTAAATTGAGCTAAAACTCCATGATTGCCCTTTTTTAACAATTTTTCCATCCTATGCGAGTTGATGATAGAGGGGGCTCCCGCCTGGAGTTCACGGAGGGTATGTGTGTAGTTGTTTTGCTTAAAACTCATATATAACTCCTGGAAATCCATTGTGATTGGCCCAAGAGTGCGGAGCCATTCAGCGCCGAGGACAATGTCGCAACCCCCCATGTGTATGGCAAACATGTGGGTTTTCAACTGATAATTCCCCATTTGAAGTTTGACATTTTCACAGCGGCCTTCACATTTCATTGTGCCTCCATCCGCAATTTGAACTTGGAAGTTAGAAACTGATCGTACAAAACAATGCACTGCTTCTGCGACTTTTTGATGGATGAAATTATATGTACTTCCACTATCAATCAAGACTACTACTGGGCGATGTTTAATAAAACCTCTGATTTTGAGAGTTTGAGGGGAAGAAATTCCTGCCAAAGCATGCAACGAAATAACTGGTTCGTCAGAGACATTGTCCTTTTGGTTTTCTTCTTCTAGTGGCTCATGTTCCTCCAGTGGTGGATTTTCCTCTGTTGAGCTGTAGTCAGTGGCATCAATTTGAAAAAATTTGGGCTCCTTGCATTTATGACCTGGGGAGTATTTTTCATCACAGTAGTAACATAGGCCTTGCTCTCTTCTTTCGGCCATTTCCGCAGGTGACACCTTTTGGACCTTAAGTGTTTGAGTCGTGTTGTGAGCCTGTGGGGGGCGACCTTTAGCGGAGAAATTTGGGCGACTATATTGGGCTGCTAATGCACGTTCCACGTTACGAGCTACCTTGCAAGCCTCTGTCCATGTGGGAGGGTGGTGGAGTAGGACTTGGGCTTTGATAGCTTCTTTAAGACCGCTGATAAAACATTCTGTGTAGAACACATCTGAGAGACCCCAAGTGTGGAAGGCTAAGGCTTCAAAAGCTGTAATATATTCATCCACTGTACCAGTCTGTCGGAGCTTAGTAAGACGACCCAAAAAAGATGATTCCTGGTCAAAGCGGTCTTGAAGAGCTTTGGTGAATTTGGTCAAAGTCCTAAAAGGTCCAGTGCAACGTTGATGCCATTCCCACCATTGCCACCTTTCATTGTCCAAGTACATGCTCCCCAACATAAGCTGAGTCGCATCATCGAAGATGTGATTCAGTTTGAAACACTGCTCCATTTGTGCTATCCATGCAGATGGGTGAAAACCGTCAAATTTATGCATATCCAACTTGGGAGGTCGCTGACTGGGTTGTTGGTGGGTGTGCCAGACGTGAGGAGAGTGGCTAGACTCACCCTCATTGTGTTCATTGCCATTATACGCCTCCTCGTGGGCTTGCTCCTTGCCCTTCGGGACTATTTTCTCGACCATGCTACATAGTTCGCTAAGCTGAATGTGGAGGGATTGCACTGATTCTTCAAGTTTGTCCATCCTTTCATTGGCCATCGCTTGAGCTCTAGTTTCTACCATACACCAACCTAATTTTTTTGAAAATTGGGACCGCCTAATTTTTTTTTCACTAAGAAGTGAATGGTACCACCGTGCTCAGCTCATCATCCTAATTCTGATGGGCTAGATCACCAATAAGCGCCCCGAAAGATCTCAGATTTTTTTTTTTGGAAACTCCTAACGGAGTTTTACTCCTTCCTTATCAATACTGCAGTGGCCAAATCCTCAAAATGTCAATGCGGCCAAAAGTCCTACGAAAATTATACCCCGGTATAGGAACCCTTCACAACGACTCCGATCTGGTGGATCTAAGAGATCTGAATGGCGGATCTGATAGCTCTGGGCGGCGGAACAGACTGCTTCTGCAGATCTGATGGATCTAATAGATTGGAATGGCTGATCTGCGAACTCGAGACTGCGGGACTGATGTCTGCTGCTACTGCACTCCTTTGCACAAGCATATCTGGAAGAGATGATGTGTGATCCCCCGATAGAAAAGGGAACTATGGTCTTGAGGAGTGTCAGGTGCTACAAATCGCAATATACATAAGGGTCTGGCAGTAATACTCGGCCCAATGTTTCAGGGCTCTAACTAAGGAGGATCGATCGTACCCTTAGCCGTACAACCCGACTACCCTATCATATGGGTGAGTAATCTCTCCGAGTGTTGTTTTCGGTGTACTCTAGCTGCAAGATGGCCGACGGTTTATCTATGGTGAGGTTTCAAGGGAGCCTAGGGGGCTTCCGATATACCCAGAGGGTACGTGGAAGACAGTCCGTGCGCGGTTCTGTCTAATGCGCTACTACTTGAAGGGGTACCCACAGGGGTTACCAGGGAGTCCAATAGACGTGACCACCTCTTGTATTTCCTGCGTGCATGCCTCCCCAAATCTGCAGGTTTATGCGCTCAACGACAGATCCCGTGGTTTAAAGATGCCGGAACACGTCTCTAGCCAAAAAATTTTTTGCTAAGAAATGGAGATCCCACTAGCCCTGGAAAGTGCTCTGATACCACTTGTTATGCTCTTAACCTACAAAATGATACGCAAATACAGAATATGCGAAGAAAGATACCCAGAACACAGAACAGCAATGATTTTATTATTCAGAGAGTAATGTTCACTTGCCTCTTCGAGGGGGCAACCTCCAATAGAGCAGAGCTCGACTACAAAATAAGACACGATGCTCCTCGCAGGGAGTCTCTTTCCTTTATATATGACTCATACATGCAATACCATGGGCCAATACCATGGGTTTTATTAATACCATCTATCTAATACTACGGCCCATTTGCAACTAACTGTGGTTCCGTCATTAATTGCGGATTAACCACTTACAATTATTAATATGGGCTTTATTGACTCTTGACTATGACGTGATCCCATTACATAAATAAGGGGGTTAGGGTGGGACCCTAACATATATATATATATATATATATATAGACTAAGTTATGATATGTGAACACATACATGCTCCTTAAGATGTGTGGAAATTTGCAAGGATAAACATTTCATTTAATGAAAAATTCATGAATGTAATAAATTATATGTCTACAAATATTTTCATATAATTTAAACCTCTAAATGAGTTATTACCAAAATTTATCACATTTACTTAAATAAATTCTTAGCATAGATATATGTGACTATAATAAAGTAAAAAAATGTAAATTTATAAGAAACCACTTCTCATTAAAATTTATCCATTTTTTGCAATTTCAGGTAGGAGTATTATGTAATTAATTTTTCTACTTCAAACATCAAATTATTCCTACCAAGCTCTTATACACTGCATTAGATCAAACATAAATTTAGTTCTTTGCACACACACCATAACTTTATATCTTTGCACCCACACACACACACACACACATAAACAAATTTTGAAATTAAATATTACAATTTTCACTCTTTTTTAGTAATAACCAACTTTTCTACCATGTATGTATTGATTAAACTATTCCTTAGTAGATATTTTAGTCATGTAATGTTATATGTTCTTGTAGCTATGCACTTACATTTCTATGGGTTTATTGAGATTTATAATAAGTGATACCTACATCTTATAAAAGCTTAATGATTTAGATTATACCAGACCTAGATCTAACCGTTGTAACTGTGAGAAAAAAAGAGACTTCATTTGACAGACTTGTACACCTTCAAATCACCATACTAAATTTGTATGATAGTTTAACACATTTAGTATGAGAATTTAACACGTGCTACATTATGAATTTCCACAGTAGAAAAGACATATTTTCCATCTCTAATTTTACCATCAAAATTTAAAGAGAAAAATAACAAAATAGTAGTTATTAAAATGCAATACTTAAAATAATTTCAAACTATAAAATTACTTGGGGAGGATCTTTTACACCCAACCATAGGTTCAATTACACTAATACTCTTTACAATTAACCACCCCTTCGCCAAGCTATGACACCCCAAGGGGAAACTATCAACAATTAGATATTTGAGATGGGTAACGTAGCTCTCCCTCACAAAAACTAATTGTCAACAAAATCTTATGCTTGGTCTCCACAAATCTCGAAAAAATCTTAACTAAACAACATAGTAATATATAAATCCCTTCACTATACATTGTAATATATAAATCCCTTCACTATACATTATGATTTCCTCACCCATTACTTATCATACTGGCCCAATATGCATCAATTCATAACCTCACTGACTAGATAAGCTCCAAAGCTCCCTTGACTAATTGGCATGGAAAATTCATTTTCAAAAAGTCCAAAAGCCCCATCAATATTCCAATCCACAATTTACAGGTATATTATCATTGGGTATATTTCCCAATATATACATACAAATTAGCAGATTGTAAACGTGTTGCCCACTCTCTGTACCTTTCCACACTGCACACTCTCAAAGATTCCCACATCAATTCATTCATTATGCCCTTCCAAGGTGTTGTGGCCACCAACAACCCCCCTTCTTCTTTAGTATTAGCAATAACACTAGAGAAGTGGGGACCCTTAGTAAAAAATTCAAAAAAAAAAATTTTTTTTTTTTTTTTTTTTTGTATTATACTCCTTAAAAATACATCGCACAGAGAAGAGTGAAACATTTCTTTATGAGCACAATAAAAAACTGTGAAGAAGCAACACGAAATTCATCGCATCACATACATTAAGAAGCGCCCATAAATGAAAGAAATCTCCGATGGTCGATATGCGACATTGCATATCGCAACATCGCATAAACAACACACAATAACTTAACAAATTGCAACAATCTGCGATCTGTGATCTTGCGATTAGCGCGATGCTGCGATCTTGCGATAAGCGCGATGTGCGATCTTGCGATAAACGCGATGCTGCGATTCGATGATAAACTGATTAGGAAACTCTGCGATAACACATCTTGATAATGTGATAAACGCGATGCTGCGATGCGAGTCGCAGAAATCACCCATCGTAAATTTTCCTCAGCTCAACATTCAAGAAAATCTGTCCCTAAATCAAAAATTGGGCGCGCGCCTTAAAGGAAATTAATGAATGTATGCCAAAGTATTCATGAAGGATAGTTTTGTGTTTTTCGAAGAGTCAGTTCACTATGGGTGTCATGATTTTATACATTCGTAGAGCTTAGAGCTTTCG
The DNA here is from genome assembly GCA_031772625.1 of Pinus tabuliformis. NCBI lineage: Eukaryota > Viridiplantae > Streptophyta > Pinopsida > Pinales > Pinaceae > Pinus > Pinus tabuliformis. Next base: position 286,796,866 of record CM062818.1, read on the forward strand.
TGTCAAAATTTATTATCATTACTCTTTTCCTTTGCGTGAACTGCAGGAATAAAAAACAGGAAACAACATGAAGCAATGTGCAGGAAACATCTAAGGAAAAAGGGAAAGCGTCAATGCTCGGAGAATAGAGAAGAGATGTCCTCATAAACGGATATCGCATGCAACAGAAACGCAGATTTCAGAGTGTTACTGAACAGATGCTGATATCAATAGGCGATTCAACACTCAAGGTCAAAAGCTCACAAAAGCAGCATGTTTACAAAATTATGAAACTTATGCCCGATAAAGGAAAAAGCGCTAAAGACGGAAAATGCACCAGAAATGCCCGGATCAAAGAACGGAGGCAGTAGCGCAATTAGTAGCACTAATCGCGCATCGCTAAGAAAATTGTTCAAAAAGCAAAGTCCCTAATTTGCTTGTCATCCACGAGTCCAAAAACCGAGATAGCAAAAGCAGAAGCAATTTGAGAGAAATTTGGGTTGTTACCAAGTATATACGCAGTAAAACCGCCCAGCCAGAGGATGATTCCCAAAAACATCTTCTAGTTTACTAAAAAGTGGTGCCAGCGCTTGCCATTTCTATTTGCGTAGCCCAAGCAAAAGCAGAAAACAACCAGCCGACTCTTCCCAGGCAAATGTTGCATGCTCGCAACACTAAGGAGCAAATGCATAAATACTTAGGAATTAGATTCAATTTTTAGAAATAAGTTTGCTTAGATACTGGGCAGTCATTTAAACCGTATCCTAAATTTATGTAATTAAGTTATTTAGTTAGTAGTATTTAAACCCTTCTCATGCATTTAGAGAAGGGTCCAGAAATTTGTCAAAACCTTGTCCTCAGAACATGCACTTCTGCACCCTCAGAGGAGGTTTTGATGAATGAATGGATCAAGGTTTATTGATTTTTGCATTTGATATCTGCTACTGATGTTGCACTTCTGTACTCTTGGTAGATATTAGAACAAGGAGAGATAAATCATTGTTGCTTGAAGCTTATGAGTAGGACCAGTCATAAATGGTACTTTTATCTCTTGACCATTTCTGCTTATATTCTTAAAGTGATATACAGTTTTTAGTTTTTTATATGTTATTGCATGAATGTTTGAGTTACCATTTGGCACTTTTGTACAGTGGAGTCATTTATTTATGTTTGATATATGAATAACTTATTATGCGATATGCTGTTCACAACTGTTTTGCCTAACTTTTTATGAAAAGTGGTTCATCTTAATTGATTTCCATTCTTATGATAGCTGAATGATCTTTATTACCAGTTATTATTTGAAATCTCTTTAGATCGCATAATAGAATAAATACATCCCGGGTTAGCGTAGATTAGATGTGCTGTTTTCATTAGATTACAATAGCATAGAATTAGATTCAAGTAGCTTAGATTAGAACTCTTAGATCAGCATCATCCAACTCTGCACACACACACACCCTTAGATTGGGAAATTGGTCCCATTATCCCCAGTCGGACCGGCTATACCAAATGGATAAGGAGCTGCCAACCAAGGTCTGGATTGGGCGGGTATCCCCCTTGTTGTCGACTCGATTTTCGGGGCTTCAACATATTTGGCTCTAGAAGGAGGGCCTGAACTATGAATGGCACCTAAATCAAAATCTAAATACCATTCTGAGAGTAAAATGCCCTCATCATCTCCCCCGACTTCTCCAGTATATTTAAATCCAGAGTCAGAAGTCGCTCGAGTATCAATCGCTGCTACACACCCTGATATTTCAGACCAATCTACCATTAAACCTCCTGGAGTTGAATCTTTGATTCACAAACTTCAGGGATTTTCCATTTCTCCTCAGAGGTCTGATAAATCTCAAAGCAGTGTGACTTCGCAGTACAATCCTGCTCATCCCCTAACCAGGTTAAAGAGTGAAAAATTTGGCATCCAGCCAACTGAGTTGCCTCTTCCCACCAGGAAAAGAGCAAGGAAATCACCACAAGAGTCTGACAGTGAGACTCTTTCGTCTACATCGCCCATTTCAACTACCTCACCGCGAAGTCAACCACCCACACCTCCATTCCAAACCATCATCCATCCGTCTACTGGGACTCACACAACCTCTCTTCAATCATCTACGATCATAGTATCCTCATCTTCCCAGCCACAGAGATCATCTTCTGCACTTTTCTCTACTAGCAGCTCAACGATGGCCCAGTCTCCATGGAACAACCCTGGGGCAATTTTAATGCCCGCGCCCTTGAGTCAAATACCGGCCCATCCTGAGAAATGGCTGCCCAAATTCAATCCAGAAGCAGGCATGCTAACAGAAGAACACATAAACAATTTCATGCTTTCTATCAATCTCAACGGAGTTACTAACGAAGATGTTGTTGTTCGGTTTTTTCCCTATACACTGCAAGGGACAGCCGGGTCATGGTATTTTTCATTACCCTCCGGGTCTATCACAAGTTGGGATACCTTCCAGAATCAATTCCTTATCAAGTTTGGTGATGACAGATCAATGGCAACATTAATCAATGACCTATCCAATCTCAAGGCCCAAGCTAAAGAACCTATCAAATATTTTGATTTATGGTTCAATAAAATTCTCAACAAAATTCCCACTGCTTCCCAACCCAGCAAAGAAGTACGATGTGAATGGTATATTACTGCTTTACCATCAAACATAGCAATCTTCGTGGATAGAGCAAATAAAACAACCTTAGTTGAAAACATGACAGAGGCGATAGCAGTAGAGAAACGCGTAATAGCCCTGGAAAAGAGATCCGCGATAGAGGAACGCAAGTCTAAAAAAGTCACCTTCACGGAAGACTCCAAGAAGAAACAAACAAAAGACCCTTTCGATTTGGAAGGATTGCAGAAAGTATTAAAGACCATGTCTAATGAGATGGTTGACATAAACAAACAGGTAGCAGAAACTTCTTTAAAAAAGCCCTACAGAGCTTTTAAAAGAGGTCCTTCAACGGATTCAAAACCACCCAATGCCATCTCCAATGCTGAAACTGAAGAAGAGGAAGAAGAAGAAAGTGCCACTGAAGGGCAGACCGATGATGAAGAAGTTGTGGAATTACAAGGAATGTGGGATTTCATCCTCCCACAAGAAGAAGATCAAGAAGTATTTCTGGTTAGCACGTGAAGCAGAAATCAGCTTGATCCTCCCCAAACTACCCCTAAGCAGAAGAGCGCAAGCCCTACAACAAAAGATAAAGTCGCAACAAAGAAAACAACCACTAAAGCGACTCAATCTAGCCCAGTCCAAGCAGATCAAACAACTCCATCAAAAACACTGATAGTGTCAGATGAAATTGAGTACAATATTATTAATGACATGAAAAAGACTAGGGATAATATTACCCTTTATGAATTGAGCAAATTGAAGCATCAACAGAAGATAATGATGAAAGAATTACATGCCGTGCCTATTGTACCTTTGCTTGCCGCTGTACTCTCTCAAGCTTCCCACAACATGGGAAGACCTCCAACTAACGCGATCAATAAGATTGATCCAAATGATATCGCCTTGATTGGAGGAAGATCAAGATCTCACACTCCCCCGTTTCTTCTCACTTATGAAATTTTCAATAAAAATGTGCACAATTGTTTGGTAGATTCCGGTGCTTCATCAAATATTTTACCCAGATCAATATGCACTAAGTTAAATGTTCAACCACAAAAATCCGCAGTGTGCATAGTTCAGCTTGATCGATCTCAAGTCGAAGTGATTGGTGAAATTAATCAAGTAACCATAAGATTGTCATCTAACCCGAAGGTATGTCAGGTTATTGAAATTCTAGTGGCTGATATACCAGAATTCTATGGCTTAATTCTTAGCAGGGATTGGTCTGAGAAACTCCATGGATACTTTGCAACCGACTGGTCGCACATGTGGTTACCCTACAACGGTAAACCGAATCAAATAAAGGTTGAACGAGAGTTACACCAGAAGTACATAGTAACGGAATTAGAGGGAGAAAACGAAGCAGTATCGTATAACAACAGTATCATAGGCAATTACTCGGTAGATTCTTTTCTCGGTAATTTCAATGCTCACACATCACCTTACTTAGAAAATTCAGTTTTTTCCCAAGTCGAAATTTCTTCCCAAACTGATAGTTCAAAGTGTGTTAATTTTGTAGATAAACCTGTAAATACATCTTTGTTTTGGAAATTATATTTTGATGGCTCTAAATCTAACGAAGGAGCAGGAGCAGGATGCGTTCTAATTAGTCCAGAAGGAAACAAGACCATGCTTACGTGTAGACTCGAATTCAATTGCACAAACAATACAGCAGAATATGAGGCCTTGGTGCAAGGCCTATACAAAGCAATCGGGTTAAACGTCAAGTATCTTCAAGTCTTCGGAGACTCTGAGATTATCGTCAAATAGGTACGTAACACTATACATTGCCTATCAGGTCATTTAAAATACTATCAATCTTTAGTACAAGATCTGACTGAGCATTTCATAGCATTTAATATTTCTTCAATCCCGAGACTTCCAAAACGCGAGCGCAGACCTTTTGGATAACGTAGCCTCTAGGCTTATTCCCTCTGAAGACTTTAGTCCAGATAGATTCTCAATAGAATTAATCTTTAGACCGTCCATCCCTGACAACATTACAAATTGGAGAGTATTCAATGACGATCCTGATATTGTAAATTTCCTCACTTCTGAAGGATCCTACTCCAATCAGATAATTGACGAAGACCATCACGATCGGAAAATGCAACAAAATAGCACTGATAATGTTATACCTAGATCGGTGGTTAAGTTAGAAGACTTATACGATTTAAAAAATCGGTTTAAAAGGTCTACCAATTCAAAGCTCTACAGTCCAACTCTGAATTACGAATTAGTAAACCTAGGAACCGAGGATAAACCACAAAACGTTAATCTAGGCATAGGCCTAGCCCCTGAAGAAAAACTAGCGTATATTCGTCTTTTGAGACAATATAGAAATGTTTTTGCCTGGAATTACGATGAGCTGAAAATGTACGACACTTCTATCATTCAGCATACTATTCCTATGATTGACAACGAAAAACCTGTCCAACAGAAACTGAGAAAGATCCACCCCAATTTAGAAAATCAGATAAAAACTGAGCTAAATAAGTTATTAAAAGCCAGAATAATTTTCCCCGTCAGACATTCCAAATGGGTCTCTAATATGGTACCCGTTAGAAAGAAAAACAGAGATATTAGAATTTGTATCGATTTTCGGAATCTTAACAAACCCTGTCAAAAAGACAATTTTCCTCTTCCACCTATGGAACAGATATTACAGGCAGTAGCAGGCTCAGAATTGATGTCTTTCTTGGACGGATTTTCATGATATAATCAAGTGCTGGTGCATCCCGATGATCAGTTGAAAACCACATTCAGAACTAAATGGGGCACATATGCATATCGGAAGATGCCATTTGGTTTAATTAATGCCGGCGCTACATTTCAAAGAGCCATGGACATCACATTTAAGGGTTTAGTCAATAAATCTGTAGTAATTTATTTGGATGATATAATAGTGTACTCCAAGAAGTGAAGCGACCATCTCAAAGATTTAAAACAAATTTTTCAACGATGTTTAAGGTATGGGATTTCACTTAACCCAAAGAAATCTTTTTTCGCATTAAGTGAAGGAAAACTTCTAGGATTCATAGTGTCAAAATCCGGTATTCACATTGATCCTGACAGAATCAAAGAAATCTCTGAAATATCTCTACCTCATAATAAAAAAGCCATGCAATCTTTCCTTGGTCAAATCAATTTTGTAAAGAGATTTGTCCCAAATTTTTCACGAATTGTGTCTCCTTTGAAAACCATGATTAAAAAGAATTCAAATTTCAAATGGGGTCAAGATGAACATGAAGCATTCAACCTTATCGGAAAAGCTATTATTAATGCTCCATCTTTAGCAACCCCGAATTTTTCAGAATCTTTTGTTTTATACACATTTGCCTCAGAGAAATCATATGCTGCGATTCTAACTCAAGCAAATCAAGAAAAAGCGGAAGCTCCAATTGCGTTTTTAGCTCAAATTTACAAGGTGCTGAACTCAATTATTCAGACGTGGAAAAACAGGCCTATGCTGTTTTCAAAGCGGTCAAATATTTCAGACCTTTCTTACTTAAAACCCATACTAAGATCATAGTACCGTTTCTAGCGGTAAGAAATATTCTAGTACAGAAGGATATGGGCGAGAAAAGAGAAAATTGGATCACTGCTTTACAGGAATATGACCTTGAGATCAAACCAGCAAACATTGTAAGAGGTCAAGGCTTCTGCAAAATGTTGGCTGGAGCATCGCAAGTCTCTGAAATTTCATCTGAAGAGATACAAATGTATGAGGTAAGCCTAAACGATGCAGAACCATTGTATGTTGATACCATTTATTATCTTAAGAATGGGTATGCTCCATCACACCTAGATCACACTAAGAAAAGAGCTCTGAGATTGAAAGCTAAACAATATCAGCTCATAAATGATATTCTTTTTAGAAAGAATTATGATTCTGTTCTTCTTAGATTTCTTGAAAAAACTAAAGATGAAAAAGTTTTGCAGGAACTCCACGCTGGACCAGCAGGCGGACACTATGCTGGAGATGCTACTGCACATAAAATTTTACGTGCAGGATATTACTGGCCTACGCTGTTCAAAGATTCACACAGTTACGTGAGGAAATGTCAAGTCTGCCAAACTACTGCTGGAAGACAAAAGAAGCCGTCCCTGCCACTACAACCGGTAAACATCGAGCAACCATTCAGTCAGTGGGGCTTGGACATGATAGGTGAGATCGTTCCTCACTCTTCTAAGCAGCATAGATACATCCTCACAGCAATAGATTATTTTACTAAATGGGTAGAAGCAGTTCCTCTCAAGACGACTAATTCTGAAAATATTATCGAATTTATAGATCAATTTATAATCACTAGGTTTGGATTGCCAATGGCTTTAATGTTTGATAATGCATCATACTTTTCTGGAAATGCAATGACTGAGTTTGCACTTAAAAGAGGGTTCAAACTAAAATATTCGGCCAATTACTATCCGCAAGGTAATGGGTTAGCTGAGTCAACAAATAAAAACCTAATCAGGATTATTAAAAGAACAGTTGACCAGAACCAAAAGAATTGGCATAAAGCTTTGGTAAATGCTTTATGGGCAGATAGAATAACAAAAAAAGCTTCGATCGGCACTTCCCCCTTTAATTTAGTTTATGGGAAAGAAGTGGTTCTTCCAACTCACTTAGTCATTCCCTCTTTGTCTTTAATACAATACATTGATGAAGTACCTACTTCCTCCATACAACTAAGACAAATGGAAATAATTAAATTAGAAGAGAAACGAGAACAAGCTAAGAAAACCCATGCTCATCATCAAGCGCTAATAAAATCCTCTTTTGATTCAAACATAATGACCAGATTTTTTTTTTTCAGATGGGAGATTTAGTTTTAAAATGGGATAAGGCTCATGAAGAAAAGGGCAAACATACAAAATTTCAAAAGATGTGGCTTGGTCCTTTTCAGATTGTTGAAGTCATAGGTCCATCAACGTTTGTCTTACAGGATTTAGCGGGTAGAAGGGATTCTTTGCCTGTTAATGGACAAATCCTTAAAATATATTTTCCATAGAAGATTATTCTTCTATTTTGTAGAATAGTTTTATTTTTCTTTTCTTTTTCATAATAAAACTAGTTGTAAATGTTTACTACCGGTATTCACGAAAAGACACCAATTCTCTTTCAGATTTTGAGCTTTTCGCTTGTATAAATAGAAATTTTTTGAGAATCTGATCTTTATTATTGACAAATACAGTTAAAAACTTTAGCCTAGATATGATACTAGTTTCAACTTCAAAAAATTTGATGAAAGAAACCTTTAGCGAAGAAATTGTGTTATATCAGCACAATGAAAGGTATCAATAACAAAATAAATATTCTCTGTAAAACTGCTGTTTTCAAACTCTATTATTGTCGTCCAGAGCATTCTTAAGGAAAACAATGATTTCCTCCCTGTTAAAGAAAATCGCAGCATTCAGAGGGACAATCTAGGAAACACTATATCTCAAAGAATAAGAGGTCTCATCACAAGCCGGCTTATCATGATCACAGATATTATAACTTTGCTGACTTTGCCAAACACTGTCCATCAAAACGGGGCAATGACTCAAGATTGTTGAAATCAAAAGACAAGGGGTCTCATCACGAGCCAGCTTGTTTAGCAAAAGTGTAAATCAAGTGAATGACTGTGTCATAATTTGGCTACCAAACCAAGACATTGTTCTTTAAGAATAAAAAAGGAAAAAGTGTCAATATGGATTTTTCTTTGAAGGTTGTAGATAACCTTAAGCAGGATAAAGGATCATTGCTGGGTAACAGGTAACCCTATTGAGGCTATGGACGCCTGGTGGCAGCAGAGGCTCTACCTACGACAAACGAGCATATTTTAAAGCTAGCACACAGAGAAGACTTTATTTTATCTTTACAAGACCAAGTAATGGCTGATATAAATACAAGGACAAGCCTTAGCAAGCAAACAATTAGAATAGAAAAAGGTTGAAACAAAATATCATTGATAGAATAAGGCATAATGTACTCTATCTGTCCATAACAAAGTTTAGATTTATGAAATTTTTTTCCGTTTTGGAAGTTTAAAAAATTCAATAGAAAAGCAGAGATAACTGGTTCTTCCAAGTGAATTGCCATTGTTGTGGCCACCAACAACCCCCCTTCTTCTTTAGTATTAGCAATAACACTAGAGAAGTGGGGACCCTTAGTAAAAAATTCAAAAAAAAAAAAAAAATTAATTTTTTTTTGTATTATACTCCTTAAAAATACATAGGACGGACATGAGTGAAACATTTCTTTATGAGCACAATAAAAAACTGTGAAGAAGCGACGCGAAATTCATCGCATCGCATACATTAAGAAGCGCCCATAAATGAAAGAAATCTCCGATGGCTGATATGCGACATCGCATATCGCAACATCGCATAAACAACACACAATAACTTAACAAATTGCAACAATCTGCGATCTTGCGATTAGCGCGATGCTGCGATCTTGCGATAAGCGCGATGCTGTGATCTTGCGATAAATGCGATGTTGCGATTCGGTGATAAACCAATCAGGAAACTCTGTGATAACACATCTTGATAATGCGATAAATGCGATGTTGCGATTCGGTGATAAACTAATCAGGAAACTCTGCGATAACACATCTTGATAATGCGATAAATGCGATGCTGCGATGCGAGTCGCAGAAATCACCCATCGTAAATTTTCCTCGGCTCAACATTCAAGAAAAATTGTCCCTAAATCAAAAATTGGGCGCGCGCCTTAAAGGAAATTAATGAATGTAGGCCAAAGTATTCATGAAGGACAGTTTTGTGTTTTTCGAAGAGTCAGTTCACTATGGGTGTCATGATTTTATACATTCGTAGATCTTAGAGCTTTCGTGTCAAAATTTATTATCATTACTCTTTTCCTTTGCGTGAACTGCAGGAATAAAAAATAGGAAACAACATTAAGCAATGTGCAGGAAACATCTAAGGAAAAAGGGAAAGCGTCAATGCTCGGAGAACAGAGAAGAGATGTCCTCATAAACGGATATCGCATGCAACAGAAACGCAGATTTCAGAGTGTTACTGAACATATGCTGATATCAATAGGCGATTCAACACTCAAGGTCAAAAGCTCACAAAAGCAGCATGTTTACAAAATTCTGAAGCTTATGCCCGATAAAGGAAAAGCGCTAAAGACGGAAAACGCACCAGAAATGCCCGGATCAAAGAACGGAGCAGTTTTCGATGCGCGATTAGCGCCTAGCACTAATCGCGCATCGCTAAGAAAATTGTTCAGAAAGCAAAGTCCCTAATTTGCTTAGTCATCCACGAGTCCGAAAACCAAGATAGCAAAAGCAGAAGAAATTTGAGAGAAATTTGGGTTGTTACCAAGTATATACGCAGTAAAATCGCCCAGCCAGAGGATGATTCCCAAAAACATCTTCTAGTTTACTAAGAAGTGGTGCCAGTGCTTTCCATTTCTATTTTCATAGCCCAAGCAAAAGTAGAAAACAACCAGCTGACTCTTCCTAGGCAAATGTTGCATGCTCGCAACACTAAGGAGCAAATGCAGAAATAGTTAGGAATTAGATTCAATTTTTAGAAATAAGTTTGCTTAGATACAGGGCGGTCATTTAAACCGTATCCTAAATTTATGTAATTAAGTTATTTAGTTAGCAGTATTTAAACCCTTCTCATGCATTTAGAGAAGGGTCTAGAAATTTGTCAAAAACTTGTCCTCAGAACATGCACTTCTACACCCTCAGAAGAGGTTTTGATGAATGAATGGATCAAGGTTTATTGATTTTTGCATTTGATATCTGCTACTGATGTTGCACTTTTGTACTCTTGGTAGATATTAGAACAAGGAGAGATAAATCATTGTTGCTTGAAGCTTATGAGTAGGACCAGTCATAAATGGTACTTTTATCTCTTGACCATTTCTGCTTATATTCTTAAAGTGATATACAATTTTTAGTTGTTTATATGTTATTGCATGAATGTTTGAGTTACCATTTGGCACTTTTGTACGGTGGAGTCATTTATTTATGTTTGATATATGAATAACTTATTATGTGATATGCTGTTCACAACTGTTTTGCCTAACTTTTTATGCAAAGTGGTTCATCTTAATTGATTTCCATTCTTATGATAGCTGAATGATCTTTATTACCAGTTATTATTTGAAATCTCTTTAGATCGCATAATAGAATAAATACATCCCGGGTTAGCATAGATTAGATGTGTTGTTTTCATTAGATTACAATAGCATAGAATTAGATTCAAGTAGCTTAGATTAGAACTCTTAGATCAGCATCATCCAACTCTGCACACACACACACCCTTAGATTGGGAAACTGGTCCCATTATCCCCAGTCGAACCCGCTATACCAAACGGATAAGGAGCTGCCAACCAAGGTCCGGACCGGGCGGGTATCCCCCTTGTTGTCGACCCGATTTTCGGGGCTTCAACACAAGGCTGGTCAATTTCACCAATCATGCTTTTCGCATCTCAACCACGTTACCAAATTCCAATTCACTTGTAATTTGATGGAACCCAGAGATGAAGAAGTTTCCATGGTAAAGTCGTCCGCAGAAACTTGGAAAGACTGAATATTTACTGCAACACTCTCATTTCTTTCGGTAACATCCATTCGGGCGCTTGAAGAATTGGGATAAACTACCTACTACAAGCTTGCCACTGAGCTTATCAGTGTCCTTGGTGAGGTTGACAGTATCCTGCCCACTCCGTCATTTCACCTGATGGTGTTTTTAAGTTCTGGTATATGTTTTCAGAGTAAAGAAAACACAGTGGTGGTAAAAAAGTTTTAAAGGTTGTGGTGGGACAGAATCTACTGATGGAATGAATCTGCAATGGATCGAGAACAACATTGTCACTGGGAGGAAAGGAATAAGGTAAGATTTCTTTTGATTAAAGCATTGAATTCTATGGTAGCAAAGGGTCAGGGCTAAAATAATAGAATTGGGGGTTTTTTCTGTTAATTAGCAAGAAAACTAGTGTCGTAAGGAAATTCAGGTCATACTGTAGCTCCAATGTGAAGGTGTTTCAGTAGGGTGGTATTTGCTTAAGTAAAGAAAAATTTGGTAGAATCTATTTAGTAGTCCCCCCATTTCCTGATTTTTAATCCTATTTTTGGTTTGAATGGTGTTATAAGCCCAACTATCCCTCTCGACCAATGGTTTTTTGAAAGGCTAATTCCAGGTATATTGCTTCCACTCCTTTTACTATCTGAATGTTAGCATGTAAATATCGATTAGCCCTATCATGCCCCTCCCTTACACAGATAGTTTCATCATGCCTACTGTCTCACTTCCTGGACATATTGTCGTATGAGTGGAGTAACTTCTTCTCGGTTTCACGCTCTTGTAAAAGTATAGCCATTAGGATAGGTTACAGATGGTGGTTTTGCCAGGGGTGGTATTGCATCTATTGTTGTGAGGGTCCTGAGTCTTGAATAGGCTCGTATGTGGTTTTCAGTGATCACTGGTTTTTATGGGAAGGGTTGTTACCAGAATCCACCTCTACAAAATTTTGGGGGGTTTTTAAATCAAATTAATTTTATAATTAATCTGATTCCATTTGCTGGCACCAGTTAGTGGTAACGGGTGTCCATCTCCCTTCACCTAGCACGCTCCTCTTGACGTCTGTCCCTATACCTCATACTCGTAACTTTACTGTTTTAGGACAATCTTGTTACCAAGGCGAAATCTTTCCAAATTAGGAATTCGATCCGACGATGTTGACATTCCTTTGGGTGGCAAGCTCCAGGTGAGTTGAGGCGTGGTAAATACGGAGTCTGTAAGTGGTCAGGTGATATTTATTGTTCGCCTGACCTGTCTTGCAGTCAGCTCGATAAAAAAAATCCATAGGAATGTACCTATCCTGACACTTTTCCTACCTGGCGAGGTTGAAATTCTCTCGGGAGGTGGTTCCCAAGTCGGTAGGGTCATGGGAGTTGTCTTGATTGCTAATCGGGTACCTTGGTAGGTGGGAAGTCTTAAAGTCCTGGAACGAGAGCACATAATTACATATATTCCGATGGACCCCTTTGAGTCTGACACGTTATTATAGGAAGCCCTTATCCAAGCCACATTAGCGGCTGAGTCACAATTCCATGCAAACCTGAATATGAAGTGGCATGTGGCACACTTCCCCCAGATGACAACCTTGGGTGATGGAAGTGACATGTTGGCAGATGCCCGTTTCCTACCTCAGAATAATTTGGAGGGTAGAAAAGGTGATGAAAGGCGAGGTGGTAAAAAACAACTTCCTATTAAGATTACAGCTCCAACACCCATCCTTTCTTTTGGCCACGATGTGCTCCTTGATTGAGTAATGAGTCTCCATAAGCGGGAATTAGTAGAAAGGTGGTATTTTACAGAGATAGAAGAAGCCGAGATGCATTAGGTTATGTCCCCACAGTGGTGACACTCATGGGAGGATGGTATAGTTTTCATTTTATGAGTGAAGAGGATCTCAGAAAAATTGTTGCTTTGCCATGGGTCAGGGAACGGGGTTTTTTAGCAATGTATGCATGGTATGTAGGCTTTAATCCATTGAAACAAATGCCCAAAAACAAACTTATATGGGTTAAATTGCCTGGACTACCCTTAGAATTTTGGACGAAGGAAGTATTTACTGATATCGGTAACGCCATTGGAAAATTCATATACGTAGATCCATGTTGCCTGGGTGCTAGGGATAAAAGGATAGCTTGGGTCCTTATAGAAAAATATTTTGGTGAGGCCTTTCCGGACCACATAGAATTAAGGTGGGAAAACATAAATCTCACACAACGCTTGGATTTCTAGGGAATTCCATTCTGGTGCCTCAAATACCACCAAACTGGACATTTAATTGCTAACTGTCCCAAAGCAAGAGGAGGGTGGCAGCCTTCGAGGGAACGTAAAGGGATTCATCAAAGGGTACAGAAGGAGAACAAGTCGAAGTGCCTCTCTCCATGTCATGGTTATGTCACCAAACACAATGGAAACACTTCGGGCTCAGGTAACTCTATTCACACTAATCAGGTCTTTTTTGAGCCATCTCCTCATTTTATAAAAAAGGTCTCTGCTCCTATTCCTATTCATGTTCACTCCTCATCCCCGACGTCAAAACAATTCGACTCCCATATCGCTGTTGACTCTCCATATCGGGAGCATCACCAGGTTTTTTCCTCTCCAATATTACCTCCATCGTCGGTATTGTCACAGCACACTATGGCAGATATCCCATCTACCTCATATGCCACGTATACTCAAGCCCAAAGGCTCCATTCTCCAACTACTCAACCAAATTCTCCCAATGCTAAATCACCTGCTCAATTATCTCTGGTATCATCACCAAATAACTCTGTTGACAACGATCTTGATTTCCTCCTACAAAGGAAAACCCTTGATCTTAAGTCGCTTACTATCCATAAGCCAAAGGGATCCGGTTCTCCTGTAATAAGTCCATCCTCTGCAGGAAATATTACTGTGAGGCGTAAACGGTTATCCTGTTATAAGTCCATCCTCTGCAGGAAATATTACTGTGAGGCGTAAAAACAATAGAGGCAGCAAACACTTTAGAGGTCGCCTGCGCCAAACCCATACTACCTTGACAAATTCACCATCTCTCATTGATATACCTATTTCCTCTCCCATCTCTCCCAGGGCACTTAGAGCATGTATGCCCTCTAATAGGCTCAAATGAATTCTATCCTTTCACTGAATATAAGGGGTTTGGGGGCCCTTCCAAAATTCCTCACACTAAGAGACCTATTTATTTCATCTAAGTCCAACATTATTCTCATCCAAGAATCAATGCACTCTGCATCTCCAACAGTCGAATATTTTAGGAGGATGTTTCCAACGTGGTATATTGTGGCAACTAATGCCACATGCATATTTGGTGGTATTGTTGTTTTCTGGGACCCAAGGTGGGCTAAATTGAAGGCATTTTCATGCTCGGTGGGTATTTTTCTGGTTGGTAACATCAGAGGTATCCTGGGAAGATTGCACATTCTCAATGTGTATGCTCATTACAAAGGGTGGGAAGGCTTTTGGAAAATAATGGAGGCAACAAGGATTCTTCACTCACCCTCTCTGATTTTGGTTGGGGATCTTAACTATACCCTAGGCATTGAGGAGTTGTGGGGACAATCTAGGGTGGAAGACAAGATGGCACAGAAGCTAAGAGACATAATTTTCTCCCACAAATTAATAGATGTTTGTCCGCTTAAAAATTCTCCCACTTGGGATAATGGAAGATGCGGAAACAACTATATAGCAAAGAGACTTGATAGATTCCTTGTACAAGAAAATATGGTAGATAAAATGGGGGATGTAAGATCTCTTATTATTGAAAACTATGTATCAGATCATCGCCCAATCACTCTTTTTTGGTGCAACACTGATACAAGAGTTGGAATGCCTTTCAAGTTTAATAGATTTTGGCTAGAAGACTTAAATTTCGATTCTCTTATCTGATTATTCTGGAAGGAAAGAAGAAATACAAAGGAAGGCCTCTCATGTACTGAAAGCTTTATGAATAGGCTTCGAGTTCTTAAAGCAGAGGTAAAAACATGGGAATAGAAGAAGAAGGAGGGCTTGAGAAGGGAGTTGTCAGATATTGAGGAGGAATTAAAATCCTTGCATAATCAAATGGCCACCCATTCCCTTCCTGCCAAAGTAAGGGAGAGAATCCATGCTCTCGAACTAGAAAAAAAGAAGATTCTTCAAGTTAGAGAGATGACATGGAGATTGAAAAGCAGAGCTTTATGGATTAGGGAAGGGGATAAAAATACCAAGTTCTTTCATCGCTTTGCCAATTGTAGAAGGAAACAAAATACAATTTGGCAGATGAAAGATGGTGAAGGAAACTGTTATAACAAGCAATCAGAAATTACAGCCTTGGCGGTTTCATATTTTAAAAAAGCATATAATAGACTAGAAGTGGAGGATGCAGAATCACAGATATGGGCAGTTGATGAATATCCTATAATGTTTAATGATGAGGACAATGTGGAGTTGTTTAAGGAGGTTAAGGAGGAAGAACTGAACCAGGCTATTAAATCAATGAAAGGAGACAAAAGCTCAGGTCTAGATGGATGGAATGTAGATTTTTTTGCCCACTTCATAGACATCTTCCAGGAGGACCTTCTACAGATTATTGAGGAATTGAGGACGAAAGGTTTCATACATCCTCATTTAAACTCAACCTATATTTCCCTTATTCCAAAGAAATCAGAGGCAGAAACCTTTGTTGATTATCATCCAATATCATTGTGCAATCTAACATACAAGATTATCTCTAAGATAATTGCCAATAGATTAAAAACATCCTTATCAAAATTCATCTCACCTGAGCAATATGGTTTTCTAAATAATAGAATAATCCATGATGCAGTGGTTGTTGCACAAGAATGTATGCACAATATTAAGTCAAAAAATATGAATGCAATAGTAATGAAGGTATATCTAAAAAAATATTATGACTACTTAGATTGGGGTTATCTGAGATTGGTATTGCACAAAGTTGGAATAAACACAAATATGGTTGAATGGATAATGGGATGTGTGACTGTAGTTATTTATGCTATAATAATTAATGGACACCCATCCAAGTTTTTTGCTGTGGGAAGGGGACTTTGACAAGGATGTGCCTTATCTCCCGTTATTTTTATACTGGCGATGGATGGACTAAGTTTGAAAATTAAAAATCTATGACTACTGGTGATTTTGAAGTGCTTAAAATCAACAGTCATGTGTCTGTCTCTCACAGCTTCTTTGTTGATGACACATTGCTGATGGGTATGATAAACAGACTTAAATGGTATTCACTTTCATTAATCCTAAAAAAGTTTTGGAATGCCACGGGTCTTGTTCAAAATGAACAAAAATCCATCATTTTATATGGATCATGTAACCATGATGATATCAACTATATCCAGAGGTGCTTTGGGGTAAATGCAGTAAATTTAGATAATGGTATGAAATATCTGGGCTATCGCCTAAAACCAGGAAGCTATAAAAATGTTGATTGATTGTGGTTGGTGGAAAGATTCTACTCCAAGATTAAGGGATGGGAATACAAATGTTTATCAATGGGAGGATGTATCATCCTCACACGGTTAGTTCTTACACATCTTGGGATTTATTGGGCACACTTATTCCGCATTCCACAGATGATTATAAATCTACTAAATCGAATAATGGCTTGCTATATTTGGTTAGGAGCTAGAAGAAGCTGTAAATATCACTTGGTCAAGATGGAGAAGATTACTAGACCAAAAATATTAGGTGGATGGGGTGTTCTAAATCTAAATTTTTTTGGATGGGCACTAATTTTAAAATCTTTATGGAGGAGCATCAACAATAGAGGCATATGGCGAAAGGAGATCTAGTTTAAGTAGATGAAGAATAAGGATTTTTCCTTCTGGATGAGACAAGGAGCAATTGGGAAAAAATGTGTTTCATAGATATGGAACAATTTTAACAGGGTCAAGAACATCCTCCTCCAGAACATCTTGTGGATTTTCGGATTAGGTAACAGTGTTACGTTTGGAAAAGACTGCATTATAGGAGCAGGTGAGGTTCCACTTAGTACAGTGGAACTAATAAATCATCTAAATAGAAAAGGCATTTTCATCTTGAGCTAGTTGATCAGTGACTAGAATGGTAACATTCCAATTTGGCTTGACTCCACCCAATTGAACCTTATAGGATAGTACAAATTGGATTGGCTACAACTTGTAAAATCACTAAAAGAGGCAAGGATATGTTATGACAGCAAAGGGGATTGCATCACATGGGCTGGGAAAATGAAGAAAACAAGAGAGATTGTGGTGGCAGACTGCTAACTCAAATTATGCCTGAAGGAGCTACAGAATGTGGAATATTGTTGGTTTTACAGTTCTGGAAAATTAATCTTCCTATAAAAATTATCATTTTCCTTTGGCTAACTTGGCAGAACAAGAATCTTACATGGGAAAACTTATAGAAGAAGAATCATCATGGTCCTAGGATTTGTCATCTGTGTAAGAATAACGAAGAGGATAACGGTCACTTATTCCTACATTGTCCTAGATCTGTAAGAATCTAGAAACACTTCACCACCATGTTGCAGATTCCATTCATACAATTTAATACAATTGAGGAATGTTTAAAATGGTGGAGTACACAAAGCAAAAGTAGGTGATTTCTCACTTTGGTCGTCTTCTGGTAAATCTGGAAAGGTCGAAATCAATTGATTTTTGGATCCAAAATATGGGGAGAAAACGTATTCTATGAATTCATAGAACAGTGGGCTATATCAGATCAGAAAGACGACTCCAAGCAAAAAACGGAATGCAGAAAAGGAAAGGGTACAGGTCACCAATTACCCCGCGGGGTTTTTTGATGGGGCAGCACAACGAGGGAGATGTAGGTGCGGAATATGGATAAAAATATCAGAAGAGAAATAGTTTTGGATTCACTGGAATGTGGGAGAGGGAACAAGTATGAAAGCAAAAGCAATAGCTTTATGGGGATTACTATGGTTTATCAAATTTTTGGATATCCTTCAAATGCAAATTTATGGGGATTCCAAATGTATGATAGATTATATTATGGGGAAGAATAACATCCAGAAAAATTCCCTACAAGGCTGGCTGAGGTGTATACAAAGCCTATGGAATACTCTTCATCAACCTTTCCACTAAACACATTAGCAGGGCACACAACAAGGTCGCGGATGAAATGTCAAAGAAAGGATTACTAGCCACAGATGAAGGTATGCATATCCTGATAAAAACAGGATCAGATGAGATAGAAGTAGAAAATGTCAAGCTGGTGGGATAGAGTACTGAAGATCAACATAAAAAAGAACAACATCAACGCAGATAAGTTCCTTGAAAAACTTTGTATCTTTTTTGTTAAAGGTTTGTACAATTTTTGTATTTGGTGTTGTATAGAAAAGATAGAAGAAAATATACTTCAATGTAGCTATATGTAGAACATGGTAATGATCTGAGATGCATTTTAGTCTTCTAGATTCCCATAGTCCAAGTCTGTGATATATTGTGGATGGGGCAGAGAAAATATAGATACAAAGTCTTTGTTATATATTAGCATATAGTTCAAATGTTTGCATGTAGAGCAGTTACTCCTCCATGTAGTCAAACTGTGGATACCATTGGATTTAAGAGGACGATTTGTCCATCATATGTATGTACTATTTTAATCATAATATAAAACAGACGGTTTTTTTCCTGCTGAAAAAAAAACCCATTCAGGCACTTTACTATGGCTGGGAGAACCCTCACTGTTTCTTGGACAATGCACAAAGGAGAAAGTGTCAACATGAAGGGCAAGAAGCATTGGAAAGTAGCCATGCGTCTATGAAATCTGCGTGGAAAGTGTGACAACATTCTGGTAATATTCTCACCCTTTCTCCTTCCATGAATTCTGCCAGGCAAATGGGGCAATCCAGGGCTCTGAGGGGTACCCTGTGCAGTAAACCATGGCTGGAAGTGCTTCTAAATCCTTTTTCTCAATGCCATTTTGAGCTCTTTTGACCTCCCTATTAGGTGATGGCTTTGACACCACTTGTCTTTAGAGCAGTCTACAGCGAAACAGGGCATTGAACCCCAAAAGGCATAGTATTGGGAGGAATAAGGCCACCATGATGACGCTTACGCTTGAGCCGGATCCCACATTAGTAAAGTCAGGAGTTACCCCAGTCATAGGAGCGGATGAATGTGATTCTTCACTCCCTTGCATCAATTTCTTTCCCTGAATAGACAATGAAACTAAAGGAATACTCTGCATTTTGCTAGAAACGAGTTCCAATCACAGTGAATCTCGAAGGGGCTCAGGGACAATGGCTTCAGAAACCATAAAATTTTCAGTCATTCATCTGAGGACTGTCAATCCAAGAATATGACGACTAGGGACTGCAAATCCAAGAATATGACAAAAGCTTGGAGAAAAGCAAAGCCTGAAAAAGTGAGGAAGATTCAGTGCTTATCACCCAATCCAGAGGGAATTTATTAAATGGTACATAACTCCATAACTCCAGATGTAGCTCGTATTCTGCGAGTAGGCAAAGGCCGAGTGGAGGCGCCCACATAAACCCAACAGTCCTCAGAACCATATTTAAAATATGATTGCCAAAAGGAGAGAACATTTTAGAGAGTGATAATATTTCGAAATCTCCATTACTATTTATTTTTGTTATCATCACCATATACTTCAATGGGATAAATCATCAACTTCTATATTTCTCTCCTTATACACAGGGAATAAGATATTTGAAAAACATGTTGAAGCTTTTAATTTTTTCTGAAACATAATTTATAGATATATTTTAACATTTTTTTTTCATATTTTATCTTTTTAGTGGCCATTTAAGAATCACCCAACATATGTAATTTATTAATAATAATATTAGTTTTAATGTTATCCATTTTACATAATTATTTAACTCTTCTCCTAATCTCACTTTAAATTTAATAGAATGATTATTTGTAAAAAATATAATCTGTCTCCCTTCACATATAACAAGATTCCCTTTCCCTTGTGATGCTCCCTAAAAAAACTAACAAAAGCTTTTGCTCTATCAAAAAATCTCAAGAATTTTTTTTAGCAATTTGTTCTTCAAACGCTATTGTCGCCAAGTTTTCTTCCTTATCTGGAAAGTGACTCAGATTGTTGAGTGATTAGTTCCACGCTTCTCCAATGCCACTAAACCTTTGTTTATAGATCCCCTATCCAATTCTTCAAGCCTAGTTTAATAAAAGTTCATCACAAGACATTTTTCAATTATATTAGAACCTCACTTTTACAGCTACATCTCTATCAATAGTTAGATTTGTAAATTTAAATTAATTTATTAGTTATTTGATATAAGACATTAATAGATTTTCCTCTAACGACTCTTTGATATGTCTGTTTAACAATGTGAGACTGAATAGTGGTGGGAGCTGCGATGGAGAGTGAGGGTTTCGAAGTCGGGACCATCTGCAGAATCCTGTAGAAATTTTGAATAATATAACACTTATTCACAGAGATTATCCTGATTATACACTATTGCGGAATGCATGCATAATACATAACCTCCTCTACGTTGATCATCAATTTAGCGGAATTAAAAACAATGAAACATCAATTGCATGCGCACATTAACACAGTATGTAATGGGGAAAGCATACAGCTGAAAATATACCTAGGGGGGATAATATGGGGTACCAAGGGAGGTACCCAAGGTAATAATGTAATAATGGGATGGGCCATAGTAATAAATAAGGTGGTTAACCCATGTCATGTAAGGGACCACAAGTAGTTAATAATAATGTAATGGGCCCATGGTATTAGTTGATGGTATGAGGGAACCATGGTAATGACCCATGGTATTGTATGTATGAGGCCTATATAGAGGCTAGAGACTCCACATGGAGGGATATGAAGAGAAGTATTCTTGTATGAACAGGCATATGGCTTGTGGAGTGTTCTCCTTAAGGAGTGAATGTATGGTGTTGCCCTACCGTAAGGGTTTGATCAATAAAGAATCATTTATCTATATTTGATCTTGTTATTTCTTGGGTTTATTTCTGTTATCATATATCTTTTGGATCAGATCTACAACAATTGGTATCAGAGCTACAACAATTGGTATCAAAGCACTTTCTTGGGCACAAAAGTGGAGAATTTTTTTTTAATTTTTTGCAGGGATTTTTGGGCGGTGAATTTGCAGATCAGATCTATATGTTTTGGTGCTAGATCTGCAGAATCTAATTGCAGATCTTTATTCCTTGTGAAAAAATACCCAAATTCAAAAAAAGAATCAGTTGAATCGGAGTCCGGATGAAGGAGATATTGCTGATTTAAAAATCAGTGGGGTTGCAGACAATTTTCAGGGCAGCGAGTTTTGCGGCGAAGATCTAGAAGTCCTGGTGCAAGATCTACAAGATATAATTGGAGATCTGGAATCTTTATGAAAAAACACCTAATTTCGAAAAAAAAATCAGTTGAATCGGAGTCCGGATGAGGGAGATATCGCTGATTTAAAATCAGCTCTTTTTGCAGACATTTTGGGTGACGGCGGGAGAGTAGCATAGCAGATCTGGAATTTTAGTGCCTGGATCAGGATTTTTATCACATGGGTAGATGCAGAATGATTGTTCCATTTCTAAAAATAGGTTATAATAGGGATTCTGAGCAATATTGACGAATCTGTGACCATTTCAATTTTTTGCCAATATTTTTGTGATGGCGGGCCTAGATCGCTTTGAACAGGAAGACTCTTTTTTGGGTCGTCTCACTAAGCTCCGACAGACTGGTACAGTGGAGGAATATATTACCGCTTTTGAAGCCTTAGCCTTCCGCACTAGGGGTCTCACAGATACATTCTTCAAGGACTGTTTTATCTTCGGTCTTAAAGAAGCCATCAAAGCTCAAGTTCTACTTCACCACCCTTCCACGTGGGCGGAGGCTTGCCAGTTAGCTCGTCAGGTCACATTGCCTAGCAAAGATTTTATTTTTACAGAAAATAAGGAAACTATGGAACCTAAAGGGTTACTTCCTACTGGTATATCCTTATTGCAGATTCATGGCTTGATTCAGAAGGAGAAGATCATTGTTTCTATCAATCCTAGTTGTAAACATAATTTTATCAATGTTAGCTTGGCAAAAAAATTGCAAGTACCAGCAAAACAAATTGAACATACACAGGTGGATGATAAGGATGTTCAAATCTATAAGGATTTGAAGATTTCTATGGATAAATATGTGTTGCATGGTGATTTTTATGCTTCAGAGATGGATAATATGGATGTTGTTTTGGGATATCCTTGGATGGAATCCGTGGGTACTATCAATATTAATGTGAAAAAAAAAAATTCCTGAAGCTATGGTATAAAAAGAAGAAAATTACATTACAGGATATTTCCATCCATAAACAGGTAGAGCACATGGAGGCTGAAGCAGAAGATGTTCAAGGGACTGACATATCAGATGATGAGCCTTTGATGATCGACAATCAAACACAAACAGAGACTGCAGAAGAAAAGGTTACAGGTGATGATACATCAGAGGAGGGCTCAGTGGTTGAAGTCATATTGAAAAAGAAGACACCACAACAGGCACCACAACAGGGTGAAGTCAAGCAAAAGCCATCGTGGGTTAAAACTTCAACATATCATCACCCACATCACCCCGCAAGACAACCATCAAGATGGAAACCAAGTAGTCACATGATGGATAGAAAGGAGAGATGATCCACCTACTACACATCAACACAGAAGAACTGCCACGGTCAACTTCCATCTCAAGCGAGCGAGGCACCCGCGAGATCGAGGGTTCACCTTTCTCTTGGATGGCTAGATGCACGTGCATGGTATCAGTGGACTACTCTTTTGAGTAGATCTTATTATTTGTGTTCTTCCCATCTTTCGGGAACGAAACATGCTTAGGGGGGTGGAATGTTATATACCTAGGGGGGATAATATGGGGTACCAAGGGAGGTACCCAAGGTAATAATGTAATAATGGGATGGGCCATAGTAATAAATAAGGTGGTCAACCCATGTCATGTAAGGGACCACAAGTAGTTAATAATAATGTAATGGGCCCATGGTATTAGTTGATGGTATGAGGGAACCATGGTAATGACCCATGGTATTGTATGTATGAGGCCTATATAGAGGCTAGAGACTCCACATGGAGGGATATGAAGAGAAGTATTCTTGTATGAACAGGCATATGGCTTGTGGAGTGTTCTCCTTCCTTAAGGAGTGAATGTATGGTGTTTCCCTACCGTAAGGGTTTGATCAATAAAGAATCATTTATCTATATTTGATCTTGTTATTTCTTGGGTTTATTTCTGTTATCATATATCTTTTGGATCAGATCTACAACAATTGGTATCAGAGCTACAACATCATCAATTTAGCGGAATTAAAAACAATGAAACATCAATTGCATGCGCACATTAACAGAGTATGTAATGGGGAAAGCATACAGCTGAAAACCCCGCACTATCAATATATTATAATGATAGAGATCATGTAACAATACATAGTACAATACTCCTCACAAGTACTCGGTACTATCTCCACCTGTTACACACAAACTAGCTCACATCTGAATCAAGTCACATGTTCAAATCTCCTCCGCTGTCTGCCTGCCTCTACTGTGCAATCCAATGTGAGAATAGTGAATGATCCAAGCTCATTTTCCTTGGCTTGTACTGTGCAATCCTCATTGGCAATCTCCATCATTGATTGTGAAAATCTCATGCACAGCTATAGTCACAACTGATAGTGGTCTCCACCTCTAACACCTATCTCCACTGAACTGTCCATGCACTGAGCTAACTGATGTATTCTTTAGTTGCTTTATGAGTTAATAATTAGTGAATTAATTAATAATTAATTCACATCACTTATCACTAGTGTATTCTGTAGTTAGACTAAATACAACTAGTTCAACCAAGTCAAACTGAACAAAACTCCATCAACTCCTCAATCAACTCCACCAAACTCAATCACTTGAGTTCTAACTGAATTCCATCATCCAATAGCTCAACTGACCCATAAGAAAAGCGTATTTCCTTCTGGCAGTTGCATGTGCCACATCCGTAGCTTGAACTGAAGTGCTCCAAGAGGATAAGATAATGTTTATAGTCCAAATATTATTAAGAGCTAATAATATTCGACTGTTCTATTTTTAGCCTGACAGTCTAAAAATAGACTCCGCCCATATGTCTAAAAATAGAAGTCCATCTATTTTTACCAACATGACCAATCATCCACAAATAGCATCCTGCAACTCATAGACCATGATCCATATGTCTGAAAATAGACATAGTCTAAAAATAGACTTTGCGCCAAAAATAGCCTGCGGGCCCACTTAGTGAAGGTGACTCCTTTCCACTAAGCTCCATCATATTGTTGCATTTTCAACACTCCCTCTCAACAAGATATGGATTATTTGCAACCCCTATCCTGCCTCAGTGGTATTCTCTTTTTCTCCTGGTGAGCGTCTTCGTCAAGATATCAGCATCCTGATCCTCCGTTGGAATGTATGAAAGTAACATGATTCTCCACTGCACACAATCTCTGATATGATGGTACCTGATGTCAATGTGCTTAGATCTATCATGAAATACTAGATTAGTCGAGAGTTTAATGCAACTCTGGTTATCACAGTAAATCACAGTAGGCTCCAAGTATGACTCGAACAACCTGACCAGGATCTTCCTCATCCATATAGCCTCGCATGCAGCCAAACTTGCTACCATATACTCGGCCTCTACTGAACTGAGTGCCATGGATCTCTGCTTCCTGCTGTACCAAGAAACTGTTGTCGACCCAATAGCTTCACCTCATCCTCCAGATGTGCTCTTTCTGTCCGTTGGGCTCCCTGCACAATCTACATCCGTGAAGCCACATAGCTTCACCTCATCCTCCTATCTGTACCAAAATCCATATCCCGATGTGCCTCTGAGATAACGCAATACATGCTTGTCTTCCTTCCAAAAGAGCTTGGTTGGCTTAACCATAGCTTGTGAAAGTTGGTTAACAGCATAACATATATTGGGTCGTCACGTCGTGTATTGACCAGATACATAAGCGACCCCACCAACTGTCGATAAACAGTGGCATCCACTACCTCCGCTGAAGTAGCATCCTCCTTCCTCCAACCTCCAGGAAGAGGAGTATCAACAGGCTTGCAGCCATGCATGTTGAACTTCTCCAGTATCTCCCGAGCATACTTACCCTGTGAAACAAATAGTCCATCACTGCGCTGCCAAATTTCCAATCCCAGGAAATAATGAAGGAGGCCCAAGTCCTTCATTTCAAACTCCCTAGCAAGATCCTCCTTGCATGAAAGTATCAACAGCTCATCACCTGTCAAAATCAAATCATCTACATAAAGTACAATGATAAGCAACTTACTCTCCACCACAATCTGGTATAGGTTAGGATCTGCCTCACTCTTGGAGAATCCAAGTCCGGTGAAATAACTGTCTATACGTGTGTACCATGCATGAGGTGCTTGTTTCAACCCATACAGCGCTCTCTTGAGCCTGCACACATGCGACTCGCTGCTGAAGATCTTGAAACCTTCGGGCTGCTCTATGTACACCTCCTCCTCAATGACTCCATTGAGGAACGCAGTATTCACATCCATCTGATGAATGTGCCACCCCATCTCCGCTGAGAGAGCAAGAATCGTCTGTATGAAAGAATACCTTGCGACAGGTGCAAAGGTCTCCTCATAATCGATCCCCTCTATCTGTGAGACGCCTCGGGCAACAAATCTTGCCTTGTACTTCTCCACACTCCTGTCAGCTGCCTGCTTCACTTTGTAGATCCATCTCAAACCCACCACTGATTTCCCTTTCACTCTTGGGACAATCTCCCATGCACTGTTTCTGACAATCGAATCATACTCTTCCAATATGGCATCTACCCATGCGGGATCCTCCACATCTTCCTCGAAAGAGGATGGCTCAGTCACGACACATTTTCTCACAAGAGCCATGTATCCAGTGTACTGATTAGGTGACTGTCTCTGTTTGCGATGTCTTGTAGGTGGTCCTACAACCTTCTCTGCATCTTGAGCCAGTGGCTCAGCTTCTGTAGTGCGCTTTTGCCCTCTGATGGTTGGCGCTACATGAGTGGTCTCTTCCACTCCATGAATTTCATCTTGTGGTTGATCCATGTCTTGAAGCTCATCCTTAGGAACTAATAACTCCTCATCTGCATGCAAGTGTGGCCCCCTCTCAAGCAAACACTTCTTGGCTTTCTCCTCCTGAAATTTGATCCCGTCGCACAACAGTCTTGCGACTGTCTGGCAAATACACACGATAGTTATGGGGCGTATCAGTGTACCCCACAAATATCCCAACCTCTGCGGTCGGCTCTAGCTTCTTCCTGGCATCCTTCGTCACATGCATGTAAACGTTAGAACTAAAAATCCTCAAATGAGAAATATCAGGCCTCTTACCAAAATAAGCCTCCTCGAGTGTACTCATGCCAAGTATCCTGTGAGGACAACAAAACTGCACATATACTGCAATATTGCATGCTTCCGCCCCCACAAGTGAAGGGGTAGGCCCTGATCATGCAACATCGCCCATGCAGCACCCACGATCGTTCTGTTATTCCGCTCAGCAACCCCGTTCTACTGTGGGTTATGGGGAACTATGAGCTCTCTTTGAATCCCTTCTGCGCTGCAAAAGTCCTTGAACTCGCCAGAGATGAATTCACCACCATTGTCTCTCCTAAGAGCCTTCACCTTCTTTCCTGATTCCTTCTCAACCAGTGCTTTGAACTCACAGAACTTTGAGTATGTCTCGCTCTTCTTCTGCATGAAGAAGATCCAACACTTCCGAGAGAAATCATCAACAAAGATCACATAGTACTTGTGCTTTGCTGTCGAAGCTACTGAGAAAGGTCCACACACGTCTGTGTGAATTCTCTCAAGGATCGTCATGGCATTACTATCCTTCTCGTGAAAGGTAGCTTTCACAAATTTTCCCAAAGTACACCCCTTGCACTGATCTGACTGCGCAAGAGTTCCTTTAGGAAGCCCAGTAGAAATCTGCTGCAGTATCTTCAAGGCTCCATGGTGAAGGTGGTCCAATCTCCTGTGCCACAGCTCGCCATCATCTTGGCTCACCAATCCTTCTGCCTTGGATGCCATTGCTACGCAGACATCTACATGCAAGTGATAAAGGTTCCTGACTCATACCCCTATCTTCCGGGTTTCTCCAGTTGTCTTACTGCGTAGGAAAGCCTTTCCCTCGCTGAAAACAACATCATATCCCTTGTCTTCTAACATTGCCACAAAGATAAGATTCTTCTTCAATCCTGGAACATGCATCACTTCCTTAAATACGAAGGGTTTACCAGAATCCCTCTCAAAGGAAATGGTACCGATACCAGTCGCACTGTATCTACCATCATCGCCCATCTCGATGTGCACTCCAAGATCTTTCTCATCTAGATCAGAAAACAAATCTTGATCTCCTGTCATGTGAAAAGACGCGCCACTGTCCAAGAACCATACTGATCCCATCACACTTGATACCAAGCATGCGATCAACAAAAAATCCAGCTCAAACTGCGAGGCTAAGGCCTCTCCCGCTGCAGATCCAGCAGCTTGCTTATTTTTCTTCTTTTGAGGACAATTTGTGGCATAGTGTCCGTGCTGGTGACAGTGAAAGAACTTCACCTTGGACATGTCCTACTTCTTGCCTTTCGCACCAGAATGAGAAGCTTTCTTGTTCTTCCCCTTCTTTGCTTTGGCAGCAAAAGCACAATTTTCTTCATCAGATGCCTTTTATGAAGATCCGTCCCTGGTATTCCTCCTGATCTCCTCTTGCACAAGATCTAACCAAAGTCTCTCCCATCCTGGCAATTTCTCCCGACCATTGACAGAGTCCTGATAGGAATGCCAACTCTTCGGAAGACCAAGGAGAGCCAAGCTCACCAAGTCCTCATCATTGACAGTCACCCCTACACTTCCCAGCTCATCCCGGCATTGAGTGAACTTCGTGAGATACTTGGGCATACTGTCTCCTTTCTTACACTTAATGTTTCTGAGTTTATCCTTTGGTGCCAACTTCCTCTGGTCACTCTTGCTTTGGAATAGATCTGTCAACACTTTCCACATCAAGTATGGAGAAGCTTTTCCATGCAGGTTGGATACAATGTGATCCTTCACGCCCTCCAACAGAATCCTTCGACACTTTGCTGTCTTCTTTTGCCAAGCCTCAACGTGAGCAGCATTAGTAGGCTTTGGGACCTCAGCCTCTATGAAATCCTTCAACCCATTGCCATCTAACACCGCCTCCATCCTGTCTTTCCA
Source organism: Pinus tabuliformis (assembly GCA_031772625.1). Taxonomy (NCBI): domain Eukaryota; kingdom Viridiplantae; phylum Streptophyta; class Pinopsida; order Pinales; family Pinaceae; genus Pinus; species Pinus tabuliformis. The sequence continues at coordinate 286,825,265 of CM062818.1, forward strand.
TGCAATATAATTCGAGCTGCCTTCAAGAGCATACTCCAATCGCAATCCGTTGAAAGACATTTCAACTTTGACACCAAGAAAACACTGCTTCAAATTCGAATTCCACCAGCTCAAAACTCAACTGCTTCTGATCTAAAATTCGTGAGAACACAATATTTCTCGTACAGAGATTTACTGTATGGGCTTTTACCGGATATCTCACCTTCCAAAAGAAGGATGAATCCAGAGGCTACCTGGCCCGATTACAAACTTTGCCTGAAGAAATAAAATGTAATCACTTTCTGAATAATAGATTTGATGATCAACTCTCTGCTCCGATACCATGTAGAAATTTTGAATAATATAACACTTATTCACAGAGATTATCCTGATTATACACTATTGCGGAATGCATGCATAATATATAACCTCCTCTATGTTGATCATCAATTTAGCGGAATTAAAAGCAATGAAACATCAATTGCATGCGCACATTAACACAGTATGTAATGGGGAAAGCATACAGCTTAAAACCCCGCATTATCTGTATATTATAATGATAGAGAACATGTAACAATACATAGTACAATACTCCTCACAAGTACTCAATATTGTCTCCACCTGTTACACACAAACTAGCTCAGATCTGAATCAAGTCACAGGTTCAAATCTCCTCCACTGTCTACCTGCCTCTACTGCGGAATCCAATGTGAGAATAGTGAATGATCCAAGCTCGTTTTCCTTGGCTTGTACTGCGCAATCCTCATTGGCAATCTCCATCATTGATTGTGCAAATCTCATGCACAGCTATAGTCACAACGGATAGTAGTCTCCACCTCTAACACCTGTCTCCACTGAACTGTCCATGCACCGAGTTAACTGATGTATTCTTTAGTTGCTTTATGAGTTAATAATTAGTGAATTAGTTAATAATTAATTCACATCACTCATCACTAGTGTATTCTGTAGTTAAACTAAATACAACTAGTTCAACCAAGTCAAACTGAACACAACTCCATCAACTCCTCAATCAACTCCACCAAATTCAATCACTTGAGTTCTAACTGAAGTCCATCATGCAATAGCTCAACTGACCCATAAGAAAAGCGTATTTCCTTCTGCCAGTTGCATGTGCCACATCCATAGCTCGAATTGAAGTGCTCCAAGAGGATAAGATAATGTTTATAGTCCAAATATTATTAAGAGCTAATAATATTCGACTGTTCTATTTTTAGCTTGGCAGTCTAAAAATAGACTTCGCCCATATGTCTAAAAATAGAAGTCCATATATTTTTACCAACATGACCAATCATCCACAAATAGCATCCTGCAACTCATAGACCATGATCCATATGTCTAAAAATAGACATAGTCTAAAAGTAGACTTTGCGCCAAAAATAGCCTACGGGCCCACTTAGTGAAGGCGACTCCTTTCCACTAAGCTCCATCATCTTGTTGCATTTTCAACAAATCTGAGGAAGGGCCTTGAGCTTCAAGAAGTTACAGCTATCCGCCTGGGGTGCTCACGGTTAGAGAACTCGGTTCTGTAGGGGGTTTCGTGTCTCAGTTTTTGCTGATGAGAGACACTTGCTTCCACTTCAAGGGTCAAGGTCACAACTCTCTATTTTTATTACTTTCTGCTTTCCCTGATCTGAAAATGGGGCACTTAGGTTTCTTTTCTAACTTACAAAAATCTCTCCCACTTCCAAAGCTTATTTATTCCCAAATCTTATTGATTAACTAATGCGGAATTGATAATATGTGCTTGAAGATAAGGTGTATGCTGGTATTTATTTTAAACTATTTATGTACTTTAAAATCTATTGTTTATGCTAATATAACACATACATATAACAGTAAACAATGCAGTAGTAAAACAAACACATAAAACAATAATTTAATGAGGAGTTCACCCAAAACTCTTGGGCTACATCTCCTTGAGCTCTAGTCAACTCGACTAAGCTCTCTGGGATTATGGCAGCAATCTTTTTACAAGCTCTCTGGCTCAACTCCACAGTTTACACAAAAAAAATGGGTTTAGAATGCCATTCGGTCCCCAGCTCTGAAGCTCTCGGCCTTCTTGCTCTGTCTTTGGCTCTTAGGCTCTCGCGTTGGCTCTGGCTCTTCAGCTCTAGCTATCTTGAGCTCTCTTTCTCAACCTCTGCGTGCCTCTGTGATCCGCTTGACCTCCAAGCAATCCTTGGCAACCTTCCAGCGACTTTTCTGCATCTTTGCTACTTGTCAATCATACTCTCATGCTTTCTTGCCCCTTCAACTCTCTGTTATGCCTGCTTATGCCTCTCAATCATGCTCTCAGACTCAACAACCCCCCTGTCTCTGTCATTGAACAGCTTTTAAGCCTATCGACGCTTGTCTGCTCGTTTCATCTCTCGGACTCTCTAGCTCCAGGTCGCTGTACCTTCATCTTCCTTCTGGAGCATTTAACAATCATTGCTAACATCCAAGGTATGGTGGCCACCTATTTTGCAACGAAAAAGGCCACTAGCACGTTGAAATCCCAAAGATATCATTTCTCTGTTTACATAGAGAAATACACCGAAAATGCTGAAAAATCCACATAAACGCCATTTATCGGACTTGAAAATCCCTTAATTCCATTTTATAACTCCTATCAGGTCCGCCTTTATGTCGCTTATCGCATCCCCACCATTGATATAGGAGATCTGGATCCAACAGCTGAGGTTTTTTTCAGGCGGCTCACTCGTATGGGGGTTAACTGCCCGAAAAGGGTGGTTTTCTCTCTTCAGGACCTGGCCACATGGCAGCCAATGTATGGGCTCGGGAGGAGCCCGGACAAACCCACTTACCGCCTATACTGCCCGAAATCCCACTTGTTTCCTTTGTATTAAAAAATACATTAAACACTGAAAAACCCCATAAAATGGCTTTAGACGAACTTGAAATATTATGCATATGCATTCGTAAACCCTTTCGGGTCCGGTTTCATCACATCGGTGCTTTCCTTCGTATTTCATTTAATAAATGAAATATGTTAAAATACATAGAAAATTGCCTTTTGATGGATCTCAAAATATATTAGATATTGTTTATAGCCCCGTTGGGCCTGGCTATCGCATCACACACACACACATATATATAACGGCCCACTCCTTTGTAATGCTTCGACGTGATATTGCGATGCGACTTGTCGCAATCGCATATCGCATAAGCCCAAGGTCTTTCCATATGATATGGCCTATGCCAACGCTGATAGCGATCCGCCGATATCGGCGATCGTGATATCGCATTGGCCCGGTCCTACCGGATGTCTACCTCTGATATCCTCCACTTGTCACCGCCGATTGCGATATGCCGATCAGATCTGGACCATTGATTAACCAGATCCAACGGCTCTTATGCGTTGCTCCTTTGACCGCCGATAAGCTTGTTTTCCACTATTTCTTCATATTTTTGGGTCCCATAGTGTTTTCCACCTTTTTTGAAGGTCCTCCTTTTGCGATATTTTTGGTCTTTAGAAGACTTAGAGGGTTTTTAGGACCCATTTTTAGGGGATTTTTCCCCTTTTTGCAGAGGATAAAGGGCAACTTCATTTTATGATAACTTCTGCATCCTAAGTCCATTTTTGCCCATTCAAGTTGCAGTAGATTCAGAACGAGATGATCTCTACAATGGGGCTAGTTCTAGGAACTTCCTTGGACTTTTATTTTCCCCAGTGAGGAACACTTAGACTTAGGAGTCTATCCAAAATCCATTTTAGATCACACCTTCCCACTAAAATAACTTTTGGTCTCCAAAAGACTGATATACTAGTCTAAACAGTAAATGAGAGTGACTCACCCTCTTCTTTCAACCTCCCTACACTTGCCTTGCATAGTGCCTATGAACCAAAGTTTTTTGACCACTTCCCTTCGTGGATGGGCTGGTCTTCCTGGGAAGAACTATCTTCCTCCTTGCCTTCCTGCAGAACTTCTGTTGAAATGGTCATAGAAGGTGGTTTGAAGTTCTTTGCCTTGATCATTGATCCAAGGTGGCTCAAACAAATGTGAATTTCATCTGCTCCAAAAAACTTTCATTTGTATTTGTTTAACACACTATCAACAACAATTGTTAACAACAATAGAAATATAGACAACAATTGGATGGCCTAAACTCTTGCCTCAACAAAAGAAACAAAATTCACATCTTGTGAACACCTCCATGCCTTACATGTACATACAAATGATGGACTAGGTCACAAGCCTACAAAACATGCCTTTAAAACAAATGACCCTTCAAGTCAAGCATGTAGAAAATGACCATTTTGCCTCTTTTCCAAAAGATGAAACACTTCATTATTACCTCCATCTTGGAGACCAATAAACTTTTTCCAAGTTAATATTGCATTACATGCATGTTTACAACAAAGCAATCAACCCTTCAAGTTAATTACACATACATGTCCAAATACAAGGAAAACATCAACATCCCTGTGTTCATGCACATCATGCTTATGTATGTGTTTCATCCTTCAACTTTCACTTAAGCACACCATACTTTTGAAACTGAAATGAAATATAATGTTGCAGCAACAAAGTGAGTCTCCTACTCAACCTTTTTCCATTCACCTTCTTGGTAGAAACCTGCAACTTGCATTCAATTACCACAGAAATGGAAATAGACGCATCAATAGACATGCAACCTTAATTGGAAAAGAACACTAGCCATTTCTTACCTATCCAGTTCCAAGGTCTTTCCTTTGTCTGCACATCAGCATCAACATGTGAATCATTCTGAGACACATCATTCATGGAATCTTCCTTTCCATTTCTGCCATCTTCTCTTTCCACTTTCTTCAGCTTTTGTTGAAGCAATGTTGGATTCAGAGTCCAACACCTTTCAGCAAGATTTCCTTGCTTATGTCAGTAAGTGCAACACTTGTGCATCCTCTTGACAACATGGTTTGCCTTGTCCAATGGACCTTTGGCTTTTTGCTTCTTTTCCTTCAAAAGTTTTCTGTATGTGGCCATTCTCTTCGAACATCTAGAAACATGATGGTTATCTAAACGACAAAATGAACATGCAATTATTTTCCCATGCTATGTGGAAATTTACCATGCTTTGCAAAATCAAAAGGAATATGATTAGAACCAGATTTATACCTACCTCTTTCACCTTTATTGCCTTCATGAGGAGGTGTAGCAAATACACCATCAATCTCTTCAAGGCTATTAGAGTTTCCACAACTCTCTGGTTCAAGTGTGTGCTTTCGAACACCTGCATCCTGCAATTGATGTTTCAAGCTATGGCATCCCTTCTGAATACATTCTTCACACTCTTGAGGTGGAGGACATGAAATGAAACTCCTTCTTGGGACTGTTTCAATGGCCTTCATGGTGGCCTTGGAACTTTCTCCATAAGACTCTCCATAGCCAAGACCCAAATACTTAGGCCTTTCTTCAACCATTATTGGTTCAACAATACCTTGTGCATGCTTTCCCAAGCCCTTTCCTTCATAGCCCATCTTGGACATTAGCTTGGAACCTATGCCTGTAGTATGTTTTTGAAAAGAACCAATATAAGCATTCTTAGAAGAATTTGAAGACAAACTGGAATGGTTTACCTCTTCTTCAAGCTGATACTTGACCAAGGCTTCTTTGGTAACAAAGAGCTATGACTGCAACTCATGTATCCTCTTCAGGTTCATATTTGCAATATGAAGTTGCCTCTCCATTTCCTACAGTCTGTCGGAAAGCAACTACTTCTCTTCCTTCATGGAATTCAACCACTCTCAAAGTATGTTGCTCTTCCTTCCATTCTCATACATCTCTCGCACCTTGTCCATCATGATGAACAAGTATTGCTTCAAGTATCCATCATAAAGTCTTGTGATGAAGGAGGAATTTGAGGATTCACTTGTAGAAGTTGTCATTATACCAATGAACAAAAGAACTTCAAACAAGATTAATAAAGAGCTTATTTAAGCAACCTTTTGCAACAAACCTCTTGTGCTTCAGGGATTGCTTTGTGGTCCTTTGGGATAGTAGAATGCCTTCACCCCTTCTTCCTTCTTGTCCTTCCTAGACTGAGCTATCAAATAGCTTTCCCTTCACCTCTGCAAACTCAAGCAATAGTCAGTCTGCAACAAGCATACCATCAATCAGACAATCAATCCTTGACTACCCAAACACCTTTCAGAAAAGAAATCTTTGCTCTGTCAATCAAGCATTCTGATATAACCTTCATTGAAGGTGGTTTTAACCAAACTAAGGCTTTGATACCACCTAATCTGAAAATGGGGTACTTAGGTTTCTTGTCTAACTTACAAGAATCTCTCCCACTTCCAAAGCTTATTTATTCCCAAGTCTTATTGATTAACCAATGCAGAATTGATAATATGTGCTTGAAGATAAGGTGTATGCTGGTATTTATTTTAAACTGTTTATGTACTTTAAAATCTGTTGTTTATGCTGATATAACACATACATATAATAGTAAACAATGTAGCAGTAAAAACAAACACATAAAACAACAAATTAATGAGGATTTCACCCAAAACTCTTGGGCTACATCTCCTTGAGCTCTAGTCAACTCAACTAAGCTCTCTGGGATTATGGCAAAAATATTTCTACAAGCTCTCTGGCTCAACTCCACAGTTTACACAGAAACAATGGGCTTAGAATGCCATTCGGTCCCCAGCTCTAAATCTCTCAGCCTTCTTGCTCTAGCTTTGGCTCTTAGGCTCTCACGCTGGCTCTGGCTCTTCAACTCTGGCTATCTTGAGCTCTTTTTCTCGGCCTCTGCGTGCCTTTGTGATCTTCTTAACCTCCAAGCGATCCTCGGCAACCTTCCAATGACCTTTCTGCAACTTTGTTGCCTGTCAATCGCACTCTCAGGCTTTCTAGCCCCTTCAGCTCTCTGCGCTGCTTGCTTATGCCTCTCAACGTGCTCTCAGACTCATCAACCCCCCTGTCTCTATCAATGAATTACTTTTAAGCCTATCGGCACTTTTCTACTCGTTTAAGCTCTCGGGCTCTCTCGCTCCCGGTCGCTTTCCCTTCATCTTCCTCTTGGAGCATTTAACAATCATTGCTAACGTCCCAAGGTATGGTGGCCACATGTTTTGCAACCAAAAAGACCACTCACGCGTTGTAATTCAAAGATATCATTTCTCTGTTTACATAGAGAAATACACCAGAAACGCTGAAAAATCCACATAAACGCCTTTTATCGAACTTGAAAATACCTTAAATCCATTTTATAACTCTTATCGTGTCTACCTTTATGTCGCTTATCACATCCCCACCATTGATCTGGGAGATCTGGATCCAACGGCTGAGGTTCATTTCGGGCGGCTCACTCGTACCAGGATTAACTGCCCGAAAAAGGTGGTTTTCTCTCTCTAGGGCCTGGCCACGTGGCAGCCAGTGTATGGGATTGGGCAGAGCCCGACCAAACCCACTTACCACCTATGGCCACCCGCAATCCCACTTGTTTCCTTTGTATTAAAAAAAATACATTAAACACTAAAAAACCCCGTAAAATGGCTTTAGACAGACTTGAAATATTATGCATATGTATTCAAAAACCCTTTTGGGTCCGGTTTCATCGCATCGACACTTTCCTTCGTATATCGTTTAGTAAAAGAAATATGCGAAAATACATAGAAAACTGTCGTTTGACGGATCTCAAAATATATCAAATATTGTTTATACCCCCGTCGGGTTCGGTTATCGCATCGCATATATATATATATATATATATATATATATATATATATATATATATATATATATATATATATATATATATAGATATATATATATATAACGGCCCCGCTCCTTTGTAATGCTCTGACGCGATATTGTGATGCGACTTGCCGCAATCGTATATCGCATAAGCTCGAGGTCTTTCCATATGGTATGGCCTCTACCAACGCCGATTACGATCCGCTGATATCGGCGATCGCGATATCACATCGGCCCGATCCTACCACATGTCTACCTCCGATATCCTCTACCTATCACCGCCGATTGTGATATGTCGATCGGATCTGGACCGTTGATTGGCTAGATCCAACGGATCCTATGCATTGCTCCTTTGACCACTGATAAGCCTGTTTTCCACTATTTCTTCATATTTTTGGGTCCCAATAGTGTTTTCCACCTTTTTTTAAGGTTTTCCTTTTGCGATAGTTTTGGTCTTTAGAAGACTTAAAGGGTTTTTAGGACCCATTTTTAGGGGATTTTGCCCCTTTTTGCAAAGGATAAAGGGTAGATTCATTTTATGATAACTTCCGCATCCTAAGTCCATTTTTGCCCATTTAAGTTGCAATAGATTCAGAACGAGACGATCTATGCAATGGGGCTAGTTCCAAGAACTTCCTTGGACTTTTATTTTCCTCAGTGAGGAACACTTAGACTTAGGAGTCTATCCAAAATCCATTTTGGATCACTCTCTAACTACAGTTTTCACTTTGCAACCAAGGGTGGACCTCTATGTTCTTGCGTTATCTATTGGAAGTTGGAAGTCTACGGGACTGTGGGTCAGTCTTGCAGAAGCATTAAAATAAACCTTTGTCCTATTTGGGGTCCATCAGAATCCGTTGTATTTTGTCGAGGATTTGCAGCTAATTACAAGGGTTATGTCAAGAAATGGCGGTTTGGGTCGAGGTTAATCCCAACAGGAAGGCGCGTTGGAAGGGTTTGTTTTTTCAGGTTACCTTGTAATGGAGGCATTGTTCTCTACTGCCCTGCCTTAGGTCAACGGTCATTTTATTACTATTCTAGGAATGGTGCACTGTTTGCTTGGGAAGATAGCTCCCGGATGGATGAAAAACTACTCGACTACACCTCTGACTCCCTTTAGGCTGAGGATATTTGGGTCAATTTCACTCGACCGGTTCCAGCTTTGACTACGCCGATGATAGCCATTTTACCGTTCTTATGGGTTAAGGTAGTTATAACTCAAATGGAAGATATGGAGGTCTCACCGCAGACACTAGAATCGACTCTGCCCCTGTTAGTTACGGAAGGAAAATTTATTTCGGAAGAAGGCCCAGAATTACCTTTCCTACCCATCCCCTCCCCATTGGACCTGAATTCATGGTCGCAAGCCTTCCTAACAGCAACAAATACCCAAGGCAGAGCGGGTGTTTCTGGAGCAGGGCCAAGTAATTTGGGACAAACAGCACAAGTTTTGCTACCTGAACAAGTCAGAATCCTTGTGACTACCCCTTTTTACACAGCATTCCAACCAGTTAGATCAGCCCCTCCTTCAGGATGCTTCATAGGCATTCCCAGACAGGATCAAGCTTCAGAAGGGAATCGGTCTGATTCTAAGGACATTGGCCTCGAAGAAGGAGAGCAAGCAGCCAAGTCGCGGCCCAAGCAACCAAAAAACTCAAGGAATTCAAAAATCAGGGAAAGGGATAGGAGGTTAATCATTGGAGAAGGAAACTCAATGGCACAAGCGGCCCTCATGGAGAGCATGGTGTTAGTTGGAAGGGTGAGAGGCCGAAATTACTCCCCAATGCACCTTCAAAAGTGGACTGCAGAAATTTGGGGGAACATTCTCATACAGCTTCCATGAATCCTCTCGCTCTCTAGGGGTTGGTTTGCAGTGATTTTTGCTCATCCAGACCAGGTTGACTAGGTTCCCATGCGCTATTGGCACATTGAGATGACACCAGTGCTATTGAAGCGATGGACGCCAATGTTTGACCCAGAAAAGGAAAACCATGGAGCAGGGCCAATCTAAGTCCAATTGCCTGCTCTCCCATTACAGAGGCTGCCTAGCATTAGCACGTATTCTAGTGCAACTAGATACAAAAGAAGGTCTAGTAGAAAGCTACTTGATTTAGATGGGATATAGTACTCAGAGGAAAATATTAGACTATGAAGGCATTCCCTTCCACTGCCGCAAATGTCACGAAGTGGGGAATTTATATAAATACTGTCCAAGAATCTCTGGACAAAATCCGATCCAGGCCAAAGTGTTAGTCTCAGCCTCCACTCAAACTATGGATTCAGATTTTGTTTCTCCAGTGGAACTCCAAGAAATTTTTTCACCTTCTTTCCAGACTCTGCAGCAAGCAGCAGCTCACTAATCTACAAAGGCATCGGATCATCCCCCTTCCAGAACCTAGGACACAGCTTTTGCGGGTACTCCTCCTTCCACTCTTACTCATATTTCTCATTCTAATGAAGGTTTAGTACATTTATCTTCTTCTTCATTGAACTGTGTAGTCTCTCAATCTGAAGTAAATAAATTATGATCCTCGGTCTGTCCTATTCCAGCTGCTCCCCCTGCACAGTCTTCCCCCATTCCCCAACCCTCTGTGGATAGGACCACCGGTTTGCTCAATGATTTCCCGCTATCAAGTGGGCCACATCAATATTTCCTCAGATCTCTCCCTGATCCAGGTGGATCTTCAAACATAATGGCATATAAATGCTCAAAAATCAAAGTATTCAAAATGATGTTTACCCAGGACCAGAGCGTAGATCTCATCATCCTGATTGTGGAGGTGTGAACAGTTCATCAATCTGAGTTCGGATGATGAAGTTATCACGAAAAGAGTTCGCCTTTTTTCCTTTGGAAATAAGGCATTTTCCCCTAAAAATGGACTTAAAGCCTTATAAGGAAAATCGCATCGGAAGGAGTACAAAGGGCGGACTTAAGCTGGTCTTTAGAACCCCCGATTAGCGATATCCAACTAATCGGAGAACGGGGGGCATTCTAGTTGTGATATCGGGCCTTTGGAATGAGCGATATGCGATTGTCGATATCGGCGATTGGAATGATCGACTGATCGACAATCGGTGTTAGCGGATGCCAATGGTAGAACCCCAGGCTGCAACGATAGCGATTAGCAACGAGCGATATCCACCATCAGATCAGGGCAGATCAACGGCTAGGATTAAATCAGCATATCGACGATTGGCAGATTAGCATGTTGGTGATCGGCGTCAGCAGATGCCAAAGGCAGAACCCCGAGCCACAACGATAGTGATCAGTGACGAGCAATCGCCATCATCGGATCGGGACAAATCAACGGCTAGGATTAAATTGGCATATCGGTAATTGACAGATCGGTGGATCGGCGATCCCTCAATACACAGGGCCAATGACCTCAGCGATATGCAATTGCGATCAACACGGACCTGATAGGTAAATAAAGCGCGATTTGATCAAATTTTAAATCCGATCTATTGGATTTTTCAATGTTTTCTGTGTATCTTTGTGTTCTGCGTGTATTTGTCTTTTTTTAACAGAAAAAATGCCAGTTTTGGGGTTTTGTTGCACTAGCGAACCTTCTGTTCAACGGCTTCTATTATAAACAAACAGATCCCAATTTTTATGTGGCCTTGTCCCAAAAAATGTTATAAAAACACGATGGAGGCAGAGTGCCCAAGGGCGGCTTGCTGAAGAACCAGAGAGCCTGCGTGCCAAAGAGGGCCGAGAGCCCAAGAGCCTGTGCTAGAATGTGTGCGAAAGCCTGAGTCCCAGAGAGCCAATGGGGAGGCTGTGATAGCTAGACAATGCCATGGATCATTTAGGGAAGCTTGAAATCAAAGCGCTTGAAGCTAGAGTGCCGTAGAGCCTGAGTGCCATAGAGCGTGATTGAGGCAGCGCAAGAAGGTAGCCAAAGAACCGGAAGGTCTGCAGAGCCATAGAGTTGAAGTGATATAGCTAGAGCGCTGCAAAACTAGATAGCTAGAGAGCTACGGAGCCCAAGGAGTCTAGAACAGTCTCCCTCTTCAAATCGATGCTGTGAGATCGATGTTTCAGCACTTTGAGAGTAGCTGTTTCAGATGCCTGGATTGTGAAAGCCAGAAAACAATTGGTGCATGGGGAGCTGAAGTCCAAATCGGTATCGGGCCCTGCCTATGCATCGACAATGTGAACAACTATTCACCATGGATTGTTTCTAAAGATATGAACATCCACTTCTTCAGATGGTGTGAGGTATATGATTTTTTTATATACTTCTTCTTATTTATGATGCACGGATCCTTGATTGATGTTGATGCAAGATCTTGTTTATTATATGTTGTCATGATTCCTTGCTGATTTGATGTGGAATCTTTTATGTGATTTACTTGCTGTCATAACTCATCATGTTATGTTTTGAGATCCCTTTTTGTATGTTGTTGGGATACTCTTGTTTTCATCATGCATGTTTTGTTTTGAAATCCCTTTTGTGCCATGTTGGCGGGATGTTCATCATGCATGTTTTTTGTGTCATACTGATAGGAGTATTTTGATTGAGAGTTCTAGTTGTGGAACATCTCTTAGAGCTACTCCTGCATGAGGGCATTTTTCTTTGTATGATCACGACATCATCTCTTGTGTACATCACCATTATTGACAGCACTTAATGCAGCGGCCTACACCATCTTGACACTGGGGCCCAGAGACGTAGTCCCTCCTGGACGAACTTCATTATCAATGCTTATGTTTTCATGTGTTGATGATTGTTATGTTCCTCTTCTTTTCCGCATGTAGATGTATTCATTAATGTTCTTTTAAAATACATTTTTAACACATCACAAAATTAAAAGGTCTTGGAAGGGTCCTTCATCACACACTGGCCTAGATCAAGTGGTATCAGAGCGGTCTTTACGTGTATGTGAATTGCAGTGTGAACAATGGAACGTGCAATGACAAAGGATGAAAGAACGATGTGCAAAACCATGCTCAACATTTCCAAGAAAGTGGAAATTGTGTATGAAACTCTACAGAAAGAGACAGAGGAAAAGGAGTAGTTGCAGCTTCAGTTGCAAGCCACAGAATGGGCCATGGAAGAACTAAAGAAAAACAAACATAATATTCAAACAGAGAACACTGAATGGAAGATGCATCTACATAAAGAGAAAGAGGAGAAACAAATTTTGCTACAACAGTGGCAAGCAAAGGACGAGGCCTTGAAAAAGCTGCAACGTGACTCATGTGAGGTAAAAAGTAGTTCTCCATCTTCATGTATGTTTCCTGATGATGATTTCGCTGTGTTTGAAAATCACACCACAAGAAGTGGCTCCAAACTGTTGAAGAGAATGGGGTATGAAGGAAAAGGCTTAGGCATTAATGGCCAAGGCATTGTCAATCCCATCAAAGCAGAGGAATTACCCCGTTAGGCAGGACTTGCGTATGTTAGGAAAGAAGTTGGGAAATGCGTTGAGACAGCGAGCAAACCACCAACAACGGATGATGAGAAACCCTCATCAGATCTTTCCAAATCGAAAGAGAAGGTAAGAGATGTTGATTTCCTTTCGGTTTCAACTTCTCATAGTATGATGTCTGTTGGAGATTTGGAGATCCCAATTATAGGGACAAACACGAGTCTCCTTACAAGGATGAGGCATGAGGAGAAAGAAGGACTTGGTGTTAATAACCAAGGCATAACTCCACCTTTGGAGGTTGTGCACGAACATCCATTTGCAGGCTCGAGACACACTAAAGGAGAGTGCTCAAAGGTGTTAGATTCATCCGAGACATCGTCAAGGAAAGAGAATGATGGGAAAACAACCCCATCATCCCATGGTAGTTTCCATTGCAGGGAGAGAGCTAAGGCAAGCTCTCATCGCCATACTGACATTAGGGACAACAAAGGAAGGTATAACCATTTTCAATCTTCGAATGTTCATTTTGATTATGATCATGGTGTTAATAATGAATGAGGATCAAGGCATAGATAAACATGTACCTTTTGTGGTTTACCTAACCATACCTTTTCTAGGTGTTGGAAAAGAATGGCAGCACTCATGAGGCATGAAAGGCCCTCTCAACAACATGAAAAGAAACAGGTTAAGCAGATATGGAGGAAGAAAACCTACTGCAGTCATTGCGACAGAAATGGCCATCAAAGAGCCACTCGTTGGAGGCTCCATCCCGAGCAGTGCCTTAAAGACAAAGCAACGATGTGTGAACTAGGAAGAGCAGTTGTTCGACAAGCAAAACCACCTCAAGGAGGTGACCCATTCACAAAGATAAGTGAGAAATGGTTTCTAGACATGTTGTCATTTCATGGTCATTCTTTTGTAAATCACTTGTTGCATTTTAAAATGTAAATGTGATGGTGTGTTTCCATCACATCGTTAGCAACAATGATGTCTGGTCATGTTTTGAGTCGTATTTTGAGTTGCATGATTAATACTCTAAAAGTGATGTCATGTTCCCATCACTTGTCGAAATAATAGTGTTTGGCCTTATGTATGTAGATCATGTGTTGCAATGATGATGTGTTTTCCATCACTTTTTGAAGCAACCATGATAGGTTGGCCTTGTTGTCATAGTTGGAGTATTACGTCCATCTTAATGTAAACTTGACCATTGAGTATGTGTTATAAACTCGTGGCAAGTATGGGACATTTTGGGTCATTAGTTGGTCATGTCATTCAAAGCATGTAATTTGTGAAATAATTTACTATAGGTTGCAGAGGTAGCAGGCGTCAGTTCGTCGCTTAAGACTCTGAAGAAAAAAGGTGAAGGAGATGGAAGCGAGACATTTTCAAGATGCTTGTGATGCAGATAGGGTACAGAGAGAGTTGCAGATTACTTTTTATGCTTTTGGAGGATCAAAATCTCCTCAGTGGGGAGGATTGATCCAGGTGGATCTTTAGACACAATGGCATAGAAATGCTTGAAACTCAAAGTATTCATAATTATGTTGACCCTAGACTGGAGCGTATATCTCGTCATCGTGATCGTGGAGGTGTGAACGGTTCGTCAATCCGGGTCTAGATGATGAAGTTATTGTGAAAATAGTTCGCCTTTGTTCCTTTGGAAATAAGAAATTTTCCCCTAAAAATGGACTTAAAGCCTTATAAGGCAAATCGCATCGGAAGGAGTTCAAAGGGCAGAGTTAAGTGGGCCTTTAGAACCCCTTATTAGAGATCTCTGACTAATCGGAGATCGGGGGGCATGCTAGTTGCAATATCGGGCCTTTGGAACGTGTGATATGGGATTGTCGATATCAGTGATCGGAACGATTGGTCAATCGGCAATCGGCGTCGGCGGATGCTAAAGGCAGAACCCCGAGTCATATCGTTAGTGATCAACGATGAGCGATCTCCACCATCAGATCAGGGTAGATCAATGGCCAGGATTAAATCGACATATCGACAATTGGCGGATCAGCATGTCGGCAATTGGTGTTGGCAGATGCCAAAGGCAGAACCCCAGGCCGCAGCGATAGCGATCAGCAACGAGAGATCTCCACCATCGGATCAGGATAGGTCAATGGCCAAGATTAAATTGGCATATCGACAGTCAGCGGATCGGCATATTGGCGATCGGCGAATTGGCAGATCGGCGATCGACGATTGACGATCCCCTGATACACAGTGTCAATGACCCCAGTGATATGCGATTGCGATCAGCGTAGACCCGATAGCAAAATAAAGTCTGATTTGATGAAATTTGAAATTCAGTCTATCGGATTTTTCAATGTTTTCTGTGTATTTTTGTGTTCTGCGTGTATTTGTCTGTTTTTAATAGAAAAAAGTCCAGTTTTGGGGTTTTATTATGCCAGCGAACCTTTTGTTCAATGGCTTCTATTATAAACAAATAGATCCCGATTTTTATGTGACCTTGTCCCAAAACGTGTTATAAAAACACGATGGAGGCAGAGTGCCCGAGGGCAGCGTGCTGAAGAGCCAGACAGCCTTCATGCCAGAGAGGGTCGAGAGCCCGAGAGCCTGTGCTGGAATGTGCACGAAAGCCTGAGCCAATGGGGAGGCTGCGATAGCTATATAGTGTCATGGGTCATTCAGGGAAGCTTGAAATTAGAGTGCTTGAAGCCAAAGCACCATAGAGCCAGAGTGCCATAGAGCGTGATTGAGGCATCGTGAGAAGGTAGTCAAAGAACCAAAAGGTCTGCAGAGCCACAGAGTTGCAGTGACATAGCCAGAGCACTGCAAAACCAGATAGCCATAGAGTTACGGAGCCCAAGGAGTCCAAAAGAGTCTCCCTCTTCAAATCGATGCTATGAGATTGATGTTTCAGCGCTTTGACAACAGCTGTTTCAGATGCCCAGATTGTGAAAGCTAGAAAATGATCGATGCATGGGGAGCCGAAGTCCAGATCAGTATTGGGCCTTTCCTACGCATTGACAATGTGAACTGCTATTCACTGTTAATTGTTTCTAAAGATATGAACATCCACTTCTTCAAATGGTGTGAGGTATATGATTTTTTTATATACTTCTTCTTATTTATGTTGCACAGATCCTTGATTGATGTTGATGTAGGATCTTGTTTATTATATGTTGTCATGATTCCTTGCTGATTTGATGCGGAATCTTTTATGTGATGTACTTCCTGTCATAACTCATCATGTTATGTTTTGAGATCCCTTGTTGTATGTTGTTGGGATACTCTAGTAGTCGTCATGCATGTTTTGTTTTGAAATCCCTTTTGTGCCATGTTGGCGGGATGTTCATCATACATGTTTTTTGTGTCATACTGATAGGAGTCTTTTGATTGAGAGTTCTAGTTGTGGAACATCTCTTAGAGCCACTCCTGCGTGAGGGCACTTTTCCTTGTATGATCGCGACATCATCTCTTGTGTACATCACCATTATTGATAGCACTTAATGCAGCGGTCTACACCATCTTGACATTGGGGCCCAGAGACGTAGTCACTCCTAGACGAACTCCGTTATCAACGCTTATTTTTTCAAGTGTTGATGATTGTTATGTTCCTCTTCTTTTTTGCATGCAGATGTATTCATTAATGTTCTTTTAAAATACAATTTTAACACACCATGAAAGTAAAAGTTCTTGGAAGGGTCCTTCGTCACACACGAACCTGGATCACTCCCTGCTGCACCCCCTCCATCCTAGGCCTAGACCTTGACCCCTCTCCTTTAATTTCTCTCAAACCCCCACGTCGCTGTCAATCTAAAATTTCTAAGGAAATTAAAAGGGCTAGTGTTGAAGTAGCCTGTAGAGTTCAATCCCCAATCGACTGGGTTCTTAGAGCAAAGATCAGCCTTCACTCCTCACCCCCATGATCTATCTTTCCTTTAATTGCAGGGGTCTAGCCAACCCACACGAAAAACTGGCTCTTAAGAGGCTCCGTCATTTTGAAAAGTTGGATGCTATTTTCCTTCAAGAAACTCTAGGGGATGGTCACTAGACAAATAAGCTTCTCTTAAGTTTCCTTCCAACTTGGGAATTCCATTTTCTAGATTTGAAGGGTCGTTTTGGTGGCTGCGCTTTGGGGTTTAACACCCAAATATAAATGTATGGGGAGGAGAAGGACTACTTGGTGCAGATATCTTATCTATGGATCTCAGCAGACCATTTAGATTTATCAACATCTATGGCCCTTGCCAAAACAAAGAACACTTTTGGAATAGAATCATGGAGGCTGAGTTTATGAATCAAGATAATATAATTATTGGTGGAGATTTAAATTTCTCCCTTGGCACAGCAAAATCTTGGGGATTCAGGGGTCAAAGTGATCATCTCACAGACTTTTTTGAAAACTTGTTGGATGCTCACGAATTTCTAAATATCGACCCTGTCAAACTCAAACCAACTTAGAGGAATCACATATTGGGGGTAGATGCCCTTACTAGATGATTGGACTGATTCTTGATCAAAGCCCCTCTGATGGCAAGTTTAAATATCTTTTGTCAATGGGTTGGGAGCAATGGAATCTCTGATCACTCTCCTATTTTCTTGGAGCTCAAGGGTAATCTTTCTAAACCCTCTTCACCCTTTAAATTCAATTCCTCTTGGTTGTTGGAGCTGAGCTTCAAGAACTTGGTCTCGGCCTCTTGGATCCATTGCTCTTAGAACGAAACTTCCTCTCCAGGGGAGCTCTTTGCAAAAAATCTAACAGTTCTAAAAGGCAAAACAATAACCTGGGCTAGATTAAAAAAGGGAAAAGAGGAAGAAGATCTACAAAGGATTGAAAAGGCTCTATTAGCATTTGAAGAATCAATTCCCACTGGATCGAACTCAGCTGAACAAAAGATGCAGCTGATTCAGATGGAAATAGACAGAATTAAACTCCATTTAAAAGAAGAAACCTGGAGTCTCAAGAGCAGAGCAATCTGGCTCAAAGCAGGTGATGAAAATTCAAAGTTCTTTCAACAATATGCAAGGGGTCAGAAAGCCATTAACATAATTTGCGAATTATAAGACTCGGTAGGAAGGAAAGCGGGCAATTTTGAGCAACTAGCTGACATGGGGATTAGACATTTCTCTAATATCTACAAAGCCCCTATTGGAATAACCCTCCCAAGTATCATTCGAACTGCCGAAGCACTGCCCAAATTTCTTGAACCAGAGGAATTTGAAGATTTAAACTCTCAGGTTACTAGAGAAGAGCTTGAAGTAGTGCTGAAGTGCTTTCAAAAGGATAAGAACCCGGGTCCTGATGGGTGGCTAGTTGAATTCTTCAGTTCTTTCCTTGATTTAATTGGCGATGATCTCATCCAGACCATTGAAGAAAGTCGAAAGTCTGGCAGAATCTTGGAGGCCTTCAACTCGACCTTCCTAGCCCTTATCCCAAAACCTGATAACCCTTCCTCCTTTGACGATTACAGACCCATATCCCTCTATAATTTACAAAATCATCTCCAAAACAATAGCCCTCCATATTAATCCAATTTTCTCTTGAATGATATCCCATGAACAATTTTCCTTTCTCAGCCACTGCCAAATCCATGAAGCAATTGGTACAGCTTAGGAAGCCCTCCACTCAATCAAGAAGCTCCATAAAAAGTCAATCATCCTGAAAATTGATCTTTCCAAAGCCTTTGATCATAGTTGTTGGTCCTATCTCAGGTTAAATCTCACTTACATTGGATTTCCTATTGCTTTCATCAACTGGATCATGGGTTGCCTCTCTTCAGTCTCTTACAAAATTCTCATCAATGGAGCCGCTTCAGGTTTCTTTCATGTGGAACGAGGCCTTGGGCAGGGGTTTCCTCTCTCCCTGCTTCTCTTTCTTCTCATCATGGAAGGTTTCAGCAGACTGATAAAGAAAGGCAGAGAGGAAGGCTCCTTGGTTGGAGTCAAGATCTCGGATATGTCCTCTATAACCCATCTCTTTTTTGTAGATGATGTTCTGATTTTTTTTTAAATGGATCTTTTCAAGACTCATATGCTATCAAGGCTATTCTTGATCTATTTTGTAAAGCTATAGGCAAGTAGCCAAATATTGCAAAATCAACTATTATCATAGTTTCCTGCCAGCTGAATGAAGCAAGATTAGCTAGCCAACTCTTTGAATATGAGCGTCATGACTTGGATGAGGGGCTTAAATATTTTGGTTTCAGATTGAAACCAAATGGTTATCGTATAGTAGATTAGACTTGGCTTATTGCCAGGATTGAAAGCAGAATCAATATTTGGCAATAGAGATGGATTTCTAGAGCAGGTAGGCTCACCCTCCTCAAGTCGGTCCTTCAGGCCATTCTGGTATACTGGATGTTGCTGGCCTGGATCCCCAAAGGAATTTTAAAAAGAATTCAACAATTATGATATCGCTTCTTTTGGAGTGGAAAAAATCCATGGATAAATTTTGCTTGGGTCCGATGGGACAATATTGATAAGCCCAAAAAATTGGGGGGTTGGGGCATAAAAAATCTGAATCTTTTCACCGAGGAGTTGGCTACAAAACTGGGCTAGCAACTTATAAATTCCAGAAGTATTTGGCAGGAAATCACTTATAATAAGTATATATATCTACTCTTAGCTCTGGAATGGATGCTTAGACCTTCAATTCCAACGTCTGGCGCCTCCATAATATGGAAAGCAATATCGCAATCTATCTCTCTGATCAAGCGGGGTCTGGCTTGGAAAGTTGGTAATGGCGATCAAGTGAGGATTGGTTTGGATGCGTGGAGTGGATGTGGGAATGGTCACATTCTTCCCCATCATCTTTGTAATTTCCTTCAAGACTCAAGCATCACCCACTTATCACATATTGTGGTTGCTAGCTAGGACAATTGGCAAAACCAGAATTGGAAGGATCACATAATGCTGAATATTGCAGATATTTGGGTCGAAGATTGGTAGAGATTCATAGGTTCCTTAGAGGAGGCCAATGTGCGTATTAGTGACAATCAAGATGTCCTTATCTGGGCATTGGATCCCCATGGTAGATACACCCACAAAAAAGGTTATGCTTATGCATCGGCTGCTAGACACATAGGTGATTTCTCTTGGTGGTGGAATCATATTTGGAAATTAAAGGCCCCTCCTAAATCTAGGCTTTTCATGTGGTGCATTTTATCAGAAAAGGTTACCACTAAATTAATGTTGAGGCGTTGTGCAAATTGCGAGCCTTCTAGATGTTGTCTGTGTACAATGCATGAGGAAGATACTTCTCACCTCTTCCTTCACTGTCCTATTTTGAAAGCCTTCTGGTTAAGGATCCTCACGTCACTAAATATTCATATTGATTGGTCTGGACAAGATATCGAAGAGGTTTGGCAAAGATGGTGGATAAAATCCAATTCATAGAAAACTAGATGCATTCCACTATTAATCTGTTGGGGAGTCTAGCTTAACAGGAACAAATCCATCTTTTTGAATGACAAAATAGGTTGGGATTCCTCCAGTATTTCGTTGTTGGCCATATTCAATTTGATCCCAGAGGACCAGGATATTCGACCCCCTCGGATCATCACTCAGGAGCTCATAGACATAAACTCCCCCTGGGGTTATTTTAATGGCTCAGCAAAAGCTGAAGGTTGTGGTGGTGGGGTGGTGCTGCATATGGATAATATAGTGTCTTATAGAATCAAGGTCGGACTAGGCAGAGGCACAAACAACAATGCGGAATTGAGCAGCCTAAAATACTTTCTCCTTTTTGCAAAAGAACAAAATTGCCAACAACTTCAGATATTCGGAGATTCATAGCTTATAATTAACTGGACAAATGAAGTTAATCATTGTCACTTGCACACACTTAGAGATATTCTAACTGATGTCCTTTCTCTAAAGTCACAATTTGATTCATTTGCATGCTCACATATATATAGGGAAAGGAATGAGATCGCTGATCGTTTATCCAAAGAGGCAGCGCAGCGGAACAAATGACAGTGGTAGATATAGGAATACACGGGAGGCATCTTCTACAGTTACTACCATCGTCCTTTCATGGACATTATTGGTTATTTTTTTAATGATCGCTAGATCTTTCTTCAGTTTTTGCTATCACTTTCTCCTTCTATGTATATAACTTGTCTAGTTTCCAGCTTATTTTTTTGGATGTTTTTTGGACAAAACACTTATATTAGAAACTTACTAGACTTCTCTAAAGTTTATTATCAGTAAGCATCAAAATAGTTTTTTGTAAAGCTTATAATGGCTCCAAATAATACTCTCTTATTGCTGATAGCAGTTCATATATGCAGTATTATACAACATGTAATTTTCTTATATTTTTAATGAAAATTACGCTTTTTCCAAGGAAAAAAAAAGACATTAATAAAATTTCATGACAAAACATTTTTCAATTATATTAGTACTTCACTTTTCCATAATTATATTTGTAAATTTGAATTTTCATTTTTAATAAATTTACAAAGAATTGAAATTTTATTTTAAAATTAATAAATATTTTTAATAAAAACACTAAATATCTCTTATTATCACTACTAATACTATTTTTAACAAAAGTATATGTTTTTTAATAATTTGCTTTAATTTTATAACTACATCAAATTCATTTTAATAACAAAATGATATCTTTTGCGATTCATAATTTATTAACAAAATGATATCTCAAAATGCAAGCTTTTGTGATTCATAATTTATAACAAAAAGTTCTTCTAGACTCATAGGTGTCAAGATTGATCACTTCCATCACATTAAGTTCAGGGAGGCCATTGAAATTGAAAAAAGGTCCAAGATGCTTAATAGAGATGATTGTTGAAAAATAAGTTGTTGTTGGATCCCCTGTCTCTATTCCTAAGTTTTTGTTTTAATTATTTTATATAATAATGATTAGTTCTTTTAGAATTCTAATCCTCTTAATAATTTATTATTTCCTTTTAGCCTTTTTATTAATTTATTTTATTTATTGTTATCTCATCTCTATAGTATTATGATTCATATTTTATTTATTTCCTTTTAGTCTTTTTATTTTATTTATTATTAATTCATCTCTATAGTATTATGATTCATATTTTATTCATTTTCTTTTAGTCTTTTTATTAATTTATTTAATTTATTATTATTTCATCTCTATAGTATTAGTATTGTGATTCATATTTTATTTTGGTTTGATGTGATGAGATTTTTCGTATCCCTCTAATTCCCAAGTCTTATATACTAGCAATTGCACCTGATGTTGCAAAGGAAATTCCATAAGATGGTAGCATAGGTAAGAGTAGTAAAGAAGAATGGAAACTGTGGATGAGGCTATGCATATAGTTAGAGGATATGGAATTGGTAGTGGGAATCAAGAAATCTCCAACGTTATTTATGTTTCTGATTGTACAGAAGTTTAATATATGAAAATGTTAGAGGTAAATCTAGTACCAAACAAATCAGGGTCATCATTGAAATAGTGCATGCATATTTCTTTCT
Source organism: Pinus tabuliformis (assembly GCA_031772625.1). NCBI lineage: Eukaryota > Viridiplantae > Streptophyta > Pinopsida > Pinales > Pinaceae > Pinus > Pinus tabuliformis. The sequence continues at coordinate 286,847,761 of CM062818.1, forward strand.
TGAAATCTGGATCCTAAACAACCTCCCTTAGATTCAATTCATCTACTCGGTAAATATTTATACCTTGGTAACAGTTACTAAACAACCCTTTCATACATCAAGCAGTGCTAAAGCCATAGAACTAGAACTTACTCGGCCCACGTGAGAAACTCTGACCATTTTCTCCATTTGTAATCAAATAAGATTTGATTCTTGAATGAATAAATGTAGCATTATAGGCTTCCAAATCCATTTTGGGAAGATTTATGTTTCATCATGGCAGCAATATGTATAAGGATGGGAGTACAAGGACTGGCCAGTAATGCCATAACATAGGTTGAAATTTCAACTGGTCTATTTGGCATCACAAATCAAGGTTTCTGTTATGTCTAATCATTGTTTCCGCAATTTTTCCAGACCCTTTTCCACTTATCTTCCCAAAAGATCCCTTGGCTGAGATTCCTTTGAAACTACCTCCCCTCACTGAAACTCTTAGGTTGTCTTCGCTTGTTGGTCTTTGAAGAATCAGTGTCAGTGCAACTCTCTTTGGGAGGGACAACCACTAGTTGTGCTATGCTATTGTGACAGAAAGAAGATAACATTGGATCTGTCTTCTTGATCAATGTTGTGTTCTTAATCAGTGGAAGAATACCCCGAAGAGGTAGCTCAAAAAATAATTCTTTTCTCCCTTGCTCGATTGGCCTCCATAAGGGCCTTTTCCAACAAGACCTTAGGCTTTGGATTGAGTTGACTTATGAATTTCCATGGTGTAGGGCAAACCAATGGTTCTGGAAAACTTGGATTCAATAAGGCTGCACAAGAAGAGTGTTTCTACTTAAGGGCTACCGCATATGGGATGCGTCCAAACACATATAGTTGAATTCAGTCAGCAGCCCAAGCCAAAAATTCTCGCACAAAATCCAAGAAACCTACTCGAGAAGCAAGGTACAGAGGCATGCTCCCTGGTCTTCCATGAGCTCCAGTGGTTGCACAAACTAAAGCCCCATTTCTCAACAACAATTGAAAAACCAATGCATGTTTCATTCGGGCCACAAGGTGTAATGAAGTGGCTCCAACTCCATCTCTCATGTTTACAAACCGAGAAAATTCCCAAGAGTCCGAAATGGGAGTAGACTGGGCAACTGAGAGAATGGCTTCCAAGAAATTATTTTTCCCATAGTTTGCATCATATTGCAAGCAAGTTATCTGATGAAATGAGTCAAATAATAGTATATTTGCACCAGATTTCAGAAGCCTCTCAATGTAGGAAACCTTCCCATACATGGTGACCATCATCAAAGGAGTCTATTTTTTGCGACTCAGGGCATCAGGATGCAAATTCTGGCCTAAAAGATATGACGAGACATCAATCTATCCATTTGCAGCAACAATATGCAATGGAGACATATTTTCATAGACTGTGGTCTCTGGGATCAAATGGGGCTCTCGCTCAAGAGTAGCCTCCACCCTTTGCAAATCCCCTTGCTGGATGGCAGATAAGAAGGCATTTTCATTGGAGACACTACAGCTCAGAGCCTGACCCATTTATTACCAAATCTTGCCTGTTGAATCCTCAATGCCCTAAGCCCCTTATCAACACCTCTCAGGCATTTGAATCCTGAAAAATCTAACTCAAGACTCTTGAAACCAACTTTGTAATCAATCAATTATTGTTTCTCATCTTTGTTGCCTTAGCAAAAGATAGATCCACCAAAAGAACAAATAACCAGCTACAACAGGTTTCTAAACATGCATAAAAAATGATACTATCTGCCAAGTTCCATGTGAAAATAGTTTGTTCCACTGAAAGAACAAATACCCAACAACAACAAGTTTCTAGGCATGCATAAAAAATGATATTATCTATCTGCCAAGTTCCATGTGAAAATAGTTTGACATTCACTTACTACTGGAAATAAATCCAAAGTAGTATGTATTATTTTAAGTTCAAAGGTCTCATGAGCTACTATACTACAAATTCCATTATTCTTTTGTCAAACTGCAAACCTTTATAAACAATGTAACCAATGAAAATACTAACTAGTTAAAAACAGAAAATCCAAAATTAGATGCAAAATACTAGCTCCTATGTAGAACAAATTTAGGTAAATTTTCACGAAGAAATCGTGCCACAAAATTAATTACTATGGAGAATTCAATGAGGATCAAAGAATTAAAGGGGGCTTTGGCTCTATGTTCTTTGGTAAATTTCCCGAAGGAAAGGATATTGTCATAAAAGTTCTCTCATTGTTCTCCAAGCAAGGAGTTCACCAGTTCCTAAATGAGGTAATTCTGAGATTCTATTTTTCCATTTGGACATAGTATCACAGTTCAATTTCTAGCTGCAATCTTGTAGTGTCTTTAAACATATTCCCAGATAACCATGTAGAGTAAAATTTATGACTCTGGGTTCATTTGATGAACAGATTGATGTTCTTTCCAGAGTTCATCACGAGAACTTAGTGACTTTACTGGGATATTGTAATGAATCCAAAGAACTTATGATAATCTACGAGCACATGTCCGGAGGGTCCTTAAGGGATCGCCTTTATGGTAAATATATATATAACTTTCTCATAAATACAATGGTGTCCAAAGGTAACGATTCTCATTTAGCTCTTATTTTCATTTCCCAGGTCCTAATGCAGCTTCAAAACTAAATTGGAAAACGAGAGTGAAAATAGCTTTAGATGCAACACAACTTAGTTTTTCCATGTCCACTTTTCTATGATGTAATTTATAGAAATTTAAATTTCGGTAGATTCCTACTCTATGCTTCAAAAGGAAAACGACATATTTTTCATGCAATTCCTTATGTAGATTTCTACTCTATGATTCAAAAGGAAAACAACATATTTTTCATGCAATTCCTTATGTAGATTTCTACTTTTATCTCTTAAAGCAAATTACTGCATAACAATATCTCCATCTTTATTCAAAGGATTGGAACACATGAGGTGTGACTTTGGTCTTTCCAAGATATGGATTAATGAGGAGGATGGGGAGCCTTCTCATGTTACCACTATGGTGAAAGGAACTACAGGATACCTTGATCTAGAGTATATCACACACATAACTTGTACTCTCTTTACAATAATAGTGATGGTGAAGGAATTGTATTTGTTGTAGAATCTCACTTTTTCATTTTTCTTGCCATTCTTAGCTCAATTTTTTTTCATTTTGTTTAACAGGTATTTTAGCACTCAAAGGTTGACTGAGAAGAGTGATGTGTATAGTTTTGGAGTAGTTTTGTTAGAGATCATATGCGGTAGACAACCGATAGATGCAAAGTTATCTTTAGACAAACTAAACATCATTCAATGGGTGAGGAATCTGATCATTATTCTTTAACAATATTAAAGTTGTTTTGTGATGCATAAAAACTAATGATAATATTGATGTTCCTATTTACAGGCTACACCTTTTGTGGAGATGGACGCAATTCCTGGAAAAATAGAAGAGATCATTGACAAAAAGTTGAGTGAAAATTACAACATAATGTCCATCACTCGTGTTGCCAATGTAGCCATCAGATGTGTTAAGGTTGAATCGTTTTGCAGGCCGAGTATCAGTGAAGTAGTTGCAGAGCTGAGGGAGGCTATTAAACTTGAGGAGATGTAATTCCATAAGGTCGCAACATTCTGGATCTGGATGGAAAGGACAGTGATTATCCGATTACAAGACCATACATGTATAGTGGTTTCTAAACAAAAAGTGGCAGGTCTTTACCGCAGATTTGGTGTATTGAACAAAAAAAACTAATACCAGAAAAATCAGGGTCATCATTGAAATATTGCCTGCATATTTCTTGTTTGAACTCTGGATCCTAAACAACTTCCCTTAGATTCAATTCATCTACTCGATAAATATTTATACCTTGGTAACAGCTACTAAACAACCCTTTCATACATCAAGCAACCCTCAAGCCATAGAACCAAAACTTACTCGGCCCATGCGAGAAACTCTGACCATTTGCTCCATTTGCAATCAAACAATATTTGATTCTTGAATGAATAAACGTAGCATTATAGGCTTCCAAATCCATTTTGGAAAGATTTATGTTTCATCCTAGCAGAAATATCTATAAGGATGGGAGTGCAAGGACTGTCTAGTAATGCCATAGCATAGGTTGAAATTTCAACTAGTATATTTGGCATCACTAATCAAGGTTTTTGTTCTATCCAATCACTGTTGTCTACAATTTTTCCAGACCCTTTTCACTTATCTTCCCAAAATATCCCTTGGTTTAGATTTTATTGAAACTGATGCTCCCCTCACTGAAACTCTTAGATTGTCTTGTATTGTTGGTCTTTGAAGAATCAGTGTCAGTGCAACTGTAATGGAGACATATTTTCATAGACTATGGTCTCTGAGATAAAATGGGGCTTTCGCTCAAGAGCAGCCTCCACCCTTTGCAAATCCCCTTGTTGGATGGAAGAGAAGAAGGCATGTTCATTGGAGACACTGCAGCTCAGAGCCTGACCGGTTTATTACTAAATCTTTCTCGTTGAATCCCCAATGCCCTGAGTCCCTTATCAACACCTCTCAAACATTTGAATCCTGAAAGATCTAGCTCAGGAGTCTCAACTAACTTACCAGAAAACCCTGAGAAAAATTTCGCCTTTCTTATAGAATCTCAGTCTGTGGAATACCATGGTGAATGTAGTTAGCACCCCAAGCTAACAATTCTCACATAGAATCCAACCAGTCTCCTCGAGAAGCAAGGTGCAAAGGCGTGCTCCCTCATCGTCCATGAGCTCCAATGGTTGCACAAACTAAAGCCCCATTTCTCAACAACAACTGAACAACCCCTGAATTTTTCATTCAGGACGCAAGGTCTAAGGAAGTGACTCAAACCCCATCTCTCACAATTACAAACCACACAAATCCCGAAGAGTCTACAACACAAGTAGACTTGGCAGCTGAGAGAATGGCTTCCAAGCAATTAGTGTGCCCATAGTTTGCAACATAGTGCAAGGAAGTTCTCTAATACATCGATTCAATCAATAGTATATTTGCACTAGCTTGCAGGAGCCTCTCACTGCAAGAAACCTTCCCATACATGGCGGCCATCATCAGAGGAGTCTATTGGTTGCGACTCAGGTCATCAGGATGTAAATTCTAGTCTAACAGATATGACAAGACATCAATTTGGCCATTTGCAACAACAATATGCAATGTTGACATCTTTTCATAAACTGTGGTCTCTGAGATCAAATGGAGCTCTTGCTCAAGAGAAACCTCCACCCTTTGCAAATCCCCTTGCTGGACAACAGAGAAGAAGGCATGTTCATTGGAGACACTGCAGCTCAGAGCCTAACCCTTTTTATTACCAAATCTTTCCCCTAAATCCCCAATGCACTGAGCCCCTTATCAACACCTCTCATGCATTTGAATCCTGAAAAATTTAACTCGGGACTCTTAAATAACTTACCAGACAACGCTGCCAAAATTTTCGCTTTCATTGTATAATCTCAGTCCGTGGAGTACCATGGTGGAGGCATCGAATGAGACATTTCCTGTCCCAAATTTCCCTATTTTTACCCCATTTCTATAAACATTAACCTTTGTTTTATCTCAACTTAAACCTCTCTTTCCTGCACTAGTCCAAGATAACTACCTATTCCTACATATGCTTCGTATTTTACATTAAGATTTATTAAAGTGCTTTATTAATGATTTTTACATAGATTTCATGCCTATTAAGTACCTCTTGTAACTTATAATAATTTCCTAGAAGTAATTGAGGAACTTAGTGTTAATTATGATTTAGAATGATCAGTGTAGGCAGATTCTTGCACTGCCCTGATGATTGATTCGAGATTTCCATGAGATAAATCTTTCCACGCGAACGTTTTGATCCATGAATCCGAGTTCGGTTGCTGATTAACTGAGGATGGATATCGATGGCGCATAATCAGGGATGTTTGCTAAGGATGGCCTATGGCCAACGAAGTACACGTTCCATTATAATTGTTAGCCGATTTTGAAATGTTCAGTTGTTAGTTTGTTCAGTTGAAAGGCCTGAATAAGAAAATGACTCTAATTAGTGGAATACAACTAAGACTGAAAAGATGTATAAAATATAGGTTGTAGGTAGAACTAGCTAGTGATCCTTAGACTATAATTTCATTTTCTATGTAATCTGGTATCGCCCTTGGCTTTGGGCTGGACTCGCACTACTATGTACATTTTTTGATCAAGTAATACAAGGAATCCACCATGTTATTCATGCACTGTGTTTAATTTATCTTTGATGCGTACTTGAGTGTTGAGTCTTTTCATTTCTTAAATGGGAAACGAGCTGTTTGGCTAGGCCCTAGCCAACCCAGCTCGTTTACCCTTGTGCTTTCGTTATTTGGAAAGACTATGTGGATATTTCCCTTTGCAGTTGCATGGTTTGAACAATTTTATGTTTATTTCTAAAGTTCTGGTTTAAATATATTTCAGAGTTAAGTGTGAAACGGATCTGTGGCTTGGGAGTTAATTGAGTTATTTATTTTCTGTAATTTCTTTCTCGTAGTTCTTGTCTCGATTTGCTTCTGCTTGGATCGTACAGGAAGCCCTTTTCCTATACCAATACATGTGATTACCTGCACTCTGGTTCAGTCATTTATTTTACAGAAAATATGCATTTCTTTCCCTCATTATCATTTCAGTTATTCTTGCAAGCAAATGGATTGCTAATTTCAGTAATTGTCTTCAGCATTAAAAGTATATTTCTGAAGTATCTAAGAACAATTGCATGAATTTCTCATAGACACCTTATACTTGCATTTTATGCTTTATGACAAAGGAACAGAAACACTTTAAGTGGATTGTCGAAGTTAGATGATACATGCAAATCACTTAGACAACTGCTTTGATTACTTCAATTTTTTTTCATTTCATGAAGTTTACTTCCTTTGCAAGATTTAATTAATTAAAGCATTTCTTTTCCAAAGATAATTTATCTCAGAATTCCGTTTGCAATTGCAGTTCCTTTTCATCACATCTTTCAATCTTTTCGAAAGTAAATTAGAAACTTGGTGAAGGAAACTCTGCCTCAGTGCAAGAGCTGGTCTCCTGTCACAGAAACAGAGTGCTCTAAGTTGTGAGGCTTAGAGCACCTCCACAAAGACATAAATATTCAGTAAGGTAGGTAAAATATACTTTTACACAGAGGAATTGTATATGCACTAGTGCAAGCACATTGCAATAATACAAGAACAGGTTGTTTGTGTAGAAGGAAGATCAAGAGGAAAACAGATCTCTGTAAGGGCCCACTTGTTAGACTATTAGCCATCTATCTGAAGATAAACATAGCATTTCCTTCCAGCATTTAATATTACTTCAATTGTGTTAAAGCTCCTTTACTTGATTTACTTGCAAATTGTTCTTTTGTATTCCAGCACTAGAGTTTCTTTGATGTCAATTGCCTTTAATATTGTTTTCTATTTGATTCTAAAAACATTTCCTTTAAGAAGTAGGATTAGGAATAGGAAAATTTCATACCACTTCTGGCATTGTCTTTGCTTCATCTCTAAGTTTACGAAACCCCCGGGTTGAAAATTAAGTGTTGAGGAGTTTGCTTAAGTGTAATTCTTGCACCCAACGTTTTGGCACCGTTGCCGGGGAGGTGATTTGAATTGGTAAGAATTTTTCGTTTTTGCAATAGGGGTAAGTCTACTATTATTTTTTCTTACAGTGTGCTTCTATTATTTGAAGGAATTTATAGGTGCTAAGTTATCTTTTTGAAGATTGCAACTTTTTATTTGAATTTTGTTTTGTCATTTTTTGAAATGAATGCCTAAACGAGGTAGGGGTTGAAGCCCACTAGGCGCCAATGAAATATTGGCAAATATGAAACCAAATCTCATATTGGGCCTTCTTTCGTAGGCAGAAAATCCAAACAAACTCAGACTCATCACACAAGAACAATCCACTTGGGCTCTGGTAGTAGTGGTCCAGGTTTAACACAACCCATAAAGGGGAAGAAGGGGATTGTTGGAATCCATAGTCAGCCTTCTCATCCTGTTGAGAGTGGTTTGTGTGGAAGAACAACAATGGCAGATGAGGAAGACCATGCAGAAGGAAGTGGTGAAAATCAGGTAAATGAGGAACAATCCACTTTTGGATTCTCGATTGTGAATCCTAATATACAAGTACAAATGAAAAATATTCCACCATCAACTCTTCCTCATTTCTATGGTAAGGTACATGAAGATCCATACTCTTTCTTATTTGAGTTTGATATTTTGTGTAGAAGTTATGATTATTCATCTGATGCCTAGAAGTTAAAATTGTTTCCTACAACTCTCAAGGACGCAACACTCCACTGGTTCATGGGACTAGGAGGAAACACTATAACTTCTTGGGAGAAAATGAAGAGATTGTTCTTATCGAAATATCAAGAATATTGTAAAACTAGAGATATTCAAGATGAAATCTTTTCTATTGTGAAAAATGATGATGAGATGCTACATGACTACTTGGAGAGATTCCTGTACATCCTCCAAAGGTCAAAGCACAAATTTGATCTAAGTACCATTAGAACCTTGCTCTTACGTGGGCTTACTAATGATGCTAGGAATAATCTAAATCTATTAGGACAAGGGGATATTGCTCAAAAATCTTTTGCTTAGATATGTGACTTGTGCAGGAAATTATCGAGGAACCAATATAGATCCGGTAAAGGAATTCAGAATAGAAACAGGAAAACCAAATTTACTGATGATATGATTATTCGATTAGAAAAAAAAAAATGGGCAATATGAAAATTGAAATAATGAATATTGTTAATAAACAAATAGACTCTTTGAAGTTCCAGCAAAAACTTGTAGAAGAGCAAGAGTCATTGTCTATTTTCTGTCGAAGATGTAGAAGAAAGCATCCTTTAAGAGAATGTCCTCTAGATATTTAAGAACTAATAAATGTGCAATTTGTGCAGAGAACCATGCTACAAAAAAATGTCCCTCCATACACTGGGCTAAAAGTTGTACTTAAGGGAGGACAACCTAAAGTCGGATCACTGCATACTATGGGAGCATGAAGAAATTAGCCTCATGGTTCCTAAACCTCCACCACATTTGTTTGGTTATAATTCATTCTCATATTCCTATCCTAACACTGGTCACTCTCAACATTGGCGACATGGGAACCAATATCAGCATGGACAACCCTCCCAATCTTGGAAACAAAGATGGAGAGGGCCAAACCATTCACATCATTACATCATTCATATCCTGCACCTATGCAATCATAGCCTCCTACATATGCGCCTTACCTAATGCCACAACCATCATTACCTCAGCCGAGTCAACCTATGCCACCATTACCTTTACCTCCACCATTTCAACCTTCTCAGTTGCCTGCTCAACCTTCACCCAACCCCAATAATAAAGCGATATAAATGATCCATTCTATGAACCCTCTTTCTTCATCCAAATATTAGACTATGCCAGTTGAGGTGAATGATCTCCAATTGATATCAGGGAAGGTAGTAATCTTAGAAAATAAAAAGTAACCTATGGTGATTATCAATGAGAAAGGAGAAGAGGAAACTCCTGACCATTCTGAGAAAGATGATACCATTCAGCCTATCCATGTACATTCTGAGCCCTTGTCATCTTCTTCCAATTGACCTCCCTATCCAGAGAGGTTAGTTGTGGAGAAGAAAGACCCCATTCCTCAGTCTAGCCTGGCTTTTGAGCTTAGGAAACTTTTTATAAGGGTACCTTTGATCCAAGCTATTAAAGAGATCCCCATATGTACAAAAATCATTAGGGAAATATGTCTTGAGAAGCAAGGAAGGAGAAGAAGGGAACCTCAAACTATTCAATTTGTTGGTAGAGCAGTCACCAGTGGAGTTAATGATGGGGTGTATGCACATGGAAAAATATATCGACCCCGAAAAACCTATTGTTCCTGTTCAAATAGGTGATGTCCTTGTCTCCAATGTACTTATATACCTAGGGGTAGCTATTAATGTTATGACCAAGCAAATTATTGATCAACTTGGATTGGTCCATAATCATCCTACTCCCACTGTGCTTGAACTAGCAGATATATCTAAAATCAAACTGGAAGGGGTGTTGGATGATGTGGTCATTTCCCTAGACTCTTGGGAATATCCTGTAGATTTCATTGTGCTTCAGCCAAAGAATCCTTTGGGAGGGCATCCTTGATCTTGGGACGACCATGGCTTGCTACGGCTGATTCTTATATCAGATGTCGTTTTGGTGATATGTATATTTCTCATGGAGATTCCAGGAAGAAGGTCACCTTATATCCACCTGTTAGATCCATTCAGGAGCTCTGAGACACTTTATGTTTAGACTATAGTAGCGAGGAGGAGACTCGACCTATTTCCTTGATACATCAAAATGATGATTCCTCACAAGAGGGTAGGATTCAAGACTTCTTGAACAATCTAGACACCATGCCTAATTTTGAGTCCTTGAGTCAGATTTTTAGTCTAAATTTTCAGGAAAGATATGACTCTATACCTCCATCACCACCATCTCTAGTGACACCTTTGTGTACTCTTGAGCTTGCTACTACTCTTGTTGAGATTACTCCAGGTAAATCCTTGTATATCAATTTAGACTTGGATCCTTCTCAGCAAGAGAAACTTGTGAATTTGTTGCGAAACCATCTCGATGCCTTTGCATGGGGTTATGAAGATATCAAAGGCATCCCTCCTGAAACTTGTACACACCATATCTATATTCAGGATGGAGCCCAACATGTTCGATAACCCCAAATGTGAATGAGCCCAACTCTAAGAGACGTTGTAAAGGAAGAATTGCAAAAACTCTTAGATGCTGATTTTATCTATCCCATTTCTGACAGCAAGTGGGTCTCTCCATTAGTATTAGTCCCAAAGAAAGATGGGAGATGGCACATTTATATTGACTATAGATAATTGAATAAAGCCACTCTAAAATATTACTTCCCCCTTCCTTTCATCGATCAGGTACTCGATACCCTTGCTGATCCAGGTCCGGGTGTGACAAAGGGTCCTTCCAAGACCTTTTACTTTCGTGATGTGTTAAATTGCATTTTTAAAAGAACATAAATGAATACATTTTCATGTTGTAAAGAAGAGGAACAAGACAATCATCAGCACATGAAAACATAAGCCATTGATTACGGAGTTCGTCCAGGAGGGACTACGTCTCCGGGCCCCGGTGTCAAGAAGGGGTAGGCTATTGCAATAAGTGTTGTCAACAGTGATGATGTGCATAAGAGATGATGTCACTATTATACAAGGAAAACTCCCTCACTTAGGAGTGTCTCCAAGAGATGTTCCGCTATAGGAACTCTTAGTCAAAAAGACTCCTATCAATATGACATAAATTCATGCATGATGAGCATCCCACCGACATGGCATAAAAGGGATCTCAATGCAAACATGCATGACAACAACATGAGTATCCCATCAACATACAACAAAGGGATCTAAAAACACAACATGATGAATCATGACAACAAGTACATCACATAGATGATTCCGCATCACATCAAGTAGGAATCATGAAATCCAGTAAGAAACAAGATCCCACATCAAGCAGAAAATAGGGATTTGCGCAGCACAATGCATAGAAAAATAAGTACATGAACACACTGCATATACCTCACATCCAGGGGCCATCTGAAGAAGCGGATGTCAAACTACTGAAGCTGTTCGTGCCATTAATCTCACAACATCGAATCGCATGGAAATGACTGCTCGTACATGAATAATGACACCCACACTCCACTTAGAAAAGTGGCCGAAAAATGAAATGATCAAATAGAAAATCTGATTGCCCCATCATATTTGTGGCATCAAATAGTGCAAAATGGACTGTCAAATTTCTGAATTTTGAGAAAGTGGAAATCTGGGGCTTAAGGAATCTTATAGATTCCCCCTAGATTCCTCAAAGATTCCCTTCTCTAGGTCCTCTTCAAATCCACTTCTCAGATCAGGAAACTAACTATGCCATCAGGTTCCTTGCAGAATTCTGAGAAAAATGAGTATGAAGTTGGCTGCATTCTGACTCTGGTGAATTTCAATGTCCAAGGAATCTAGAAGATTCCCTCAAAGATTCTTGAAGATTATCCTTTGCTGGGACCTTGCAAATCTGTTGTTAAATAGGTGAATCTGACCTTGCCATGGCGTTCCCTACGAAAATCTGAGAAAATTGATTGTAAACTTGGTTACATTCTGATAAAAAGAATTTTTACCTCACCAAAGAATCTTCAAGCATCAAAGGATATTCTGCCTTGAAATGCATGTCAAGGTTATTCCTCCCCTGTCTCAAAATCCATGTCACGCTCCTTTGCTCCTCCATGCCCCTAAGCACATTAAGAAAACTGGGTTTATATAAAATTTCGATGGGCGAACTTAACAAGGAAGTGGTTTGGAAAATTGGTATATAGTTCTAATAATAAGGAGGAGGTCGGGTGGTCAAACCCCGACCCCTCCACATTAAATCATATTTTTTTTTAAAAAAAAACCGCGTGCATCTAATTTGGGGGGTCGAGTCTGCATTGGGCAGATGGCCCCTTAACTCCCGCCACCCCTTGCTTGTCGGCGCTTTAATTTTTGGTGCGTTGGTTTCATTGCATGGTTTTGGCTGTTGGTTTATGTGTGGTACATGGAGCCACCGCGTGGGCAAGGTCTGCCCCCCGCCAGCTGTGGGTTCAACTCCCACCGACTCCGGAATTAATGCGTATGGTGTATAATGGAGAGGCGTGGGGTGGTGGGGGTGGTAGCCAACCACCTCCCATTTTTTATATTTTTTTATAATTTTTAATATAATAAGGCATTTTCGAAAATTTTAAAATTTGACCGAAGGAGTCAAATTAAATAGGCCACAAATTCGCCCGAAATCAGGCCCGGGTTGGCCAGAATCTGGTGGCCAAGTTTTGTCCAAATTGCGGCCTTCTTAAGCCTGCCTAGTCAGCAAAAGTCAACCAAAACTTTCACTGCCTCTATCTTCCTCATCTAGACTCGGATTGACGAACCGTTCAACCACCACGATCATGATAACAAGATCTTTAACATGAACCTGGTTCAAGCATAATTCAAAAACATTGATTTTTGACCCTTCCCGAGTCCTTCTGGACTTCTACATGTGTCTGGAGCCACCTGGATCAATCCTCCCCACTGAGGAGCTTTTGGTCCTCCAAAAGAATGAAAAATAACCTACAACTTCTCTATTCCTTGTCTGCATCACAAGCGTCCCAGAAGGCCTCGCTTCCATCACCTTCTCCTTTGTTCCTCGGAGTCTTAAGTGATGAGCCGACACCTGCAACCTCTGCAAACTGTAGTACATTGTTTTGCAAATTATTTGCTTGACTTTCATGACCAACTAATGACCCAAGCATCCCACACTTGCCACGAGTTTATAACACATATTCGGTGGCCAAGTTTACATCAAGATGGACACTACCCCAACAATGAACACAAGGCCATCATATCATTGTTGCTTCAACAAGTGATGGAAAACACATCATCACTGCAACACATGATTGACAAACATAAGGCCAAACACTATTGTTTTGACAAGTGACGGAAAAACCACATCACTTTCACAGTTCAACATGCAACTAAAAATACGAACAAACATCATTGTTGTTGAACAAGTGATGGAAACCACATCATCACTTTTACATTTTAAAATGCAACAAATGATTTACAAAAGTATGACCATGAAACAATAACATATCTAGAAACCATTTTTGATTTATCAAGGTGAACGGGTCGTCACCCTATGATGGTTTTGCTTGTCAAACAATCGTTTCACCTAGTTCATGCACCAACGCTTTGTCTTTAAGGCACTGCTCTAGGTGGAGCCTCCAACAAGTGGCTCTTTGATGGCCACTTCTATAGCAATGATTGCAACAGGTTTTCTTCCTCCAGACTTGCTTAACATGTTTCTTTACCTGTTGTTGAGAGGGTCTTTCATGCCTCCTCCTTTTGTGTGCTGCCATTCTTTTCCAACACTTAGAAAATGTATGGTGATGTAATCCACAAAAGGTACGTGTTTTTCAATTCCATGTTTTATGTTCATCATTAACAACATGATTAGAATCGAAATGATCATTCGAGAATCAAAACTCGTTATACCTTTCCTTGCTGTCTCTGGCGTAAGTATGGCGATGAGATCTTGCCTCAGCTCTTTCCCTACAATGGAAACTGCCATGGAATGATGGGGATGTGTTCCCATCATTCTCTTTCCTTGACGATTTCGACGATGTCTCGGAATAATCTGACACCTTTGAGCATTCTCCTTTGGTGTATCTCAAGCCTGCAAATTGATGTCTTTACATAACCTCCAATGGTTGAGTTATGCCTTGGTTATTAACACCAAGTTCTTCTTCCTTCTCATGCTTCGTCCTGGTAAGGAGCCTCATGTTTTTCCATGTAATTTGGATCTCCACATCTCCAACAAAAATCATACTATGTGACAACGAAACCAAAGGAAATCAACATCTTTTACCTCCTCTGTCGATTGGGAAAGAACTGATGAGGGCTTCTCGTCATTTGTTGTTGGTGGTTCGCTAGTTGTCTCGGCACATTCCCCCACTTCCTTTCTGACATACCCAAGTCCTATTTGACAGGGTAATTCTTCCACTTTGATGGGGTTGACAATGCCTTGGCCATTGACGCCCAAGCCTTTTCTTTCATAACCCATTCTCTTCAACAGTTTGGAGCCAATTCCTCTGGTATGATTTTAAAAAACAGTGAAATCATCACCAGGAAACATACATGAATTCAGAGTGTTTCCTTTTACCTCACATGATTCGCGCTGCATCTTTTCCAAGGCCTCATCCTTTGCCTGCAAATATCATAGCAAACTTTGTTTTTCATCTTTCTCTTCATGTAGACGCATCTTTAATTTAGCGTTCTCTGTTTGAAGATTACATTTGTTGTGCTTCAGTTCTTCTAGGTCTTCTTCTGTGGCATGCAACTGAAGCTGCAATTGCTCCTTTTCCTCTATCTCTTTCTGTAGAGCTTCATACATTATCTCTACCCTTTGGGAAATTTTGAGCATGGTTTCATACATCACTTTTTCATCCTCTATCACTGCACATTCCATTGTTCACGTTGCAATGCTCCTTTTCCTCTGTCTCTTTTTGTAGAGCTTCATACATTATCTCTACCCTTTGGGAAATTTTGAGCATGGTTTCGTACATCGCTTTTTCATTCTCTGTCACTACACATTCCATTGTTCACATTGCAATTCAAATCCACGCAAAGTCCGCTCCGATAGCACTTGATCTAGGTTCGAGTGTGACCAAGGACCCTTCTAAGACCTTTTACTTTTGTGATGTGTTAAATTACATTTTTAAAGGAACATAAATGAATACATTTGCATGCTGTAAAGAAGAGGAACAAGACAATCATCAGCACATGAAAACATAAGTTGTTGATAACGGAGTTCATCTAGGAGGGACTACGTCTCCGGGCCCAGTGTCAAGATGGTGTAGGCCACTGCATTAAGTGTTGTCAATAGTGATGATGTACATAAGAGGTGATGTCACTATCATACAAGGAAAATTCCCTCATGCAAGAGTGGCTCCAAGAGATGTTCCGCTACAGGAACTCTGAGTCAAAAAGACTCCTACCAGTATGACATAAACTCATGCATGATGAGAATCCCGCCAGCATGGCATAAGAGGGATCTCAATGCAAACATGCATGATGACAACATGAGTGTCCCATCAACATACAACAAAGGGATCTCAAAACACAACATGACGAATCATGACAAAAAGTACATCACATAGATGATTCTACATCACATCAAGCAAGAATCATGAAATCGAGTAAGAAACAAGATCCCACATCAAGCATCAAACAGGGATTTGTGTAGCATAATGCATAGAAAAGGAAGTACATGAACACACTGAATATACCTCACATCCAGGGGCCATCTGAAGAAGTAGATGTCAAACTGCTGAAGCTGTTCATGGCATCAATCTCATAACATCGAATCGCATGGAAATGACTGCTAGCACATGAATAATGACACCTGCACTCCACTTAGAAAAGTGGCCGAAAAATGAAATGATCAAATGGAAAATTTGATTGCCCCATCAGATTTGTGGCATCGAATAGTGCGAAATGAACTGTCAAATTTCTGAATTATGAGAAAGTGGAAATCTAGGACTTAAGGAATCTTTTAGATTCCCCCTAGATTCCTCAAAGATTCCCTCCTTCGGGTCCTCTTCAAATTGGCTACTCAGATCAAGAAACTGACTACGCCATTGAGTTCCTTGCGGAATTTTGAGAAAAATGAGTATCAAGTTGGCTTCATTCCGAGTCTGGTGAATTTTAGCGTCCAAGGAATCTGGAAGTTTCCCTCAAAGATTCTTGAATATTCTCCTCTGCTGGGACCCTGCAAATCTATTGCTCAAAAGGTGAATCCAACCTCGCCATGGCATTCCCTGTAAAAATCTAAGAAAATTGGCTATAAACTTGGTTACATTTTGATAAAAAGAATTTTTACCTCACTAGAGAATCTTCGGCATCAAAGAATATTTTGCCTCAAAATGCGTGTCAAGGTTCTACCTACCTTGTCTCAAAATTCGTGTCATGCTCCTCAGCTCCTCCATTACCCCGGGCACATTAAGAAAACTGGGTTTATATAAAATTTCGATGGGCGGGCTTAACAAGAAATTGGTTTGGCAAATTGGTATATAGTTCTAGTAATAAGGAGGAGGTCGGGTGGTCAAACCCCGACCCTGACCCCTCCACATTAAATCATATTTTTTTTTTTTTAAACAACCGCATGCATCTAATTTGGGGGGTCGGGTTCTCATTGGGCGGCCCACCTCTTAACTCCCGCCAACCCTTGCTTGTCGGCGCTTTAGTTTTTAGTGCGTTGGTTTCGTTGCATGGTTTGGGTTGTTGGTTTATGTGTGGTACATGGAGCCGCCGTGTGGGCGGGGCTTGTCCCCCCGTCGGCTGTGGGTTCAACTCCCATCCTCTAGTATTAATGCGTATGGTGTATAATGGAGAGGCATGGGGTGGTGGGGGTGGTAGCCAACCACCTCCTCGTTTTCTATTATTTTTTATAATTTTTAATATAATATAGCATTTTTGAAAATTTTAAAATTTGATCGAAGGATTCAAATTAAATAGGACACGAATTTGCCTGGAATATGGCCTGGGTTGGCTAGAATTTGGTGGCCGGGTTTTGTCCAAATTACGGCCTCCTTAAGCCTACCCAATGAGCAAAATTCAACCAAAACTTTGACTGCCTCTATCTTCCTCATCCAGACTTGGATTGACGAACCATTCACACCACCATGATCATGACGATGAGATCTTTAACATGAACCCAGTTCAGGCATAATACAAACACATTGATTTTTGACCCTTCGTGAGTCCTCTTGGTCTTCTGCATGTGTCTGGAGCCACCTGGATCAATCCTCCCCAAACACATTGATTTTTGACCCTAAGTGAGTCCTTCTGGACTTCTGCATGTGTCTGGAGCCACCTGGATCAATCCTCCTCACTGAGGAGCTTTTGGTCCTCCAAAAGAATGAAAAATAACCTGCAACTTCTCTGTACCTTGTCTGCATCATAAGCGTCCCGGAAGGCCTCGCTTCCATCTCCTTCACCTTTTCTCTTCGGAGCCTTAAGCAACGAGCTGACACCTACAACCTCTGCAACCTGTAGTACATTGTTTTGCAAATTACTTGCTTGACTTTCATGACCAACTAATGACCCAAGCGTCCCACACTTGCCACGAGTTTATAACACATACTTGGTGTCCACGTTTACATCAAGATGGACACTAACCCAACAAGGAACACAAGGCCATCATATCATTGTTGCTTCAACAAGTGATGGAAAACACATCATCACTGCAACACATGATTTACAAACATAAGGCCAAAGACTATTGTTTTGATAAGTGATGGAAAGATGACATCACTTTCACAGTTCAACATGCAACTAAAAGTAAGACCAGACATCATTGTTGTTGAACAAGTGATGGAAACCACATCATCACTTTTACATTTTAAAATGCAACAAATGATTTACAAAAGTATGACCATGAAATGATAACATATCTAGCAACCATTTTTCACTTCTCAAGGTGAACGGGTCATCACCTTATGATGGTTTTTCTTGTCAAATAATTGTTTCACCTGGTTCATGCACCGACGCTTTGTCTTTAAGGCATTGCTCTGGGTGGAGCCTCCAACAAGTGGCTCTTTGATGGCCACTTATGTCGCAATGATTGCAATAGGTTTTCTTCCTCCAGACTTTCTTAACATGTTTCTTTACCTGCTGTTGAGAGGGTCTTTCATGCCTCCTCCTTTTGTGTGCCGTCATCCTTTTCCAAAACTTAGAAAATGTATGGTTATGTAATCCACAAAAGGTACATGGTTTTTGATTCCATGTTTTATGTTCATCATTAACAACATGATTAGAATCGAAATGATCATTCGGGAATCGAAACTAGTTATATTGTTCCTTGTTGTCTCTGGTGTAAGTATGGCAATGAGAGATTGCCTCAGCTCTTTCCCTGCAATGGAAACTGCCATGGAATGATGGGGATGTGTTCCCATCATTCTCTTTCCTTGACGATTTCAACAATGTCTCAGAAGAATCTAACGCCTTCGAGCATTCTCCTTTGGTATATCTCAAGCCTGCAAATTGAGGTCTTTGCACAACCTCCAATGGTTGAGTTATGCCTTGGTTATTAACACCAAGTTCTTCTTCCTTCTCATGCTTCGTCCTGGTAAGGAGCCTCATGTTTGTCCCTATAATTTGGATCTCCACATCTGCAATATAAATCATACTATGCGACGATGAAACCAAAAGGAAATCAACATATTTTACCTCCTCTGTCGATTTGGAAAGAACTGATGAGGGCTTCTCATCATCTGTTGTTGGTGGTTCACTAGCTGTCTCGGTGCGTTCCCCAGCTTCCTTTCTCACATACCCAAGTCCTATTCGATAGGGTAATTCTTCCACTTTGATGGGGTTGACAATGCCTTAGCCATTGACTCCCAAGCCGTTTCCTTCATAACCCATTCTCTTCAACAGTTTGGAGCCAATTCCTGTCGTATGATTTTCAAAAACAGCAAAATCATCATCAAGAAGCATACATGAATTCGAAGAGTTTCCTTTTACCTCACATGGGTCATGTTGCAGCTTTTCCAAAGCCTCATGCTTTGCCTGCAACTGTCATAGCAAACATTGTTTTTCCTCTTTCTCTTCATGTAGATGCATCTTTAATTTAGCGTTCTTTGTTTGAAGATTATGTTTGTTGTGCTTCAGTTCTTCCAGGGCCTCTTCCGTGGCTTGCAACTGAAGCTGCAATCACTCCTTTTCCTCTGTCTCTTTCTGTAGAGTTTCATACATTATCTCTACCCTTTGGGAAATTTTGAGCATGGTTTTGTACATCACTTTTTCATCCTCTGTCGGTGTACATTCCATTGTTCATGCTGCAATTCACATCCACGCAAAGTCCGCTCCCATACCACTTGATACAGGTTCAAGTGTGACAAAGGACCCTTCCAAGACCTTTTACTTTCGTGATGTGTTAAATTACATTTTTCAAATAACATAAATGAATACATTTTCATGCTGTAAAGAAGAGGGACAAGACAATCATCAACACATGAAAACATAAGTTGTTGATAACAAAGTTCGTCCAGGAGGGACTACGTCTCCGGGCCCAGTGTCAAGATGGTGTAGGCTATTGCATTAAGTGTTGTCAATAGTGATGATGTACATAAGAGGTGATGTCGCTATCATACAAGGAAAATGCCCTCACACAGGAGTGGCTCTAAGAGATGTTCCGCTACAAGAACTCTGAGTCAAAAAGACTCCTATCAGTATGACATAAACTCATGCATGATGAGCATCCCGCTGGCATGGCATAAAAGGGATCTCAATGCAAAAATACATGACGACAACATGAGTATCCCATCAACATACAACAAAGGGATCTCAAAACACAACATGATGAATCATGACAACAAATACATCACATAGATGATTCCTCATCACATCAAGCAGGAATCATGAATTCGAGTAAGAAACAAGATCCCACATCAAGCCTCAAATAGGGATCTATGCATCACAATGCATAGCAAAAGAAGTACATGAACACATTGCGTATACCTCACATCCGGGGGCCATCTGAAGAAGTGGATGTCAAACTTCTAAAGATTTTCGTGCCATCAATCTCACAGCATCGAATCGCATGGAAATGACTGCTCGCACATGAATGCTGACACCTACACTCCACTTAGAAAAGTGGCTGAAAAATGAAATGATCAAATGGAAAATTGGATTGCCCCATCAGATTTGTGGCGTCGAATAGTGCAAAATGGACTATCAAATTTCTGAATTTTGAGAAACTAGAAATCTAGGGCTTAAGGAATATTTTAAATTCCCCCTAGATTCCTCAAAGATTCCCTCCTCCGGATCCTCTGCAAATCGGCTGCTCATATCAGAAAACTGACTTCACCATCGGTTCCTTGTGGAATTCGAAGAAAAATGAGTATGAAGTTGGCTGCATTCTGACTCTGGCGAATTTCAGCATCCAAGGAATCTAGAAGATTCCCTCAAATATTCTTGAAGATTCTCCTCCGCTGGGACCCTGCAAATCTATTACTCAAAAGGCAAATCCGACCTCATCATCACTATTGACAACACTTAATGCAGCGGCCTACACCATCTTGACACTCGGGCCCGGAGACGTAGTCCCTCCTAGACGAACTCCGTTATCAACAACTTATGTTTTCATGTGCTAATGATTGTCTTGTTCCTATTCTTTACAACATGCAGATGTATTCATTTATTTTCTTTTAAAAATGCAAATTAACACATCACGAAAGTAAAAGGTCTTGGAAGGGTCCTTTGTCACCCCCGGACCTGGATCACTTGTTGGTAAGAAGTACTTTTCTTTTCTAAACAGCTTTAGCGGATATAACCAGATATAGATAGCACCCGAGGATCAAGAAAAAACCACTTTTACATGTGCATGGGGTACATTTGCTTACCGAGTGGTTCCCTTTGGGCTATGTAATGCCTCGGCTACCTTTAAAAGGGCAGTCTTGGCTATTTTTGCTAACCTTGAGTGTGTAGAAATATATATGGATGACTTCTCTATGTTTGGTGATTCATTTCAGGAAGCCCTCAAGAATATAGGAAAAGTGCTTCTTCACTGCTAAGAAGCTCATCTCACCTTGAGTGACAAGAAATGCATATTAATGTGCAAAGCAGGAGTGGTTCTTTGCCATCTTACTTCCGACAAAGGTATTCAGGTTGACCCTGCAAAAATAGAAGTCATTTTGAGTCTCCCTATACCCAAAACTCAAAGTGAAGTGAGGGGTTTTCTAGGACATGCAGACTACTATAGGAGATTCATTGAGAATTTCTCAAGGATAACTACCCCACTTTTCCGACTTTTGGCTAAGGATAGTGATTTTTCTTGGTCCACAGCTTGCTAATAGTCCTTTCAGAAATTGAAGGAAAAAATAGTCCAGACACCATTTTTGAGAGGACCAAACTAGTCCCTGCCATTTCATATTTCCTCTGATGGCTCATATACTGCTATTGGTGCAGCTTTAGGACAAGAAGAAGAAAAACAATCTTATGCTATTTATTTCATTAGTAAAAACTTTTCACCTGCCAAACTCAATTATACAGTTATTGAGAAAGAGTTTTTAGCTGCAATTTTTTATATTAATAAATTTAGACATTATATTATAGGATATGAAGTCTTTGTACACACTGACAATTCTGCAATAAGATATTTGATGAATAAACCATTAAATAGTGGTAGAGTGACTAGGTGGTTACTAATGTTACAAGAATTTAATATTACTATTGTTGATAGACCAGAAAAATCAAATGTAGTAGAAGATTATCTTTGAAGGTTAAATAATCATGGTGAAGCAATTCCTATTGATGATGATTTTCCTAGTGAACATCTTTTTGTTGTGTCAACAAAATCCCCATGGTTTGTTGACATAGCTAACTATTTAGTCACTGGAAAATTACCACCTCACTTATCTGCTCGTGAAAAGCGGAATATCATTCAAAAAAGTGCTACATATTCCTGGATCCAAGGAGACCTCTTTTACAATGGAGCAGATCTCATTATCTGTAAATGTGTAAGAGAGGAAGAAGTGTTTGATATTTTAAAATCTTCCCATGATGAACCTTGTGGGGGTCACTTCACTGATAAGCGGACTGCATACAAAGTGTTACGAGCTAGCTATTTTTGGCCTTCTTTGTTTAAGGATGCCAAACAATATGTCAAGCGATGTGATAGCTGTCAGCGAGTTGGCCAGCCTAATCAAACCAATGAAATTCCTTTATGTCCTCAGGTTATGATTGAGCCTTTTGAAAAATGGGCCATTGATTTCATAGGACCAATAAATCCAGCATCATCAAATAAAAAGAATATTTTGGTTTGTACATATTTTTTTACGAAATGGGTATAAGCTAAAGTTGTTTCTTTTGCTACTAAAATAGTTGTTGTTGATTTTTTTTTTACTGAAATCTTTACTATATTTGGTGTGCCTAGAGAAATTATTTCTGACAATGGACCGTAGTTTATTTCTAATCTGATATAGGGTGTGATGGAGCAGTATAAAATACGGCATATGAAATCTACACCGTATCACCCGCAATAAAATGGTCTGGTGGAGTCCACAAATAAGGTGATTGAGTCCATCCTCACAAAGACGGTAAATATGCATAGAAAGGATTGGGATGACAAATTACCAGAATCATTGTGGGCCTATTGAACCACTTGGAGAAATGACACAGGACACACACCATATGAGTTGGTGTACAGAAAACAAGTCCTCTTGTTGATAGAATTCCAGATCAAGACTTTCAGAACTGCAGTCCAATTGGGGCTATATCTCTTTGAAGCACAACAACAACATCTTCTATAGTCAAATGAGTTAGATGAATTCTGAAGGGATGTTGTTCTGCAAAACATCTTGGTTCAATAGAAGTGCAAGAAGTGGCATGACAAGTCCATTCAGAGGAAGCAGTTCTAACCAGGTGATTGGGTACTCATTTACGATTCTAGATTGAAATATTTAAAAGGAAAATTCCATACGCTGGATGGGACCCTGTGAGGTGTTCAATGTGTTCGAAAATGGAGCGATAGAAATCAAAACTATTGATGGACAGAATTCTATGTTCCTGGTAAACGGGCATAGATTGAATGTACATTTTCACCCCTTACTGAAGGATATTTTATGCAGCAAGTCCAACAACCATTTGAAAAGGAGTTGGCAGGTGGTAACACCAAACTGTTGAAGGTTTGATTCCTTCTTGTCCTTATTGAAAAAATAATAAAAGAAAAAAAAATGATAAAAATAAGAAGTATAAAAAAAATATAATTCATGTAATTATGAAATCAGTTCACTGACATGATTGCAGAAGTATCAACCTGGAAACCAATATGTTGGCAGGAAGATTGAACTTTTAATAAAAAGGGAATGTTACTTGATTTTTAGATATGTCGGTTGCCACCAAGAAGAAGCAAGTTCATGAAACCGAGCACTTACCCAAGTTTGGGGTAACTAGCATGGACATTTTTATGCAAGTAAATGTTTACTTCCCACTGTAGTTATTTTTTTCTACACTAGCGCAGGCAGATTTCAAGGTAAAAACTTTTCCTTTCTTCTATTTCCCATTTCAAAAATTTCCACTAGTTTCTTTTCTAAAATCCCCAATGAATTACCTTCCTCTTTCTTCTAAGAAACTACCCTTGCCTGATTTCATAAAATCCCTCTTTTCCCTTGAATTTTTTCCACATCCAGTTTCGTTTATCCCTCTTGGTGATATTGTTTCAGGAATCCCTGTTGTAATGTTCCTTCCCATTCTAAATTTTTTTTACCCCCCTTCCCACTTCTTTATTCCCTCATAAATTGATTGCAGAATTTGATGTAGTCAATCCAGAAGGCATGCTCGTGAAACACCAAAGGATGGCGAATAAATTTTTCTTGTATAATGAGGCAAATTTTTTTAAGTCTAGCTACATAATTATGTTCTATCAGATTTTCTATTTTGGTAAAATTCCCTAGTGCAAGATGTGCAGTGCAAGCAGGTTTAGTGTAGGAACACAACTGACTATGAAAGCAAGTAAAATTCACACAGTCCAAGAGTGTTTTATCAAGGATATTTATGGATCTTTACTTTCTTGCACATGAGTACTGATATATCATAGCATTGCATGTTTCAATTAATACTCTGTTTCATCATTTACTGACTTAGGAAAAATCTTTAAAGTGCAAGGTGTATAGGGTTTTGAAATCTATTTTTTTTAATAAGTGTTGAAGTATGTCTTGATTAAATTACGAGGTGGATTGTGGGATAGTATTGTTGTTTGATAGCCTGTATTCACCTTCCTTGAAATAATTTCACATTTCTTGTCCATTATTACCTTACCCTGTAACCTGATCATTGTAACCATTACACCATCGGCGCATAAACCTCCACTCCACCCAATCATTATGACTCACTTGCAGCAGGTTGATACAAATCTATGCCTAATATGAAGAGCTATTTTCATCATGACTGGGTGAGTGGGACTGAAAAGATGGAGGGTGACGAACCTCCGGCATAAAGCTCTCAGCAAAGCATTGGTGTCACTCGCTGGAATTCTTTCGAGGGTGTGATTGGAAAGGGTGAAGTGCAGTTTGAAATGGCACCCGTAAGGAGTGAGCCATTGTCTTTGTAGGAGATTGAGCAAACCGCAGAGTACCGGAACAGTCTTGCACTATTGCAAGAATCTGGGTTCTTGCCATTCTTACAGAAGTTTGATGGTTTCGACATGGTTTTGTTACCGGAGTTCACAAGGACATTCAAAAGAGGCCGAGTTAGGGTCGGATCGTTGAAGTTCAAAGTTACAGAAGAGTCTATTGCACAAGACACAGGCTTTCCATTTGCAGGAGAGCATTGCTTTAAAAAGGAGAAGCTCAGGAAGAAACGATGGCACCAGTTCGTGGTTTACAAAAAGATTAAGGTTGACTGGAGGAAGGGACTTCCGCAGAGCGCCATGATCGGGAAGTGGTGGGACCTCCTGTTCATACTGTAGAAATTTGTGACTGGAGAGGGACGTTATACATTGGCGTTTGTGTATCACCTTCGGTTGTTGCTTCACTTTGAGTCGGGAAAATTGATTAATTTCCCTTACTACTTGCTCAAGAGTCTTGAGAAAATGGCGAAGGGCATGCAGAGTGGAAACACAAGCCAAGTTGCAAACAAGCTCTACCATCATGGGCTTATCACGATTCTGGTCAAGAAGAAGCTGGAAGAAAAAGGAGTAACTTGGGGAGCATTCTTGAAGGAGTTTCGAGCAAGGAGTGCAGAGAAGTCTGCTAGCACGAGTACAAGTAAGAAAAGGAAAGTAGAGACATCGTCTCCTACCAAGAATAAAGATGAAAGAACACCAGTGCAAGCAGGGAAGAAGACTGTTGAAAATACTCCACCCTCGACTAAGAAGAGAAAGACTAGAACCTCGGTGAGGAGGAATATTGTCTCCCAAGGGACGAACCAGTCGAGCTCTCTGATTATAATCGACAAATCACCCCATGTTTCCCCTAAATTTCATAATCTCTTAGTGATTGCAGATGTAGCAGCACACACTGTGGAAGATGAAGAGAATGCGAAAGACGGTGTATTGTTGTCAACTTTTGTCAACAGATTAAGGAAGAGGAAGATGACACCGAGTACCGGTGAAGTCCAAACAGAGGGTCATGAGGATGAAGAAGAGCAGCATATAGAGACCCTCGATAATTTCAGTGAATCGGACATTGAAACCCTCAGTGCTTTCGAGGAACGGGGTACTGAAACCCCCGCGATTTTATAAGAATGGGGTACTGAAGCCCCTACTGTTTTAGAAATACTGGGTATTAAGACCTCTGCTAGTCTGAATGGACAGGGTAATGAGTTCCCTAAGGAACTGGAAGAACAAGGCGTACAAAAACCCTGAGAAGTTGAGTGCACAAGGTACAAAAACCCTTGGCACGAAGAATCTAGAGGACATCAAAACCCTCGGTGATAAGGAAACCTCGAGTGTAGAAACCCTCGGTGACATCATAATGCAGACATTTGATGGCCTTGACCTTGATGATGATGGGACCTGTTTCGAGTCCATTGCAGAGAAGACATTTACACCTGAAGATCTTAGCATGACACCCTCTACTCTCTACCTCAACAACCAAATAGTAGAATTGGAGCAGCAAGTTCATGACTTGGAGGCTTTGAACTAGGTCATGAAGGAACAAAGTTGGCAGAAGCAGAGCGAGGTGGAGCTACTTGCAGAGGTAAAAAGGTAGAAGCAGCAAGTAAAAGTGTGGAAGTATCGGGCTTCCAAATGCTACAAACGCCTCAAGAAGGTGACGAATCAGCTAAGAAGATATCGAGGGAAAAAGCTGAACATAGTGAACAGAGGAATAAGCATTAAAGTTCAGGATTGAGAGTTGGCCACTCATTTTTTGAGGATTTTTTTGCAGAAGGTAAAATGTTGTGTGAGGACACACAACAACTTAGGGATGGGAGGATGTTGGTGTCCCAAATTGCCCTATTTTTACCCCATTTCTATAAACATTAACCTTTGTTTTATCTCAACTTAAACCTCTCTTTCCTGCACTAGTCCAAGATAACTACCTATTCCTGCATATGCTTCATATTTTACATTAAGATTTATTAATCATTTTTACATAGATTTCATGCCTATTAAGTACCTCTTGTAACTTATGATAATTTCCTAGAAGTAATTGAGGAACTTAGTGTTAATTATGAGTTAGTATGATCAATGTAAGCAGATTCTTGCATCACCACGATGATTGGTCTGAGATTTCCGTGAGCTGAATCTTTCCACATGGACATTTTGATCCATGACTCCGAGTTTGATTGTTGATTAACTGATGATGGATATCGATGGCACACAATCAAGGATGTTTGCCAAGGATGGTCTACAGCCAGCGAAGTACACATTCCATTATAATTGTTAGCCGATTTTGTAATGTTCGGTTGTTAGTCTATTCGGCCGAAAGGCCTGAATAAGAAAATGACTGTAATTAGTGGAATACAGCTAAGGCCGAAAGGATGTATAAAATATAGATTGTAGGTAGAACTAGCTAGCGATCCTTAAACTATAATTTCATTTTCTATGTAATCTGGTATCGCCCTCAGCTCTAGGTTGGACTCGCACTACTATGTACATTTGTTGATCAAGTAATACAAGGAATCTGCCATGTTATTCATGCACTGTGTTTAATTTATCTTTGATGCGTACTTGAGTGTTGAATCTTTTCATTTCTTAAATGGGAAACGAGCTGGTTGGCTAGGGCCCAGCCAACCCAGCTCATTTACCCTTGTGCTTTCATTATTCAGAAAGACTGTGTGGATATTTCCCTTTGCAGTTGCGTGGTGTGAACAATTTTATATTTATTTTTGAAGTTCTGATTTAAATCTATTTCGGAGTTAAGTGTGAAACAGATCCATGGCTTGGGAGTTAATTGAGTTATTTCTTTTTTGTAATTCCTTTCTCACATTTCTTTACTCGCATATTATTGTCTCGATTTGCTTCCGCTTGGATCGTGCAGGAAGCCCTTTTCCTATACCAGTGCATGTGATTTCTTGCACTCTGGTTCAGTCATTTATTTTACAGCGAACATTGCATTTCTTTCCCTGATTATCATTTCAGTTATTCTTGCAAGCAAATGGACTGCTAATTTCAGTAATTGTCTTTAGCATTAAAAGTATATTTCTGAAGGATTTGAGAACAATTGCATGAATTTATCATAGACACGTTATACTTGCATTTTATGCTTTACAACCAAGGAACATAAACACTTTAAGTGTATTGCTAAAGTTAGATGATACATGCAGATCACTTAGACTACTTCTTTGATTACTTCGAGTTGCTTTCATTTCATGAATTTTACTTCCTTTGCAAGATTTAATTAATTAAATCATTTCTTTTCCATAGATAATTTATCTCAGAATTTTGTTTGCAATTGCAATTCTTTTTCAGCACGTCTTTCAATCTTTTCGAAAGTAAATTAGAAACTTGGTGAAGGAAACTCTGCGTCAGTGCAAGGGTTGGTCTCTTGTCACAGAAACAGAGTGCTGTAAGCCCTGAGGCTTAGAGCACCTCCACAAAGACATAAATCTTCAGTAAGGGAGGTAAAATATACTTTTACACAGAGGCACTGTACCTGCACTAGTGCAAGCACATTGCAATAGTACAAGAACAGGTTGTTTGTGTAGAAGGAAGATCAAGAGGAAAACAAATCTCTGCAAGGGCCCACTTGTCAGACTGTTAGCCATCTATCTGAAGATAAACATAGCATTTCCTTCCAGCATTTAAGATTGCTTCAGTTGTGTGAAAGCTCCTTTACTTGATTTACTTGCAAATTGTTCTTTTATATTCCAGCAATAGAGTTGCTTTGGTGTCAACTGCCTTTCAGATTGTTTTATGTCTAATTCTCCAAACATTTCCTTTAAGAAGTAGGATTAAGAATAGGAAAATTTCATACCACTTCTGGCATTACCTGTGCTTCATCTCTAAGTTTACGAAACCCCCAGGTTGATAATTAAGTGTTGAGGAGTTTTCTTAAGTGCAATTCCTGCACCCAACACCGACAAGCAGGAAACTTGCTAGACATGAATGCAAATGAGACCGAACATCGAGAGGAGGGTTTATGTGTTTCCTGGGATTTTCAACGATAAGACAGAGAGGATGACAATATTCTACAACGCAAGCCATGGCCATCTTGTTGCACATGATTTGACACCTTCTCTTAATCATCGATAAGATGAAAATGATGATGTATTATGCAACGCAAGCCCTGGCCGTGTTGTTACACGAGATCTGACACCTTCTCTCAATCGAATTGCGATGGTTCGTTGGTCCAAGAAAAAGATTAAGTTTCGACTGTTATTGTTTCAGTTATAACGATATTTTTTATTAATGGTGGCAAACATTTTAATCATCTAACATCAGATCAGACGGATCATAGTAAGACAGGTAACACAAATGGGGAGTTGATTTTAGAGGAAAACGCCTTACGACATAATTAATCTTTGACTTTTGAAATTTTCTTTTATTGTTTTCTAATTACCATTTTATTTTCATTTGGATTCTTTAATAATTTTCCTATTTTTGAGGTTTTTACTTTTGACTTTATTATTTTGACTACCTTTTGATTACATATTAGAGAAATAAATAAATAAATATCTCCCCTGTTTTGTATTATTCTTTTGATTTTTGTTAATTTATTTTATTATTTTCTAGTTAACATTTTAATTTTTCCTTTTTGAAGATTTTTTCTTTTATTTTTATTTTTAATTTTGACTTTATTTTTAAAATGAATAAATATATATTAAAATAATAATAAATAGATAAATAAATAGTTAGAACTAGTCGTTATATCTCTACTATTTATAAGTTCTCTAGTTTAGTTATCAATCTATGCGGTGATGATGAATTCATCTATATAAACCAAAAAAAGGGTTCGAAACACATTGACATAAAATCTTTATGTGATTTGGTCCCAAAAAAATGTTATAACCAAATAATATATTTTTTTTCGTAACAACGGGATTTAATTTTATAACTAAATCAAATTCTATTCAAGTTTCACTCTAACCTTATATTTAAAAAATTAAAATAAATATTATGAACTAATAAATTTATCTTTTTTTATTTAAATTATAATTTCAACGCATTTACTAAGTGACAATGTTGTTATTAAATCACTGGATGAGCGTCGTGGTTTTGAAGAGGTTGCAGTTTAGGGTCCCATAAGAGTGCGCCCGTATAACGATTAGTCACAAGTATTTATTTATGTCTTTTAATTTATTCAAAGTCTAATTAGATTTGTATGTTGCGAAAAAAGATTATGGGTGGGATTTCTTGTAAATCGATTTCAAACAATAAAACTCCAGAGGCAAAGTTGGTTATGGGACTTGCATTCATATTGCTTGTATCCTCTTACTGTATGGGTGTCGACTACAGAGATTTAAACATGGGTGGGACTACTTGTAAATCGATTCCAAACAACAAAACACTTTTACAATGCAAATGTAATAAATAACAATGTCTTTTGTGTTTTTTAACAAAACAGTTAATGTATGCATTTGACATTTAAAATAGGGATCTTTCATACTAGTATGTTTTATAAATGATAATGTATTGGTTTTAAATGTTAAATTTTGATTTTATAAAGATAAATATAAATAGTTTTTTTTTTCTACATCTTCAACATGTCCAATATATCATCACGATCAGCGTAGGGAATTGAACAGGTGACTTCACATCAAGGATTTCCTTAATAGACACTTGATCACCATCTATCCATGACCCCATGTAAAAATATAAATATAATTTAATAATAAAATAAAAAATTAGGAAGTATATATAATAATTTAAAAAATATATTCCTAAAAAGTAATTAAATTTAAATTTTATAAATTTGTAACTATTAAATTTGAATATAGAAATTGTTGTGCTAAGAGGCGTTCTCTAGTCAAGTATGGAAAAGATGTTTTGATATGATATCCTGTTAAACATTTTGGCTCCGTAGAATTACATAAAAATAATAAGGCATAGTCTAACTTATAGATGAAATGACTTTTTTCAAGACATTTTTTCTAGTTAATTTTAACCAAAATTGGACATATATTTTAAAAAACTTCAACTTATTTTGTTTAATATATATAATTTGTATACCCTAGGGGGTTTTCCAAGGTGACAAATCCATTTATGCATTTAAAAATACATTTTAAAGAACAAAAAACAACATTCTTTCTTGAAATTGTTCGCCAGATTACGGTGAAAAAGTTTATTTCGTCTATATGTTAAACTATGCCAAACAAAAATAATAAAATGAAAAATAAAATAAATAACTATAATTAATATTATAAGCATAAATATAATCATAATTAATTATAATTAATAATTAAACTATCCTAGATCCCTCTTAACTACCTATCTACCAAGCGCCCAGAGGGATCAAATCTAAGTGAGTTGCAAACTTCTTTTAAAGTGAAAAGAGATTCTTGTTGGATCCCGAGTTAAGATGGATCTAGGCTAATTTAAAAGGTTTTATGGCACTGATAGGCGCTCTCCAACCCAATATGGAAGAGATATTGCAATTTCTTGTCCTGTTATGTAAACATTTTGACCCGGTCAAAAGTACATAAAAAATAAAATAAAATATATTAAACTAAAAAATAACATTAATAATTAAAATAAAATTGAGATAAAATAGTCAATTTTCTATTGGCAATTTTTTGAGCTCAACCCATGGTTTTTCCAATGATATATATATATATATATATATATATATATATATATATATATATATATATATATATATATATATATATATATATATATATATATATATATATCCCCAAGTGTTATCTCAATTGGTCTAGAGCCAAACGTGAAGTTCTTTGATAAGATAATATAACAATCCAAGAGGAGTTACCAATGTTCTGGAACTAATGGCATAGAAGCTTGTGATTCAGGCTGCAGGCACATAGTTCTGCGTGGATGATACCAAATTTGGATGAAGCTAGTTGTTTTGGCAAAGAAGGGTTGGGGGAAGGCTTAGATGTGGTCCGACAACAAGTGGTCTTCTTTCCTACAGCTTTTTTATTACCTAAGCCATTTTCCTTTGGGTCAACAAATGGCCCAAATCTTGAGTCTTTCCTTCATTTAATCCCCTTGGTTATTTAGAGGTCTAGTCATGATCCAGGTGGATGTTGGTGGCCACCCACCTATCCCACTTGGACCCCCACAACTGTCTCTTTCAATTTTCCAGTTTCCTTAATTGTAGCACAATTTACTATTTTTAGCAGTTTTTCAGGTCCTAAACTTCTGGAGCCATTTTGAGGTCCTAAACGATGTTTTTTTGGAAAACTGGGAGCAACAGGGGTCGTGGTCCAATGTTGCTCACTCAAAAGTTTTATTCCTCGAATAGATCCTTCTAACGAGGTATTGTGCACATCAAACGAAGATAGTATGCCAAAGTTACGACCTCGGGAAGTTGATGTACCAATTTACCCAAACGGGGCCCATAATTTGGTCCTTCATCTCCTAGGGTTAGATTTTTGGATGTTTAGGGTTTTCCATTGTTTCTCAACAATAAATATGCCTTCAAGCCTCATTTTAACACAGTTCAGAGGCATGTAGCCGCCACATCTCTTCTCAGAGATAAGATACCATCGCCCTAGCTAGTTTATTTCAATTTCTATTTGTAAGCATATTTCAGTATTTTACATTAATTAAATGAAGTATTATTTCTATTGCATCTCTATATTTATGGTTATATCTGTAATATGTTGCGTTCCTATCTAAATTTGGATCAGGTCATTGGTAGGGGATGGGGCTTGGGATTCAGATGGGATGGCTATAGTACCAACACCCTTTGGAGAGAAAAACTCAGCGACAGAGGGAACAACGACCCTTTCGGTTGAGGATTTTTTTGGTTTTCCAATACTAGATAGTAGAAGAAAGGGTTCCATGAGTCAAAGGTACTTTAGATCAAAGTGTTCAAGCATACTTAGAGAAATCCTTGGAGGACATCGCCCCTGTCGTAAAAACCCTTCAAAATGAGCATGGGGTTTATAAATTGGTGGAAGGATTTCACAGGAATCAATTCTTAGTGAAGGGATGAAGGAAGAAGTGGGTCAAGCCTTAAGGAGTGACAAAAAGAAGAAGAAAATTAAGTGTGCCAATATTAAGAAAAGGTGCTACAAGATTGTCCTCAACGGGCTGTTCCAGTACATGAAGTTTAAAGGAAAGAGAAACTTGCAGTCGTAGAAAGAGCTTGGGGGCATCATTTCAATTTCAAGTTTCTCTAGTATTAGGTGAAGAAGGTGTGGAGGAAGTAGATCAATCCACCTACAACGGTGACCACTCTAGACAGAGGGTTGTTTTACTTCCTGTTCAATTTTGCCAACATGCATCCTAAGTTTTGTCAAATAATTGGGCCATCGATTCAACACCAGTCCTTCTCAAGAGATGGTCACCTCTTTTCAAAGCTAAGAAATAAGTTATGGAGAAAGAACCAATTTGCTACATTTGTCAGGGTTACCTATGCAGTTTTGGTCGTAGGATTCATTTCGATCCATATAGAATTATCTTAGAGAATTTATGGACATAGATATGTCACTCTTGGAGACAAGAGTGATTATTGTGGCCCTCATTCTCTTAAATTTGGACACATGGGAGGGATTGGTAGCAAAAGAGGAAATTGGGGGGTTACTCTTGTAGATTTTAGACTATGAAGAAATCTTGTTTTGTTGTAGAAGGTGTCATAAGAAAGGGCACATTTTGAAGGAATTCCTTCTCCCCTTTCATGGGAGAAAAGGTAATTGAAGTTTTGCTCCCACCAAGAAGAGTATCAACCCATAGAATGATATGGAAGACATAGAAGAATATATGCCTAAAGGTCAAGGGATGGCTTGAAATGACCATCAACCTTTATCCAAGCCACTAGAGGAAGGAAATGATTGATAGATGGTAGAGCCGATTGTGGGATCACTTCTGGTAGTAATTGAACCCTCAACTTCAACACAATAGGATACTCCTACATTGGGGAATTCTCTTGTTTCCAACCTTTTATCCTATTTAGTTGGTACTTTTCCTTACTTGGTGTTACCGGGAAATCTAGTGTCTATTTAGAGCTGCTAGTCCCACTAAGACGGGTAGCTATCTTAGAAACAAACATATTAAAATTACTTGTTTTTCCTTTATGAGAGAGAGATGAGAAAGAAGCAGAGAGTACCAACCTTAGTCTTTCGCTTGGCTCCTTGCTTATTTCCTTTCCCCTTTGACAGAATCCCGCCACTGCTTCCTTACTTGTCCCGCTTCAAAGAGCACTTGTAGAGTCACAACAGCATAATACCATCAAAGCATAGAGATCTATCACTGTAAACAATATAGGATCAGATATATATTGACCATAAAAATGCATATATCAACACAATATTCAGAGATACACAAGAATATGGAGGAAAACTCAAATATCTTTATTAGTAAAAGTAGTAGAAGAGAGGATTACAACCACTTAGTCTGACCCAGCGCCATCCTCCTAGCTTGAAAGCCCTCTTCACCTCATACAAAGCAAGATCACCCAATAATATCTTTAAAGAGAAACCAACAGCACCTCTTTGCAAATTACCAAATTCCAACCTCTGGATCTCTAGGATGAGGGATCCATTTATAGATATTTGCAGGGGGGTGAGTCAGCTTCTGGGATTTTGATTAGTGTCATCTCTCTCATAGTTCTTGGTTCCACTTGGAGATTTCAGATCTCTTACTCATCCCTGGGCGAACTCAGAGAGGCAAGTGTCAAATGAGAAGTTTCTAGAAGATTCTCTAGCAAGGAAAATTTTAAGGATGGAAAATTTTCTTGAAGTTTAAAACATTGGCGAATCTCACTAATCCCTAATATGCAAATTATAAAATGTTTATTGATATATTTGTAAACTTATTCAAATTTATAATGATTTTATATATAGTCTTTATATAATGTTGGCGATTTTTAAGGTAAAATAATTTTATATTCTAAAATTTGGGCGAATTGTCTTTTATAAAATTGGAAATTTGCGAATCTTTTTTGTGGAAAAATCGTGGAAATTAGCCCACTGGGCGAACATTAGCCCCTAAAATTTTCCATGTTCTCTAGGTTTCCACCTAGAAAACTGCTTGTGCCATTTGTCTGCTCTTGCTCATCGCACCCTATAGAAGGGCTTTCCAATATTCATTGCACTTTTTGCATGTGGCAGGTGAGATGCATCGCACCTTTAGCACTGGGCAGTCTGTATGGTCTTGCTTTGACTAGTTCTGAGTAGTTTTTCATGGAAAACTTCTAGGAGATGATGTAATCAGCTGACCTTACTCCTTTAGGGTATGAAACAACACTTTTAGGGACTTAGAAGCCCTTGGTTTATGGACATATGTGATTGGGGTTGCAATGCCCAAATATGTCTATAACAGTTGCCCCTTAAAGCATGAGGTTGTAAATCTTTTGATGTTGGGTGAAATGCTTTATAATGAGGATCCGAGGTTTTTCGCGCTGGAAGGTGACCTGTAATAAGATACAATACATTATCTTCATAATATTTTCATGATCTAGCTGAGGCGGGCATTCCCATGCTCAGCTTTGATAAATTCATTTTCATGTACATAGGACAGACAACCGTTTGTGTGCAGACTGATGATTCTAGTAGAGCCATCATCCCTTAGTTTGGATGATTATATCCGCAGCAATGATGTACATTTGATGTCTTTATTTTCCTGAATATATCGCAGCCCGGATGGATGAAACTAGATCCGGGGTCTTCAAAACTCGTTCAATCTTCGCCTGAAAGTACAAGTCGATCCATGTGAAAAGATGTTCTGATGTCAAACATGGAAGGACATCGCCTAATTACCAGCCAATGATGTGAGCTGTTAACAGGTGTGAGAGGAATCACTGATAATGATGATGACCCTCAAGGTACTACAGTACAATTCACGTGGTACGAATACATGAGTTGATGTCGAACACCACGCAAAATCTTTCGGTCAAAGGCCATTAGTGTAAACCTATCACCAGAAATGAGAAACTTTCCATTGAGGCATGAAAGCTTTAAAGTACTGGAAGGGTTGTCCCTAGGTTGGCTTCTTGAATAATGAGATGATGTTGACAAGAAGTGACCCATCGTAGGAGGGCATTAATGGATCCCACATCTATGACATGGAACGGAGCAGATGATTTTCTAGAGGTGAAAACGATCTGATGATACAAGGTTCAAGGTGGCGGTCATGAAAGAATGAAGCGTGAAGGTATTGTAGCGGATGAGACACATGCTGGGTAGGTGAATTCTCTAAGCGACTTCTCTTGAACATATTGGTGACACTAAAACGGATTGGTAGCATTAACCCCAAAAGTGGATGGTGCGGTGGACCAATGGTGATATGATCGGTGAACGGAATAACCCAACTCGACTCAATCATGGTGATGGAGTGAAAGTGTCATGTTCAAGAGCGACCTACTACCAATAAAGTTTCTTCAAGTTTTCTTCCCAGTTTTCCCCAGTCATTTCTGACCAGTACCTCTTTATTTTTGTCAAGCTTGAGGAGGATAACATATGCTTGTTCTATAATTTTCCCTTCAAGCAAACCTGTCACTATGTTTTAACGAGCCTAGTGACAGTGAAACTCACTCTTGTCTGAATGGACAAGTTTTTCACTATTGTTTTAACGAGTTTAACGACAAGGATAACTCAGTCCTTTTCAATTTTAGAGAGTCTAAAAAGAGACGGAAAGAAGACTCCAATATTCCTTTTTCGTAATATAATCCCTTAAGTCCGAAAAAGTATAAAACAATGCGAAAGTGATGACTTTTTGATAGTTTTAACGAGCTGAAAAAGACAAACGCTCGATCTTTTTGTGTAATAATCCCTCATGTCCAAAAATATTAAAATCTAGATTAGGGATGGCACTTCCAATCACTTTAACGAGCTGGAGAGACCAATTGCTCGGCAATCTTTTCATATTTTATGAGTTAGATGAAAAGAGCTTAAAGGAGACTCGTCTTTTGAGGAACGAGTGATGTTTTCAGATAGCAGCTAGTTCCAGGTAAGGTTTGGAACTTTCTAATCACGGCAGTGTAAAGAAGGTGGCTAATAGGATCACTCGTCGCAGCTGTTCCTCAAAAGGGGTAAACAATCAAATGGAGGCAAATGATAGGCTAAAACAGAGTGGAGGTGATGGTAAGAACATGACCAAGGCTCAAAAGCTGATGATAATCATTCACAATGATTATTTACCGAAGGTGGGTTCATTTTTTAATGAGCTTAAACTCTGGTGGAACATATGCTCATTGCTTGGTTTAATTTTTAATGAGCTTGAACTTCGTGTAAAACTGCTCGTGCCAGTCATATAATAAGGATGTCTCATCGATAGGTTCATTTTTTAGGGAACTTGCACCATTCGAAATTATGCTCTGACTCCTTTTATTATGTAAGCTAGGAACAACCAATCCTACGAGTTTAAAGGGTTAAGAACCTACAAACTAAGAAAATAAATGGTCACTTTTCACTTTCACGCAAAAAGGTTTGCATGCCCCCAGGTATAGCGAAGTAGAGTTTCCCAGGTTACCCCTCAATTTGCAGACAAAACACCTATTCTATCGGGAAAGGCCTACCTTCTCCAGGTTACCTCTCAATTTGCAGACAAAAAATTTGTTCTATCGGGAAAGGCCTACCTTCTAATAGAGGTATCTTATTCTGATCTAATCCCATTTTCCTAAACGGATGGGTGTGTCAGACCACTCATATATCCTCTGTAGAAACCTACCCTATACCTGAAGCTTTCCTACTGAAGCAGACCAGGGTGCATGCCCCCTGGGTTTCAGTCTTGACCACCGAATCACTCGCGCTCATCAGGTGGATGGATTGGAGATTGATGAGACATTCCTTGTGCAAAAAGACCTGTTAGGGATGGAATTTGACTATTAGCTATGTGTGAACTGGGGAATGAAAGCTGGTCTATGAGCTGGACCACTCTGACTTCATGCGGAAAACACATTACTCGAAAGAGTGAGGAGACGATGGCTCCCATGCTATAAATGTAGTCGCGCCCAAGGAGTAGATTTTAATCTAAATGTCCTTGGACTTCCATTACGTTCAGATAAACAGTTTTCCTTCTCAAAGTTATAGGAAAACTTGGAAGGATCCCTAATGGCCGACTAGTTCCTTTATCGAAGCCTGTCAGATATCGCATCTCAGGCAAAAGCGATGGTGAACCAAGCAATTTCCAATCAGTTCAGGAAAGGATACTCACAGAAGCCCCTTCATCTATGATAGTACCAACCATGACCATTTTGTAAGTTTGCACTATGATTCGAAATGGTACATTGGATGGTAAACTGGGTCTGCCTAGTAGATTCCAATCGTAGGAAACGACTAGGTTGCTTGGAGGTGGGACCGAATAAACGACCGGATATAACTCTAACGAATTTCCTTCTTGCGGTAAAGGAATGGGCAGATTACCCCCATGTTCATTGGATTCTGTGTTTACGAAAAGAATTTGAACGGTGTCATTCTCATTCTCTTTGGTGACTGTATCATCTGAAGGTAAATCTTCTGAAGTCAAGATGGGGTCAACTACCATCTCGACCTATTGACTTTGGTCCGATGTGGACTCAGAGGGTTTATCTTCAATGATAGGTGCTTCGACCGACTTCAAAGGTGGGTCAGTTGGATTTTCAACTAGCAATGGATTCGGCAAGAGTTTCTTGTACCCAGGAGGGAGTCGTTGTGGTGATACAGGACGATTATCCAAGACTCTTTTAGCTTCGTCCAGGAAGGGACAACGGTGGAGGGCATGATCGCCTTCACACATTCTGCAGGGAAATTTAGATTTTCCTTTTTGTCTGGTGACTTTTCTTTCACTAGTTGATGGTGTACTTTCAACATGATCATCAGAGGTTGACAACACCGGATTTTGAAAGCGGGGAGAACAGTCCCTTAGGATTCGTGGGATGCAAGGACAATCTAGGTGACAGTGGTCTCCTTTGCAGATGACGCATGGAGATTTAGGTTTGGACGGTGCAATATGTGGAATTTCGCTAGATGATGCATGGTTGCCCCTTTTTGCTGTTGGCTCCTTCTTCTTCTTCTCCTTCCCCTTCTTCTTCTTCTCAGTTACTTGCTTTTTAGTTTTACTATCTTTACCAAACGAAGTAGAAGGTTGGGGGGAACTCTGGTATCATCTAGTTGTTGATTTGATTATTCAGGAATCACGGTGCTTTGAATGACAGAGGTCGAGAAAAGCCATACCGGCAGGCCAATTGTCAATCCTGGAAGGGACAATGTGGCCATATGAGTTGCACCAACATCTCCCCAAGAGGAGAAATGACTAGGACTTCCCCCAAGGGGAAATCCTTGGTTGGTGGACTCCATTTTCTCAATCCAAGACCAATGAGGGAATAATGACGTTATTCCGATTAAATAAATTTTAGACGCTTTGACACAACTTGCTTTTTCAATTTTTAAGAATCAAGAAAGAGCTAAAGATGACTCTAGTCGCCTTCGATTTTTAATGAGCTTGAAGTGACAAGTGCTTAGATGGACCTTTTCCTTTAAGGAGTCTGAAAAGGAACAAAAGAGACTACTCTGGAAATCTAGACAGAGGGATTACCAAGCCAATCACAAAACTGTAGAATACTTTTTATGGTACGGCAGTCAATCTTCCTGAATGCTGTGTTCAGTGAATTGCGATCGATAGGGCGGCAGACACAGCTTCCTAAGGATAAAGGATATAGCCTATTGTGGTCTCCCAATATATACTCGATGGTACGTGGGAGCACAAGTCCGTACTGGCACTTATCGTCTCAAAGAGGAGGAATCACCCAACCTACGATGAAAGCGACAATTACCAGGCTTTCCGACACCGGAATATGTCTCTAGCCTAGACTTCTAGATGTTGTGCGTTAGGTTCCAAAGCATTTTTATGTTCATTGAATTTATTTTATAGTTGATCTTTCTTAAGAAGTTTTCCTTTAAGGTTCACCGCATGATGTAGATATACAATTCCTAAAATCCAATCTAAGATGATAAACAGTTGTTTAATCTTCTTTTTGCAATGAAAATCCTAGCTACTAAGGAAAGAGAAATGAGATCTTTTCAACATAGAGCAGAGAGCACACACTAGATGCACTATCCTAAATCAAAATCAACAAGCACTCTAAATTAAAATGCACGTGCATGTATTTGTTTTCCGCTTTCTTAATGTGTGAATGACAAAAATAATGTTAAATACAAATTTGAATTATCTCTTCTTTCAAAGTGACAGTACTAACGATTTCCTTTTCCAAAAATGACAGGAAGGCAAGACAACACTTTGTGATTTTGAATTGAAAAATGCTTTCGACACTTGAAATACTTATAAATTCATATCAAATACAAGAGTAACAGTGTAATCGACTATCAAAAAGAGAAGTATTCTTTTCTTTGACTGAAAATGACACTTGAGACACTTCCAAATCAAAAGATGACAGTTCGATTAAGCTACTTCTTTGTAAAAGAGAACTGTAAATGGCGCACAATACATAAAAACATTCACAATTCTTTGTACAATGGAGGTTGGATGATGCAAAGAAAGGGGGTTTCAATAGTGGTCTACTGATCACAGACAACAAAACTCCTAAATAAAGCTGAAGAGAGTGAAGAAAAAACCAAAATCTGGAGGCAGATTTAGTCTTGTCTGGTCATTGCACCTGTAACATAGGGAAATAGGGATGCATCCCACCTACTGCACACGGGAGGTGCGATGCATCCAGATTGCCAAGAAGACAAGGTGCGATGGTCCAGGGATGAGATTTTAACTTGGTTTGTGGTCATAGTTTGCAATTTAGTTCAGGGATTTATGCCGAGCAAATGATAGTCAATAACTACAAAGTACAGTGGCTGATCTAATGAGGTTACTCAAGCTACCTCTAGGGCACTTAGGATGTTTTCAAGTCAATTGTTCAGTTCATAAACAAACCCAGAGATTGACTGAAGCAGCATTGATCTACTTTGCACTTGCATAGCAAATGCAGTTCAAAGGCTAGCTGGCTTAACTTCAAGCTCTGTCTGTGGTTTATGAATCAAACAAATAGAGACAAGCAATCAAACTAATCGCTCCCCAGTGGAGTTGCGATTTTGTTACCGGGAAATATAGTGTCTATTCAGAGCTGCTAGTCCCACTAAGACAGGTAGTTATCTTAGAAACAAACAGATTAAATTTACTTGTTTTTCCTTTACGAGAGAGAGATGAGAAAGAAACAAAGAGTATCAACCTTAGTCTTTCGCTTCGCTCCTTGCTTGTTTCCTTTCCCCTTTGATAGAATCCCACCACTGCTTCCTTACTTGTCCCGCTTCAAAGAGCACCTGTAGAGTCACAACATCATAATACCATCAAAGCATAGAGATCTATCACTGTAAACAATATAGGATCAGATATATATTGACCATACAAATGCATATATCAACACAATATTCAGAGATACAGAAGAATATGGAGGAAATCTCAAATAGCTTTATTAGTAAAAGTAGTAGAAAAGAGGATTACAACCACATGGTTTGACCCAGCGCCATCCCCCTAGCTTGAAAGCCCTCTTCACCTCATACAAAGCAATATCACCCAACAATGTCTTTAAAGAGAAACCAACAGCACCGCTTTGCAAATTACCAAATTCCAACCTCTGGATCTCTAGGATGAGGGATCCATTTATAGATATTTGTAGGGGGGTGAGTCAGCTTCTTGGATTTTGATTAGTGTCATCTCTCTGATAGTTCTTGGTTCCACTTGGAGATTTCAGATCTCTTACTCATCCCTAGGCAAACTCAGAGAGGCAAGTGTCAAATGAGCAGTTGCTAGAAGATTCTCTGGGTTTCCACCTAGCAAACTGCTTGTGCCATTTGTTTTCTCTCACTCATCGCACCATATAGAAGGGCTTTCCAGTATGCATCGCACTTAGAAGCCCTTGGTTTATGGACATATGTGATTGGGGTTGCAGTGCCCAAATATGTCTATAACACTTGGGTAAAAGATGGGACAACTCATTGGTTGTGACACTGCTTTGTCCCCTCCTCCTTCCCTCCCTAAACCACATCTACCTATTTTCTATTTCCTAACTACTCCTATTGTCACCTCGTCAACTATTATCTCCATTAGAGAAGGACAAATATATTTTTCCTCTAACTCAACTAGTTGGTACCACTTACGCCCTCTGCCTAAACAACCTTCCAAAGATAACTCTATTTACGGGTTGGGGAAATATACCCTTTTGAGGGGAGATCTAGGGGAAACAAATCTCACTTGGCTAAAGCCCAAGCCAAAGCTTGGCCAGATGTGGAATCTGGGAAACAAAAATCCATCATCAGGGTGCTTAAAATAGTGACAACCATTGGAGGGATTACCCAATGATTATACAATCAGTCAACTACAAGGGGTTGGCCAACCCTTCCAAAAAATTAGTTCTTAGGATATTAATTTGTTGACACCTAATCATCAGGATTGGGTGAATATAATGTAAATAAATAAATAAGTAATATGAACAGTCATTGGGAGATGAAGTGAATAGTGTTTCCCTTATATATATAATGAATACCTACCTGAAGGAATGAAATATATGAATCAATTTTGGTTGAGGAGTTACTGCCTGGTCTGACATGGTATATACAATGTTCAATCATGTCGAGAACGTTTTTCAAAAAACCGCCCTCTGCAATGAAACGTTGTTACCAGGTCAGGGGTGTTAGTTCTGCAACATGGGAAGAATAGGAAAATAGGCAGAAAATGGAGTTACAAGGGCAGAATACTAAAAATAGGACTCCATATGAAATGTGGTATGGACATGTTCCTTCGGTAAAGCATCTCAGGGTCTTTGGTTCCACCTGTTATGCCTTGATACCAAAGGTACATAGAAACAAACTTGGTGCTAGAAGTCGTAAATGTATCTTCCTGGGGTATTCAAACACCTCCAAAGCATACCGTCTCTATGATGAAGTAAATAAAAAGTTTGTTGTATCTAGAGATGTAATTTTTCTTGAATCATCCAAAACTGACAATGTTGTTGAGCGGAAACTTGATCGCTTGGATAGATTCACAAAAGAAAAATCATTTCAAGAATTTGATAATCATATTCCACATCTTTAAGGGGGGATTCCTATACTAGATCAACATGTGGAATCTTCTTCTGAAGAACACTCTCCCCTGCATGAAACTCCAACAACAAATGATGCTTTAAGTGATGTGATTGATAGAATTGGGAGACTCAATCTTGATTCAATCCCAACTCAATCAACGGAGCACCCTAGACCATCTGAGAAAGGTCCCCCAAAGTGGCTGACAAAGACACTTGAAAGTGTTCATCCTGATGAGGTTGGAAAGATAGCAACTAGAAATTCAAACCGACAAAATGGAGGTGATGTAGATGACTCTAATTCACCTATTGATATGGATGTTTCTTATGATTGTGAATTGAACTTGTCTACAGATTTTGAACCAACTTCCTTCAAAGAAGTTGCTTCTCATGATGAATGGAGAGAAGCGATGCAAAAGGAGTTATGATGCCCTCATAAAGAATGGCACTTGGAAGCTGGTTGATCCTCCATTAGGAACCAAACCAATTTGCTGCAAGTGGGTCTACAAGAACAAGTATAAAGCTTATGGCTCACTTGACAAGCACAAAGCTAGGCTTGTGGCAAAAGGTTTTACACAGAAGGAAGGGGTCGATTATGAGAATACTTTTCCCCCACAGCAAAATGGGCTACCATCCGGACACTCTTTTCCCTAGTAGCTCAAAACGGTTGGAAATTCCATCAAATGGATGTAAAAACTACTTTCTTAAATGGAGATCTAAAAGTGAATGTTTTTATGTCCCAGCCTGAAGGATTTGCTATGAAAGGACATGAACATAAAGTATGCAAACTGGTGAAGTCCTTGTATGGCCTCAAACAAGCACCACTGAGCATCTTCTGAAACTCAATTTCAAACATTATGATCTTGATTATGCAACTTTATTTATCAAGAAATTTGGCAAAACAGTTGTATATCTTGTGGTATATGTAGATGATCTTTTAATGACAGGGAAAAATGAAAGCTACATTGTGTCCATAAAGAAGGAATTGGGAAAAAGCTTTGAAATGACTGATTTGGGCTATGTTCATTACTATCTTGGTATTGAAGTAACCCAACATCTGAAGTCCATATTTCTTTCTCAAAATAAATACATTGGAGATCTATTGAACAGGTTTGGCATGACAGAATGCAATCCTCTTACTACTCCAATGGAACAAAACTTAAAGCTCACATCTATTGAAGGAAAAGAATTTGAGGATGCAATAAAATATAGACAGCTTGTAGGAAGTCTCAACTACCTAACTACTACCAGACCAGGCATTTCATTTGCTGTTGGAATCCTCTCCAGGTTTATGCAAAAGCCTTGTGAGGGACATTGATATGCTGCAAAAAGAGTTCTAAGGTACTTGAAGGGAACTCAATACTTTGGAATCAAGTATACACAGGTGGAGGAATTTAGCTTGATTGGATACTCTGATTCAGACTTCGATGGAGACAAAGAAACTGGGGTATCAACTTCAGGATATGCTATGAGTCTTGGATCAGGAGCTGTCTCCTAGAGAT
This sequence comes from Pinus tabuliformis, assembly GCA_031772625.1. NCBI lineage: Eukaryota > Viridiplantae > Streptophyta > Pinopsida > Pinales > Pinaceae > Pinus > Pinus tabuliformis. Next base: position 286,891,920 of record CM062818.1, read on the forward strand.
CATGCAAACAATCAGTTCCAACAGATTCCACAACAGAAGCAGAATATGTGGCAGCACCTGAAGCACAAAAAGAAATTGTGTGGCTGAGGAAAATTCTTGAAGATTACAAGTACAATCAACTCCACTCATGATTGACAATACCTCTGCAATAAAGTTGGCCAAGAACCCAAAGTTCCACGATCGAACGAAGCACATCAATACTAAATATCATCTAATTCGACATCATGTTGAGGCCAAAACAATCCATCTCCATCATTGTTCCACTAATGAGCAAATTGCAAACATCTTCACCAAAGTGCTTGGAAGAGAAAAGCTTGAACGATTCAGAATGATGCTTGGATTCACCAACATCCCTTCAGATTAAGGGGGGGGGAATGTTGACACCTAATCATTAGGATTGGGTGAAAATAATGTAAATAAATAAATAAGTAATATCAACATTCATCGGGAGATGAAGTGAACAATCTCTCTCTCATGTATATAATGAAGACCTACCTGAAGGAATGAAATATAGGAATCAATTTTGGTTGAGAACTTACTGCCTGGTCTAACATAGTTGATTTAAATTCTCCTGACATCATGTTATTAGAGGAGATATTGGCATAAGGAGACTTAGTTACAAACGACTTAGTTACAAACGTTTTGGATAATTTTTTTAAATTTTGGTGCCTTTCTCAGTGCTGATGCCCAAGGGTGTGAGTGGAGTTACCATTGGGTGGAATCCTCAGAATGTTAAGGCTATGAGCCAATGGGGGTTTGATTATGTTTTGGGATTGGATTTCATTTCCATAGATTTAGAATTGGATTTGAGAGTTATAAATATCTATGGACCCTTCATAGAGAGGAAAACTTTTTCGAAAACCATCATGTGAAATTAGTTGCTCTTATTTGAGAAATTGAACTTGGGTGGGGGTCTTAATTTATCTTTAGCAAACACTGAAGTATGGGGTTCACATGCAAGAGAAAATCCCCTTACTGATTTTTTTGAGCACCTCTTTGTCAATAATAAGCTAATTGATGTTGAGATGACAAAGACTCAACCTACTTGGAGGAAAAAGCAAGTTGGTGAGGCCAAAGTGGAAAAAATATTAAATCAAATTCTACTTTCTGAAGTGTTCATGCAAATCTTGCCACTAATGATGTAGCTAGTTGGCCTGGGAGGTGAGTCTAATTGTCATCCAGTATTTTTGGAGATTGAAGGGGCAAGAGAAAAAACAACAAGCCCTTTCAAGTTTAATTGAGCCTGGCTCAAAGAGGAAGACTTCATTAATTTGGTCAATTATACTTGGGTCCCTCACAAACCTAATATTTGGATCACTATGAGGATAAACTTTGCAAGAAATATTACCTAGGTTAAAAACTTTATTAAATAATGGGTGACTAATAGGAGAATAAAATACGAACATGCGCTGAAGGATGTTGAAAAGGAGTTGGAGATTATAGGGAATTCTAAAGATGGGGTTTTCCTCAGTGATGACTCAAAAAATAGGTTACTCCATCTTGAAACTAGCAAAAGGAAACTCTTGGAAGACAAAGAGGCTACTTGAAGGCTTAAAATTAAAGCTATTTGGTTGGATGCAAGAGACAAAAACACGATTTTTTTATAGAATTATGCTAAGGAAGGAAATTGGACAACACTATTTGGTGTTACACGCCATTTTGTCGCATTAGGAAAATGACCATCGATTTGGATCTTTCGCTATCCACAAATGTGTCTCAGAGTATTCCCCTACAAAGTTTGAATCTAAAACATCCCAAATAACATTGAATTCCTGGATCCCATGATACGAAACCTTGTTTTTGGCTAGCTACATAGTTCCCTGGTTGATTTATGTGCATATGCAGAGAAGACCATTAATAGTTGTGAATAAGTACGCTTTGTCTTCCACTATGACCTGCAAACATGACTTAAAGTATGTAAAAACAAAAAGTAATGTCTAGAAGCATTGTTGGTAGCATTTATCCCAACCAACAAGCTTTGAATGGGTGCCTATTCAATATTGATCCCTCCCATCATGGAGTAACTCCCCTTCCTTTTTGGAACCTCTATCCCACTAATAGTGGATCCCTTGGAGAATGGATCCAAAACTTCCCAATCTTGGCCTATAAAGCTACTACAATTCTGAGGATTGGGGTAGGACTGTTGGAAGTAGGTTTATGTTGTTGAGATTAGGTTGGAAGGATTTTCTTGCAAGGGAGAGGGTTGGAGATTGTAGAAGGGACTTGCAACATCAAGGTTATATGGTTGTAAGGATTTTCTCCAGTTTTATGAATATAAAAACAATTGTTCTTTATCAATTACATCTTCATTGATTTAATTTGTAGGATTCCTTGATCACCTACATGGATTTTGGTTGCATATTTATCAGTTTATGATACATAATTGGTTAATTAGTCCATTTATCTCTTTGATTTTATGTTGTATGCTTTGATCTCTTGTTTGTTTTTTTCTTTGCAGATCCCTTTCAAGATAGTATGGAGAAGTTGTCAGGAGTGATGAGAGGACATCTAGAGCATCAAGGAACGAATGGTCCAAATATTTGAGGGACTTCATCAATCATTTCTTGAAATAAGTAAGAGGCATCTATCATTCTATTTTCTTTCAGTCAATAAGATTCTATAGAAAGGTAGCAGTTCCTATTTATTTGTTACTAGTGTTCTTTGAAGTCTAGGGAGATCGCTCTTGTCTGCAAGAGGGATTAGTCCACATAACAAATTGGTCAATTCCTTGGGGAATCGTTTCAATCTCCATTAGTTTTCCTTGTATAACCTTTTCAACCTACTGCAAAAGCCTTCTTAGAGTGTCTGCAAATTTTAGAAATTTGGATTTTGGATTGAGTTTGATTTATTTTTATTTTTTCTTGAATTTCCCCATTGTGTGCACTTTTACTTTAGGCACATTGCACACTTTTGCACATATTCCTCAACAAAGCATATTCACATAAGTTTATTCTAGAGCCTCCACACATGCCTAGAAACTTTGAAAAACTCAGTTTTATCCTCTTGAAATCCAAACTTTTGGTTTTTTCCTGTTGTTTTACACTTGTTTGAACCTCCTGTGAGTGATTGTCAGTTTGGTTGAGTGTTATGAAGAGTTGTTTTTGTGATTTCCTTATTTTTTTCAAATTAGGGTAAGGACTTATCCGATCAATGGTTGATTTATCAATAGAGAGGTATGTTAGTCTTATATTTTTAACTGTCTATCTTTCTTCTGTCGATTATATCAAGTTTTGAGTCCAGTTTTCTCTTTTGTGAAAGTTTTATTTGTGTGTCAAAATCAATGATTTGCAAGATTAGGTATTGTTTGTGAAAAATACTTCTTGTGTTAGTTTTGAAATGAAAATCATTTTTCTTTTTGCTGCTAAAGTGTTCATGAACAGTACTTTTGCTGCAAGTGAATTCGTAACATTCAATTAAAGAAAATTCATTTTTAGTTATTATTGGTTTCTTGTTGCATTTTTCGAATTTATGAATGATTATATGAAAAGAGAGATATATTGTTTGCTTGTGTTATTGGGCGAAGTAAAAATTGACATTGTTTTCAATATTCTAGTGATTTGGAATTGGATATTTGCATTTTAGGAAAAGGGTTATAGTGGGGTTTAGAGTTTTTGTTTATATTTTAGTTAAAAAAGTGAAAGACTCTTTCCTTGCTCTAGATAGATTTTCATTGAAACAAAAGATTATATCATCATTTTCGATTTCATTAGGATTTCGTCAAATCATAATTTCATCAAGTTTTACATCCATTACCTTTGTGTAAATAAAAACTATTAAAATCAACTATAATTTAAAATCAATCTAAATTTTTTTATTCTTAGGGATCTTTTCCACCTACAATAGATTAAGTTGTAGGGATTTGGAATAGGGAAGTGAGTAAATTTTCCAAAGCTGCAAACAAACACTAGAATCTTGCAATAGGGAGATAAATCCAATTACTTCAATTTTTCTTTGGGAAGCTCCCCTTACAAAGGAATCAAGCACGAGATCATATCAGACCTGATGAAGTGATCGTACCCACATCATTGGATATGGTACAACGATTTAGCTGTATTACAATGGTGCCGAAGGGTACTTGGGTTCACTTGAAAGTAACCTCCATTTAACCATGTTGAGGAGCTTTCAAGGGGATTGCTCTTTGTTACTGTGCCCTTGCGTGTACGTCTGATCTATGAATGTCCCCCTAGGTATAATTGTTGTAGTTGGTAACCTTAGTTACCACAATCCTAGGGTTATTACCCGTGGTGACAACAGAGGCAAGGTCGTGCTATACCTGGAACAAACGTTGACTAGACTCACTTGGACTTTTTGGAGGGTAATCTTTGCTCGAGATGGAATAATTGAAGTTACTTGTACTATATTGTTTCATTAAGTAGGTTGCCAATGTAACTGGTTCCACTCACTCATATCTACAACCGCTTTTCACTTTGATTTCTGTGACGTTAGATTTCCTTACCAACTAGTGATTCGTTGTGAAAAGCTTGATTGCATGGTTTGAATCCTTAGATTTTTTAACGTACGTTACTTGCTTGTTTTTAATTTTTTAGAGACCTTGGAATTAGATTGTGAATATTGTTTGATTTTGTGATAAATTTTCATCTTGACTGAATCACCAAGGCAGTCATGTAGAATGAAAGGTAAACCTCCTTAATACACACCAAGTCAATTAGAAAAGATAAAAACTAAAAGGTCAAAGTCAACAGGATCAAAATCCTAGGAAGAACCTGAAACATCAACAATTTTACAATCTGAGACAGTAGAAACCAAAGTGAATCCAATGCAAGAAGTAGAATCAGACTTAGTTTACTCTGGTCCAAAGATTACTGAAGTAGTTCACACAGAATCTGACACTGGTGAAGTTTCAGATACTGAACTAACCAAACCAGACGTAGAACATCCTGAGTCTAAAGTTTCTCAACCTGAATCACCTTCAATTGTTATAGCTCCTACTCCTGAGCCACCTTCACCTAGAAGGAAGCTGATAGTTATGATTGAATTACCTCCTGGGTTAATTAGAATTGAAGACATTACCGAAGAAACAAAGACACCTCATTCTCCATTTACCTGTACTAAAAATTTTGACACAAGAGTTCCTTTCTCTCCTTTTTGACATGACCCTTGGTATTCTACCACTTCGAGTTTTTTAGGTCATAATTTTTCACCCCCACACATTCCTTTTTATTCATTAGAAAGAACTTTTTCTTAAATTCGTATTGGGAGCGAACCTATTGATTCATCTATGTTTACTAGCTCTCTAGAATCACTATTGTATGGTGCTCCATCAGTTCCTCCTGGGTACCAGTCACTTACTAGGACTTTTTCAGGAGCTGCTTCTTATCCCCAACCTTCTACTTGGTCATCTAGTTTATCTATGCCTACTATTCAGAGCATGACTTCCATGCTTGAAGTGCTTATGGGATCAGACCAACAAATTTATATGGTTTCTGGTAATTTAAGTAACCCTCAAGTAACCCCGATTGGTGTTTATTACTGGGATGGGGGGAAACCACCTTATCCTCCACCTAGAGGACAACCTATTTCTTAGGGTCAACCTTTTACTGGAACTTATGGTCGAATACTTCAACCCAGTCTAGGTCAACCCGTTCTAAATCAACCTTTACTTGGTACTCTTTATCCTAAGATGAACATTATTTGGAATCCTACTTTTAATAAACAGTATGATCCAGTTTCTCCATAAGTGCCAATTTATCATCCTGTTCAACTTATTGGAAAAACTATTCCTCAAATACATGTTCCAGGTATTGTCGTACCTATCTAGTAGCCTATTCAGGGGATTCCACAAATAGTTGTCCAACAACCTATCCAAGGAATTCCTCAAACACCTGATCAGCAATTGAATCAATGACCTGTTCAAAGTTCGCTACAGAACCCTGTTCAAACACTTGTTTCACAGCTGGTTCCAAGTTCTCCTTAGACACCTATTCCAGGAGTATCGAAAATGACTGTTCCCATAACCCCTCAAACATCTGTTTCTAAGACTACTTAGGCAATTCCACAAGCTTCTGCTTATCAAACTATTCCTACGGTCCAGTCTATACCACAGATTCATATCGAGCAACGCATTTTCGGAACAATGCAAACACCTTTTCAAGGTCAAGCTTACTAGGTTCCACCTTTTCAAAGACAAGTTTTTAAAAGTCCACCTTTCCAAGGTCAAACTTTCCAAAACCCACCTTTTCAAGGTCATTTATTCAAATTCAACCTGTTCAAAGTCATTTTGTTCAAAGTCAACCTTTGTAAGCTCAATATGTACATGGGAAATATTACTTAGGTCAAATGGGTCAAGCTCAAACTTTTTAGAGTCAATCATACCCCGATCATATTTATCAAGTTCCTGTTCAACCTCAACTTGATATGGTTCACCCTAGTTACCCTGGTGGAATTCCAATTCCAAATGCATAGGCTATTCTAGGATATCTTGGGTATTTTCCTCTAGGGGTTGGTCTTAAACTGCAAGGTTATCAATATTTACTGCAAGAACCTTACCAGTAGTTATCATTTATTGCAACCCTAGATCTACCATATTTATCTTAGTTAACAAACAATCCTATTTATCATTATCTTATTGGCCAATGATTCCTACCAAGTTACCAAGTGACATACCCAAATTTGAAGGCAAATCGGGAGAAGGCCCATCCAATCATGTGATGACATATCATCTTTGATGTGTATTGAATTCTTTAATCAATGATTCCATTCGTGTTCACATTTTCCAATGAACTTTAGTCAGTTTGGCAACCAAATGGTACATTGAGCTACCCTGCACTTCTTTCCATAAATTTAACTCCCTGGAAACAACATTTTTAACCCACTTTCAGTTACCATTCCATTATGATATTGGCACTGAACTATTGAATTCTTTAAAACAATCAAAATTGACTCACATTTCCGATCATATCCATGAATGGAGATGTAGACGCTGCTTAGTTAAAGTTTTCATTCCATATCATATTTTAGTTGAGTGGTTTACAAAGTCACTTGTTCCCATTATTATAGAAGATGTTGCCAAGGGAGGTGTTGTCACGGAAGAGAAGGTAATTCATCGTGCCCAGTACTTAGACATAGTCTATAGCCAATTTGGCATTTTGTATGAGAAAATCTTGAATTTACCATGCCCTACGGGTGAACCAATCATTACCTCTCCTACAAGGTCAGGATCTAATGTCATTGATGGTATTATAGGTTCTGTTAGACAACAGTCTAAGGGTAAAAATACAAATTCTAAAAGTACTCATATTTTGGCCATGCAAGACACACCATTTGAAAGTCTTTCTCCGGAAACTATTTCTGAAATCAATGCTCCAGAATCTTCTACCAGTAAGACGAAATCAATTGGAGGTAAAAAGAAGGGGAAAGGTAAATCGAAAAAAATATTTCTTTGAAAGAGGAACCTACTAAAGTTGAGCATACTGACAAAAGTAAAACCTCGATCTTTGCCTTATTTGCAATGAGGATCACTATATGAAGGAATTCCCACATCGGGCAGAGGTTTCTAAATTCATTAAAAGTTTTCCAACTCCCGCTATTTTGAAGGATCCATTTCCTTGTCAAGATAGAAAAATGGTTTCTCATAGCACATCTTCCTCTTCCACATCACAAGATATCTTGATGAGGTCTTCACAATAAGTTATGGTAGCTATGAGATCGAAATATTACGGGTCTAAGCGTCTTGTTGACAATGGAAATGAGGCTAGTTCATCTGGTCAACCTTCCAATTCAATTCCTCCTTCTCCTTCTAAACCATTACAAATCGAGAAACCAAATCCTGACATGATGATCTGACCGCTTCCCAAAGGTGTTCTTTGGAAATCAACTTTCAACCTGCATGCTATAGATGCACAAAATTACAACATTTTTGAAGACTTGGCTATGTCTCCTTCCGCCATGTCAGGTCTAGAGGTGCTTCAAACATGTCTGGCACAATGAAAGATTTTGTTTTCATCCATAGGAGCTATTGATCGACATGATTCTAACCTAATTATATTTAATATTGAGAGTCATATTTTGAGACTCCCTCATCAATTGGCATTCCGGATTCCTGTTTTTATTAAAACTGGATGAGTATTTCACGCAGTTTTTTATGAAGGAGATTCTACGTGCATTATGTCGATTTCTTGTTGGAAAGATTTAGATTCTCCAACCATCAATCAGTCACCTACCACTCTAAAAGACTTTGATGGAAGATATTTTCCTCCATATGGGATCCTAAATTATTTTCCCATAGAGCTAGAGGGAAAAATGGTCGCGATCAAAGTTGAAGTTGTTGATGCCTAGTTCGATTACAACCTTTTGCTTGGTCGAAGTTGGACTTATGCTATGTCAACAGTAGTCTCATTTTTGTTTTGAATGATACAATTTTCTCACAAAGGGAAAATTGTCAAAGTAGACCAGTTGCCTTACTACAGTTTAGACCCTAAATCTATGGGTAGCATACCTTTTATTGGAAAAATGAATACTCTTTATGAGGATATTGGTGTTGGTTTACTCAAAGACTCATCACTGATGGGAACCTTTGTGATACCTCCACTGAATTTTCCTTCTAATTTTTTTGAGGTTAACATGATTACATCAAGCACTATGGAATCTTCTAATCCGTGGATAGTGCCTTTAGAGTCTAAATTATCCTCTTATGGAAATGAGATGCCTTTGAGCCCTCTTGAATTGGCTTATCAGGAAGTACAATCATTTTCTGACCCTTCATCTTCTGATATTGATCAATTCAATACAATCAATGACGATTATTCTCCTTTACCTTGGTTAGAACCATTTTAACTCTCTGATCCTTTGGACTCTACATTTCCAACTAATGAAATCATCTGGTCATCGTTCAATCTTTTCTACCTAACCCTAATAAAATTGAGAATGATTTTTCAAATATGTTTTCACCTGAGATAGTAAAAAGTCGAGAATCACTTATTTTTGTTTTTCAAACTAGGTCCAAAAGGAATTTGGGGAATATATCTTCAATTACTATCATTGAAATCTCAATTAAAATATCCAAATCTAAGAAATCATTGGTATTTGATGAACTATTGTGTGACTTTCCCCGTACTGAAACTGAAAACGTGGTAGAAGATTCTCTTCCAGAAAAATCTCTCTTTCTAATTAGTACTCTAGATCCTCGGTATGGATATATCATAATTTATCTTTAGACCCAAACATTTCAGCCAGAACTGAGTCGAACTGATCATCTTCGCATATGGTGTCAATCCCAACAATACAATATTGTTGGAAATACACTTTATCGTCATGGTGTTGGTTCTATTTTTCAACGATGTTTAACTCATGAGGAAGTCGAAAAGGAATTAAGTGATTGCCATTGTAGAGCTTGTAGCAGTATGTCAAGGTTTTCCACTACTCAAAAGATCCTGCACAGGGTATTTCTAGCCTTCTATGTTCAAAGAATGTATAACTGCGGTCCAGAAATGCCATAATTGTCAAATCTATGATTGAAAAATGTGTGCACTTCTAGATACTCTTCACCCAATCATTGTTTTCAATCCTTTCACTAAATGGGGCATTAATTTTCTTACATGTAACTCTCACTCAAGAAGGGAGCTTGGGTACATTATCCTTGCAGTAGATTATTTTAAAGACTAGGTCGAGGCAATTCCTACATACAACGATGATGGGGAAACAACATTCATTTTCATGTTAAATCATGTAATTTCTTAGTTCGGAGTTCCACAATATATCGTCAAGGACCATGGTAGCCATTTTCAAAACTATATGATGATTGATCTTACCATGAATCTAGGCCTACGTCATGACAATTCTACTCCATATTACCCACAAGAAAATTGCCAAGTGGAAGACGTTAACAAGATTGGCATCTAATGCTTTATCTAGACTTGTGGGCATACCGTACCACATCAAAAGCTTCAAATAGTTTTACTCCTTTCCAGCTTGTCTATGGCATGGAAGCAGTTCTACCAACTGAATGCAAGATATTGTCTTTGAAAATGGGAATTGAAGTATTACCAACTACTTCTACTAAAGAGGAATGCTTCCTGTACTTATCATGTCTCAGTGAGACTCATCGTGATGTTGAATTAGCTAGCAAGGCCCAAAATAAATGAGTTAAAGCACAATATGATCAAAATGTTAAACCTCGTTCATATGTAGAAGGTGACTTAGTCTTGGTCTATGATCAAGAGAACGATAAGTTAGGCACTAGTAAATTCGAGCCTATGTGGCGTGACCCTTATATTGTAAAACATGCACTAGAAAAATGGGCATGCATATCAACTAGTTGATTATGATGGAATTCCTTTGGGAAAGCCTAGAAATAGTCTTTACCTAAAGAAATATTAGGCTTCGATTGTTCGGTGAAACATTTGTATATTACTGTACCATAGTTTATCTGTGACAATTTTTAGTGGTTTTTTTGATTTTATGATACTTCTCCTGCTCATCTTGTGTTACGCTTGATTTGCAAATGTTGACATTCCCTCAGACTTACATTAGCTTCACAGATGATGCTAGTCATAGTACTCATAATTTGTCTTCTACAATTTGGGTCATTTATTCGCCCACAGATGAGTTAGTTTCTATTCATGGGATATGCCTCAATCGAACAATGAACAATATTGCAGAATATAGCATATTGATTGAGCTATTATCTTATCGCATTGCATTTGGCGTTCGTTGGTTGATCATTAGGTTATATTTGTAACTCATGGCATTACATTTGAATGGTGTTTATTCAGTTAGAAGTGCTTTCATGTTAAGGATGTTTTTGTAGGTTCGTCTCTTGGAAAGAGAATTTGATTATATTGAGTATCAACATATTCTGAGAAATTTAAATACATTAACATACGCATTAGCTAATTATGTGTTAAATTGGCACTTGTAAAATTTTTGTAAAGAAATCAATGCAATATTCATTCACATACTGTATAAGTAGACAGAAAAACAAGTAGTAGTTTCCATTAGATAAAAGTTTGTAAATAGTGTGGATTTTACAAAAAATTCCATCCAAGGACATGAGACCCTATGGCCTTTATTTTCCAAACATGTTGATACATCATCAAAAATAAAAAATCTAGCCCTCAGACTAGTCACTACACATGATGATGATCATGGTAGCATACAATAACATGTGCTACTCGTCATAGCAAATGGCTAATAGGACCAATAACCCCTACAGTATGCCTCTGGTAGTAGAGAGGAAAATCATATATAGTAGCATCTAAGATGTCCAAAGTCAACCTCTCAAGGTTGTGCTCTTCTCTGTCAGTGTCTTTGCCGCCTCCAGATTTCGTACTATGGGAGGTGCTGGCTTCTGACCACGCCGATTATATCTACGTAATCCAGCTGCTCTCACTAAGGCCACATCTGCATGATCATTTCGAATAATTAGCATTGGATGCCAAAAATAACAAAAAATGAAAATTTAAAAAAAAAAATCAACCAAAACGTGAAGTCTTACCTATAGCACCCGACTAAGTCCCAGGAGGCAGTGGCATGTCTGGATCTCATGTATAGTCCGTCCTTGCATACAGAAAATATTTTATTATAATGATTTGGTTTTCCAGCCACTCGAAGAAGTCAAGATTAAATCTTATTGTTGGTCCTTCACCACCTCCATGGTGTGTCACAAGTGTAACCCATTTCAACATGCAAGGGTCATGAGGCCCTCCTCTCTTTACAACTACCTATGGAGCCAGAAGAGGAATTTGCTCCAAAGACAAATAAATAACGAAGGCAACATACCCAAAGTTTTTGAGTTTGTCCATTCTAACCCTAGTTAGTTGCCCCTTCATATTAGCAACTACAACCTCACTCCAATTAAATATGGTACCTTGAAAGCAATCCACAGTGGTTTGCATCTGAGCCTTCGTGAGAAAATGAAAAGTTGCACTACCACACAACCATGCAACAGTGAACCCGATGGATTTCAAAGGAATTTGTGCTATGGTCTTGATGTCAATCCTTCCATCTTTGAGAACAACCCCATCAGTACAATGTTGTATCAAATAGGTAGCATTGGTTTCACCACCTCACCTATGCCCATATAGGTTGATTTCCACCCCACAACATGGAAGTCCACTCAGGAAGTAAATTTCATCAACATCGATGATAAGTCTGTGGTCTCTGACTATGAAACATTCTTCTTGAACATTCCACTTGCCTAGCATCCATTCTAGCAAGTCTAATTGGGCCTTCATTCTCATAATGGTAAAAAACATTTACAAACCACAATTTGTCAAGGCCTGTATGGTCACTGGATCATTTAGAGCACCTATATCTTGCTCTTCATGCTCATGTTCTCTCCATTCCATGTTTGCGGTTCAAAATCCCGCAATTAAACAAAAAATATCATTAGAATGAATTATGGAGATATTTAGCAGAAAAATTGGTCATTTTCTATATTATTTTTCTTTCCCTCAACACTGTGTGCAGCCGACTTCAGTAAACAGTGCACATGTGCACAATTTATTTCCTAGAAACTGTGCACATAGCATTAAAAAATAATTCGATGTGTGCGGACCCGATAAGGGTGACTTGTACATATGAAGGGTGAAAATCATTTTGAAAACCCTCCCCCAAAAAAACTAAATTTATAGTGAAAAGCTAAATAAATGGCATGGAATTGAAGAGCTTGGATAGACCATTTACCTGGAGAAGACGGCTCGCGAGTTCATCCATTGGTTTTCCTGGAATCAACTTCAGAAGTTTCTGGTAAAAAATGACTTCTATCACTCTCAAAAGGATAAAAACACAAATGGTGATTTTTTTACTTTTTGGGCTTTTTATAAGTTTTTAGGGCTAATTAAATATTATTTTTTGCCTATTGACTTTTTAAAATCCAATTTTATAAATGTTTTCATTTTATTTTTTGAGAAGAGATAATTATTTTGAGTTTAAATGTGTAGATTACAGGTTAATTACATAAACATATCATTTTTGTATTGAGTATAATTTTATCACTTTTCCGAACTCGTTAAAACTTACAAAAAAGCGAAACCATGGATTTCTCTTTACGCCCTTTTCAGACTCCTTAAAAATGAAAAGATCGTCAAGTACTTGATTGTTCGAACTCGTAAAAGTAAATGAACAACCATCTATTCAATGTAACTTTACCCATTTTACGGACTGAACAATACCATTTACGAAAAAGGTATACATTGACTAATCATGGTGATTAGAGTTCTATCTTGCATTATTTTATCCTTTCTCGGGTTTGAGGGACTAAATTCATGAAAAAGATCATTATGGAGTTTAGTTATGTTTTTCTCCTGACTCCCTAAAATTGAAAAACATCGATCTTTACTTTCTCTGGGCTTGTTAAAATTTACATTGAAAAAGTTGAACGAGTTTCCTTTTCATGTCTTGTCAAACTCTTTAAACACATCAAGTTTCCCCTTTACTAGACTTGTAAAAATTAAATAGTATAGGACTCATTAATCATGATGAGATCGAACCACTCCTTCTTAGGGTTCGTTAAAAATAGTTCGGAGGACTCATCCGAAGGATGAGCGTACAGGGAAAGCATATGGTATCCTCCTCAAGCTTGTAAAACATAAAGAGGTACTTACTAGTAATGGTGGGGGAAAGGTGAGAAAGAATATTTGTTTTGTATTTTTAAAAGGAGATATGTTGCTCTTGAACATGACAGTCCATCACTTTTGTGTTTGGGTTGGGAAATCCATTTGCTACTCAATTGACCATACCTCATTGAAGGTCTTTAGTTGGTTTGGGTTTGTTATGAGTCAAATGCTACCAAGTCATCATGTTGTTGTTGGGTTGTGTTATATTCTTTCCACGACTAGCCCTCCTAGTGAACGGGTGGGCTTGTAGGCCCCCACTATCCAGGGGGTTTGAGGGGAGCAGGTAGCCCCCCCACGGGGTCTGGGGCAATGCCCTGGGGAAAAAAAATTTTGGACCCTATATTAGGTTGGGCGGACCTACCTATGGTTTTGTGCATGGTTTTCGCACATGGTTTTGGATGCGATGGTTTTTGGGTCCATGGTATTGGATGCTTCGGCATGTATAAATATGTATTGTAAAATTACAAGGAACATAATGAAAAATCAATCTAGTAGTCCTGATTTTGGGATCCAGGGGAGAATTTCTATGTATATGTGTTTTATGTGTTATGCTCTCGCATTGTTTATTTTCTGTGTTTTAGAATTTGTATGCAGGTAATTTCTGTACGGGGTTAAAACCTAAATTTGGTATCGGAGTTGTTTTGGCTTCACAGGGACGCCTTTGTTGTTGAGGGGTTTCGCTCGGGCCTATGGTAGACCCTGTTCAATGGGAGATCTGCGGGATCGATTCTAGTGCTGAAAGGAGATGGCAAGCAGTGGAAATATAGAGATCGATAAATTTAATGGTTAGAGTTTTGAGTTATAGAAACTCAAGATGGAGGATCTATTGGTGGATAAAGATCAATGGATCGTGGTAGATCTAGGTATTAAACCAACGGGAGTGTTCGATGAAGAATGGAAGAAGTTGGATCGGAAGGCAAAAAGAACAATACAATTTTGTGTCTCAAATTCAGTATTGCTAAATGTATTAGGGGAAGCTACGGCAAAGGCTTTGTGGGACAAGTTAGGGACTTTGTACCAATCTAAGTCTCCGATGAATAAATTGTTCCTACGGAAAAGGATTTATAACATAAGGATGAAAGATGGAGACTCGGTGACAGAGCATCTGAATGCATTTAATACTATGGTAGGTCAGTTATTGTTTGTTGATATTAAAATTTCAGATGAAGATAAGTGCATTAGTTTGTTGTGTTCTCTACTAGATTCGTGGGATAGTCTAGTTATTGCAATAGGTAGCAATGCAAGTGCCTTGCAGTTTGATGAAATAGTCTCATCCTTGCTGACAGAGGAGATGTGATTGAAAAATATGGAGAGCCAAAATGGTGATGCCTTGTTTGTACGAAGACAGTCCCAGAACAGAAACAAAAATAAGTCATCTAGTGGGAGATCTAAATCTCGAGGGAGATCTAAATCTCCAGGAAAACCTGTAAAGGTGGTGTGTTGGAAATGCGGAAAGGAAGGGAACTACAAAAGGGACTATAAATCTAAAGCTCTTGAAAAAGGAAAGGGATCTGATGACGCTCCTTCTGCAGAGGTGAAAACCACCTCAGATGAAGGTGGAGATGTGTACTTAGCTTCTTCAAGTACACATGTAGATCATGAGGCATGGTTGATTGACTCAGATGCATCCTTTCACTTCACTCCCCATAGAGAGTGGTTCTACGAGTATGAGAAATATGATGGTGGTGATGTCTTCTTGGGGGATGAGAGGAAGGTTAGAATTGTTGGTCATGGAAAAATCAAGTTGAAGTTGCAAGGTGGAAGGATTAAAACACTTCTGGGTGTTCTGGATATTCCTGCATTAGCCAGCAATCTGATTTCTGTAAGCAAGCTGGAACATGCAGGTGTAAAAACAATGTTCGAGAAAGATACCTGCAAGAAGGTTCTGGGAGCACTGGTATTGATACAGGGAGTTCGGATTAGAACTCTGTACAAGCTGAAAGGTAGCACTATTGTTAATTGGTGCAACAGTTCTGTGGTTCTTGAAAGTGGAGCAGAAAATCTACTTGTCTCTGGAGAAAAGACCATGCTATGGCATCAAAGGCTTGGACATATTGGAGAGAAGGGTCTTCGAATACTTCATGGTAAAGGTATGGTAGAAGGTATGACTAATATCTCTCTGGATTTTTATTTTTGTGAAAATTGTGTATATGGGAAGCAGAATCGGGTGAGTTGCCCCTCTGGTGGTAAGAGGGCAAAACATATATTAGAGCTTGTGCATAATGATGTATTTTGACCTGTGAAGGTTCCATCACTTGGTAAGTCTGTGTACTATGTATCGTTTATAGATGGCTTCTCAAGGAATACATGGATATATTTCCTCAAGAAGAAATCTGAAGTCTTTGTCAGGTTTAAAGAATTTAAGTCTCTGGTGGAAAACCAGACAGAGAAGAAGATAAAGGTGTTGAGGACAGATAATGGTGGAGAGTTTTACAACAAGGAATTTGAAGAATTCTGTAAGAAGTGTGGTATAGCACAACAGAAGACTACTCCATACACACCTGAGAAAAATGGAGTTGCAGAAAGAATGAACAAGACGTTGATGGAAAGGGCAAGAAGCATGCTCAGTGGTGCCGGGTTAGGACAGGAATTTTAGGTAGAGGTGGTGGAGACAACATGTTACCTGGTCAACAGATCACCTTCATTAGCGTTGGAGGATAAGATTCCACAAGAGGTTTGCGCTGGTAAGAAACCCTCTCTTTCACATCTGAGGGTATTTGGATGTGATGCATATGTACATGTTCCAAAGGAGAAAAGAACAAAGTTGGATAGTAAATCTGAAAAGTGCATCTTTATTGGGTATAAGGATGGTTTAAAGGGTTATAAGCTTTGGAACCCAGTAACAAGGAAGGTTGTGTACAACTGAGATGTGGTGTTCAGAGAGGTGAAAAATGTTATTAAACATGAAGTCAAATCAAAGGAACCTGAGAAGATAGAGTTTGAGCTAAAGGGGGGCGAATTAGACTCTACAATAGAAGAGGAATCAGAAGATGAAGAGCCACAAACTCCAGTTGTTGGAAGATTAGTTCGAGAAAGAAGGCAGCCAAAAAGGTATAGTCCATCTGCTTTCTGTTGAAATTTTTCTTTATCTATTACTAATGATGATCCCAGAACTGTGAAGGAAGCAATATATTAAGAGGATGAAAAACTTTGGAAAGAGGCCATGGTTGATGAAATGACATCTTTGCACAAAATGAGGCTTGGGATCTAGTGGAGTTGCTAGCTGGAAGGAAACCCAAATGCAGAAGGAAAGGTGGAGAAATACAAAGCTCAGTTGGTAGCAAAAGGTTATTCCCAGGTGCGGGGAATGGATTTTGTTGATATTTTTTCTCCTGTTGCCAAGGTAGCTTCTATTAGATTACTTTTATCTGTTGTTGCTGCTTTTGATTTTGAGGTAGAACAGATGGAGGTGAAGACAACATTTCTCCATGGGGATCTCGAAAAGGAGATCTACATGAAGCAACCTGAAGGCTTTGCGTTGAAGGGTAATAAAGAACTAGTATGCAAGTTAAAGAAGTCTTTGTATGGGCTAAAACAGTCACCAAGGATGTGGTATCAGAAATTTGATACATTTATATGGGGAGTTGGCTTCACCAGAAGCAAAGTAGATCATTGTGTGCTTTTTAAATTAATTGGTGTCCGTGTTATTTATCTGGTCTTGTATGTGGATGACATGTTGTTGGTTGGAAATGACAAAGAAATTATCTAGGATTTGAAGACCCAATTGTCCTCCAAATTTGACATGAAAGATCTTGGTGCTGCAAACTATATTTTGGGCATGGAAATTAAAAGAGATCAGGCAAAGAGGAAACTTTGGTTAAACCAGAGGAAGTATCTCGAGACAATATTGCAGAGATTTAATATGCATGATAATAAACCAGTGAAGGTTCCTATTCCTGTCGGTGTAAAGTTATCTGCTGAACAGTGTCCCAAGGCACAAGAAGAGGAAGAGGACATGTCTCGTGTTCCATATGCAAGTGCAGTCGATAGCTTGATGTATGTGATGGTCTGTACTAGACCAGACATTGCACATGCAGTGGAGTATTAAGCAGGTTTATGTCAAAACTAGGGAAGGAGCATTGGAGAATAGTGAAGTAGGTTTTCAGGTATTTGCGTGGCACTAGTGATTATGGTTTGTGCTACCAAGGAAGACCAGGATTGAACAGAGTTTTGGATATTCATGGCTTTGTTGATGCAAACTGGGCTACATATATGGATTAGAGAAGATCTACAAGTGGGTATGTGTTTAACCTATTTGGAGGTGCAGTCAGTTGGATGAGTAAGAAACAGTCTGTAGTGGAACTATCAACTATAGAGGCAAAATACATGGAAACCACTCATGTAAGAAAGGAAGCAGTTTGGTTGTAGAGATTGTGTTCAAGTATGGGGTTAGTATAGGGAGCTATAAGGATAGACTGTGACAACCAAAGTGAAATTTTCTTGGCAAAGAACCCTGCTTACCATTCAAATACAAAGCACATTGATGTGCAGTATCACTTTGTGAGGGATATGATATAAGACAAAAAAGTGTTGCTGGTAAAGGTGGAAACTTTGAAGAATACTTTAGATGCAATGACAAAATCTCTGAGCTCTGAGAAGTTCTCTTGGTGCAGAGAAACAATGGGCGTTGCAGGGCTGGATAAATTACTAAGCTCTCATGTGGCCGCCTGTGGAAAGAAAACAACAAGTGGGAGAATGTTGGGTTGTGTTATATTCTTTCCACGACTAGCCCTCCTAGTGAACCAGGGGGTTAGAGGGGGGGCAGGTAGCCCCCCTCTACAAGGTTCGAGGTAGCGCCCCAAGGAATTTTTTTTTTGGACCCTATATTAGGTTGGGCAAACCTACCTATGGTTTTGTGTGTGGTTTTCACACATGGTTTTGGATGCAATGGTTTTTTGGTCGATGGTATTGGATGCTTCGACATGTATAAATATGTATTGTAACATTGAAAGGAACATAATGAAAAATCAATCTGGTAGTTCCAGTTTTTGGATCCAGGGGAAATCTCTATGTATATGTGTTTTATGTGTTATTCTCTCGCATTGTTTATTTTCTGTGTTTTAGAATTCGTATGCAGGTAATTTCTGTACGGGGTTAAAACCTACAGTTATGTCTCTTATATGTTTAAGAGAAGTTCAACCTCAGTCAAATTACTTTGTCAGTCTTAGCCTTCAGTTGCGTCGACCATGCCTGAGTCAGTCCTAGATTACTACAAACTGTTGTTCTTTAAAACTTGACATGGGATTTGTGTGGTAGGCCCTCTTGTGACAAATCACTTCCTATCGAATTTGGCTCACTACCTAGGAATTTGATCTAGAAACCTTCTTTACATTGAGGCCTGCATGCCTTAATGGTTGGTTTCTCACCTGCAATGATAAGTTCTCATCATTTACCTTCGATCGAATGATTCTCTGAATGTCTGACAGCAAATCATCTATTCACACTTCATAGATTGTACTAGAAGTACCTTGAGAGCCATTATCATTATTGGTGGTTTGTCTCACACTTTCTAATGGTTCACATCATTGGCCGTAATTAAGTGGTTTCTACCATGTTCGACTTCAAGACATTCACTCACATGGCTAGATTCATACTACGGATCAAGAGATACAGATCAAGACCCTGGATCGAGTTCCATCCGTCCAAGCTGCATGGAGTTAATAAATATTCATGATTGTAAACATAGATCCATTGATGGTTGCATCCACACTATGTCATCTATAGACATGGATATTCATATGTATTTTCATACTATGCTTTGAGACATTTATGTTATGAGTATGGGAATGCCTACCTTAGTGATGATATTCTATATTGCATTGTAACGTTTGTTTGATTGTTTCAGATCTTCAACTACAATATTTAACCGAAACCTTTGCATGATAAAGCACTTCAGTCATTAAACTATTTCTTCTGAATTTACAGTTTAGGGGGAAATCTGTTACACATCATTTTGTCGCATTAGGCAAATGAACATCAGTTTGGATCTTTCGCTATCCACAAATGTGTCTTGGAGCATTCCCCTAAAGACTTTGAATCTAAATCATCCCAAAGAAGGTGGAATTCATGGATCCCATGGTACAAAACCTTGGTTTTAGCTACCTGCACAGTTCCCTCATTGATTTCTGCGTATAAGCAGAGAAAACCATTAATATTTGCACATATGTATGCATTGTCTTCCACTATGACCTATGAACATGACTTAAAGTATGTAAAAATAAAAAAATAAAGTCTAAAAACATTGTTAGTAGCATCTATCCCAACCAACAAGCTTCGAATGGGTGCCTCTTCAGTACCAATCCCTCCCATCATGGAGTAACGCCCCTTCCTTTTTGGAACCTCTATCCCACTAATAATGGATCTCATCCCTTGGACAATGGATCTAAAACTTCCCATTCTTGGCATATAAAGCTACTACAGGTCTAAGGATTGGGGGAAGCCTATTGGAAGTAGGTTTATGCTATTGAGATTAGGTTGGAAGGATTTTCTTGCAAGGGAGAGGGTTGGAGATTGTAGAAGGGACTTGCAACATAAAGGCTATATGGTTGTAAGGCTTTTCTTTAGTTTTATGAATATAAAAGAAATTGTTCTTTCTCAATTACATCTTCATTGATTTAATTTGTAGGATTCCTTGATCATATACATGGATTTTGGTTGCATATTGATCAGTTTATGATACATAATTGGTTAGTTAGTCCATTTATCTCTTTGATTATTTGTTGTATGCTTTGATCTCTTGTTTTTCTCTGTCTTTGCAGATCTCTTTCAAGATAGTATGGAGAAGTTGTCAGGAGCGATGAGAGGACATATAGAGAATTGAGGAGCGAATGGTCGAAAGCTTTGAGGGACTTCATCAATCATTTTGTTAAATTTGTAGGAGGCTTCTATCATTCTATTTTCTTTCAGTCAACCAGAGTCTAGAGAAAGGCAGAAGTTCATGTTTGTTTTTTACTAAGGTTCTTTGAAGTCTAGGGAGATCACTCCTTTTTGCAAGAGGTATTATTCCACATAACATTTGGAAGCTGGAGGCTCAGCATCTTCTTTTAAGGACTTAGAAAATATTTGGAAACATCACTTTGGCACTCTTTTCAAACTAGAAGAAAGTTCTTCCATAGTAGAGGTGGTTAGACTAGCTCAATTGTTCCCTCGTTTTGTTGAGGAAGAGGGAAAATTCAATCTAATGGAGAAAGTTTCAAATGTAAAACTACAGGAGGTACTCCATATCTTCCAAAAGGACAAGATTCTAGGGCCATATGGGTGGGTTGTTGATTTTTCTTCAATTTTATGAACTTTTGGGGGCTAATTTGTTGAAGGTAGTGGAGAAGTCCAATCAAGTAGGGAAGGTATTTGCTTCTTTCAATTCAACTTTCACTGCCCTGATTCCTAAGGTGGAAAGTCTGATTAATTTAAATGACTTTAAACCTACTTCCTTGTGTAATTTTATATACAAGATCATTGAAAAATTTATTTTCCATCAATTAAAACCTATTCCTTCTAGGGTTATATCTAAAGGGTTTATGGAAGGGTGTCAAATTCATAGAGACATTGGAGTGGCCTAGGAAGATTTACATAGCCTAAAAATAAGAAAATTAAAAGGGTTGGTCATAAATATTGATATCTTTAAGGCCTATGATAGGGTAAGCTGGCTATACCTCCGATTTTTGTTAACACATATAGATTTCAAAGTATGTATCATAACTTGCGTCATGAACTAGCTCATTATGACTTCCTTTGTTGTACTAATCAATGGTTATGCATCCCTTTTCTTTCATTCCCAAAGTGGGTTGAGGCAAGGTTGTCCCCTATCCCCACTTTTATTTTTTCTTGTTACTAAAGGTCTCCACCATTTCTTAACAGATGCAGGCAGAGAGGGATGTTCATATGAGTAAAGGTAGCATAAAATTTGTTTAGAACACACCTATTGTTTGTAGATGATATTTTAGTTTTATGTGATGGGTCGCATAAAACCATTGAGTTCCTAAATCATGCCCTTTTTCTATTTCAGAAGGCTACATGTATGGAAATTAAATCCACAAAATCAACACTGTCGAGTCATATTTTGGAAGATTAAGAGATTCACTTTGTAGTTATCACCTTTTTCTTTCACTTCAATTCCTTATTATGATAATCTCAAATACTTAGGCTTTCAACTAATACCAAATGCCTACATGAAGGAGGATTGCTACTAGCTTCTTGCAGAGTTAGAAAAGTGGCTTAAAATTTGGAGTGTGAGATGGATCTCCCATAGGGGAAGGATGGTGTTGATAAAATCAGTCCTGGAATCTATTCCAATCTATTGG
Organism: Pinus tabuliformis; assembly: GCA_031772625.1. Taxonomy (NCBI): domain Eukaryota; kingdom Viridiplantae; phylum Streptophyta; class Pinopsida; order Pinales; family Pinaceae; genus Pinus; species Pinus tabuliformis. Next base: position 286,913,794 of record CM062818.1, read on the forward strand.
ATGTTCCTAACTTGGGTACCAAAATTAATTTTGGAGAAAATGTGAATATATGCCTAAGATTCCTTTGGATGGTTATTGAGATCATTTTATTATGCCCAGGGTCAAATGGGAGACTATTTTCCACAAAGAGCCTCTAGACAATGATTTTGCATTCAAAATATATCCTTCCTTACACAATTTAGGAATGATTGAGACTTCCAAGTGAAGGTAATTCTAATATGCCAATAATATGGAGCACAATGCTTGTATCATTCCATTTGATTGAAGATGGTCTCACATGGAGAATTGACAATGGTAAAAAATAGAGAGTTGGCATTGATCCCGTGGCCAAATTATGGGAATGAATATAAGATTCCATAAGAGATAGTCTTATTATTAAATAGAAATGACACATGCACTCTAAACCTTGTTGCTAACTAGGAGGCAACAACCATTAGGGCTCAAAAATGGCTAATAGTTGAACAATTAGACATTGGGGAAAACCATGTGGGTACATGGAGGGATTTTACTACTTGGATGCAAGCTACACATATTTGATTAATAGACATAGAAGATGAATTAATATGGTCATACTCCCCTTTTGGGGATTATACTCCCAAGATGGGATATCTTCTCTTAATGGTGGAAAGGATAGTAAAAGAGCAACTATGGTGGTGGAAACCACTGTGGAAATAAAATTCCCAACAAAATCCTCACTTTTTTATCCAGTGTATTCTTGAAAAAAAAGTTCCTACATGGTATAATTTATAGAAGGGGAAATTTGAGGGACCTAGATGGTATGCTCTTTGTAGGAATGAGATTGAGACAATTCAACACGTTTTTATTCATTTCCCCTACATGAAGCATTATTTTTCTTTGTGTAAAATAAACTCCCCCTAGAAACTAAATGGAAAGGAAGAAGTATATTGGAAGCTTGGAGGAGGTGGACCGAGAATAGAGGCAACAATTCTTTCTGGGTTGTTTCCCTACTTTTGTGTTGGGACATTTGGCTAGCTAAGAACAATTTAATTTTCCAAGACACCCCTACCTGTCCCGATAGGTCTACAACCCAAAGCCTTGCTATTTTTACTTCCCTTCCTCAAAATATTATGATTTATGGTAATATAAATGTTTTTGAGGAAGTTTTTGACAAGTCTAAACCATGGGTTTTTTTATGAATATTCCCAAGGAGAGGAAAGGAAATGTGGGGAGGAGAAATTCTCTATATAACATAAACTCACTTATTTAGATTGGAAATGGGTTCGGGTGAAGGTTTGTATAATTATGCAGAACTTAAGCAGTTTCACCTAGAGAAACCATATTAAATGGTTTCTTGACCAATGCACACATAAGTGGATCAAATCCCACCACTTTGTCCTCCTATATTATACTATAAAACCCCTGATGGGTTGTTAAGAATGAAAAATATGTGGCAGGATGCCACCATCCTACCAAGCCACATGGATAGGGGATGTGGTAGGATTCCCCCTTAATGGCTTAGTATATCGAAGTTGTAAATGGCATGGGAGAAATCCCCACCCTACCATCCAATGCCCAATACATGTTGCAGTTCACCTATGCTCATAAATTCTCAATGGTGTCCAACACATGTCAATGGATTCTCACAACCTTTTTGCATACCCAACCTCCCTATGTTAGTGGTTCATTGTGGCAACATATTATGGAGGATTTAATTGATGGTCTAGCAGAGTTTGCTCATATAAAATGACAGTTTAAGCCTTCACATGATTACCTTTGGTCTAGTGGTGTTCAATATAGGGATGTTTTGCAGATTCAAGGAATGGGGCATCACTTTTGGTCTTCTATTCATGGAAAAGGATTTATGTGTAGGTCTTCTTAGAATGATCAACTATTTAGACAGATGCATGAGGAAGACTTCCTATTTCAAGTATCCATTTATTTAGGCCCAATCCTCAGGGATTTCGACTAGAAAATCCAACAAGAGGTGGTGTTTTCCTTTATTGCACCATCCTTAACCATTTCCAACTACTAGTGCAGGTTAGTTTCCCTAATCAGGGAAAGCCTTAGGGAGGTGTTGCTAAGTAGGTTTTTCTACTAGCCACACCACTTTGTTAGAGCTAGCTCTCCTCATATGCACTACGTTAGTTCCTATCCACTCAAGTTTGACTCCACTATCTCTTTTCATGAAAATGTATTCTTAACTATTATCTTGTGTCTATTGGCTACGTATGTAATCACACATCTCTAGGTGGATCCTTTTTCATTCCCCTTTAGTGTTAGGGGGACTATACATCTTTGCTTAGTTCTTTGAGCTTCCCCATTGAGTAGGGTCCCTCATAAGGTCACTTCTACTTGAATTCATCTCTTGTCATTTTTATGTTATTCCCAATGGCTCCGTTGTTCTACCTTGGAAATGTTCCACTCTTCTAGATGCAAACATGCCTTGCCAGTGTGTCCATGTTCATCATGGGGCTACCTATTATTAGGAACATGGGGAACATGGGCATACCATGGCACAAGTTCAAGTAGAGAGTTCAGTGGTATGGTTTCAAGAGCTCACTTCCACACCAATCTAGACATAGATTGCTCTAGTAAAACGAGATAGTTCCAATCATAGTTGTATTCTCTTGGATATAGAGGTTCTTCAAAATGTTGCAGATTGGGTTCTTGATGCTAGCCACATTCGTGGCTAGTACAACCAATATATTTACACACTAAATATATATTGGCACATGAAGTTTCTACTTGGAAAAGTATTGTTAGACATATGTGAAAGATGAGGGGATATTCTCCTCTCCTTGGATCAAATGCAGTGCCAAATGATAACACTAGATTATCAGTTAGGGTGGACTGAAAATCATATAAGAATTCCTCTAGAATCTATCTACTCTTCAGGAAACAAAAGGGAACCAATAACTGTAGAAGACACTAATTTAGATAATTCGTCTTAGCTTGTTTGTTTATGTTATGGTTTTAGTTTTTATGTCAAAATTTCCTACGCAATCTCTTCACATATTTGAAGGCTCGATTTACTTTGAATCTTGCCTCTCTTCGAAATATTTTGTCCTCTACCACTTTGAAAAGACAAGATTTTTGGATTCGATTGAGTTTTTCAAGTGACCGACTAGTCTAAACTTCTTTGATATAACATGTACTACAAGATTTGAAAGAAATACAAAAATTGCCTTAAAAACAATATTATAAATATTTGAAAATTGAGAAAATACTAATAATAACTAATAAAAATATTATTTTTTTTATTTTTTTATTTTTTTTAGAAATATATATTGGTTAGGAACTTTAACCATTTATTTAAACATCCATTTAATAATTCTACTAACCCTAAAAACACAAATATTATATAATAAGTTCATTAAATGAAGATGTGCCAAGTAAGAAATTCACCTCATAACATCGTTAAAAAAATCCTATAACTTAATACCTCAACCTCTTTTTTTTTTATTAATTTAATTTGTATGATGTAATTTCATGTGTCATTATAGAGTTCAAATACTTGGTAAACATATTTTTAATGTTATTATTTATTATATTGTTTAACTATTATATGTTTTGGAGTTTTGGTTGCAAGAGAAATATTTTTTTTTGTTAAATCTTGATCTTTTGTTGTTTAAAATCCGTTTATATAGATTCAACACCCTAACAAATCCATGCAATATTTGAATTATAGAGAGTTCATAACTTAAATTGTAATTTCAACAAATTCTTACCAATTTTTTGACAAATTTAACTGTAATAGGAAAGAGAGTGTGACATTTTTTATTATTAGAAAGTCTTAATGGTTCTTTTGTACAATCATTAAATAGTGAACAAGAAATTTATCATTACGATTAGTTTTGGTTGGTTAGTGCTTTGTTTAGGTTATAAGAAGATAGGGATATCATTAAAGTTTGACACAATATAACTTATAAAAGAAATGGTTTTCTTTCACCGGAATCTCGTGGTATAATTTCAAGTAAGATTATGATTTTTTGTTGTTTAAAATACATTTTGAATACATAAATAGATTTAAGACCCTAAAAATCACAAGGGCATTTGAATTGGATACATAAATGGATTTAAGACCCTAAAAAACCCAAGAGCATTTGAATTTTGATTAAACAATTTAAACTCAAATTTTAAAAATCTCTACAAGAATTTGGTTAAAATTAATTAGAAAAATACCTTGGAAAAAGCCATTTTGCCAACTGTACATTAAATTTTTATGAAATATCTCATATTAATTAATAATAATTTGTAATAATTTTATTTTTATATATAATGTAATTTAATTATTAAAAATATATAAAATAAATAATTATAAATAATATATTTTCAATTATTATATACTTTATTAATTTTTTATTATAATAGAGAGTTGAAATAATCTTATAAAAATATTATTATGAAATAAATTATAATAATCTGAGTGTTCCTAGACATCATATTATTCATCATGTGAAAAAGAGTTTATTATTGATTTAGTTCGTATCATTTATTAGAGTCTAAAAATATGTCAATTATGGCCAACATAATATGATGTAGCAAATCTATCCAATACTTTTGCCAGTCATCTAGATGTTTGAAAGCAACCTATATAATGACAAATATTAAATATCATAATTAATCAATAATTAATTTATTGCTTTCCATCATATATGCTGAATGAATTCTTTTATCTATTCAAAACCATAATAATTACCTATAATTAACTTATTACTTTCTATTATATCTTAATCATTTTTTTGTAATATTCAAAAATAATAAAATGAAAATGGTGGATGAATGAAAGAAACGCTGCATATTCAACCTAGATAACCACTTCTACTATGCTTAACCCCAGACATGGGTGAACACCCCCAGACTAGAAGGCTTTAGACCACCAATTACTCACAGTTTTAAGGAAAATGTGATGATGGAGAATACTGATCACACCAGCAGATGCACAGGACCCCGTGATGGTCATCTGCAACCAGCTAAAAGGTCTGTAAATCCATTTCCTAATACACAGACATGATGACATTTCTCTGGCATTAAAACAACAGAAACCTACATACAGATTCAATGATACTAACTAGATTCTAACAAAGAGGTGGGATGACAGCCCCTCTACTGCTAAACATCAAGAGCAAGTGAAAAATGCATACAAACATAGCCTGGAACAAAGAAGAAGAAGTGGAAAGTGAGCAACTGATAACAAAAGAAGCTTGTATTAGCTAAAAATGAAGACCAGAAGCTGCAGGTTACATAGTAGTTACAGTCTCCAGAAGTTGAACCTTACATCAGAATAACACTCATCAACCTCTTACATTCTATCTTCTGGATATATATAAAGGTTGGTTTACAAAAACAGTCTGCTAAACTATGTGTGGAGGGGTTATAATGGACCACCAACCACATTTACAATGTGAAATGGGCCTCTGCTACAATCTCAGTGTATTAATGAACAAAATCGACCTTTTCTGGTGCTCTGCAGTCCTCCTCTGAGCAGGTGAAGTGAATTATGGATGAAATTCCTTTCCTGATAAATGGTTGAACTGCTCAAGAGTGTCTTTTTTGTCCTTCGGCTATGCTACTTGTTAAATACAGTTGCTGAGATATTAATTGTGCACGTACAAGGTGGTTGATCGTTGTTGTCCCTTGGGAGCTCGAGACAGTCAACGGAGTGAAGACAGTATGGCGGAGGCGGGAACGGGAACGGGAGGAGAACAATTGATGGCTGTCGAATCCACGGATGAACGATGGAGATCACATCGGGAGGAGCTATCGGGAGGCGAGGTGGAAGAGAGCTATGAGCCGTCAGATCATAAAAATCAACGGCAGAGATTGCATGAAGAGGGTTATCGGGAGGACTCGTAGATGGAGAAATGAGGGCTGCCGGATCTAGATGTGGTAGATCCGATGGTGATCGGGAGAAAAAGAAGCACGGTCGTTAACGGGCGGGAGGATGGCGGTTTCACGGGCAGGCGGTATTCCCAGCACCGCCTATGGGGGACAGGCGGTTTCCGTAAATCGCCACGCATTCCAGTCAAAACACGACGTGTGGCGGACCAAAACCACCGCCCCCCCAGGTTAACAAGTGTGTAGGTCGCGCAATCGGGGGATGTGTCAGTCGTTAGATCTAGCGATGGGCACAATCAATGGTGAAGAGGAGATCGATGTTTAACACGCGAGAAAAGGCACGAAGACCATTGGATCGTGGCGATCAATGGCTGCGGTAGAAGGAAGCTATATGGGCGGGGTTTCGTGAGTTAAGCACCCAGTCTTTAGGAAATGTAGGCTTATGGAATAAAATGAATTCACGCGGATTTTTGCAAGAAAATAGGGCTAGTAGGGAAAGAAGAAGTTTGTAGGAGAATGGAGGAAGGTGGGGAATACAGACTTTCAAAGAAGGAAACAGAGACAGCGGAAAGTGAGAGCGGAGGTGAATATAGATTTACGACGAATTTTAGAAGAAAGTAGAAACAGTGATAGGTTAAGAGGTTGTGAGGAAATCGAGTGATTAAGGAGGAGAACGACTGCTGCGAGCACCCTTCTCGGCACAAACCAACCATTAGTCCTGAATTTTACCCTTTAAGCAATGAAGTTTATAGCAGAGCTAACACTGGCTCCTTCTGGGGATGAGATCCTCCCTGTGAGGCCTCAAGAACCTACAAACCAATGCCTTCACACAAAACCAGCTTAAAAACATTTACCTAGTATCCATTGGGCATGGAGTCAAACTAGGTCTACACTAAAACCTGTAAAAAAAATGCTTACAATAAACACAACTACTCAAAAATTGACCAACTGATAGGCCCTCAAAATTGTTTCTCCTGCTCTCGGCCCCTTCATCATAGAGCTACAAAATAGGATTGATTTGATCCTTTACCTCAAAGAGTTTAGGATATTTGAGCTTAATAGGCAGATATGGATCAAATTTCATCTCCCCTCTGTGTATTTTCCACCTTGGAGGTTCTTCACAGGAGCCTTTGTACACCTGCTGAATAATCATGGTTGTGTACTTATCTGTGTCTTTTGTAGTCTGCACAACTAATATAAAAGATGCACCACTGTATTCTTATGCAGGGGACACAGGGACATTATCTGCTCCTTCATTTTTGTTTAAACAATCCTTATCCAAGGAGGAGTTCCAAGGCTGCACATCCTCTTCCTTTGTCATCTGATAAGCTACCCTTTCAATCTGTGTAGAGGCCACCTGAGCAAGCTTCAGAAAATCAAAAATAAGGTGATCAGTCTCAGCCTTGAGCATTGAGCTATTTCCTGCCTCAGTGTTCAAGGGGCAACTGTGAGGGATTGTATTTTGAGCAGGCAGGGGGACCAAAGATGATGGGGAGCTTTCCTCTCCCTTTTTAATCACTGGACCAAGGACCAAAGCAGGCTAGCTAATTTGCAAATCTGCATAGCCATGTGAAGATGAGATAGCATCGAGCACAGATTCTTGGAGGATGAAGGTGCCTTCTGCTGATTCCTGCCACTGATCAGCTTGTTGTTCTGCAACTACAACAAACTCACAAGCAGTGCCATTGGACAATGCTTCTCCATAAGAAGCCCTGGTTACGAGAGGAGAACCTTCCAAACCATGGACCTCCTCCTCATGCTGCACTTCTTCCATGACTATATTCTGACAAAGGGTCTTCACCCTTTTCTCTTCATTTGTATCTCTGTTTCTCTACAAAATCTGCAAATGTTCATGTGCTCCTCTATATGGACTTGGAGCTGGAAGAGAAATGGAACAAGGAGCTCTTGCTTCCTTAGAATTCTGCTCAACTTTTAACTTGGAAACATCAGAGGCCAAAAACTCAATCATCCTAGCCAATTCATCTATTTCAGGATCATAGGATGATGAGGATTCTTCTTCCTGTCTTCTCCTTTCAACATCACCTTCAAGTCTCTCTGCAGCCAGAATTTTCGATTCAATTTCAAAAGTTGCATTTTGCATATCAGCTAGAGAAGCACATCTCCTTTCTCTTAACAGTAGGCAGAATTGAGAGTCGAAAGCATTAGCATAAGTGAGCATGGCAGAAACAGGGGTGGGCTTCACTTCAGCTAGCATTCTATTGTACATATGATTGAATTTGATGTTGAAGTCAGACAGCAGCTCACCATCTTCTCTCTCCAAGTTCCCAAATTCATCATGATAAAAGAGTAGATCTTTATTATTCCTCCAGTGCTTTAGGAACACATCATCTAGGGCCTCGATGTCTGCAATAGACCTAAGGGGTAATTCTCTAAACCATTTTCTAGCTTCCCCATCTAGGCTTTGGACAAAAACCCTCATTCAAACATCTTCTTCATTGATATCCAGGTTATCAGCATAACTATAAAAGGCCTCTAAATGCTCCTCAGCTATTACTCCTTCTGCACCAGTAAACTTTGGCATACATTCTTGATAATCTCCTGCAGGCATGGCATTCAAAGGGGTAGGCAAGACCAGAGGTCCATACCTTGCAGCAACGATTCTTTATATCTTTGTAAGAGCTTGTTGGCTTGCCATGACTGAGGTAGGGTAAAAGGATACTGGTATACTGAGTGGAATGAATCAATGAATGGAATGGTAGAAACAGAGGAATATGATGGATAGCAAGGAATTTTTCTTTCAACTGAGGTCCAAAAGGGAAATTAATGACTAAGGAGCTAAATGAATTTCTGAAGGTGACATTCACTAACAGAGATACATGGAATGTTAAGGCTTACCTGATCCTGGTGCTCCTTACTTCGATATTTTCTTCTACTAAACAATCTTCTCAGGATCAGGCACTGATTCTACTGATGGTTTCTAATTATTTCACTGAACATGCCTCACCAACTGCACCAGAACTATAATGTGGAGTGGCCAAAGGATGGTCTTCCTCCAATTGAGTCGCCAGATAGATGATTACAACCAAAATATGTGTCCAGACCTTGTCTATCATCAAAATCTGGAACTATGTCATTCTCCTAGGGAAGTTGAGCTTCAATCCTCCTCTCCCCGGCAACGGCGCCAATTAATGCTATCACCCCAAGAAACTCTCCTAGGTTGTATATCAGATATGCTCGGGAACATTACAAACTCAACAAAAACGTTGGATAAATCGTGGATGAATGAAAGAAATTCTGCATATTCAAGCCAAATAACCACTTATACTATTCTTAACCCCAGACATGGGTGAACACCCCTAGACTACAAGGCTTTAGACCACCAATTACTCACAGTTTTAAGGGAAATGTGATGATGGAGAATACTGATCACACCAGCAAATGCACAGGACCCTATGATGGCCAGCTACAACCAGCTAAAAAGTCTATAAATCTGTTTCCTAATACATAGACAGGATGATAGCTCTTTGGAATTAAAACAACAGAAACCTGCATACAGATTCAAAGATACTAACTAGATTCTAACAAAGAGGTGGGATGACAGCCCCTCTACTGCTAAACATCAAGAGCAAGTGCAAGATGCATACAGACATAGCCTAGAACAATGAAGAAGAAGTGGAAAGTGAGCAATTGACAGCAAAAGAAGCTTGTATTAGCTAGGAATGAAGACCAGAAGCTGTAGGCTACACAGTAGTTACAGTATCCAGAAGTTGAACCGTACATCAGAATAACACTCATCAACCTCTTACATTCTGTCTTCTGGATATATATAAAGGTTGGTTTACAAAAACAGTCTGCTAAACTATGCGTGGAGGGGTCATAATGGACCACCAACCACATTTACAATCTAAAATGGGCCTCAGATGCAATCTCAGTGTCTTAATGAACAAAATCGACCTTTTTAGGTGCTCTGCAGTCCTCCTCTAAGCAGGTGAAGTGAATTATGGATGAAATTCCATTCCTGATAAATGGTTGAACTACTCGAGAGTGTCCCTTTTGTCCTTCAGCCATGTTGCTTGTTAAATGCAGTTGCTAAGATATTAACTGTGCAGGTATAGGGTGGCTTTTCATTGTTGTCCCTCGGGAGCTCAAGATAGTCAACGGAGTGAAGACAGTATGGCGGATGCGGGCACGGGAGGAGAAAAAATGATGGCCGTACGATCCATGGATGAACGGTGGATATCACATCAGGAGGCGAGGCGAAAGAGAGCTGTGAGCCGTCGGATCATAAAAATCAACAACGGAGATTGCATGAAGAGGGTTATTGGGAGGACACGTAGACGAAGCAATGAGGGCCATAGGATCTGGATGCGGTAGATCCGACGGTGATCAGGAGCGGAAGAAGCACGGTCATTAACGGGTGGGAGGATGGCAGTTTCACAAGCAGGCGGTATTCCCCGCATCACCTACGGGGGACAGGCGGTTTCCGTAAATCGCCACGTGATCCAGTCAAAACACGACGCGTGGCGGACCAAAACCACCGCCATCGCGGGTTAACAAGTGCGTAGGTCGCGCGATCATGGGATGCGTCAGCCATTAGATCTGGCGATGGGCACGATCAACGGCGGGGAGGAGATCGACGTTTAATGCGCAAGAAAAGGCACGAAGACCATTGGATCGCGACAATCAATGGCTGTGGTAGAAGGAAGCTATATGGGCGGGGTTTCGTGAGTTAAGCGCCCAGTCTTTAGGAAATGTAAGCTTATGGAATAAAATGAATTCACGTAGAGTTTTGCAAGAAAACAAGGCTAGCGGGGAAAGAAGAAGTTTGCAGGAGAATGGAGGAAGGCGGGGAATACAGACTTTCAAAGAAGGAAACAGAGACAGCGGAAAGCAAGAGCAGAGGTGAATATAGGTTTACGAAGGATTTTAGAAGAAAGTAGAAACAACGATAGGTTAAGAGGTTGTGAGGAAACCGAGTGATTAAGGAGGATAACAATTGTTGCGAGCACCCTTCTCAACACAAACTAACCATCAGTCCTGAATTTGACCCTTTAAGCAATGAAGTTTATAGCAGAGCTAATAGAAACCATGTGAAACGATGCAGAAATGTGATCGTCTGGAACGAATCCAAGCCGATATTACATATAATATTTGTTTTTTTTCTTGGATAATGATATGGATAAGTTTTGTCGGCATATGCGATACAAATAGGTGAGGTGGTTCGATGCTTTGTGACAAAATTTAATAACCAATGCAATTTTTTACGGTGTTTTTTCATCGAGGCCATAATTTTTCTGTTGGGATGGTGAAATTTTCATGTGAATTTGGTGATTAAAAAAAAATATAATTTTAAGAGTGTTTGAATTATTTTTTTGATGGTGGAAATGGATTCGGCACCATCAAGAACTTTTGGGACACTTAAAATCCTGAAATTTTATAGTTGTACTCTGAATTTCCAAAAAAAATTGCTGGATTTTTTAAAAACACTGTTGGAATTTCCATCATTTTCCAAGAGAAATTGTGACCTTTTCATAATACGACATCTCCTAGCATTATTTTCAAACTTTCTTTTACGACATCTCCTAGTACTATTCTCAAACTTATTTTTACTGTTTTCAATCCAGCATCCCTTTAATTCATAGTTTCCTTAAAGATCTTTCTTCCCATAAAATGACTCTATCCTAACCACTTTATGGTACTTCGGATTTTGATTTTCTATTAAAGTGAAAGAAGCATACCTTTATGAAAATTGTTATTTGAAAATTCTTTTATGTTATATTTAGCTAGCAACTAAGGATTTACGATTTCTAAGTTGAGTTGGGAAAGAATGGTTTAAGAGGCTGTCATCAATATGTTCCATCAAATGGACCTTTCCTTCTAAAGTTCACAAGTATTCCTTTTTCATCATATCATTGAATGCATAATATGTGTTTTTTACATTGCTCTATACGGTCATGCCTGTGGTGTAACTAGCTTCAATTGTTCTATGTAATGATCACAATTGAAGTCTCTGTGGAAGGGTAATTCAAAAGACACTTTTTAAAAAACATGTGAATTCTTGAAGTTGAATGATTGAACCAATATTATAAAATGAGAAAATAAAGTTAAATTTTCAATCACCCATCAATATCCTAGCTTCAATGCTTGGTTGGTGTCGGCCGGATAAATCATTCTTGTGGACAAGGTCGATCTCCCTAGTATCAACTGATATCTAGCGACAAGCAGAACAAGCAAATCTACCTTTCTCTAAATATTGAGATTTATAAATAAAAACCAAGAAGTGTTTTAGAACCTACCTTAAGTCCAACGCTAGTTTGTGGCAGCCACGCTTCGACCGTCTAAATGAATTTCCTTTTGAGAACCTACAAACACAAACAAGCACACATCAAATAACACCTGCATAGCCAATATAATAAATCACATTCATCATGGTGATCAAGGAATCCATGAAATAAACTATAGAAGACAGCTTATTGAGAAAAATAAACTTGATTGTATTAACTTTGAACAAAGAATAACTTTAAAACCTTTGGTGCCTTGATGTTGTACAAGCTCCTCCCAGGGTCCAAGCAAGAATCTCCTCTACTTTGACAAGCCTCACACTCTTCCCAATGAGATCAAAAGGTATGTAATCTCTCCTCTCAAGCTCAATTAGGAAGTCTAAATTCCAACAACATTTACCCTAAAAAATATTCAGCTTTCAACCTCCTTAGTAACCAGCCCAATGCCTCATTTTATAGTGCAGAGGAAGGAAGTTACAGGTCCACCTATGAAGGGATAGAGTCCTCCTTCAAAGGGATAAGCTCCTCACATCAAGGGGTTAGCTCCTTTAGGTATGGGATGCATGAACCTCAAAGGAGCGAACTTGCCACCTCAAGATTCCCTCTAGAAGCTTCCAGAAATAACCCAAAGTGATCTTTTAAGAATATACTTGCGCCTTTTTTACTTTTACAGGGGTCCGCACCCATTACACAGAAACATAGCGGGCAGGTTCGCAGGAGACATGACCAGTAGGTGCGGGACCGCAGGTAATGCTAAGAGACAGTGCGGAACTAGAGTTTTAGATATTTTTAAGGGCTTTCTCTCATTTTTCAAGGCTTGACATGAAGAGCTGAGGTTTAAGACTTGCATAGGAGGAAAGTATGAGTGGTGATAGACTCACACTGACTGCAGAATGTCATGGTGACAATATTTTGTGTAATAGATTGCCCCTAAAGTGCGAAATTTGTAATAGATGAGGATAGTATTTTTCATCTAAGAAGAGTGAAGTACTTTATCATTTCGAGGATCATCCTATGGAGAGCCTAGTTGGAACTTGTAAAAACATTCAATACAAAATATATATATGTGATCATATCATCGCTGAGGTAGGCATTCGCATACTCATTATCAAAACTGACTAGAAAACTAACTAAACTGCTATGATATAGGAATGATCTTGTAATACATCACAAGTATAGACATATGTAGACACAGTATGGGCGCAACCAACTGTTTATGAATAGTCCACTATATAATGAATACCAAAATTCCTCGCAGCCTAGATGGTGGAAACTAGATCCAAGGTCTTGATTTCTACTTCCTGAAATAGTACGATTCTATCCATGTGAATGGATGTGTCGAAGTCGAACATGGTAGAAACCACTTGATTACCAGTCAATGATGTAAACTGTTAACAAGTGTGAGAGAAACCACCAGTAATGTAAATGGCTCTCAAAGTACTCAGTACAATCCATGAAATGTGAATAGATGAGTTGATGTCGAACATGTCATGGAATCCTTTGATCGAAGGTCATTGATGCAACCTATCGTCAAAGGCGAGAAACCTGCCATTGAGGCATGCAAATTCCAAGGTACTGACAATTTCTAGATCATCTTTCTAGATAATGAGCTGAATTTGATAGAAAGCGATCCGTCGTAGGCAAGCCCACAACACGAAATCATAGATCAAGTTCGAAGAAATATATTTGCAAGGACTGACTCAGGGATGGTCAAGATGGATGAGAGATATTTTGCAGATGAATGGTTTATTTGAACTGACCTCTTGAACACATAACGACACTGCAGATGGTTTGGTGACAATTGACCCAAAGCTAATACCCAGAAACTGGTTGAAGACTTTCAATATGGTTTGATTAACTATTAGGCAAAGGATTTCCCAACCCAGGTGAACAAAAAGTGTCGTGTTCAAGAGTGGTTGAATGCTTTTCTAAGACACAAAGTATAACAAACAGGTTCATTTTTCTCTCTTTTCCCCCACCATTTCTGGCAAGTACCTCTTTATTTTTTACAAGCTTGAGGAGGATAACATTTGCTTGATTATAAGCTCATCCTTCGGATGAGTCCAACTTAGTTTAAAATTCGAACCCTAAGAAGGAGTGGTCTGTTCCTGTTTGAAATTGAACAAGTCCTTTACTGTTAAATTTTAACGAGTCCAGTATAGGAGAAACTCAGCGTTTTTCAATTTTAGGGAGTCAGAAGAAAAACTTAAGAAAACTCCATGGTTGTCCTTTTTCGTAAATTTGTGTCTCCCAAGCCCGAAAAAGTATAAAATAATACTTGAGAGAACTGCTTGACCATTATGATCAAGGAGTACTTTTCATAATTAGTGGTCTTGATCTGAAAAAATAAAAAAGCAATCAAAGACACGTCGTTTTATAACCAATATCGAACTTGAAACGACAAAAGCCCGGCAATCTTTTCATGTTTATACGGTCAGAAAAGAGCTGTAAGTCGATCATCCTTTTAATTCCATTTTAACGAGCTTAAAAAGAAAAACTCGACAACCTTTTCATATTTTATGAGTCAGAAAAGAGCTTAAAGAGGACTCAAATTTTTTGTCGAAAATGATCAATTTTGCCTGAAAAATCCGATATTCTGCACAAAAACTCAAACATTACTCATACTTGTTTAAAATAAATAAAAATTCATCAAAATTTTACCTTTTTAAAGTGAAAAATTAAAAAATTAAAAATTCATTTATTCAAAAAAGCTCATAAAAAGGGCTTTTGTAACATTTTTACCATTTGACTTCAGAGTGAGAAAAGAGAGCTTTTGGGTAAGAAGCTTCCTGTGAAGATTGCAGAAAATCTGTCTGTTGGAATCGAAAACCGTCACCTCCAAGTAATCCACATCACTTTAATCTTGCATTTCAATCGTTTGAATTTTGTTTTTAGGCTTCCATTTTGATTTTTTAAGAAAAAATTAGTTTAAAAGACCGCTCGCAGGGGTCCGCAGGCACAATGTGCGAAACTTGCGGACCCTGACTTTTTCCTACAGAGGAAAGAGCCAGGGGCCCGCACCTGCTTCTTGGGAAGAGTGCGGACCTATGCACTGTCCCTAATTGGAGAGTGCGGACCCCGCGACATAGGTTATACAACTTCAATTTTTTCAATTTCCACCCATAAACTTTGAATTAAAATGTTCTAATCCGCCCTTTTTTTACAATGTAGGATATACACAATGCTCAGTTGGCGGGAACGAGAGCACGAAGATGTGGACCTTGCCGCAATTAATCATCAACCCTCAATAGATGCATTGAGGGCATGCGAACTATTTAAATTCTGGGCCATGCCTGGCATGAGGGCCCAAGTAGACTTTTTGCAGTGGTTGGTGGACAGATGGAATATACAGGACCAGTGTTTCATTATTGGTAGCCACCAACTCGAAATGGAGCCAGAGGACATTTACTTCTTGACTGGTTTTCCCAAGAGAGGTGAACAATTGACTCTATTCGGGACTAGGCCAGGTGGCCAGTCTGTTGATAGTCTCCGGCTAGAGTTTTGTAATGACCAAACAAAGGACAAAGGGATTGACATCAAAACCATCTCCTGTCTTGAACTTAAAGTGATTGCATTTACTGTCACCAAACTCTACAGAAGCGCAGCACTGCATGTAGCTATCGGATCCCAAATGCGAATGGCAATAGACTGTTATCGAGGCACCATCTTCAACTTATGCGAAGCTGTGCTCGCAAATGTGAAAGGCCAACTGACTAGAGCAAAGAATGGACAACTAAAAAACTTTGGATATGGTTTCTTGGTTGTGAGCTTTGGTCTAGAGAGGGTTCCGATGTTGGTCCCACAGCAGTTTTCCGTTGGAGTTGGACTTCCCCGAGAGCCCAAGCTGATGCGTTGGGTTGCAGTTATGGCCCGTCATCCTGAGGAGGGTTCAGAGGTTGTTCGATTTCCTCCTGAGTATTTTCATTGGTTGGAGAACCAACTTTTCACGATTCAGGATTTTCCTTATGCTGGGATGGATTATGGTGGTGACCCAGACATGACTCTTCCACCAAGAGAGCAGTGGCATGACTCAGGTAAAATCATTCTCAACATTTTCTAAGTTGTTTGTTTTTTTTTTTTTTTTTTTTTTTTTTTTTTTTTTTTTTTAATCGTCCAAAACTGATAGTAAAAAGTTTCAAATGCAGATGTGGGTCCACGGCGACCAGCCACTCTCCGGCCTTATGAGAGGAGACACCCAGCTGCAGCACTACCGGCCCCACAGGACGAATCTACAGAGACCCTGACTGAATTGGAAAACCATCTAGAGCATTTGACAGCAGATATTCCAGAGACTAGCATAGATGACATTCCTCTTAGGTTACAACACTATGTGATTGGGGTCCTAGGACCTTTTAGGAGGTTCCTTTGTAGGGTGGTCCGAGCAGTGGTTTCTTATCGTGATCATCACCAGTGATAGGATGATCGCCTTTTGTAGACTCAATACGACATTTTATCTTTTTGTTCTATCATTTTTGCAGATCATAAGGTGTTTTTCAACCTATTATCAAAGACAATGTATATTTAACACAATTCTATGCTATGCTATATCACTATTATTGGCTATCTTGTAAAACATGTTATGGAATGTTTTTAAATTTACTATTTGATTATTGAAAATGTCTACTTAACATTCGAGAAGACATTGCATCTGCTAACGTATTTAAATATCTTGGAATATTCTGATATTCAATGTAGTCAAATTCACGTTCCAAGAGACGAACTCTCAAAAATAATCTTAACAACACTGGATTTCTAATGGCATAAACTCTATTAAGTTGCAATACAACGAGTTCAGAATCTAACCTCACAATCAAACTCTGAATCCCAAATGAGATGGATTCAGATAATAACTCAATCACTGCACTATACTCTGCAATGTTGTTTGTTGTTTGACTGAGGCTTACCCCATGCATAGATACCAACTCATCAGAGGGTGAATAGATAACCCAAGTTGTGGAAGAAATGTTCTGTGTATTACAAAGAGCACCATCAGTGAAACCAATGTATGTTTGAAGAGACGTCAACATCTGCAATATCAAGAGTAAAATCAAGATAAGCAGGAATAATGATAAAAACACTCTCTAAACTAAGCACACTTTTCTAATCTAAAACACACCAGCTAAAAAGAAAACTAATCTAACTAAAATCTCCACACCTAGATTTAAGCATAATATCTCTTCAGATAAAGATCATTTCTGGGTTTACCCAAAGAGACACTGTCAAAATCTACCAATTCATAGGCCCCTTTCGCCAGCTTTTGCTTAACAATAAAAGGACCATGCCACATAGGTACAAATTTTCTAGCCCCTAGCTTATCGTTTGCTTGATCGTATAGTAAGACTAGGTCTCCTTCCGAAAAATTATGAGGTGCAACATTTCGATCGTACTGAGCTTTAATTTGTTTGGCATGAGTTTCGATTGCTAGTGCAACATCACGTTGATTCTCATCTAGCTGAGCCAAGTACAACAAACGTTTCTCCTCTTCGGAAGTGGCTGGAAGTAATTCTATGGCTATTTGCAATGACGGGATTTCGCATTCAATGGGTAACACAGCTTCCAAACCGTAAACCAATTGGAAAGGAGTGAAACCAGTTGATGTTTCTACTGAGGTTCGATACACCCAAAGTGCTGAAAATAACATGTTATGCCAATTTGACCTATGAATACCAATGATTCGTCGGATCATAATGATTAGAACTTTGTTGATGGCTTCAACCAGACCATTAGCCTACGGGTAATATGGAGTATAACTATCGTGACGCAGGCCAAGTTGATCTGTTAGTTCAGTCATCATAATGTTTCGAAAATGACGCCCATGATCAATGATAATCGCTTGTGGAACACCGAATCTAGTAATTATATGATTGAAAACGAAAATTCCAGCAGTTTTGTCGTCTACTGAAAATGTAGGCATCGCCTCGGCCCACTTGGTAAAATAATCTACTGCAAGGATGATATACGCATGCCCCCCAGCCAAGTGAGGGTTACATGTAATAAAGTCGATACCCCACTTTTCAAAAGGATCGACGACAATTATAGGGTGGAGAGGAGCAGGTGGAGCACGCATCTTTTGATCAAAAATTTGACAATTGTGGCATTTTTGGACCGCGTAAATACAATCTTTAAGCAAAGACAGCCAGAAATAGCCAGTGCACAATATCTTTTGGGCTGTGGCATACCCAGACATATGACCGCCACATGCTCCAGAGTGACAGTCATTTAGAACCTTTTCGACTTCTTCATGAGTTAAACAACATCAGAAAACAAAATTTGCCCCATGACGATAAAGTGTATCTCCAATGATTTTATATTGTTGGGATTGGAAACGTATTTTCCATCGCTGAGATCGTGAAATTTCAGGCTGAAAAGATTGGGTTTAGAGATAAACAATGATATCTCCATACCATGGATCAAGAGTGTTGATAATAAACAAGGATTCGTCCGCAATGGGCTCTTTCGCCATAGTTTCAGTATCAGCACGCGGGAAGTCACACATCAGTTCCGCAAAAACTAAAGATTTCAATCCATTTGGAATAATTTCCCCCAACCAATTGTTGGTCAAAATATAAATCATAGGGTTATAGTCAGAAATTATGGTAGTTTTGCGTAGTAAGATGTAATGATAAAATTTTTGGACAGCTTGAACAGCTACCAAGGCCAATTTCTCCACATGTGAATATTTTAACTCAGTCAGATTCAAAGTTCGACTAAGATAGTAAATCACATGTTCACTATTGAATTCATCTTCCTGAACTAACACCATCCCGTTGGTGGAATAAGAAGTGGCGAGATACAAGAAGTAATTCTGGTTGTAGTTGGGAGGATGTAATAACAGTGCATGGGTCAACGCGTGTTTAAGTGCATCAAAAGATTTGTCAGCTATCTCATCCCAAAAGAATGGAGTATTCTGTTTCAACAACCTGGTAAAACCCTTCGTTATCTCGGCATAGTTAGGAATGAATCGATGTAAAAAGTTTTCTTTCCCTTGCAAACTTTGGAGTTGGCGAAGAGTCGAAAGAGGAGGCCATTTGACAATAGCTTCCACCTTCAAGGGATCGACATGAATGTTGGCTTTCGAAACAAAAAATCCCAGTAAACGACCTGTTTCTATACAGAAAACACATTTGTGTGGATTCAACCTAATTTGATAATGCCTACATCTCATAAAGATTGCTCATAAATGAGTGAGATGATCGGCTCTACGTAATGAATGGGTAGGTAAATCATCAAGATAGGGCTACACAATGTGCTTGATGTCATGAAACACATAAGACATAGCTCTTTGAAAAGTTGCTCTGGCGTTCTTTAGTTTAAAAGGTAATTTGCAATAAGAAAATGTCCCCCATGGACAAATGAAAGCCGTTTTTGGTTGATCATCAAGCAGTATGTTAATTTGATTGTAACCGGAAAAACCATCCATAAAGGAGAAAATTTCACTGCCGGCACAATCATCAATGATTTGATCGATATAGGGAGTTAGGTAATTGTCTTTGGGACAAGCTCGATTAATATCCCTATAATCGATACATATTCTTATTGTTCCTTGCTTTTTGTTAACAGGAACAATATCTGATACCCAATCCGTTAAGGGAATTGGATAAATGAAACTTGCTTTAAGTAATTTCTCAACTTCTGCTTTAATAGCAGCAGCTTTTGGATCTGACACAAACGTTGCCGGACGGTTTTAGCATCTGGGTAAGTTTTGATTTCATTAACAACAATTGCTAGATCAATCCCTGGCATTTCTTCATATGACCAGGCAAACACGTCGCGGAATTCTTGAAATAGGGCCTTATAAGTTTGGAGTTCATTGTCCGTACAGGAAGCACCTATATTGTCAGCATTATGACTCAGGTTTGGCGCTATGGCACAGGTGTTGTCCTTGATGGCAACTCACTCAAGTGGAAAATCACTGTTCAGGCTCTCATATAATAGAAAATGAGATACCCGCAGGTGAGCCTAACAAAAGTTGTGGACCCGTAGGTGCCCCGAACAAGAAGTGCGGGCATACCCGCAGGTTCTCCGAACAAAAGGTGCAGACATCAAATTCACTCACTTCAATGTAGAGAAGCGCGCACACGTGGGAATTTTTATGATTGATCCATGGTATTTAGTCCGACGTGTTTGATCCTATGGTTTTGGTCTGTGGTATAGCATCTAAAATATTGAACCCCGGTTTTGGGTCCCTTGTATTGGCTTTCTATGGTTTTGATCCATGGTTTGTGTAAGGGCTTGCCTATAAAAAGGAAAGGAGATCATTTGGCTAGGCACTTATGTGTTGAATATCTTAAGAGGAACAAGATCTGAAATACTTGTAATCGGTTGATGAAATAAAATTAAACCTGAGCATGAGAAAACTGATCAATTGAGTGGTCGTGATCTCTTTGGCGCATGATCAGATCTGTGGATCTGACAGTCTGGGGTATAATTGAGGATAGATAAAGTGTTTATATCCAGAGGTCCGTAGGCTGGATACGGCTCAGGTGTGCAGTCCAGTAAATGGCGCAGGTGTGGAGGTTCGCAGTCCAGTAGATGGTGCAGGTGTGGAGGTCTGCAGTCTAGTAGACGGCGCAGGTGCGGAGGTTCGTAGTCCAGTAGACGGCGCAGGTGTGGAGGTCCGCAGTTCAGTAGAAGGCGCAGGTGCGGAGGTCCACAGTTTAGTAGAAGGCGCAGGTGCTAAGGTGCGCAGTCTAGTAGAAGGCGTAGGTGCGGAGGTGCGCAGTCCAGTAGACAGATCAGGTGTAGAGCTGCGTAGGCTAGACACAACAGAAGTGCGGATATTCGCAAGTTTCTATTGGTGAAGTTGCGAACTTTTCTTGAAATATTTGTTGGCTGCCTTTTGTCTATTGCTACAGAGTTCTGGGTTTAGATTACTGGTATTGCTTGTCTGGTTACTGCATTCTGAGAGGCTATTGGTTGATTCATTAGTTGATTGTAAAAGGAGATTGGTTGATTCACATGTACTTGATGATTATTTGATGTTCATGGATCCAGTCTGAAAATTGAAGAAAAGAAGTAGGTCAGCACTTACGTACTATTAGCTCAGCTAGTACAAGAGCTAAGGGGGTTGTAGCTCCCTTCCAGGAGAGTCTGAAAAATGAGAGAGGGTTGTAGCTCTCTGCAGGTTGCAACCTGCGTACTGATAAAGGACTGCACCCGTACAGAATCATTGTAAAAGAAGTTTCTAATTGAAAGAAGATAGAGGCACATTGCAGCAGGTGGTTTTCACCCACATCAGGTTTCCACCTTATATCTGGTGTTCTTTGGTGTGACTGTATATTTTTTTTGTTCTTGTTCATTATTATATGGTACTGACATTCAAATTAATGGTCAACATCTGAAGAATAAATTAAATTATAAATCTAGAGGGAATATTGAAAATAATTTGATAATACTGATTCACCCCCCCCCCCTCTCAGTATTATTTCAACAATTGGAATCAGAGAAGGTCCTTCAGAAGAAGCTTGATCACTTGAAGGAAGATCTATCATCATGAGCAACTACGAGAGAGAAGCATCGATTAGGTCACCAATTTTTGATGGAACAAACTTCGTCTATTGGAAGGTAAGAGTCACTGCCTATCTTCAATCTCTTGGTACAGAAGTCTGGGATATCATAGATACAGGGTACACTTTTCCGTCAGCAACACCTATAGATCCGGATGGTAAGAAGCAATATGAAACAAATGCAAAGGCTGTCAATACTCTATTAGGATGTCTATCTCAATAAGAATTCATCAAGGTTATGCAGTATAAATCCGCAAAAGAAATATGGGACAAGATTGTTCTAAGCTATGAAGGAGATGAACAGGTAAAACGAGCAAAACTTCAAATCCTCAGAATTCAGTATGAAAATCTCAGAATGCACAATGATGAAAGTGTGGCTAACTATTTCCTTTGTGTAGATGAGATTTTTAATTGTACGAAAAACTTGGGTGAAGAAATAAAAGCTGTTGTGGTTGAAAAAGTTCTAAGATCTTTGCCCCCTAAGTTTGAATCAAAAGTTTCTGCAATAGAAGAAAAGGAGAATCTATAGAACCTTACCATGTCATAGCGGCACGAAATTCTAACTGCTTACGAAATGAGGAAAGGAGGACCATCAGACAGGAGAGAAGCTGCATTCAAGGCTTCAGGAAAAGGAGATTACTATGAGTTAGGAAATTTATCAGAAGAAGAAGAAGAATCAAATTTTGTCAAGAACCTTCAACGAGGTGCTAGAAGATTCAGAGGTAAGTTACCTTTCAAATTCTTTGCTTGTGGAAGAGTCGGTCACTATGCTGCAAAGTGTCCTCATAAAGATAAGCTTGATAAAGGTAAGGAACCTGTCAGATGGAACAAGAAACAGAATGTAAATAAGAAAAGTTATTACACTCACGAAGACAGTGATGGACTTTCAAATAGTGATGAAGATGAACAAGGTAACAATTATAGACTCTTAATGGCTTTTGAAGATGATGATTTCATGGATGCTATAGATGAAGAAGGTCTGGATGAAGAGATTTCTAAACTCAAAATTTGTTTAGAAGAGAAAAATATGATTATTGATACTCTGCAATTCCAACTGGCTGAAAAAGAAAAACTTCACGAAAAGTTAGAATGTCAAATTGCTGGTCTTAAAAAAGAGATTGAGAAAACAAAAGCTCTTAATCTTATATTTGTTAAAGGATCTGAAACTCTGGATAATATTATCAATGTGCAGCGTTCTCCTCTAATCAAGACAGGTCTGGGATATAATGAAGAAGCATCTCAAGCATCCACCTCCAAAAGTTATCTTGACGCAGCAAGGAGGAGCGAGCAAAGGCCTAATAGAAATCATCAGGTAAATCGAGGGCAATCTACTTTAAGGACAAACAGAAGCTACAACTAGCCTCAGGTAAAACCTTCTCAATTTGCCTCAAGAATGGATGTCAATAGAAACTACAATCATTTGGATGGTAGATTTGATAATCACAGGAATTTCTTCAATGGCCAATGTTTCTCTTGTCATAAATTTAGCCACAAAGCAGCTCAATGTGTTGCCTATAAGGCAATCATGACTAGAGAAGCTAAAAAACAAAGGAGTATGACTGGGAACATGAAAAGAACCTACAATAACTTTTCTGCTCTTGAAAATGAAATAGAATGCTCTATTTGTAACAACTTCGTTCATGAAGATTCTGAATGCAGGAGCAGGTTTCGGCAGACAACTCAGAAGGAGCAAGCCTCAAGTGTCAAAGCATGGAGAATGAAGGAACCACAACCAGAGAGATGTGGTATAGCTTTATATGCGGAAGGGCAAGAAAATCAATGGTACATTGACAGTGGCTGTTCAAAACACATGACGGGTGATAAGGAAAAACTTCAGTCATATAGTGCCTTAGAGAAGGAGAAGAAGGTCTCTTTTGGAAATGACACCCCTGCGCTCATAAAAGGTAAAGGTTCTATTCAGTTGAAAGAAAAGGTCAAAGCTGGAAATGTTATGTATGTTGATGGGTTAAAGCATAATTTATTGAGTGTCAGTCAGATGTGTGATCAAGGAACGGAGGTAATATTTCGATCAAATGGATGTAGTGTTCGTGATCTTGATACAGGAAAAACAGTGATCAAAGGCATAAGGACTCCAAATAATTTATACATATTCAAAGAAGGACAAAATCAATGCTATCTAAGCAAGAACGATGAACACTGGTTATGGAACAGAAGATTGGGGCATCTTAGCTTCTCATAGATAAGGAAAGCATGTAAATACCAGGCAGTTCGTGGTCTTCCAAACATCAGAATTCCAGACAATACAATTTGCAAATCATGTCAGTTTGGTAAGCAAACCAGAACTAACTTCCCTGAGAAGGAAGGATCAACTAGCAGGCCACTTGAACTTGTCTATACTGATGTATGTGGCCCATCTAGGAAAAGGTCACCTCGAGGAGAAGAATATTTCATATTATTCATTGACGACTTTTCCAGGATGTGTTGGATAGGACGTATGAAGCACAAAGACGAAGCCTTTGAAAAGTTAAAATCATTCAAAGCCTTGGTGGAGAACGAATCAGATCACAAAATCAAATGCCTCAGGTCTGACAGAGGTGGGAAGTTTACCTCGAATGAATTTTTCGACTTCTGTGAAGAACATGGAATAAGAAGGGAATTCTCTATAGCTAGGACTCCTCAGCAAAATGGAGTAGTGGAAAGGATGAACAGAACGGTTCAACAAATGGCTCGTGCTATGCTTGATGAGTCTGGAACTCCTGCAACCTTCTGGGGTGAAGCCGCATTTGCTGCAGTTGTTATTCTCAACAAGACAAATATCTGGGTGAACAGCACTCAAACTCCTCATGAGCTCTGGTATGGTGAGACTCCTTCGGTAAAACATTTCAAAATTTTTGGAAGCAAATGCTATATTAAAAATAATGATGAAAATATTGGCAAGTTTGAACCTAGAGCAAATGAAGGCATTCTCCTTGGTTATTCTCCTCACAGCAAAGCATACAAATGTTACAATAAAAGGCTTGGAAGAATTGTCGACAGCATTGATGTAGTGGTGGATGAAAAAGACACTCCCAGGCAGGTAAGATCTGAAGACTTCGAAGATGATGAGGACTATCCATCAACATCAAATCAGATTCATGATGAAGAAGAAACCCATGAGGCACCAGAGGAACAGATAAGGATAGAAGAAAAGACTCCATCCAGGTATGTTCAAAAGAATCATCCAGAATCTCAAATTTTGGGGAAAAAGGAGGCAAGCATACAAACAAGAAGAACAATTGCAGAAGCTTCAAGCTATTTGGCATTACTTTCCTCCATTGAACCACAAAATGTAAGAGAGGCATGCAAAGATGAATGCTGGGTCAAGGCAATGGATGAAGAACTTGAACAGATTGAAAGGAATAACACTTGGGAATTGGTTCCTAGACCAAAAGATAAGAATGTCATAGGGACAAAGTGGATTTTCAAAAATAAACTAAATGAAATTGGAGATGTGGTTAGAAATAAGGCAAGACTTGTTTGTAAAGGATATGCGCAACAAGAGGGCATAGACTTTGAAGAAACCTTTGCACCAGTTGCTAGACTTGAGGCTATAAGAATGTTCCTTGCTCTCTCTAGCTTTCAGAAGTTCAAAGTATTTCAGATGGACGTAAAATCTGCCTTTCTGAATGGAGACTTGAATGAAGAAGTGTACATTGAACAACCAGATGGGTTCATCCTTGGAAATGATCCAAATCTTGTATGCAAGCTCAAAAAGGCTCTCTATGGTCTTAAACAGGCTCCTAGGGCGTGGTATTATCGGTTGGATAAATATCTTCATCAACAAGGTTTTATAAAAGGATCAACTGACAATAATCTATATATAAAGGTTGATAATGAAAAGTTGCTAAGACTTGTTGTGTCTGTAGATGATATCATCTTTGGCAGCAATGAAGAAGACATGAGTCAAAAGTTTGCCTTGGTGATGCAAAAGGAGTTTGAAATGTCCATGCTTGGAGAGCTCACATATTTCCTTGGTTTGCAAGTCCAACAAAACAAAGACGGTGTTTTTCTATCACAAACCAAGTATCTCAAGCAGATCTTGAAGAAATATGGGATGGAGGATTCAAAACCAGTATGTACCCCTATGGTGACAGGATGCAACCTCAGCGCGAATGATGAATCGGCAGCAGTACATCAACCAACCTATAGATCCATGATTGGTAGTCTACTCTATCTAACAGGTACCCGACCAAACATTATGCATGCAGTGGGAATAGTTGGAAGGTTTCAGGCAAATCCAAAGGAAACTCATCTTCAGGCAGTTAAGAGAATCTTCAAGTATCTTCAACGAACTCAAAGCTATGGCTTATGGTATCCTAATGGTACAGATCTCACACTTCATGCATACACAGATGCGGATTGGGCAGGGAGCGTGGATGACAGGAAAAGCACTAGTGGTGGTGCATTCTTCCTGGGTCCTAGATTAGTATCTTGGCTCAGCAAGAAACAAAGCTCTATTGCATTATCTATAGCTGAAGCATAATATGTAGCTGCTTCATCTTGCTGCACACAACTCCTTTGGATTATGCAAACATTACAAGACATGCAAAACACTTGTACTCCACCTATCTCCATCTTCTGTGATAATACAAGTGCAATCAGTATTTCAAAAAGCCCAGTCATGCACTCAAAGACCAAACATATACCTATCAAATATCATTTTCTTCAGGAACAAGTGCTAGAACAAAAGGTCAAGTTGGAGTATGTTCCTTCTAAGGAACAAGTTGCTGATATACTCACCAAACCGCTGCCCAGGGAGACCTTTGAATACCTCAGGCAAAGGCTGGGGGTAGTTGATGCATCCTCTTGCTGTTGAATCTTGCCTGTTTCAGAAATTGTTGGTTGTATGCGAGTTTCATATGGGGTATACGCGTACATTCGGTGGTTTATGGATTGGTCAAAGACCAAATGGCGCAGGTTCAGGGGGAGCATATATTCTTCTAATAATGCATTGTTGGAATTATTGTAGAAGATCTTGGAGGAGCAAGTACAAAATGAGAACATGGATGCTGATCTAAATATTGTTGCTAATGTTTTGTCTCTATGTCTTATATTTCTTTTGTGAAGGTCATATAATGGCCTATGTCTGGGATGAATGATATAATGTACTTGGTTGTCATATGTAAATTTCTGATATAACCCCACTTGGTTGGGAGGATGATCCCCACTTGGTTGGGTGATGAATGTATGTATAGAGGCTTTTGGTGATAGGAAGGTCATTTATGGTGTATGGTGGATTATGGTTCTTCTTGAAGAAAATTTCTTTTGCAGATCTGGCCTACAGTCAGGGGGAGCACGATCAGTACAGTAGAGCAAAGTTTTCAGCATATTCTCAGGGGGAGCATAACCCTTTTCCCTTGATGACAAAGGGGGAGAATGACTTTGAGGATCTTGGGGTTGCCATCAAGTCCAAAGGGGGAGATTGTTGGCATTATGACTCAGGTTTGGCGCTATGGCACAAGTATTGTCCTTGATGGCAACTCACTCAAGTGGAAAATCATTGTTCAGGCTCTCATATAATAGAAAATGAGATACCCGCAGGTGAGCCTAACAAAAGTTGCGGACCCGCAGGTGCCCCGAACAAGAAATGTGGGCATACCCGTAGGTTCTTCGAACAAAAGGTGCGGACGTCAAATTCACTCACTTCAATGTAGAGAAGCACGCGCACGTGGGAATTTTTATGATTGATCCATGGTATTTAGTCCAACGTGTTTGATCCTATGGTTTTGGTCCGTGGTATAGCATCTAAAATATTGAACCCCGGTTTTGGGTCCCTTGTATTGGATTTCTATGGTTTTGATCCATGGTTTGTGTAAGGGCTTGCCTATAAAAAGGAAAGGAGATCATTTGGCTAGGCACTTATGTGTTGAATATCTTAAGAGGAACAAGATCTGAAATACTTGTAATCGGTTGATGAGATAAAATTAAACCTGAGCATGAGAAGATTGATCAATTGAGGGGTCGTGATCTCTTTGGCGCATGATCAGATCTGTGGATTTGACAGTCTGGGGTACAATTGAGGACTGATAAAGTGTTTATATCCAGAGGTCCGCAAGCGGGATACGGCTCAGTTGCGTAGTCCAGTAAACGACGCAGGTGCGGAGGTCCGCAGTCTAGTAGACGGCGCAGGTGCGGAGGTCCTCAGTCCAGTAGACGGTGCAGGTGCGGAGGTTCGCAGTCCAGTAGACGACGCAGGTGCGGAGGTCCGTAGTTCAGTAGAAGGCGTAGGTGCGGAGGTCCGCAGTTCAGTAGAAGGCGCAGGTGTAGAGGTGCGCAGTCCAATAGAAGGTGCAGGTGCGGAGGTGCGCAGTCCAGTAGACAGATTAGGTGCGGAGCTGCGTAGGTTAGACACAGCAGAAGTGCAGATATTCGCAGGTTTCTATTGGTGAAGTTGCAGACTTTTCTTGAAATATTTGTTGGCTGCCTTTTGTCTATTGCTGCAAAGTTCTGGGTTTCGATTACTGGTATTTCTTGTCTGGTTACTGCATTCTGAGAGGCTATTGGTTGATTCATTAGTTGATTGTAAAAGGAGATTGGTTGATTCACATGTACTTGATGATTATTTGATGTTCATGGATCCAGTCTGAAAATTGAAGAAAAGAAGTAGGTCAGCACCTATGTACTAGTAGCTCAGCTAGTACAAGAGCTAAGGGGGTTGTAGCTCCCTTCCAGGAGAGTCTGGAAAACGAGAGAGGGTTGTAGCTCTCTACAGGTTGCAGCTTGCGTACTGGTAAAGGACTGCACCAGTACAGAATCATTGTAAAAGAATTTTCTAATTGAAAGAAGATAGAGACACATTACAGCAGGTGGTTTTCACCCACATTGGGTTTCCACCTTATATTTGGTGTTCTTTGGTGTGACTGTCTGTTTTTCTTGTTCCTGTTCATTATTATATGGTACTGACATTCAAATTAATGGTCAACATCTGAAGAATAAATTAAATTATAAATCTAGAGGGAATATTGAAAAGAATTTGATAATACTGATTCACCCCCCCACCCCTCTGAGTATTATTTCAACATATATGAATGTTTTCAACAATTCTAGGTTTAACTAAAATGTCAATAGGAACCGTTCGAGAAATATTTCCCAAATTTAATTCAGAATCAGGATTTTGCAATGGATTCTGTGGTTCTTTGACATAATCAGTAGTAAAAATAGATGAAAAGTCATTTTCAAAATGATCAATCTCAGGTAAGAATGAAGATCTATGATGAAGATCTTCCCATGATAAATCATCAATAGACAAAATTTCACGAATTTGCTCATTAGTATGAACAAGCTTGGAAACATTTGTTGAATCTGAGGTTGATATTGAAAGTGATTCTCCATGGACCACATTCATTAGATCAATTTTGGTTGAACCAAGGTCGGAAAATGACTGTACAGCCTGATACGCAATTTCATAGGGACTCAAAGGGATAGCATCACCAAATGAATCCACCTCTGATTTGGAAGGTACAATCCAAGGATCATCCAAAACAATAGTGTTTAATGAAATCATATGAATGGTTGTAGTAGAAGGCGATACGTTAGGAGGAGGAAAAGAAAAAGTTCCTAGTAAACCAGAATCTTTAACTAATCCTACCGCAACATCTTTATAAGGGATAGTTGTTTTGCCGACATGCTGGATACTTTCAGAAGAGGTTGGGTTGGATGAAAAGTAATTTAGTTGGTCTATAGTTACGATCTTTCCATTATGAGGAAAATTTATAAGCCGAAAGACTGATGAAACAACAGCAGTCATAGCGTAAGACCAACTACGACCCAAGAGAAGGTTGTAATCTAGAGGGTAATCAACCACTTCCACATCTAGATTAACAGTTTTGCCTTCAACCCCTATAGGTAAATCCTGTAGAATGCCAAAAGGATGGAACCCATGGCAATCAAAAGCCTTTAGAATCATTGGGGATTGATTGAGTGTAGGAGAACCAAGCGATCTCCAACACTGAATCGACATAATACATGTAGAAGCTCCCTCATCAATTACAATCCTAAAGCAAGGTCTATTTTTTATTAACACTGGAATCTAGAAAGCCATTTGATGAGGTAAGTGAGGTGTACTATTTTCTAAATCGAAGATTATAAGGTTTGAGTCCTAAATATCAACAGCTCCTATAGCCGACAATAGCAATTTACGTTGTGCTGGACATGATTGCAGCACCTCCAAAGCCGACATTGCTGAAGGGGAGATAGTTAAGTCTTCAACAATGTTATAGTTCTGAGCAGCTCTTGCATGTAGATTGAAAGCTGACTTCTGAAGTATACCTTTAGCAGGCGGTTTGATTACTAAGTCTGGGTTAGGTTTCTCGATCTGTAGCGGATCAGAACCAAGAGTTGAAGTTGATGGGTTTGAATTAGAAGATTCTGCTTCCTTACCACCAACAGGACTTTTACTTCCATAATCTTGTGATCGTGTCGCAATCCTAACATGAGACATCATCATTATGGGTTCTTCTGAGGCATTTGAGGAAAAATCGATCATCTTACTATCTTGACTAGGAAAAGGATCCTTCAAGACAGTAGGCGTTTGAGAACCTTGATGATTTTCGCAACCTCAGCGCGATGAGGGCAGCCTCTTGTAAAATGCTCTTCGTCACAAATGAGACAAGGATAGTGAGGTTTACGTTTCTCGTCAGTAGATTCAGTTTTATTTGATTTCTCTTTCGAATTTTGTTTATTTTTCTTCTTCCCCTTCTTTTTACCGCTGGATTTTGATTTGGCCGTAGATGATTCTACGACATGAATATCGGCAGGAATTTCAGCAGAAGAGTCTCCTGTCAGGGAATCTGGTAAAGTTATGATAGGAGAAGAATTCTTTGAAGATTTCTTCTTACTTTTGGTGTTAATTGAACCAATCATACCGTCAGTGGCATGAGACCCTAAAGGAGCTGCAGTTATTTGATTTTGTTTTGGAAGGTAGGGGATTTTTTCGTGTAAAGTACCCAACTGCGTATAAACGAGGTCAAGGTACTGAGCTTGAGCAATTACTTGCTCTTCAGTAACAACTCCTGCCTTAGCTACATCCTTAGTGATTTTAGGTAATAATGATTTAACAAACCATTCTGCTAAGATTTGATCCGGAATAAAAACTTTCACTAAATGCCATCGACGTCGCCATTCATGAATATGATCTGAAATATATGTGGACGTTGACTGTTTTAATGAACTTAATAATTTCGTACCATTGTCATATCTGAAAGGCAACTGAAAATGAGTTAAGAACGAAGTGGCTAACTGACTAAAATTATAAAAAGAGGCTCACGGTAACTCAATGTACCACTTGGCCGCAAGACCAATCAGAGTGCATTGAAAAAGACGTAAACGAATTGAATCATCTATAATGGAGTTAGACGCACACCAGAGGTGATGAGCCATCACATGGTTTGACGGATCCTCTCCTGATTTACCTTCAAACTTTGGGATATCACTGGGCAACTTATTCAGCATTGGTGGCCAAAACGGAAGATAATTAATCGGATCATTCGTAAGGCGCGACAAATCAGGCAAGTCCAAAGTTGCAATGAATGGTAACTGACGGTTAGGGTCTCGAAAACCCTGGGTCATAAGACCAGCCCTAGGAGGAGGATATCTAGGATAACTTGGAATTGGAATTACATTTGGGATATTATATCCTCCTGGAAAACCAGGATTAACCGGACCGTACTGGGGTTGTTGAGGTTGCTGATAAGTATATCCAGGGTACGGTTGATACTGGTAGACTGGGCTTTGAACAGCAAGACCGAATTGGTACTGTCCCTGGTATGGTTGATAAGTAAATTGAGGTTTACTTGTGACAACCGTAATTGGACCAGGTTGTCCTATAGGCATCTAAACCGAAGTCTAAATTGTGGGTCCAGACTGAGGTAAAGATGCTTGAGGAGTTGATGCAGGAATAGTAGAAATCGGAGCTGCCGATATTCCAGAAGTAGGTGGGGTAGATTGAAAAAAATTTGCAGTAGTTGCAGCAGTCGTTTGAGGCGGAGTTCAAGGCGAACTAGGCCCAGACTAATGAGCTACACCAGGTGCAGAAGTTTGAATAGTAGGCCGGACAGGTTGCTGGGTTGAACTGGAAACCAAAGGTTGTCCAGATTGAGATGACAACTGCACATTAGGTTGCAAGATCTGTTGAGATTGAGATGGATCCTACACCATGTTCATTCCGGGGTATGGACCCATAGAAGGTTGAGCATATTGAGGACCATAATCGGGTTGAGGGTAGGGTTGATAATTCAAAGGTACATTTCCAACTCCTTGGACAAATGATTGACCTGAAGGTGGTTGGAAACCTTGGGTTGGGTACTAAGCCTGAGGTTGATAACCTTGAGGCACGTACTGAAACTGGGGTTGACCTTGAGGTATATATTGATACTGGGGTTGACCTTGAGGTGTATATTGAGTCTGGGGTTGACCTGGAGGAATGTATTGTCCCAAAGGAATGTACTGTCCTTGAGGTTGCCCCCCAGGCAGTAACTGAATACCTTGAGGTTGCCCCCCAGGTGGTAATTGAGTACCTTGAGGTTGCCCCCCAGGCGGTAACTCACTACCTTGAGGTTGCGGATTTGGAATAGTACTAGACATCATAAGAATTTCTTCTACACTCAGCAGTTATTACCAGTTGATAACCCATGTTCAATGGGTTGAGGAGATGCTCCTGAAAAAGTACCAGTGAGTGACTGATACCCAGAAGGAACAGAAGGACTGCCATACAAAAATGTTTCCGGTGATTGGGAAAACATGGATGACTGTCTCGACATATTCAAAGGAGGATAATAACCTCTAGGTGTTGGATGAAAAGGAACTCGAGGTGGTGAAAAACTAAGACCCAGATTTTCTAAAAAGTTGGTCAATGAAAGATACCAAGCATCCCTCCTAGGTGGACTGTAGAAAATTGATTCACGCTCCCTAAGTTCTAAAGTTGGTTGATTTTCAGGGATAGTTATACCTTCTTCCGGACTAACAAGTTCTTCAATAGAAATGAGTCTAGAAGGAAGATTTTGGGTAATGATCCTTCCTACCCTGGGTGAACCAGGACCACTGGAAGTTGTAGAAGCAAATCCTGAAGATGTAGTAGCAGTAGATTCAGTTTCAGGCTCAGAAATTTCAGGTTCTTCAGCTAATTCACTAGTAGAAGAAACACTACCAGTAACTTCAGAAAATGAAATTGGTTCGGAAATATACTCTGTTGCTTGAACTTGATAATCAGGATGAACAACTAAAGAAGATTCTCTTTCTTCTGGTGACCCAAATCTACTGTCACTAGGAGTTACAAGAGCTCGTAGCCCTTCAAGCTAGCTTGGTGAATACTCGGGAGGTTGCCCCTGAAGTCTACGGGATTGTCTCGGTAATTCAACCACGATTAAATATTTTAATTACTTCACATGCAAATAAAGAAAATCTCAATAAAACCACCTAAAGTCTCTAAAGAACCAAACAATTTGAATCACACGCCTAAAAAATCTAGGAGTTCAAACCACACACAAACAGTGACTTTTCGTACCGAAAACACTAGTTAGTGATGAAATCCAACGTCGTAGAATTCAATACAGAAAGAGCGGTTGGAATAGTTACCCCGACAACCTACTTAATGAAACAGACTGGCACAAGTTTCTTCACTAAACCGTCTCGAGTGAAGAGAACCCCCCAGAGAGTCCAAGTGAATCTAGTCGACGTCTGCTCCAGGTACAGTGGGATCTTCCCTCCACCGTCACTTTAGGAAAGAATCCTATAGATTATGGTCACTATGGTTACCAACAGAAACAAATATACCTAGGGGAACAGTCTGTGATCCGATACACACGCAAGGGCAGAGTAACAAAGCTCAATCCCCTTGAAAGCTCCTTGACATAATCCAAGGTTTACCAACAAGTGACCCCAAGCTCCTCGACAATGGTCAATCCAAGGTTTACCGTTTTTAATACGTGTATATCTTCTATCATTCCCAATGAGGAAGGATTGATTACCCCACTGGTTCATATATGATCTCGTGCTTGACTCCTTTAAGAGGAGCTTCCCATAACATAGATGTAACAATTGGAATTTATCTTCTACCGCAAGATATAGCTACTTGTTTGTTTTAACTATCTTGGAGAGTTAATTACTCCCTACTCCAAGATACTAGCCTAAGCTATGTTGGTGATAAAGAGCCTTAGAAATAAAAAGATTGCTATATAAATTTTACTTTAAGCGTTATTTTATGGTTGTTTCTTAAGTCAAAAGGTATGGAGATGAAACTTTATGGTGTGAAGACTCGACTCCAAAACACTAAAAATGCACCTAAGATGATAAACAATTCTTTTTCTTCAATGAATTTCTAGCTAAAGAAAGAGTTGAGAATGCAATTGCTTGAAAAACAAATCTTTCCTTAACATATAAATGAAAAGAAAAACTTTTTTGTCTTTTCCAATAAACTCAAAACGAGACTACTAATTATGCTCACGAAAAAATCCTTTTGCTTTTTCCACACTCAAAAACTACAAAAACAAATTCTTTCAAAAGAGATTCTAAAATTTCTAGAAAACACTCAAAACTATGAAAAATCTAATCTTGAGATCTACAACTTCTAAAAACCTAATTGAAGCAAAAGCTTAAAAAATTTCTTTTTGAGGACGTTTTACTTAGTTATTCAGCAAACTAAGGACTAATTCGTTCAGAATAACAAATTAATCGAAAAACACCCAGCTATGTTTTCTTTTTAAAAATGAAATTCAAAACTTTCAAACAAGTTCTTTCAAAGCTTTGCAAAGAGAAAATGAGATCTATTTCTCACCAAGGGCAGATTTCACAAATCGGTCAAACTCATTAAGAAGACCAAAAAGACCAGGGTAATCTAAGGTTTTTTAGGCTTCTAATCTCTGAGTTACTACAAAGACCAAACGAAAATCAAACCAGGCACGCAAAACTTCTAGAAGATCACCTAAAACCAAAATGCCAATGGAACTCACCTACAAGAAGTTTCTGACAAGACACATGCAGATCTGGGTAGAGGATAAAAAACGTAAACAAATCCTAATTTTAACTAGATGAAAAGACTTTAGGTTTTTCAAAAATTTGACAGGGTCCGTAGGCTTCTGGTATAACTAGATCCAGTACCGCTCTATGTAGTAAAGCAACAGTGCGAAGATGTCTGCACTGTGTTACAAACAGAACATGCGGTCCTCTTTCAAAAGCGTGAAAAACAAAAAAAATTCAGAATCTAAAAAACTACCCAATCCCACACACATCAAGCAAAAACCAGAAACAGAGAAAAAGTTTCTCAAGTCAAAGTAAAAGTAAAGGCAAAAAACCAAAATTCAAGTCCCCAGTAGAGTCGCCATTTTGTCGGCCGGATAAATCATTCTTGTGGACAAGACCGATCTCCCTAGTATCAACTGATATCTAGCGACAAGCAGAACAAGCAAATCTACCTTTCTCTAAATATTGCAATTTATAAATAAAAACCAAGAGGTGTTTTAGACCCTACCTTAAGTCCAACGCTAGTTTATGGCAGCCACGCTTCGACCATCCGAATGAGTTTCCTTTTGAGAACCTGCAAACACAAACAAGCACACATCAAATAACACCTGCATAGCCAATATAATAAATCATATTCATCATGGTGATCAAGGAATCCATGAAATAAACTATAGAAGATAGTTTATTGAGAAAAATAAACTTGATTGTATTAACTTTGAACAAAGAATAACTTTACAACCTTTGGTGCCTTAATGTTGTACAAGCTCCTCCCAGGGTCCAAGCAAGAATCTCCTCTACTTTGACAAGCCTCACACTCTTCCCAATGAGATCAAAAGGTATATAATCTCTCCTCTCAAGCTCAATTAGGAAGTCTAAAGTCCAACAGCATTTACCCTAAAAAATATTCAGCTTTCAACCTCCTTAGTAACCAGCCCAATGCCTCATTTTATAGTGCAGAGGAAGGAAGTTACAGGTCCACCTATGAAGGGATAGAGTCCTCCTTCAAAGGGATAAGCTTCTCACATCAAGGGGTTAGCTCCTTTAGGTATGGGATGCATGAACCTCAAAGGAGCGAACTTGCCACCTCAAGATTCCCTTTAGAAGCTTCCAGAAATAACCCAAAGTGAGTTTTTAAGAATATACTTGCGCCTTTTTTACTTTTACAGGGGTTCGCATCCATTACACAGAAACAGAGCGGGCAGGTCCGCAGGGGACATGACCAGTAGGTGCGGGACCACAGGTAATGCTAAGAGAAAGTGCGGAACCAGAGTTTTAGATATTTTTAAGGGCTTTTTCTCATTTTTCAAGGCTTGACATGAAGAGCTGAGCTTTAAGACTTGCATAGGAGGAAAGTATGAGTGGTGATAGACTCACACTGACCGCAGAATGTCATGGTGACAATATTTTGTGTAATAGTTGGGTAACCTATCAATACCCTAATTTCTAATGATTGGTTGGTTGATTGCACTGAGAGGTGTATTCTATAGCCCAATATGACCCCGATGTGTAAGTATGTCACGTTTTCAAAAAATAATGAAAATAATTTTCACTAATGTCGACTTATATATATAACTTTTTAACTTTATTAATGGACTAACATTAATTATTAAAATATAACTATGTATTTGAATGGATAGTAAATTATCTCATACTTTTAATATTTCCTTTATTATATACGTGAACTCAATGGATCATAAATTTATCTTTAACAAA
Organism: Pinus tabuliformis; assembly: GCA_031772625.1. Taxonomy (NCBI): domain Eukaryota; kingdom Viridiplantae; phylum Streptophyta; class Pinopsida; order Pinales; family Pinaceae; genus Pinus; species Pinus tabuliformis. Next base: position 286,950,008 of record CM062818.1, read on the forward strand.
AAAAAAATGCCACATTAAAATTCCAAATTAAGTGAAATTTTAAACATTTTTACTCTTTACTAAAGCCAATGCCATTTTTTAAATCAAAAGGAAAATGTTAATTCAATACAAAGAATCAAAAATCTTGCTCCAAAATATTTTAATATTTCTTTTAACTAAACATTTTTAAAATGAATCTTTAAAAGGAAAAACTATATCCTAGGGATATATAAAAATATTTAAAGACGTAAATATTTCCATATCAAAATTGTAATATTTGAAAATATTAACTTGATGTAGTTTTATTATAAATTTTGTTATCATGCCATGTAAAAAAACATCACTAAATTTAATATTAATATTATTAAATTTAATAACTTTGGATTAATGCAATATTAAATTTAATATAATATTAAATTTGTTATATTATAATATAATATATCATAATATATATTAAATCTAGATATATATGGAGGGAAGAACAAAGATATAGAGTGATAGAGATGGAGAGAGAGGGGGAGTGACAAGGAAGAGGAGGAAATACAATGAAGGAGATGAAAGAGGAGTGAAGAGATAGAGAAAGATAGGAGTGAGAGAGGGAGAGAAGGGTAAGAGAGAGAGGGGGGAAACACAAAGATGGAAGGGGGAGAGATATTGTCAAGGTCGAAGGGAAGATAGAGAGGGAGAAAGAGGGGGGGTGTTAGGGGAGATAGTGACAAGGTTAGAGAGAGAGAGGAGAAGGAACAAAGAGAGGACTTGAGAGAGAGGAGGAGAGACGAAGGGACAGAGAGATGGAGTTGGAGGGGGAAAGAGAGGGTGAACCAAAAAAACATAGAGATAGAGAGAGAGGGAGTGACAAGGGAGAGATGGAGAGAGAGTGTGTATGTTTTGGGGTGAGATAGAGAGACAAAGAAGGAGAGATGGAAGGAAGGGGGGAGAGAAGGAGAGAGGGAGGGATATAATGACAGAGTTGGAGGGCGAAGAGAGAGAGGGGGGAGGGAGATAGAGTGAGGTGGGATAGAAAGGAATAGAGAGGAAGGAAGAGAGAGAGGACATGACAGAGAGGGAGTTGGAGGGGGAGAAAGAGGTAGGTAAGAAGAAAGACATATAGAGATAAAAGTGGATAGAGAGAGATGGATGGAGTGATAAGGCAGAGAGAGGGGGGGAGAGAGGAGAGTAGGAGGGAAGATAAATAGAAGGGGGAGAGAGGGAGAGGGAGAGTAAGAGGGAGGGAGAGATAGATAGATATGGAGAAAGAGTGTGTATGTTTTGGGGGTGATATAGAGAGACAAAGGAGAGGCAAAGGGAGATAGAGATATAGATGGGAGGTGAAGAGAGGGATAGAGGGAGGAGGGAAGGAGGGAGATATAGAGATATATGGAGAGAGAGAGAGCATGTGTGTTTTGGGGGTGGTGATATAGAGAGAAAAAGAAGGAGAGACAAGGAAGAATATTTCTTGCACAAGGTGCATTGATTTCAGTGTAGACGATGATTTGTAATCCTATTTGATTGCTTGCACTAGATGCATTGATTTCAGTGTAGATGTTTATTTTTAATCCTATTTGATTGCTTGTTCTATATGCATTGATTTCAGTGTAGACAATGATTTCTAATCTTATTTGATTGGTTTCACTACATGCATTGATTTCAATGTAGAGGTTGATTTCTAATTATATTTGATTGCTTGCACTAGATGCATTGATTTCAGTGTAGATGTTGATTTCTAATATTATTTGATTGCTTGCATTAGATGCATTAATTTTAGTGTAGATGTTGTTTTCTAATCTTATTTGATTTCTCGCATTAGATGGATTGGATGTTGTTAATCTTGAGACTGTAAATTATTAAAAATAATTTTCAAGATTAGATGAAGGGGGGAGAGAGGGAAGAATATTTATTGCACTAGATGCATTGATTTCAATGTAGATGATGTTTTCTTAGAATTCTATTCAATTTGCTTGCACTAGATGCATTGATTTAAGTGTATATATTGATTTCTAATCATATTTGATTGTTTGCTCTAGATGCATTGATTTCAATGTAGATGTTGATTTTTAATCTTTTTATATTGTTTGCACTAGATGTATTTATTTTAGTGTAGATTTGGATTTCTAATCATATTTAATTGCTTTCACTGGATGCATTGATTTTAGTGTAGATGTTGATTTCTAATCTCATTTGATTTCTTGCATTAGATGCATTGATTTCAGTGTAGATGTTGTTTTCTAATCTTATTTGATTTTTTGCATTAGATGTTCTTAATCTTGGCGCTATATATTATTAAGAAAAAATATTTTCAAGATATATAGTAATACCTAAAAGGACATTATTAAGAATTAATTAATTGTGAAAAGTTGGGATACCTAGAATTAAAATGAAATAGATGTGCATAATCAATCCTCCTGCAAAGTGCAAATTAATCCTTGATAAGATCATCTCCCTTCTACATCACCAACTAATTACTAATAGACAATTACATATATTGAAAATATATTCAAATTACTAATAGATACTTACATATAATAATGTATTCATAATATTTATAAACATTCAAAACAAATCAAAATATTCTTGAAGGAAATGTGATAATTATTTGGAGAAACAAATAATGTAAATATTTTACAATTCTAGCCACTAATTAAAAAAATAAAAAATACATTATTTCTTGACTTTGCTGAATATACTATAGATAAAAAATCATCAAAATATTCTTGAAGGAAATAAATTATTTCAATCATTAGCAAAGAAAAAAATTATTTCAAGAGTAGTCTTGACACAATAAATTATTAAAACTACTCTTCAAGATATATTTAGTCATATCTGTAGGGACACTATTGAGAATTAATTAGTTGTTATAAGTTGTGATACCTAAAATTAAATGAAATAGATGTGCAGTATGAATCCTCCTGCAAACTATTGACAAGATTGTCTCCCTTCATCACCAATTAATTACTAATAGACAATTACATACACGTATAAAAATATAACACAACAACTATAACACTCAAAACATTATCATCCAAATCCAAACACATAAATACACAAACCACTCAAAGCGTCCAAACAAAGATGTAGAAGCCATAGGCAAGCAACACAAACTAAATTAAAGAAGAGAATGATATGGTCATGCCAAACAAAGAAAACATAATGCGAATTTTGAAGTTAATCTCAAACATATACACAATAATGATAATCTAAAAATGTGACATTGTTGTCCTCAACTGGAACTAGCTTAGATCCATCTAACATGGATCTGTCATGTGCCGAGAGGGATCAAATCTCTCGAGGTGCAAACCTTTCCTCAAATTCTACACTCCAAAAAGAAAGTTTGCACCTCGAGGGACTTGATCCCTCTTGGTGCATGATAGATCCAGTGTTAAAATGGATCTAAGCTAGTGATTATACCATCTCTTGGTATATGGTAAATATTTCAATATGTATTATTATATAAATTAAACATTACAACTTTCTTTATTCTTTTAGTATTAACCAAGTTTTCTACCTATGCCTTCATTATGATTATACCATCTCTTGATATATAGTAGATGTTTCATTGTATATTATTATATATTATATATTTAGATACGTACTTACATTTTTATGAGTTTTATTGAGATTTAGAGCGAGTGAGCTTACTCTTCATAAAAGCTCAGATTATTCTAGACCTAGATCTAAGATCTATAACTATGAGAAGAAAAGAAACGCCATGCCGCAGAATTTTACACCTTCAAATCACCATCACTTAGATATTTGAGATGAGTGAAAGTAGCTCTCCCTCACAAAAATGAAACATTACCCATTATGATTTCCTCACCATTGCTAGTCATACTAACACAATATACATCAATTCATCGCATTACTTATCATACTGTCAATTCATCACCCCACTGTTTAGATAAGCTCCAAAGCTCATCACCCCCACTGCTTAGATAAGCTCCAAAGCTCTCCACAAAGCAATAAGCCTGCAAAATTCATTTTCACAGTCCAAAAGCTCCAACAATATTCCAATCCACAATTGACAGGCATATTATCCTTCTTGTATTTATTCAGTTTAAGGTATATTATCCTGGTTGTATTTATCCAATTTAATAAAATATTTTGATGTTCTCCTTGATTGCAGCTATTTGGGGTCGGTTGAACATGGTTTCAACTAACAATCTTGAAATCAATGTGACATGTTACAGTGAAATAGATTTGAAAATTTGTATACAAGTGTAACAGATATGCCTCGAACTCTGAACTTGTCCAATATATACATGTAAATTAACTCTGAACTTGTACAATATATACATGTAAATTAGCAGATTGCATCCATGCTGCCCACTCTCTGTAGCTTTCACATTGCGCACACTCGTAGATGCCTACATCCATTAGCGTATTATGCCCTTCCAAGACTGGCAATTTTGCCAATCATGCTTTCCTAGTCTCAACCGCGTTACCAGATTCCAAGTCACTTATAGATTTGACGGAAGGCAGAGATGAAGAAGCTGCCGTTGTTGAGTCGTCCCCAGAAATTTGGGAAAACTGAACATCATTTGCTGCAACACTCTCGTTTCTTCCAGTAACATCCATTCGGGCACTTTCCTCTGGCTGGGGGATCCCTGACGGTTTCTTCGACAATGGGCAAAGGAGAGAGTGTCGACATGTAGGACAAGAAGCATTCGAAAGCAGCCATGTGTCTATGCAATCTGCGTGGAAACTGTGACAACATTCTGGTAATACTCTCACCTTTTCTCCTTCCATGAATTCTGCCAGGCAAATGGGGCAATCCAGGGCTCTGAAGGGGTGCCCTCTGTGGTAAACCGTGGCTGGAAGTGCTTCTAAATCCTCTTTCTCGATGCCAGATTGAGCTCTTTGGATATCCATGCGCCGTCGCCTGTGGAGCAGTATACAGCGGAGCAGGGCATTGAACCCCAAAACCCACAGTATTGAGAGGAACAAGGCCGCCATGAGGACGCCTAAGCTTGAGCCGAGTCTTGCCCTAGCAAAGTCGGGAGATACCTCTGTCATAGGAGCGGATGAATGCGATTCCTCGCTATCTTGCAACAATTTCCTGCCCTGAACAGACAATGAAAATGAAGACATACTCTGCATTTTTCTGGAAACGAGTTCCAATCACAGCGAACCTCGAAGGGGGTCAGGCACAATGGCTTCAGAAACCATAAAATTTTCAGTAATTCAACATGGGGACTGCCAATCCAAGAATATGACAACTGGGGACTGCAAATCCAAGAATATGACAAAAGCTAAAGCAAAGCCTGAGAATTGAGGAAGATTCAGTGCGTATGACGCACTCGAACGGGGATTTCTTAAATGGTACATAACTCCAGGTGTAGCTCGTATTCCACGAACAGATAAAGACCGGACGGAGGCGCCCACAGAAACCCAACGGACCCAGAAACCCTCCCACTCCGGATACGGCAAGACCCAGAATACTCTTCAAGTCGCTACCTGCTACAAACAAATGGATATTGTTTTTTAGTAGAGTTATTAAATATGTTTTGTATATGAGAGTCCAGATATAAAATTGTTTTATCTCAGCCTTGTCAGATTGAGCATATCCAAAAAAACCTTCCCTTATCTTCTCAGTGAATTGATATTTAAACTCTGATTAGAGAAAAGAGACTGAACATTTTTTCCCTAAACTATTCAACTTCCATATATTTCTCTCCTTAGACACACGGTGAATAATAAGATAAGTGAAGCTTCCATATTTCTCTCCTTAGACACACGGTGAATCATAAGATGAGTGAAGCTTTTAACTTCTTTTAAAACATAATCTATAAATACATGGTAACATCGTTGTTCATGTTTGATTTAAGAATCACCCAATATAGTTAATATATATATATATTTATTTATTTTTTCATTTACCAATAACAATATTATTAATTTTAGACTAATCAATTATATATAATTATTTAAACTTTTTAAATTTAATCAATTATACATAATTATTTAAATTATTTAAATTTAATTTAAATTTAATACATAATTCTTTGACCCTTCTCCCAATTTGGTTTAAATTTAATGAAATGATTATTTGAAAAAACTAAAATCTCTCTCCCTTCCCATATAACAAGATTCCCTTTTAAAGCCTTATCAAAAAAGCCCAAAGAGAGCTCTTGCTGCATCAAAAAATCCGAAAAAATCTCTTAGCAATTTGTTCCGGAAACACCTACCCTAATTAATTTTTCTCCCTTATCCTAAGGGAAATGATTCAGTATGTTGAACGGATGGTTTCATACTTCTTCGATGCCATTATTAATACATGAGTATTATAAGTCTTTGTTCTTAGATTCTTTACTCAATTTCTTAAATCTACTTCAACTGAATGTCATCCCAAGACATTTTTTAATTATATTACTATTTTTTTCCCAATCACACCTTTATCAATAAATAGTTATATTTATAAATTTAAATTAATTTATTAGTTATTTGATATAATTTATTATTATTATGATGATGATGATGGTTAATGTCCACTGAGACCAAATTTTGGTCTATAGGACCTAAAGTAATGAATTATTTAGTTTGATTTAAAATCTTATTCCTATGCTCAAAAAGCTTGGAGAGAAGCCTCCTAAGCTTACTATAATTTTAACATCGTAAGAGGCTAGGAAGGTTAGTATTGCAACAAAGATTATGACACTGAGATCTAATGTGGTTGTACACGAGGCACTCTAAGAGGAAGTGATTTTCATCCTTGATGTTCATATTGTCACAGAGATGACATATCCTTTTCATCGATGGTGTTTTAGGAACTGCCCAATGACCCGTTTCACTATGGCGCTCATGAGAGTTCGTTCTCATCTTGGCTATATTAATTTTCTTCTTTGAGCTAGTTAAAACTTATACTTTTGATCTTCTAGGGTGGGGTTTATGACCTCCTTATAATATCTTAATTTTCTTTTAGCTGCTAAATCTTTCCCACACCACATTTTTTCTTTGCACTTAGAAGTAAAAATATTTTTAATTTTATTAATGTTTTGTAATACAACATTCTCGTCGATCTCCCAATGGTTTAACCAAGCCCTGGTGTCTTTATACCAACCTCGTTTGAGCCTTAGGTGGTTTTGGCCAGAATTTAAAGCTAGCTTTAGGAAGTCTATGGTCTCCTATGTTATTGAGTTTGTGCTTGTACAACAGAAGCCTAGTCATAGCTAGGCTCTTGATAGGGGAAAGACCCACTTCTATAAGGATAATAGGATAGGGTGTATTGCTTTTAATTTTGAGGTTATACGTTATAAAACGATTCTGGATTTGCCCAATCTTGCTCCAAGATTCTTTAGAGATGCTGCAACCCCAAATCTCACATCTATATAAGATAATAGGAGCGACTAAAGTTTCAAAGAGGAAATTCTTTTTATCCCACATTATGAGGTTTTCCGTTTTGCAATTATTTTCAAGACCAAACAAGCTTTCCACCCCCATTAATCCTTTTCTCAATGCTATAGTTCCAGTTGAGCTTGTGATGAATATCAATTCCTAGGTACTTGTAAGACGACACTTCCTCCAAGTTACTATTGTCATACATAAAATTAGCGTAAGTGTCCTTCTTGGATTTGATAATCATAATTTTTGTTTTGTCAGTGTTACCAGTCATACCCATGGTAGAGCAGAAATCCTTAAGAAGTCTAAGTTGCTTATCAAGATCAAATGGGCACCTTGTGAGAAGAACAATATCGACAGCATAGAGAAGATGGATAATGACTATCCCAGCTAAGATCATGCCAGCACAATCTGCTTCCTCTAAACAACCTTCTAGCTTGTTGATGTAAATGCCAAATAGGGTAGGGGAGAGGAGGCAACCTTGTTTAACTATGATATTACACTTAATATCTTTCGACCACCCCTCATTGCTCTTTAACTTGGCAATTACATTCTTGTATAACCTTATAGCGGCAGCTCTCAACTCGAAAGGAACCTTTAGCTCTTCTAATCTATTCCACAGGTTGTTTCTAGGAACTGTATTGAAAGCCTTTCTAAAATCCACAAAGCAACAAAAGAGATTGGATTCATCATTGCGGCATTCCTCCAGAATGATCCTAAGCATAACGAGGTGGTCTGTTGTTGAGTGCTGCCTTCTAAAACCACTTGGCCTTTAGCCCGCTTACCTTCACTTTCAAGCCATATGCTCAACTTCTTTTCCAAAATAATACCATATAACTTGGATAAGAGAGGGTTGATCATAATTGTCCAATAATTAGAGGGGTTATTTGTATCCCCACTTTTAAAGATAGGGATAATGAGGCTTTGAGTCCATGGTTTAGGGAACTCTTTCTTGACCGCTTGATTGAAAAGATTGTGGATGTGGGGGATGAGGACAAGGCCTCCAATTTTTAAGATTTCTGCCTAGTAACCTTCAATATCCTTAGCTTTCCCATTTGCCAGGCGTTTATCCCAAAATCGATGTCTTCTAATGAGAAAACTTCTTTCGTAGTGAGCAAGGTTTCAAAGTTATCTGTGACATTTGAAGATTCATAAAGCTTTTTAAGATAGGAATTCCAGTTGTGTAAAGCAATTTTATTATTATCTTTACCTTTCCTAGTTAGGATCTGCCTCCAGAATTTCTTAGGAGCTACCTTAGAGAGGTGTAAGAGATTCTCTTGTCTTTTATAGATATACTGCCTTTTTTTCTTTTAGTTAGGGCTTTGTATGTTTTTATCTTGCCAGTTTTAAGAGATTCATCAACAACTTCCTTAATTACTCTCCTCGCACTTTTACAATCTTTGTCATACCATGATTTGGTTTTGCTATTTAATTTATTACTTGAAACTTCAATTGAGAACTTGTTAATAGAATATGAGAGGGTTGTAGTAAAATTATGATAGAGGTGTTCTAGGTTGTCTATACTAGATAAAGGAAGCAAATTAGTTTTTAATTCATATATAAAAATGAAAAAATTTCAATTTAACATATTTTTTAATTTTTAATACATAAGTAATTTTAAATTTTACTTTAAAATTAATCAATATTTTTAATAAAAAATAATATAAAAAATCAAGTTCTCTTTTTTGTTTGTTTGTCAAGTTGGTTGGTTTCACACTTCTTTGATGCCACTATTAATACACAAATATTACAAGTCTTTGTTTGTAGATTCCTTACCCAATTCCTCAAATCTACTTTAACTAAATGTCATCACAAGACATTTTTCAATCATATTATTACTTTCTTTTCTACCATACCTCTATCAATGAATAGTTATATTTATAAATTTAAATTAATTCATTTATTATTTGATATAATTTATTAGTACTATATAAAAAATGAAAAATTTTCAATTTAACATATTTTTTTATTTTTAATACATTTAAAGTAATTTTAAATTTTACTTTAAAATTAATCAATATTTTTAATAAAAAATAATATAAAAAATCAAGCTCTCTTTTTTGTTTGTTTGTCAAGTTAGTTTCTTTCACACTTCTTGAATGCCACTATTAATACATGAGTATTATAAGTCTTTGTTTATGGATTCCTTACCTAATTCCTCAAATCTACTTTAATTAAAGGTCATCACAAGGCATTTTTCAATCATATTATTACTTTCTTTTCTAGCCACATCTCTATCGATGAATAGTTATATTTATAAATTTAAATTAATTCATTAGTTATTTGATATAGTTTGTTAATATTATATAAAAATGAAAAATTTTCAATTTAAAATATTTTTTATTTTTAATACATCTAAAGTAATTTTAATTTTACTTTAAAATTAATCAATATTTTTAATAAAAAATAATATAAAAAATCAAGTTCTCTTTTTTGTTTGTTTGTCAAATTGTTTGTGATTCTCTAAGTTTGACCTGTGGCTTGAGGAGCCTTGACCCATGGGCATTTAAGTTGTCAAATCACCCAGGGATCGCCCCAACCTGAGTCACACCAACCCTTAGCTGACTCGAGGATCGCACCCGGCTTGGGCCACACCAACCCTTAGCTGACTGGATTTTTAGCACGTCTTCTCCCCCTAGCACAAGGCACAAACAACCTCGTGAGATTTGATCCCGGTTCACCTTTTTAAGAAGGCCCATCCTCAACAGATTGTGCTAATAAAACTTAACAACAAATCAATCTCTCTTATAGTCACTATTAAAACTATTTATAACAAATATAGATGCAAGAGTAGATGAGTCGATGCTACCAGCTATTTGAAGAAAAAGAAAGTAGGGGATCATCTCTCCTGTTTCAGAGTTTAAGCCAGGGGCAGGATGGAACGCCTCCTGTTCACATTGAACTGTTCAAACACAAAGAACTACCACCTCATTCTTGTTCACGTGGTAATGAAATAGGCACAAAAAACTCATCCTCCTTCCATGGTAACGTACTGAACTATTCATGCACAAAAACTTCCTTTTGTGTACGGGGTATCAACGACAGGTCATGTATAACTAGGTCTGAGGAATGTGGTAAACCAGCAAGTAGTCCCCTGAGCTATCCAAGACCAAATAATAGATCACACCTGACCCAAGCAAGTGAGCCTACTTTAAGACTTAATGATGTTGTTATTATGCTCTTGAAAGCTAGCAGTAAGTAAGGCTAGCAAGAAGCAAGCTCTAACTTATAGCGAATGAAAGAAGGTAGCGAATGAACGCAAGTAGTTTATGTTTTAATTTATATTTTAATCTTCTCATACACTTACATCAACGAGAATTGCAAAAGCAACAGTCCTTGGATTTCCATCAACTTTAACACTTAGTTAAATTGGCAAGCGATCAGAACCTCACGCCACTGGAAGTTTCAAATCCCACATTTGACACCTATGGAATTGCAACAATATTCATGAAACACATTGTTTAAATCTTAATAAAATAACTTGATAGGAAATTGATAATTTGACAAATTCCTGTAACAAAGCATAGATGTTTTATAGCGAAAAGTGGCAAATCTCACACTACACACCTATGGAATTGCAAAAACATCCTTAAATTTGACACGTAAGTACTTGCAACAATATCCATAAATCAGAGTATCGAATTTTAATGAAAGAACTTTGTATGATTTGATATATAGTTATGTGAACAATGTTTAGTCACTTAAAGAGATTTTTTCCTTTATTATGGTAAAATAAAGAGATTTTTTTTTCCCTTATTATAGTAAAATAAAGAGATTTTTTTTCATGCAGCAGCAATTGTTTGACTTTCTCCGAGTCGTTTCTAATAGCGTAGCCCATTAATGTTTTCAAATTCCAGTATTATATATAATGGGTCCTTTTATGTATTGGAGGTGTGCCGGATTATATATAAATGGTCCTTTTATGTATCGGAGGTGTGCCGGAATAGAGGCAAACACTTCTCCAAATACCAAAACAACCAAGTAACACTTGCAATGACATTTATTAATTGAACTGGAACACAACCACATTTTGATTATTTTCCATGCAAATATTTTCATGGTCGACTTTGGCCACCGTATCTCACCGCAGAAACGCAACAAGAATTGGAAGGATGGTTCTGCAGCCTGTCGATTTGGGGTGGGGGAACCACTACGCCTAATGATATTTTCGAATTGCAAGGATGGTTTTGCAGCCTATGGATTTGGAGTAAGGGAAACACTGTTGTTAGATGCTTGTTTTGATGCTAGTTTTGAGACCTCTACCTCTGTTACTGCTGTTGGGTAAACTACTACTGGCGCTGGATCAACGGATGTTTCAATGGCTGCTTTATGTACGGAAGAAACTGGATCAACTTAGTCGACTGGACCAACTGTTGCTATGATTGGGTCAATAGGTTAATGGACGACTGAAGCCACTAGGTCATAGGCTAACTTCACATATAGAGAATCAAATTGCAAGAATACGCATAGGAATGCAGAATGAAATAATACCTTAATGAATGTGCCAAAGTGAGAGAGATCCTGATGGAGGGCCTCAAGTAGCCTACTAAGGAAATCAGAGAGATCTAGGAAAGCCATGCAATGGCAGGTTAGTCTCGCTTCTGGATTTATTATGCAAACTATTTTTGTTGACCCTGCTTCTTGCTAATCTTCTGGATTTATTATGCAAATTATTTTTGTTGGCCCTTCTTCTTGCCAAGAATAGGAGCGATGTTTCATAATTGACTTAGTTCATCAGTATATTATTCTTTGCCGAACTGATTTTTGATCCTTAACTCTGTTGCCTTCCTAATCCCTTAACTCTATTGCCTCCATAATCCCTTAATGACGGGCAATAGTTGTAGCTAAGTAAATCCGACAATTAATTCTGGAAATTTCTTCATATTGTGCTTTGCCGAACTGATTTTTCTATGTTTTCGAAGCATTATTGTCTTTGAAATTTTATTTTTCTGATCTTATTTGATATTGAGATATACAGAAATTTTAATTTTCTGATCTTATTTGATATTGAGATATACAGAAATTTTAATATTTTATCAGAGTTTCCTGTAATATGTTTAATAGTTTACTTGGTGAAGATGAGATGAGATGGCGGGCCGAAGATAAGAAGAGTTGGCTGAACCAGAAAAGCTATTAATGGAATTACTGAAAGCTATTAATGGAATTACTGAAACTTGAATTACAAAATTGCACATAATTGAAATTTGAATTACAAAATTGCACAGAATTCAATCATATATGCTATTAAATGATAAATGATAATTGACCGTTCAAGATTGAATTCCCATTCAATCATAAATGAAAATTTATTGTGCAATAAATCATAGCAAAAGATAGCTATTAATGGAATTACTGAAAGCTACAGGAAAAGATACAGAAAATCATAATAAAGGATGCTAGTTGTTTTTTACCAGCAAGATTGGTCGTTGTTTCTTACTTGCAGGATTGGTTGTCCATTGTTCTTCCCTCTATTCCCAGTGCAGATGGTGCAATAGCGATAGGATGGGGCAATGAACATAGGCATGAAGCGGGTTGGTGCAATAGGATGGGGCAATGAACAAAGGCATGAAGCAGCTGCCCCAATAGGATGGGGCAATGAATAGAGGCATGCAGTGGATGGGGCAATCAACAGAAGCATGCAACGGGCTATTGCAATAGCGAAGCAGGTGGGGCGAAATAAATTCCATAAATTCCTATGCAGACAAGTGGGTACTCCCATGCAAAGTTTTAAACATGTAACAACCATGTGTATTCCCATACAAAGTTTTAAACATGTACCAGCCATGTGTTTAAACACTACAACTTTGGCAACCTGGTAAGATAAACCGAACATATGTTTTTAATTTCTAACCATGAAATGTCATCCAAACTAATGTTAGCATTAGTTTCAAACTGTCATTAAACTTCAAAATGCAAAGGAAATAGATAATTATAATATATGGTTTAGCCTCTTCCCCTCGGGAAGAGGCCAAATAAGAAGGCAAAAAAAATTGCATACAATGATGTGTTAGATACTTTGGTTATTTGCAGCAATCTGCATAATAAGTAGCGAAAATTAATGTAAAAACCCGCCATATCAATTACTATAGTCCCATGCCATTGCCAAATGGCAAGACTAGTAAAATTATATTTGTTCTCATTAACAACTGGCTTTAATTTTATAGCTAAATCAAATTCTATTAAAGTTGCAGTTTAACTTTATATGTAAAAATTTAAAATAAATATGATGAAACAAGCACTTTAGCTTGTTTTATTGAAATTATAAGTCATTTATTAAACGAATGGATGATCCCTGTGGTTTTGAAGAGGTTGCATTTTAGGTTCCCAAAAAAAGGCACCTCAACGGGGAAGAGGTATGACGGGTAGTCGCGAGTATTTATTTATTTCTTTTAATTATGTCGTAAGGCGTTCCCTCTGAGAAAGACATCCCTAAAATGTGACGTGTGCGATCCTAAGCCATTGATTTTGTGCGTTAGATGATTGGGGTGTTTTCTGCCGTTCGTTTAATCTGTTTTTTTTTATAGAAAAATGGTTTTTTTCCCATGAAAGGCCAGGCCTGGCCTGCTGGCGATGAGACTCTTCGCAGAGACTGCCTGCTGGTGATGAGACTCTTCTGCTGGCGATGAGACTCTTCTGCTGGCGATGGAACTCTTCGCAGAGACTCTTCATGTCTTTCTTCCCTGCATGCGTAACCTTGTGCTGTTCTATCAATAGTTGTACTCGTTTGCCCTACACGCTGCCAATCAACTTCACGGCACTACAGCCTCATCCCGCCAGGATACGATTCAGGCCGCGCAGGAGGTTTCCTTGTTACGAGTCTCCATAATCTGTTATTATTTCATTCATGTTTTGCCTTTGCCTATCAAACAGAAGAAATGCTAGCGCAGTCATTAGTAGACATCCCTTCTTCTTCGGCCCTAAACACAGGATATGTTTATCTTTATCCTTATTGCAATACACAACCCAGGAGGGCTAAGAGGAAACAGAAATACAAGCAACATTTTCAATCTGTTCATGTTTCTCCAGGTACGGAAGGCCAATGTTATCCACACAAAGAGTCTCAGAAGAGCACACTAGTAAAGTCAAGTTCTGGGTGCAAAAATGTAACAAAGAAAATGGAAACTAAAAGAAAAAGCTCACACAAATCGTATGGTGGGTGTATCCTAGCCATTTTGCAAGCTTTGGATTCTACAGAGAACATTGACGAAGCGCTTGAACCTTGGGAAGCAAACCTCAGTGCAAAAGAGCGAAGCATTATCCTAAAGGAGCAGTGGGACTGGGAAAGAGCAGTTCAGATTTTTAAGTGGTTTCAGAAGAAACAGTGCTATGAAGTTAATGTTATTCACTATAATATCCTGCTTAGAATTCTAGGAAGAGCACAGAAATGGGATCAACTGAAAAAGTTTTGGGAAGAAATGGTTAAAGACAAGGTCTTGCCTACCGCCACTACCTATGGTACTCTTATAGATGTGTATGGGAAAGCTGGTCTCAAAGAAGAGGCTCTTCTCTGGCTGGATCGCATGATATCACAAGGTCTCTGGCCAGATGAGGTCATCGTGAACACGGTAGTCCATATTTTGAAGAAGGCAAGGGAATCTGAGAAAGCTGAACAGTTCTTCAGGGACTGGTCTTCTAGGAAAATCTTTCTAGGAAATACTACAAATGTTTGTTCATCTAAATCAGAGCCTGATCGACAGCGACAGAAGGATTTCTTCTATATTAGTCGTCGTTGTGAAGTAAAAAATCATTTTGAGGACCCAGTGGGTAAAAGGGACTGCTCTCCAAATAATTTTCCTGAAGGAGTGCTCATTAAAGGGTTATTAGATGATAAGTGCATGGATCCTTGCAGAGAGAATGATCAAGTTCAGAGGCCAGGCAGTTCTTACATGTATAATACATTAATTGATACATATGGGAAGGCAGGCTACCTAAAAGAAGCTTCCAAGTTATTTTCTGAGATGTTAAAAGAAGGAATAAGCCCAAATGTTGTAACATTCAATACCATGATTCACATCTGTGGATCTTATGGATATCTTGACGAAGCAAATGCCCTTATGGTGAAAATGGAAGAGCTTCATTGCTTGCCTGACACAAGGACGTATAACACTCTTATAGCATTGCATGCTCAAAATGACAATATTGATAAAGCATTTTGTTACTTCACAAAGATGAAGGAAGCAGGGCTCGTTCCTGATACCGTGGGTTGTCAAACTATTTTATATGCATTTTGTATTAGACACATGGTCAGTGAAGTAGAAGCTGTTGTCAGGGAGATGGATGGATTGGGCGTTCATGTGGATGAGTACTCCGAATCAGCTGTTATTAGGATGTATATAGATCTGGGGATGCTTGAGAAAGCATGGGCATGGTTTGAAAGGTTCCATCTTGCTGGAGGAGTGAGATGTGAATGCTATGCTGGCAATATTGATGCATATGGGGAACAGGGTTATTGGTTACAAGCTGAAAAGGTGTTTAAGTGCAGTCAAGAAAGAGGCAAGGGTCAAACTGTATTAGAATTTAATGTCATGATCAAGGCCTATGGGATTGCAAAAGTCCATGACAAGGTTCTGAAGTTGTTTGAAAGAATGGAAGTTCAAGGGGTTTTTCCTGACAGATGTACATATGCTTCTGTCATTCAGACATTTGCAAGTTCAGGACTTCTAGATGAATCAAAACACTTTATTACCAAAAAGCAGGAAGCAGGGTTTGTGCCTAACTGTTCATCATTTTGTGCTGTTATTGCCACCTATGGAAGATTGGGTCGAGCTGCAGAGGTAGAGAAGATGTTTGAAAAGATGGTTAACGCAGGTGTGGAGGCAGATGTTTTTGTTTATGGTGCCTTGATAAATGCATTTGCTGAAGCTGGATGTGTGGAAGAAGCTGTACGTTACTTTCAAATAATGCAAAATGCTGGTTTTGCAGGGAACTCTATGGTGTATAGTTCTTTGATTAAGGTTTATAGTAAACGTGGTTTTTTGAAGGAAGCACAAGAAACGTACAAACGCATACAGAAATTGGGTGTTGAGCCAGATGCCTTTTTATCAGGTTGTATGTTTGACCTTTATGTTCGCACTGATATGGTGACTGAAGCATAAGAAGTATTCAAAGTCTTGAAGGAAAAGCAGCAGGAAAATGAATTTTCTTTTTCCATGATGTTGTCCTTATACAAAAAGAATGGAAGGCTTAATGAAGCCACTGAAATTGCAAAGGAAATGTTAGAATCGGGATTCCTTACTAACGTTCTTTCTTTTAATAGTGTCATTAGCCTGTTCATTGCAGATGGAAGATTGAGAGAGGCTGCTGAAGTTTTTCATCAAATGTTAAAACTAAAGGCTTCACCCAATGAGAATACATACAAAACACTGGGCATTCTTCTGAAGAGAGGAGGCATTCCAAGGGAGGCAGTAGAGCAACTCGATGTTGCATGTAAAAGTGGGCTTCCACATGGTATTCAGGCCTTGAGAATGACAATCTTTTCTGCAGTGGGGGTGCATGTTGAAGCTTTGGAAGCTTGTGATGAACTGAGAGCTTCTGGGTTGGATTTTGATGTGTCTTCTTACAACGCTATTATATATGCATTTGGTAGTGCTGGGAGGATTAATGAAGCTTACAACATGTTCATGATCATGCAAGCCAAAGGTCTTGAACTAGATACAATTACTTATGCAAGTATGAAAATTAGCTATGGGAAGCTAGGGTTGGTAGACGGTGTTAGGAGAATGTTTTACAAAATGAAACAGAAGGGTTTTCAGCACGAATTCATGTTCAAGGCAGTTATAGATGCCTATAAAAGTGCTGGGAAGTTTGCTTTAGCCAGATTTGTTACCCAGGAGAGGGAGTTCATGCATCAGTTGAAAGATCATGGTCACATTATATAAGATTATGTAGATCTGGTTTCGAGCTCCATTTCATGTGCAAAGCTTTTAAAAGGAAGCTGGCATATCCTGTATTCATGTTGTTGTGTCTTTTAACATTTTGTAAAATTGTAACAGGTTATTTTTTTTTGGGAAATTTAAATCTATGCTCCTTGTATAGAGAAATTGTGGATAAAAGGGTACTAGTAGTTCTTTTAGTGTATAACAAAAATGCAAATAAAAAGACATTGGTCATTCCCTCCTCCAATATAAATTAGGCTTTGAAAACAGAGGAACATTTGCACATCTTATCTTGATATAGATAGTGTTCCAGTGTTAAATATCTGCTAACTGATCTGATTGCAGGTTGCAGAGATTAAGGATCAAGATATAGTGTGTCATGTCAAAAACAGTGCAACTCTTGTTGGTCCATTGTTTAGAATGCATGCCACTCAAGTTCATATTGATCTTCCGACACTGAGTGATACAGATAAGCACGTAAGTAATTGCAAGCATGGATATTACTGTGTTAGTTTCCAATATAGTTATAATCTTTTTAGACAGAGGGTCCATGGTCATGACTGACTGGAATTGTTTTAATGCTGCAATTTCATTTTTAGCACATAGAACTACAATTGGGTAATGTCGAATGGTTTAGTTTTTTGTTGCAGTTGATGGGTCAAAATTCACTGTTTTTTCTAGGTTTTCAAGTCAGATATTAATGAATACTGGCCAGGGAAGAGTCATCAATGAAGATTTCGGAAATGTAAGAGTTACCTAAATATGGGTTGAGAAAAATGGTCTATGTGAAGCCCAATTGGTGTAGGATTTATGCCAATATTAAGAACGTACAAATCTTGTAGGTTGCATGGGCATAGATTCTCACTGATTTCAGAGATTATTTTTTTCCCTTTGGCATTATTTTCCATTCACACAGATTGCTTTGCTTTGTTTGGTTGTGTGTTGTTCATGAAATTGTGTTTTGCAGTCAGCAAAAGTCTTGAAAGTTGTCTATCAACTGGAAAAAATATCAGAAGCAAATTGTGACAGCATTCATAGAAATAAATAGCGAACAGATCATATATCCGACATTAACTTATCAAGAAATAAGATTCAGAACATATACAGTTTCCACAGAAATGGCAGTACTCTTCTATTACTTTGCTTCAAGGATAGGGCATTGTTTCAGAGAATATCCCTAATGAAATCCATTGAATTAATATATGAATTTAGGGTATCATGGTTCAGAACAACATAATGTTCAAATGTGAAGCCAATGAAATTATATAAGATTGCCCTGCTCCTTTCTTGCTAATTTTCCACCATTCCTTCAAATTTTTCAGTGGCATGTTTATTTCCCAAGTTAATGAAGCTGCCATATTACTCTGCAAATTGTTTTAGCAGATATGGATAATTTAGGCCTTATGATTTGTAAGTCAAAGTTATTTTCACATAAAAAAATCGTTGTTGATATGGCACTGGTTGTCTTCCTTCCCTTTTGTTCTAATGTCTTCTCTCTCAATTTGACAGTCTTCCTTGATTGAAAGAGTTGTGGGTACATCTGATCCCTGACAATCATTCAGTTCAATATTTGATGGCCTTGAAGCTCCTAAACCCCATTTCATGTTGTTCTTGCCTGTACAATAAAAATGGTCCCATACCAGTCACTATTTCTTTGACAACGACAGTGTAAACACAAGAAGTAGCATAGAGAAAATGACTTAAATTCAAGATATTAAAAGGAATGAATGCAAGGTTTTAGAGACAATTCAGATCGATCCAAAGAAAGATGCAGGAAAATGTAATATTTTATGTTGTTGGAAAAATGACTCTTGAGTTTTCATAGAAATTGGATTGATCAGACACTGATGTCTAATCCTCAAGTAGACCAGTTTCATCTCTGGCTCACGGTGAGACATGTGAAAATTAATATTATGAAGTTACCACCTACTATACAATTTCTAATTATTTTGGCCTCCTAGGTTTACATATATTCCCTCTATATATTTGTTTCAGTTCAATATTTGATGGCCTTGAAGCTCCTAAACCCAATTTCATGTTGTTCTTGCCTGTACAATAAAAATGGTCCCATACCAGTCACTATTTCTTTGACAACGGCAGTGTAAACACATGAAGGAGCATAGAGAAAATGTCTTAAATTCAAGATATTAAAAGGAATGAATGCAAGGTTTTAGAGACAATTTAGATCGATCCAAAGAAAGATGCAGGAAAATGTAATATTTTCAAAGGAAAATGGATCATGGCCCAAAAGGGCCTCTATACAGAGACAAGACCTATCATATATTCAATGGATAGCTGCTCTGACATGGAATACTTGTAACAGAGATGGAAACCAAATGGTTGCACCCTGCCTTGTTTCAATTTTAACATCATTCTTAGAATTCATAAGAAGTTGTGCACTTTTGTGCACAATTCTGCAGCACAACAATTATTTGATAGAATGCCTTAAAGAGATGTGGTGTCATGGACTAATATTGTAAAGGGATATGGTCAGACTGAGTTGGAAAAGGTTATAAGATATTTTACAATCTTAATCCCAATGCATGCCTTCTCATATAACAATCACATTGTCTAAGATAAATCAGTTTGTCAGATAAATTTTGTATCTTTTGGGTGAATTATGTTAGGGCAGATAGAATCTACCATGCATAGCTTCTCTTGAAATCTTCTACACGCAGCCTTAAATAACTATGCTCTTCTGACATTGTTTTTGTGAATATCCTAGCAAAGGAACATTTGCACATCTTATCTTGATATAGATAGAGTTCCAGTGTTAAATATCTGCTAATTGATCTGATTACAGGTTGCAGAGATTAAGGATCAAGATATAGTGTGTTGTCTCAAAAACAATGCAACTCTTGTTGGTCCATTGTTTAGAATGCATGCCACTCAAGTTCATATTGATCTTCCGACACTGAGTGATACAAATAAGCACGTAAGTAATTGCAAGCATGGATATTACTGTGTTAGTTGCCAATATAGTTATAATTCTTTTAGACAAAGGGTCTATGGTCATGACTGAATCGAATTGTTTTAATGCTGCAATTTTATTTTTAGCACATAGAACTGCAATTGGGTAATGTCGAATGGTTTAGTTTTTTGTTGCAGTTGATGGGTCAAAATTCACTGTTTTTTCCTAGGTTTTCAAGTCAGATATTAATGAATACTGGCCAGGGAAGAGTCATCAACAAGGATAATTTTAGGGGCGAATGTTCGCCGTTTGGCGAAATTAAGGGGTTTTAAATTTTTAGTGGACGAATATTTTGTATCATAGTACATTTTTACAAATCACCTCAAACAGCCCACCTTATTTTAAGGGAGAGGGTAAAAAAGGTAAATTTAGCCCTTGAAATTAGGACCTACAACCTTCCATTGGCCCATTTTCAAGAATAGGTTTTATTTAAGTGAATCCATTCGCCCATTTTCAAGAATAGGTTTTATTTAAGTGAATCCTATGGGCCAAATACCATATTTATAAAATAGGTATGGTAAATTAATAAAAATATAAATAAATGAGAGGTATGGTAAATTAATAAAAATATAAATAAATGAGAGGTATGGTAAATAAATAAAACATTTTTTATATTTACTCCATAAGTCACCTTATATACATGTAAGGGTGTAAACAAATAAAAATATAAGTAAAGTGGAGGTATGGTAAATAAATAAAACGTCTTTTTATACTTACTCAAAAGGTATGGTAAATAAATAAAAATATAAATAAACTAGACGTATCGTAAATAAATAAAACCTCTTTTTATATTTAGTCCATAACCCTCGTTCTATTTATGAAGGCTCAAGAAAGAGGTTTTATTTAAGTGAATCCTATGGGCCAGATACCATATTTGTAAAAGAGGTATGGTAAATTAATAAAAATATAAATAAACGAGAGGTATTGTAAACAAATAAAACATTTTTTTATATTTACTCCATAAGTCACCTTATATTTATGAACACTCAAAAAATGGGTTATATTTAGGTGAAACCTATGGCCAAAATACTATGGGACAAATACCATGGACTAGATTGTTATTAATACCGTGCAAAAAACCATTATTAACCCTAATATTAGAATTAATAAAAATAAAAATGGCACATGGTATTGACCCATGGTATTTACCAAAATGGCACATGGTATTGACCCATGGTATTCACCTGGAATGTAGCCTATTTAAATGGGGGAATTAAACCAGCATGTAGCCTATGCTAAGATTCACTAGGACTTTAAAAAGTTTTATTATTTAGTGAAAGACTCGCCAAGATCTTACAAGATTTTATAATTGAGTAAAATATTCGCCATGCCTGGTGAGAGATTCGCCAAAAAATTATATATACATATTATATTATTGATAAAATCGCCTTCCATTTTTCCTATATACCATGGAGATTCGCCCATTTATTATATTTATAAATTTAGGGGGGGTTCTTAAAAATTTCCCTGGTCATCAATGAAGATTTCGGAAATGTAAGAGTTACCTAAATATGGGTTGAGAAAAATGGTCTATGTGAAGCCCAATTGGTGTAGAATTTATGCCAATATTAAGCACGTACAAATCTTATAGGTTGCATGGGCATAGATTCTCACTGATTTCAGAGATTATTCTTTTCCCTTTGGCATTATTTGCCATTCACACAGTTTGCTTTCCTTTGTTTGGTTGTGTGTTGTTCATGAAATTGTGTTTTGCAGTCAGCAAAAGTCTTGAAAGTTGTCTATCAACTGGAAAAAATATCAGAAGCAAACTGTGACAGCATTTACAGAAATAAATAGCCAACAGATCATATATCTGACATTAACTTATCAAGAAAGAAGGTTCAGAACATATACTGTTTCCACAGAAATGGTAGTACTCTTCTATTACTTTGCTTCAAGGATAGGGCATTGTTTCAAAGAATATCCCTAATGAAATCCATTGAATTAATATATGAATTTAGGGTATCATGGTTCAGAACAACATAATGTTCAAATGTGAAGCCAATGAAATTATATAAGATTACCCTGCTCCTTTCTTCCTTATTTTCCACCGTTCTTTTAATTTTTTAGTGGCATGTTTATTTCCCAAGTTAATGAAGCTGTCGTATTACTTTGCAAATTGTTTTAGCAGATATGGATAATTTAGGCCTTATGATTTGTAAGTCAAATTTATTTTCACATAAAAAAATCGTTGTGGATATGGCACTGGTTATCTTCCTTCCCTTTTGTTCTAATGTCTTCTCTCTCAATTTGACAGTCTTCCTTGATTGAAAGAGTTGTGGGTACATCTGATCCCTGAAAATCATTCAGTTCAATATTTGATGGCCTTGAAGCTCCTAAACCCAATTTCATGTTGTTCTTTCCTGTACAATAAAAATGGTCCCATACCAGTCACTATTTCTTTGACAACGGCAGTGTAAACACAACAAGTAGCATAGAGAAAATGACTTAAATTCAAGATATTAAAAGGAATGAACGCAAGGTTTTAGTGACAATTCAGATCGATCCAAAGAAAGATGCAGGAAAATGTAATATTTGATGTTGTTGGAAAAATGACTCAAGAGTTTTCATAGAAATTGGATCGATCAGACGCTGATGTCTAATCCTAAAGTATACCAGTTTCGTCTCTAGCTCACGGTGAGACATGTGAAAATTAATATTATGAAGCTACCACCTACTATACAATTTCTAATGATTTTGGCCTCCTAGGTTTACATATATTCCCTCTATATATTTGTGTTACCCAAAGTAGCCCTGCACAAATTTTCTTCTCCTGCAATTTTACCCATGTTCGAGAGATCTTTCAATCTTTGTTGCAACCCTTATGTAACTTTAAGACTCTTGTAGATCATCTGTGTACTTGCTTGAACTCTGTACTTTTGAACAGTGACTTTTGTATGATTTTGTAGAAAGTTAAGATCTTGATGAACACTTGGATATGTTATTTTCTCTTATTGATAAAGGAAAGTGTTTGATGAAAATGGGGGTTTCATGCTAAGTCAGTCCCTCTATCTTCAGGTAGACAGGGTATTTGCTCAATAATGTGTAAAGCTTACCTTGTTTCAAAATCAGAAGTCAACATGAAGGCATTGTCCATTCCTTTAATTTTTCAGTGGCATGTTTATTTCCCAAGTTAATGAAGCTGCCATATTACTCTGCAAATTGTTTTAGCAGATATGGATAATTTAGGCCTTATGATTTGTAAGTCAAAGTTATTTTCACATAAAGAAATCGTTGTTGATATGGCACTGGTTGTCTTCCTTCCCTTTTGTTCTAATGTCTTCTCTCTCAATTTAACAATCTTCCTTGATTGAAAGAGTTGTGGGTACATATGATCCCTGACGATCATTCAGTTCAATATTTGATGGCCTTGAAGCTCCTAAACCCAATTTCATGTTGTTCTTACCTGTACAATAAAAATGGTCCCATACCAATCACTATTTCTTTGACAACGACAGTGTAAACACAAGAATTAGCATAGAGAAAATGTCTTAAATTCAAGATATTAAAAGGAATGAATGCAAGGTTTTAGAGACAATTCAGATCGATCCAAAGAAAGATGCAGGAAAATGTAATATTTTCAAAGGAAAATGGATCATGGCCCAAAAGGGCCTCTATACAGAGGCAAGACATATCATATATTCAATGGATAGTTGCTCTGACATGGAATACTTGTAACAGAGATGGAAACCAAATGGTTGCACCCTGCCTTGTTTCAATTTTAACATCATTCTTAGAATTCGTAAGAATTTGTGCACAATTCTGCAGCACAACAATTATTCGATAGAATGCCGGAAAAGGTTATAAGGTATTTTAAAATCTTAAGCCCAATGCATGCCTTCTCATATAACAATCACATTGTCTAAGATAATTCAGTTTGTCAGATAAATTTTGTATCTTTTGGGTGAATTATGTTAGGGCAGGTAGAATCTGCCATGCATAGCTTCTCTTGAAATCTTATACACGCAGCCTTAAATAACTATGCTCTTCTGACACTGTTTTTGTGAATATCCTAGCAGAGGAACATTTGCACATCTTATCTTGATATAGATAGAGTTCCAGTGTTAAATATCTGCTAACTGATCTGATTGCAGGTTGGAGAGATTAAGGATCAAGATATAGTGTGTCGTGTAAAAAACAATGCAACTCTTATTGGTCCATTGTTTAGAATGGGTGCCACTCAAGTTCATGTTGATCTTCTGACACTGAGTGATACAGATAAGCATGTAAGTAATTGCAAGCATGGATATTACTGTGTTAGTTGCCAATATAGTTATAATTTTTTTAGACAGAGGGTCCATGGTCATGACTGACTGGAATTGTTTTAATGTTGCAATTTCATTTTTAGCACATAGAACTACAATTGGGTAATGTCGAATGGTTTAGTTTTTTGTTGCAATTGATGGGTCAAAATTCACTGTTTTTTCTAGGTTTTCAAGTCAGATATTAATGAATACTAGCCAGGGAAGAGTCATCAATGAATATTTCGGAAATTTAAGAGTTACCTAAATATGGGTTGAGAAAAATGTCTGTGTGAAGCCCAATTGGTGTAGAATTTATGCCAATATTAAGCACGTACAAATTTTGTAGGTTGCATGGGCATAGATTCTCACTGATTTCAGAGATTATTCTTTTCCCTTCGGCATTATTTGCCTTTCACACAGTTTGCTTTGCTTTGTTTAGTTGTGTGTTGGTAATGAAATTGTGTTTTGCAGTCAGCAAAAGTCTTGAAAGTTGTCTATCAACTGGAAAAAATATCAGAAGCAAACTGTGACAGCATTCACAGAAATAAATAGCCATCAGATCATATATCCGACATTAACTTATCAAGAAAGAAGGTTCATAACATATACAGTTTCCACAGAAATGGCAGTACTCTTCTATTACTTTGCTTCAAGGATAGGGCATTGTTTAATGAAATCCATTGAATTAACATATGAATTTAGGGTATCATGGTTCAGAACAACATAATGTTCAAATGTGAAGCCAATGAAATTATATAAGATTACCCTGCTCCTTTCTTACTAATTTTCTCGTTATAAACTAGCCATTTGGAACTTTGATGTTACACATTCAAATTCTAGTATCATCCACCTGTTTAATTCTCACCTTGGGGCATCTGCAATATTTGACGACATAATGCCATTAGAAGCACATAGTTTGTTTGACTACCTGTCCACTAGTTAGTTTGTCTATGCTCATTATGGTAAATTCGATCTTACACCTTGAACATGCTTTACTTGTAGTTTACTAAATCCAATGGCTGATTTTTTGGGTATCCGACACTTGATTAATTCTCACCTCGGGAAATCTTTGACAAGATAATGCCCTCTAGAAGCTTATAGAATCCAATTTTTAACATATTTTCACTCTTTTTATCACTAGGAGTGCTTAATTCAAACAATGGTGAGACCATTTGGATGTTAGAAACCTAATGCTAATTTTCTATTTGTCCCCAACCTAATGAATATTAATATTGGTGATAGCATATCTTTAAAATGAACATATTAAGTTAATTTCCCTTATATAAAGGTCTTCCTTATTTATTCATAATCTTTGAATTTAAATTACATCATTGTTCTCATCCTTTGTCAAATGTTCATCAAGCAATGTCAGAAGACAATATTGGCATCCATCAAGGACCTTAGGATAAACCTTATAAACTGAAAGCATGCAGTCTGTAACTAACATGAAATCAAAGTGTCAAATAAATTAATTTTTGTATTTGCTAATTGTGGTAACCCTCCCTCTTCAAATATTAGATAGTTCAAGCTTTGATCTCATGAAATAAATGTAACCTTACAAATTGCAGGGCACTAGTCTATTTTTGTGCTAAAGTTTATTGTGCATCATGTGATTTGATTATGACAAGGTTTGTAATTTGATTTATTTATGTTGTTTGTACTTTGAAGGTTATTGCATCTTGGGGAGTTCGCAACAACATTGACTTTCTTTCTTTGTCTTATACACGACATGCTGAAGACATTATACAAGTAAGAAATATGACATAAAATCTACATTCTTGCTCATGTTCTGAGCTTGTGATGTTACTTCTAGCAACTATGATGGATCTCACATAAAATTTTCTGTCAAGATGTTTTTCTAGAAACAAGTTATAGCAACACCGTCCATGCTTTTCAACAGATTGTGCGCCAAGAGGGCATCCATGCCCTCTTCAGAGGAGTAACAACTAATATTATTTTAAGAGTAGTAAGAGCTGGAGTTCTTGCACTATATGATCAGCTTCAGTGACTAGTTCTGAGTAAGTCGAACATGTCAATATTGATATGTAGCGGATGCATGAACAGTGTTTGACAAAATGCCTGAACGGGATGTGGTGTCATGGAATACTATGATTGTTGGATATACTAAAAATGGGTATTGTCAGGAGGCATTAAGGCTTTATGGCTAGATGCAATGGACAGCTATAGAGGCGGATCATGTTACCTTTTCCAGTGTACTTGGTGCGTGTGCTGGCCCAGAAGCTCCGCAGCAAGGAAACGAAGTGCATGGCCATGTAATTAGAAATGGGTTTGACCTAGAGGACCCCATAGGGAATGCTCTTCTTACTATGTTATGAATGTCCTAGCTTCTACGCATGTTTATCATTCCCTACATTAGTGTTCCTTGGCCTTGATTTATACTATATTGGAAAAGGTTATGAGATATTTTACAATCTCAAGCCCAATGCACGCCTTCTCATGTAGCAATCACATTGTCCAAGATAAATCAGTTTGTCAGATAAATTTTGTATCTTTTGGGTGAACTATGTCAGGGCAGTTAGAACCTGCCATGCATATCTTCTCTTGAAATCTTCTACACATAACCTTAAATAATTATGCTCGAAATACCATCTATATCAATGAAATATGATCACATGACGTGTCACCATTGGCATACCACCCAACAACACTGCATTATGCAAATTTCTAGCAATACTATACTCAATGTAACCCCTATTCGACATTTTTTGTAAAATTATGGCCGATATGAAGAAATGAATCAGGTAGAAATTCAATCTGTCTTATGAAAATGTCACTAACTATCCAGGTATGTTTTTGCTATGTATGCACCCTAGATTACACCGATGCTATGTATGCACCCTAGATTAGACATCAAATATTTTACTAATCCCCTCTGGTTTTGCATTTTTCCATTTTTCTCTATCAAACATATGCTTGTCACAAAAGGCAAGTAATTGCTTATGCTTGCAGTCACACTATTTTTTATGAGACGATTTGCAATTAGCATTACAATAATTAGTGCAAGAACAGAGTCCATTCGAGAAACAATGGAAACAATTTGCATCTCTCACAACAATTCCCTTCCCGGTGATCATCAGAATGAGCTTTGTGGCATTGTGGCAACGCCCTCAAACGCGAAGGTTCTTGGTAATATGAATAGATGATCTATCCATTTGTTGATGATAAAAAATAAACACTGGTAAAGAGACAAAATTGCATAAAAATTTGACTTCTTTCTTCTATGCTGTTGTTTCTTATGTCATTTGCATAAAATTTTGACTTCTTTCTTCTATGCTATTGTTTTTTATATCATTGCCTTACGACGTTTCCTTTGCAACATGTGGTGCAAATGCTAGTTTATTCAAAGTCGAACGAGTTTTCCATGTTGCAAAAGAAAGAAACGAAAACAGTTTGACAACGCAAACGTAATAAATTTTGTTCTTACAAAAACTAAATATTGGGAGTGTGATGATGCCTTTTCTATTTTTTAACAAAACAGTCCGAGGAGTATGCATTTAAAATGGGGAAATGCATATATATTTTTTAAAAATAATTAAATTTAAATTTTATAATGGGAAATGCATATATATTTTTAAAAAATAATTAAATTTAAATTTTATAAATTTATAATAATTAAATTAAAATATAGTAATTGTTGTTGAGAGAAATTCTCAAGTTTAATATGGAAGAGTTATTGTATTATCTTATCTTATTCTATAAAAGTTTTGACTCCATCAAATTACATAAAAATTAAAAGTAAAATTAAGAATTATAATTATACTCATAACTATAATTATGATTATGATTATAATCATAATTAATTATAATTAATAATTAAACTAGCTTAGATCCGTCTTAATTCCCGATCTACCAAGCACCAAGATAGCGATAGAAATTGAGAGATAAGCAAAGAGAGATTGTGCACACTCAAATCACACTATGATTTATTCATCACAACGTTTACATATATATAGGACATAACGCACTAACTTCGATACATCTAGATCATGACTCCAACTCATTACATAGGAATCAACAACTTCTAGACTTGGGCATAGGGACTCATCTTGAAAACTATACATGACATGGAAGCATTACTTCCAACACCCTCCCTTAATGCTTACATGGAAAACACACATTACAACAACAATATGATATTTGTCTGACCGATTTTTATCAACACTCACATCCACTCTAGAATCTCACAAACATTGCTCTTTCTTCACCACCACATCTTCGAGTTGTCACTTGACCTCCATTTAAAACATAACTTCCTCTAACCATCATTGATGAACTTTGTACAATTGACGCTTCTTGATTACCTCGAAGAATATTAACCTAGATACTGAATATCTCTATGGACATGCTTCCATCCTAGTAGTATGCATCAACATACATACTTCTAGTTATATAGGTAAGTTGTATATGTACTGAGTTTATCCAATAGTCCATCATACCACGAACCTTTTTGACATATACACTTTCATACATATGAAGAAGACATATAGTTAATGTTCTTGAAGCACCGAAGAATGACAAGACACATTAGCATATAACATGATCAACATAACCAAGTCAATGACGTGTTCTCTCGACACCAAAGAAGGTTGAGAACCATCAACTTGAAGAATGTTTTTATGTTTATTAATTGGTCTTTCAATTTAAACCAATATAAAATACAAACAAACTAAGCAACTCCAAACATAAACAAAGTAAACAATATCAATGTATGTTCACTCTAATGGGCCTAGTTTCCCAATAATGCACCCACTAAACTATTAACATATCATGTATCACAAATTAAAATATCATGGCTGGATTCCAATTCCTTGGAGAATAGAATTCATGCAGCTAAGGTTGCATCAAATGTCAATTTTTGTAGTCTAAAATTTGATTTCTTTTCACGTTAAATCAAAGGTGCATCATATAGCAGGGCTTTCCTCCCATGCATGCCAATTCCATCCATCATATTGATCTGTGCTCATGTTTCGACTTTAAAGGGAAGCTGACAACCCTACAATCGATTGAAACACGAATCTTCTTTATTTTCCATCGACGTGTCTGCTCGAAATTTTCTTAACTTATTCATAAAGAAACAGAATCCAAGTGCCATAGTTGAAGCAAAATACATGGATGAACCGTTACTTAAATATGTAAGACCGGGCTGATCTTCAGAGGAGTCAAGAACATTGTTGAAATATTGGTCGTTCCAAACACTATTGTGCCAATATGTGGTGTCATTATTCCACATCAGCACGAATAGGACGACTCTGTTTGGATCCATCTGCAGGTTGAAGGGTCTAGGACTCGGGTCCCAAGGGCTCCTCCATGCCAACAACCTCTGGCTTTTAGTAACCTTCATGCCACACAATTATAACGTGTTCATGAGTCTAGTCCAACTTTGAATGCTACCATTGATTAATGCAGGAGTGGTTGTCACCATTGAGTACTGCAAGATCTCGATTTGTTCCCATGCTTTGGATATGAGATGTTAGAAACGTCATGGGCGCCTGCATTAAAACCTCCACTAGCTATGGGAGCATTCTTTTCAGGAACACTGAAGGAGTTAAGATCTGGGGAGTTAGTAAATCTCATTCTCCCCTCATTAATTGTGAGCACTGCTTTCATGGATTGGTACATAAGTAGAGGAAACATAAGCAACACAAGTAGTATGAAAGACAACATTGCACAATGGCTCAAGATCCGATCGTGGCTCATTGTTTGTTGCATACAGATCGAAAAACAACCACACATCTATATAACCCAACACAAATTTACCTCTACTTTACCAAGCCTGAAATCCAATCTAGCTCAAACACAGTGAATAGATCTACATAATAAAATTGACTCACACAAACCCTCGACACAACACACTATCTTACTCTATCTATTTACCTATAAGTAATCTTAAGGCTCTCTCACATTTTCCTGACCCTCCCTTGAGGGAGTCAAGTACCTTAATTGATACCATGATAGAAATTAAGAGACGAGAAAAGAGAGATTGTGCACACACAAATCACACTATGATTTATTTTCATCACAATAGTTACATATACTTAGGACATAACACACTAACTTTGACACATCTAGATCATGACTCCAACTCATTACATAGGAATCAACAGCTTTTAGATTGATGCCTAGGGACTCACAGTGACAACTATACATGACATGGAAGCATTACTTCCAACAAAGAGATCAAATCTCAATAAGTTACCTCTTTTAGAGTGAAAATGGATTTGAGGTATTCTTTCACTTGCTTGAATTAAAACAAATCACATAATCTCCAATCTCACTATGCTAAGGGTTGAAGTTGGTTGGAACTCCCTCTTAGTGCTTCGTAGATCCCAGGTTAAGATGGATCTAGTCTAGTTTAAAAGGTTTTTTGACATTGATAGACATTCTCCAACAGTATGGAAGACATGTTGTAATGTCCTGTCTTGTTATGTAAACAGTTTGAATTAGTCAAATTACATAAAAATAAAATGAAATAAAATAAAATAAAAATAAAATTAATTATTAAAATAAAATTGAGATAAAATAGTCAATTTTCCTTTGACGGTTTTTGAGCTCAACCCATGGTTTTTCCAATGATATTGTTATGTAAGAAGTAATATATATATTATCCCCAAGTGTTAGTTCAATTGATCTAGAGCTAGACATGAAGTTCTTTGATAAGGCAATGATCTGAACTTAAACAGGAACACAACAAATTACAGATATAACCATAAATATAGAGATGCAATAGAAATAACACTTCATTTTATTAATATCAAACACTGAAATATGCTTACAAACAGAATGCAAAAAATACTAGCTCAGGCGATGGTAGCTTATCTCTGAGAAAATATATGGCGGCTACATGCCTCTGAACTAAGTTACAATGAGGCTCAAGGGCCTTTTTATTATTTAACAATAAAAGAAAACCCTAACCCGAGGAGATGTAACACCAAGAGTTTATGGGCCCCGTTGGGGTTAGTTGGGCAACCAGCTTCCTAGGGTCGTAACTTGGTCATATTATCTCTGTTTGACACGTATGATACCTCGTTGGAAAGATCTCTTTGATGACTACAAAAATTGGTGTGATTTCCATAGGAATCACTAAGTAATGTTTCCAAAAAAACGTTTTTTAGGGCCTAAAAAAGGCTCTAGAAGTTCAGGACCCGAAAAATTGCCAAAAATAGTAAACTGTGCTACAGGTAAGGAAACTGAAAAACTGAAAGAGATAGTGGTGGGGGTCCAAGGGGGATAGGCAGGTGGCCACCAATATCCACCTATATCAGGCAACATAATAACCGAAGATGAGTTACCAATGTTTTGGAACTAATGGTATGGGGAAGCCTACACTTAGGTTGAAGACACATTGTTCGACATGGATGATATAAAAGTTTATTATTCCCATGATTTGAATGAATATTGCCAAATTTAGATGGAGCTAGTTGTTGTGGAAACATAAGAGGGTTGGGGGGAAGGCTTGGATGTGGTCTCGGGAAAAGTGTTCTTCTCTCCCACAACATCATCATTCTGTAAGCCATTTTTCTTTGGTTCAATGGATGACCCAAGTCTTGATTCTTTCCTTCATTCTCATCCCCTTAGTTGTTTGGATTTTGGTCACTGGTAGGAGATGGGGCTTGCAGTTTAAATTGGGATCTTATAGAGGGTTTAAATGGGGTTTAAATCAAGCCTCTATAAAAAAATTTGAATGATCTAAAATTAAGCTTTTACCTCATTTTAAAATTCTGAACTTTATTAGAATTTTTGTTATCATGTCAGGTAAAAACCTGATTAAATTTAATATTAATTTTAAAAGAATATTATTACTATCATTAAATTAAATGAAGATATGATATTAATATAAAAAAAATTAATATATTTTAATGTTAATATTAAATTTATTAATTTTGGATTAATATAATATTATTAAATTTAATAAATATAAAATTAATTATATTGTAAGATATACTAGCATAACCACTTTAATAAATGTGGTGGATAAACACCATAGGTGTCAAGAAAAGAGATTAACACAAAAAGAGTCATACAAGTTGACTCAATATGTTAATTTTATTTAACCTATTTTTTTTTTTTTTAAATCTAACATAATAAAATATATAATATTTTAAAATCCTAAAGTAATAATAACCTAAAGCTACCTTTAAAGAAATAAAACCTATATAGTTTTAATTGGAATACATGAAGCACTCTATGTATCTTTGATGGAGGTAGCAGGAACATTCATATTTTGGAAAATTTTAGATAATATTTCCATGGAAAATTATCATTTTCCCTCCAGGTGAATGTACAACACACATTTGAAATCTTGCATTTTAAATATGTATTATATAAAAAAATTAAATTGTTCTACGACATTAAAAAAAAAGTATTTAAACATAATATTTCAATTGTCATATTTAAAAAAATTTGAAACTTAAAGAGAGAGAGAGAGTGGGAGAGAAGCGTAAGAGAGAGGGGGGGACACAAAGATTAAGAGAGGGAGAGTAGGAGAGAGTCTCCGAGAAACAGAGGGAGGTCGAGAGATGGATTTGGAGGAAAAGATAGGGAAGGAAGAAGTTCAAGACATATAGAGAGAGAGGTGGAGAGAGAAAGAGAGGGAGTGACAAGGGAGAGATAGAGATAGAGTGTGTATGTTTGGGGGTGATATAGAAATATAAAGAAGGAAATATGGAGAGAAGGGGGACAGAGAATGAGAGAGGGAGGGAGATAGTCAACAGAGTTGCAGGATGAAGCGAGAGAGAGAGAGAGAGAGAGAGAGAGAGAGAGAGAGAGTGACATCTGGGAGATGTAGAGAGAATTGGGAGAGAAAGGAGGAGAGAGAGGACTTGAGAGAGAGGGAGAGAGAAATATGGAGTTGGAGGGGGAGAGACAGGGAGGTAAGAAAAAAACATATAGAGAGAGAGGTGGAGAGAGAAAGAGGGAGTAGCAAGGGAGATGGAGAAAGAGGGATGGAGTGAAAAGGGAGATGGAGAGAGAGGGAGAGAGGAGAGTAGGATGCAAGAAATATAGAAGGTGAGAAAGAGGGAGAGAAGGGGAAGAGAGAGAGAGGGATAGAGGGAGAGGGAGGGAGGCATATATATATATATGGATATGTTTAAACAATGTGTATGTTTGCGGGGTGATATAGAGAGATGAAGAAAGAGAGACAAAGGGAGATATAGATATAGATGGAAGGGGGAGAGAGCGAAGAAGAGAGAGATAGAGGGAGGGAGGGATAGATAGGTATATATGAAGGTGGAGAGTGTGTGTTTCTCGTGGGGTGAGATAGAGAGACAAAGAAGGAGAGATGGAGCGAAATAGCGATATAGATGGAGGGGAGAGAGAAAGGGAAGAAAATTGCTTGCACTAGATGCATTGATTTTTTATGTATGTGGATATTGGTGGCCACCCATCTATTCCACCTATACCTCCATTTAGTTTCATTATTTTCCTTCATTATAACAACATTTACTATTTTTAGCAGTTTTTTGGGCCTTGAAATTCTGGAGTTGTTTTGACCCCTTAAACGACATTTTTTTGAGGTCCGCAGTAGGCCCATGGCCATAGGCAAAGGTTTGTTGCAAATATTGTAGTAATCAGACAAATATTTCCAACAAGGTATTGTACGTGCCAAACGGAGATCATATGACCAAGTTACGACCCCAGGAAGTTGGCTGCCCAGCTAACTGCAACGGGACCCACAAACTCTTGGTGTTCCATCTCCTAGGGTTAGCGTTTTGGTTTTTTAGGGTTTTCTTTGTTGTTCAATAATAAAAAGGCCCTTGAGCCTCATTGTAACACATTTTAGAGGAATGTAGCTGCCACATCTCTTCTCAAAGATAAGCTACCATCGCTTGAGCTGGTTTATTTCCATTATGCTTGTAAGCATCTTTTAGTTCTTTGATATTAATGAAATGAAGATTTATTTCTACTGCATCTATGTGTCTACATTTATATCTGTATTTTGTTGCGTTCCTGCATAAGTCCAGATCAATGGTATTAGAGTGGCCTACTCTTTCTTTGTTTTTCTTTGTATGTCCTCAACAAGGCCAGGGCATAAGGATTTAGGGCTCGAACTGGTTGAACCTTTGTAAGGCCAGCCTCAGAAACCCTAATGACCTCCCATGGAAGAAGAAAAGAAAGATGAGGGAGCAGGAGATCCTTTCAAAATATTGCTTAAGGAATCCCTCGAGCGATAGAGGAACACGATGATGGATACATTTTCCCAGATCCTTCTGTGACTACCCACAGGCGGCACATCTTCATCCAACAACCACTCTAGAGGCGCCACTTCCTTTAAGGTACAAGTCAGCTTTAACATTCCCATATTTTAAGGTGAGATAAATGCAGACACTTTAGATAGATGGTTAAATATGTTGGGAGGATAGTTTTCAATCCATGACTTTTCTAATTGGGAAAATATTACTTTTGCACTCCTCAAAGTCGCCCCCCCCCATGTCAAGGACTAGTGGGAAACCTATTGTGAACAAAAGGACGAGAGAGAACCTTCACTGTTTTTAGCTGCACCCACTTGGAATTCTTTTCGAGACATCATCAAGGAATAATATTACCCTGTGAGGAGCTATGAAGATAAAAAGTTGTGCGATATGGAGGGTGAAAACATGAAGATGGGTTACACTTTTGGACCAAATGTGGCGATGAAATTTCAAGTTTTTCCTATTTTATTGAATTGAAGCCCTCAAAATTCATATAAGAAATGTGAGTTTTGATTCAGAGTAAAAAGACAAATTGTGGATAATTATGTTATTGTCCTAATGATATTTTTTGCAAAAATATTTAATGTCGTATAATATGTCAATTCTCCATTAAATGAAATGCTTTTCCTTGAAAATTTTTTCACATATTAAGAGGTATGTGTGTGTTAACGTCGCATAACTTAGTCTAAAATGTGTGTATATATATATATATATATATATATATATATATATATATATATATATATATATATATATATATATATATATATATATATATATATATATATATATATATATATATATATATATATATATATATATATATATGAGCTATGTTTTTCATATTAAAATTTATTTTTTTATGCAAAAATATATGTTTTTATTATTTTTCAAAGTTAGCGAAGTAATATTTCAATTTCATTTTGCAGATACATGTGTTCACGTAAGGTATTTTTCAACTATTTAAATAAATTGAAAAACAAAAAGTACCATTTTGAAGAGGACTCGTAAATGAAGATAGTGGTATTTTTTGAAAAATTTTCATTGTGTATATTT
The DNA here is from genome assembly GCA_031772625.1 of Pinus tabuliformis. Classification (NCBI taxonomy): domain Eukaryota; kingdom Viridiplantae; phylum Streptophyta; class Pinopsida; order Pinales; family Pinaceae; genus Pinus; species Pinus tabuliformis. The sequence goes on from CM062818.1 coordinate 286,985,676, forward strand.
TACGATATTGATTTTTTATTCAACCTCTTTAAAACAGTTCAAAAAAATTCAGGCATTATTTAAAAAAAAATTAAATGAAAAATATCATATGAATTCAAAACTGTCGAACTCATGTGCCATTGGATAGATGATTCCTTCATGAATCCAACATGATCAACTCCGCCAACTAAGTACAAATTTAGCCCTAAGTCCGCTAGGGTACAAAATGGAGTTGCAGGAAATTTTGTAGAAGGGGTGCTGAAATTGTGGATTTTAGGACTTAAGAGGCTCAATCATGTACTTAAGGTGCTCAATTGAGCGCCTAAATTTCAAATTCAAATAGCTTGATCGAGGGTTTCGTAAACCCTCGATCGATCCATAAATGTGGTTAACAGGGGATTGATTGATTGTTATGACTCAATTGAGCCTCTATAATTGTTTTTTGAATGATCTAAAATTAAATTAAATTAGATTGAAATATTATTATTATTATTAAATGAAAAATGATATTAATATAAAAATAATAATATTAATATATTTTAATGTTAATATTAAATTTATTAATTGCAGGAATTTACAGGGTAAGTTCCTCAGACAGAACACCAAAAGGACACCGCTCACAACCAGATCGCAGATTAATACACTAGTATTTTGACGTGGTTAAAACCCTCAAAGAGGGAAACAGTCCACGGCCTGAGCCAACGTGGCCACTTCAGGCAATTTATTAATAAAAGAATGAAAATTTACATATGTTTCTCTCATTTATGGATTACCCTACAAATGACCCTCCATGCGCTTTAAATAGAATTCATGGACCAATCGGGTGTCAAGCCACGGATCAAGTGTTGGTAATACCGAGGAGAGAATGAACCGTCGGATCACTACATATCGTGACTGTCGGATTGTAAGTTACAAAATGTACAACGGTAAAGAAACACACTTTACCTAACTCTATACCTAACTCTACACTAGACCAAGTTGTACTTAACTATTTCCTATGTGTCGGAATATCCTAACATCCCCCCTTAAGAACAACTTGGGATAGGATTGAAGGATTTACAAATATGACACAATCGGAGAAGGAAGGAGGCACTAGAGCCTATCCCCCCTTAGTGACAACTTCCTGAACTCCAACCATAAATCAAAGTTTAGTGAACTTCGCCTCTGTGAGAGCCTTTGTGAACATGTCTGCAACTTGATCATCTGTTGAACAATATTGCACTTCAAGAACATGGTCGTGAATGAGCTTTCTGAGGAAGTGCATGTGCAGTTCAATGTGTTTTCTGCGATGATGTTGGACTGGATCTTTGCATAGCTGAATGGCACTTTGATTATCACACCAAAGTGTGGTCGGATGCTGCTGCTAAAAGCCAAACTCTGACAGGATCTGACGAAGCCACAAGGCTTCCTTACTAGCTTCTACGGCACCACGATACTCTGCTTCTGCTGATGAAAGAGAAATGGCAACTTGTTTCTTACAATCCCATGTAATAAGTCCTGAACCAAGAGTGAACACATAACCGACAGTAGACTTCCGATCATCAGGGTCACCAGCCCAATCAGAATCAGTGAAACCAACCAATAGAGGAGATGCTTCGGCACTGTAATGAATCCCAAACTGAACTGTACCTCGAACATAACAAAGTATTCTTTTAGCTACTTTCCATTGACTTTCACAGGGGTTTTGCATGAACCGAGCAACAAGGCCAACAGCAAAGGAAAGGTCAGGACGAGTATGAGTTAGATACAAGAGTTTTCCTACAAGTTGATGGTATAATGTAGCATCAACTTCAGGAGAAGTACAAGTGACTGAAAGTTTGACTCCAGACTGAAAGGGAGAAGGGGCTGGATTACAGTCTTCCATGTGAAAATGACGTAGAATATCACAAGCACACTTGGACTAGGAAAGGGAAATACCCTCCTTGGATTGCAAGACTTGAAGACCGAGAAAATAGTGTAAGTGTCCTAAGTCTGTCATTTCAAATTTCCTTTTAAGGCTAGACTTCACATGGTTTATAAGGTTGGGATCACTACCAGTAAGGATAAGATCATCAACATAAAGAACAAGGATGATAAGAGAGTTTCCCAATTTCTTGGTGTAGACAGTATTGTCAGAATGACACCTAGAAAAGCCAGATTCTAAAAGAAAGCTATCCATTTTGGCATACCAAGCCTGAGGAGCTTGCTTGAGACCATAAAGGGATTTCTTAAGTCGAAATACAAGGCTGGAGTCTGTTTGTATGAATCCAATGGGTTGTTTCATATAGATTTCTTCATGCAAGTCCCCATGCAAGAAGGCAGATTTAACATCCATCTGATGGACTTCCCATTTGAAAGAGGAAGCTAGGGAAAGAATAAGGCGGATAGAGTTCATTTTGGCAACAGGGGAGAAGGTTTCGGTGTAGTCAATGCCTTCAACCTGTGAAAAACCTTTAGCAACAAGACGAGCTTTATGTTTATCAACTTTCCCATCTGGTCCATACTTGGTTCTATAAACCCATTTGCATCTGACAAGTTTTCGTCCCTTTGGTAGAGGAACAAGATCCCATGTATCATTTGCCAATAATGAATGATATTCTTCATTCATAGCTGCTTCCCAATCTGGATGGCCTGAAGCCTCTGCAAAGGTGTCAGGATCATAATTTACTGGAGCTTGAGACAGTAAAGAAGAGGCTCTCTCGAACTGAGAACGTGTACGTCGCTGATCTGTAGGATCACCGGCAAGATCACCTGCTGCATCTCGAGTAGCACGAACCCATTTTGGAAGCTCAGGAGCTGAAGGAGGATCCTGAGATGGTGGGGGAGGATTGTCATCCTCACTTTCATCATCTGAAGAAGAAATGTTTTCAAAAGTAGAAGAGATAGGGAGAGGTGGCACAACCGCCGGACTAGGCTCGCAGGCTGATATATTTTCATCAAATTTTACATCTCTTCTAATGATAACATTTTTGGACTTAAATGGAATAAGTCTATAGCCTTTGACATCTTCAGAATATCCAACAAAAGTACATTTTTCACTCTTAGGTTCTAAAGCTTTATGCTTTTCATCTGGAATATGGGCCCACGCTTCACTTCCAAAAACACGAAAGTGACTTACATCTGGTTTGATTGAGCTCCATGCTTCTTCTGGAGTGATATTCTTTAAAGCCTTAGTAGGAGTGTGATTTATTATGTAATTTGCACAGTTAATTGCTTTTGCCCAAAAACTAAGACCAAGTCCTTTAGATTGTAGCATACAATTAGCCATTTCCTTTAAGGTGCGATTCTTCCTTTCAGCTACACCATTTTGTTGTGGAGTATATGGAACAGTATGTTGCATTTGAATTCCATTCTCAGTGCAATAGTTGATGAATGTGTTTTTAACATATTCTCCGCCATTATCAGATCTTAACTTAAGAATTTGATGTCCAGATTGTTTTTCAACAAAGGCCTTGAAGGCCAAAAAAGTGTTAAATACTTCACTCTTGAGTTTTAAGAAGTATACCCAAGTGCGTCTGGAGAAATCATCAATGAAAGTTAAGAAATACTTGCAGCCAGAGAATGACACAACTGGAAGTGGACCACATAAATCACTATGCACAAGCTGTAAAGGGGCTGAGGCGTGCCAAGAGGCACGTTTTTCAAAACTCTCCCGATGATGTTTTCCGAGTACACATCCAGAACAAACACCATCTCTGCAAGATACCATAGGAAGACCTGTCTGTTATAGACATTTTTGTGCCTTACAGCATGAAGCATGAAATGTCCATAATCTAAGGGATCCAAAGTCCCTAAACATGTTGTTCCTACCCCTAGAGGAACAAGGTCAGCAAACCACAGCACTAAATATCAGTTCTCCACCTGAAAACACTCAAAAACAAGGCAATTCTGGATCATGTCAACTGCTCCACTGAGCATCTGCGCTAAATGTCAAGAGCTCCACTGTCTACCTGCGCTGAATGTCAACTGCAAAGAAGGCTACCTACGCTGGGCGAGTTGGGGCATGTGGCACAGTCATTCCTCAAGGTGTCAATGCCCAGGAAGCTTCCAAAATGACACTTGGATCAGGGAATTCGACTGGTGATGAGTAAGAGGGTCTAGATCTCCAAGTGGAAGCAAGAACCTCCAAGTGGAATCAAGAACTGAAGAATAACTGAAGTGAGAAAGGACACTAGTCAGCTCTCAAGCTGACTCATCCTTTCTCCAAAACTCCTATATATAGAGCTCTCTCATGAGGTCTAAAGAGGCAGGAATTTTGTGAATGTAAGGAAGTGCTGTTGGTTTGAGTATAGAACTATTGGGTGATTTTCTTTGAAGGAGGTGAAGAGGATATTTCTTTCTGCTGGGAGGTGATGCTGGATTGGGCCTCTTATGGTTGTATCACTTCCTGAACTTTACTTCTTCCATTAATAAAGCATTTGAGGTTCTTCTATATGCATGTGTTCAATGATGTATTGTTATGCTTGTGTATTTGATTTATTCTAATCCTTAAATCAATTATGAATGTATGCTTCTTGTAGTTTCCCTCTCTTCTCATTTTGCAGGATCTTGGTGTAGCTGGACCAGTGAAAGAGCAAGGAGCTGGGAGCAAGCAGCAAGGAGAGAAGATTGGATCAATCATTAGCGGAAGACATCGGTTAGTGGATCTCTCTCTCCCCTCTTTTACATCTCATAAAGAAGTAATCTCAAATAGCTTTTCTTTGATTGTTGCTGAGGTACTATCACCCTTAGAGTGGGATAGGGTCATTCCGTATTGGATACTTTTCCCAACAACAAATTGGCGACTCCGCTGGGGATCGTATCTTGTTGGTTGTTTGTGTTTTTGCTATTCATTTCCTAAACACAGGGAGTACCGAATCGAACTGCATTTGGATCTTTCAAATGCAAAGTAGAGGGCAGCTACTCTAGCTCAGTTTCTGGGCATGTTTATGATTTGAAGAGCTGATCCACAAGGACTCTGAACAGCTCTTAGTGATAGCTTTTCATCCTCCTTTTCATCCTTTAGTGTGTACTTGATTGATAGCTTCTGATTTGGCCAAAAACTGTGAATTTTTGAGCAATTTGTAACCCGGAAACTAAGAAAAACGAAAGTTTATCTCTTCATTGCAGGCACTGTGAAGGCAGTCTGCATTTCATCGCAGGTCCCGAAGGGGCTACCTGCGCTGAATGTCAAACTGACAGTGTACTACCTGCGCTGAACCAGTTTTGCCTTGTGCTACTGAGTTTCCCTGCTGTTTATTGCCCTGTTTTCATCCTTGTTTTTGCAGCCTGTTATCAGTCAATGTACCTATCTGAAACCAACTTTCCTTGCCACTATTCCGCCTCGGTTGTATAAAGAAACTGTATTTGTTCTTTGTGTATTTCTTATGCCATTTGCAGTTTCCCATAACGAAAAGTGAACTAGTCTTGCTGTGGCCTCTTAGATCTAGACCTGTGATAAGTGTCGTTTTGATCTTAAGAGTTAGTTTGTTTGCTGTTCATAGCTGATTAAGCTTTTGCTTTCGTCATATGGTTTGAATTTATGTATTTCTAGTGTTGAAACAAGTAAATCTTAAGGTGTCTTTTGATTTTGGACAAAAGCTTGTTTGCTTCCACTTGAAATTGAATTCAAAATTATACAACAGCTTTCTTTTTGTATTACATCAACATTAAGAAAGAGAAAAGAAATACTTGCATTGTGCATTTTGCATTTGATAAGTTTGCTTGTTGATTTAGGAAAAAGTGCATTAGTGTGTGCTCTTTGATCTGTGTGAAAAGATGATGTCTTTCTTTTCCCTCAGTAGTTAAGATTTTCATAAGTCAAAAAGATTGAAAAAGCTTGCTTCTCATCTTAGACTGCATTTAGGAATTTGTATCATACATCTCGTGGTGAACCTTGAAAGGCAAACTTTAAAAAGATCAACTTAAAATATATTGAATGAACCTAACAACGCTTTGAAACATAACGCAAACACATAGAGGTCTAAGCTAGAGACGTGTTCCGGCGTCGTTAAACGTAGTGACTTTCGATCTCGAAGAAGGTGGGTGATTCCTCCTGAGAGTCGGTGGCACAAATACGGACTTGTGCTCCCACGTACTGTCGCGTATATATTGGGAGACCCCTATAGGCATATATCTTTTATCCTTAGGAAGCCGTGTCGGCCGCCCTACTAATCGCAATGCAGTGAACACAACATTCACGAAGATCGACCACCCGTACCGTAAAACGTATTCTGTGGTTTTGCGAAAGGTTTGGCACACCCTCTGCCTAGATCTCCAGAGCAGTTTCTTTTGGCCTTTTTCAAACTCTATAACTGAAAAAGTCCGTCTGAGCATTTGTCACTTCCGGCTCATTAAAACATCGAAGGAGACTAGAGTCATCTTTAGCTTTTTCTCGACTCTTAAAAAGTGAAAAAGCAAGTTGTGTCTAAAAGCGTCTAATAAAATTCATTCAATTCGGAAACAAAATTTCCCCTTTTAATATTTTGGTTGATCGAGTAATCCACAATCATGGAAGAAAGTCAATTGAAACCTCGTCGTTCGCGGAGGCTTACGAGTCAACCGTCTTTGTCTCCGAAATCGAAAACAGTACGGACAAAGCGAACTCGTTTAACCGGTTCAAAATCTCCTATAAAAGTTAGAACAAGTGTTCCAACTGCATCTGAGGTTCCAGTTACTCCAAACATTTCTAGAAACCCTGCCTCTATAGAAGAAGTTCAACAGCCACAGAAGGACAGTAATACTGATCCTAGTCTGGGGGCAAATACTTGTATAACTGAACCAGTTCCATCTGTAACCGGTCCAGAGAGTTTTGTTCCTCAAACAACTGTCGCTGTTGAAACAACCACTTCTTCGGCACCAGAAATATATTACGGACCTGACGGTCTTCCTCTTCCACTGGGTTTGATTGCGATAGAGGAAATTACAGAGGATCCGCAAGCAAGTACTCCAACCCGTTTTGGAGTCGGGGTCACTCTATTTCCTTCATCAGAAGTTAATCCACCACAAGTGGAGGTTCCTGTAGAATCGCTAGGCAATCTATTGGATAGACTTAAAATGTCTAAACAACCGTCATCATCTAGGACTGTGTCAAACGACAGCAGAAGCCCCTGCCGTCACTCCGACAATGTTTGCCGGCATACCAATTGTCCCGACTAGCTCACAACAACTAGAAGGAGTCCACCAAGGGACTATTTCGACAGTATGGTCTGTTCCAGTTTGTTCATCCGGAGTAATATCCGGCAACTCTTATGTTGAGACTCACCAAATTGATCCATTTGGAGGTCAATCTATGCAATCCAGTCCCCAAGGACAATCAATCCCCTTGAGTTCCAGATTGCTACCGTATGGGGGGCAATATGCCCTTTCATTACCCCCTCCGAGAGGGTACCCATACGTGAGTTCACAACAGTATTCAGGTTATACTGGAATTGCATCAAGTAGTTGGGTACCTATGCTAACTCAACAACCAAGGGTTGTATATTCTATGCAACAGTGTGTACCTATGACGAACATCCCAACCACACCGGCTATTGTAACAGTGTCACAAGTTCAAGCGATACATGTTTCATATCAACCTCAGATTTCTCAGGTTGTAATGCAACAGCCACTTGATCATGGGTCACAACCACAATCGCCAACTGGTGGGGCGACACAGGTCCAAACGGGTACAATTACCCCACACCTTGGTCCAACGGTTAGCATAGCACAACATAACATGGCTTCACAACCATGGCTAGTGCAATACCAACAACCGAAATTCCAGCAGGTGTACCAAGGTTCTGAGCAGCAGATCTTTGCGAATAGTGGACAACCGTATATCCAAAACGGTCAAAACCAACCAATTTACAGTGGTCAAGTCCACCAGCCGTATCAGTTATACCAACATCAATTACATTATGCTGGTATGCAAAGGCCCACTGCTCAAGCGATTCCATCGTACCCTGGTTACGCTTCGCCTAACCTGAATCAACAGTTACCATTCGTGGCAACTTTAGAGTTACCCGATTTACACCGGTTAACCAATGATCCGATTGCTTATGCCCCTTGGTGGCCAGCGATTCCTCATAAACTTCCATCTGACATTCCTAAATTCAATGGAAATCCAGGTGAAGACCCATCGAATCACGTGATGACTTTTCATCTGTGGTGTTCGTCGAACACCCTAAACGACGATTCGATAAGACTTCGCCTTTTTCAGAGGACATTGACAGGTCCAGCGGCTAAATGGTATATTGAATTACCTAGAGCCTCTTTCGACAATTTTAGTTCCCTAGCCACGACTTTCTTAACCCATTTTCAATTACCGATAAGGTATGAAACGGGAACAGAGATATTAACCAACTTCAAGCAGACAACTGCAACTCATATATCTGATCATATACATGAGTGGCGTCGTCGTCGTAGGATGGTGAAAACATACGTTCCCGATCAGCTGTTAGCTGAATGGTTTATAAAGTCGTTACTTCCTGCTATAACGGAAGATGTGGCCAAGGGGGGAGTCATAACAGAGGAGCAAGTTATCGCTCGTGCACAGTATTTGGACTTAGTTTATACTCAGTCCGGCACGCTCTACGACAAAATACCCGACGCCCCTAGACCGGAATTTTCAATTCCTCCCCCTCCTAAATCCAATAGTGACTCTCATGCCGGTGATGGCGTGATTGGCACGGCAAACGCGAAATCGATAAAGGCTTCGTCAAAGAAAACCCGTAAGAATTCGAATCAAAATGCAAAAGAAGAAATTCTTGCTTCGGAAGTAAATGCCGTATCAGCAGATAAGGGCAAAGAAACCAATCAACCAGGAAGCAAGAAGAAGCAAAACAAAGGGAAGAAGAAGAAACAGGGTGAGTCATCTCCTGGAAAAAATTCTTCAAACCCTCCTGGAAAAGGGAAACAAAATTATCCATGTCAAATATGTGATGATGAGGATCATAACACAAAGAATTACCCATTCAAAGCTGAGTTGAAGAGGTTCTTTAAAAGTTCCCAAACCTCAGCTGTGTTAACTGATCCATTTCCCAACCCAAGTCAAAATCTGGTTGATAGTGGAAATGCTTCCCCATCGCAAGTGCTTATGTTGTCGGTTTCAAAACAGTAGAATGATGCTTTGATTTCGACAAGGAACAAAGATTATGGGAATCCTCAGCTGTCGAACGAAAAAGGTAAAGATCAACCAAGTAGTTCGACAACAACTTCGTCAGAAGTTGTAACGCCCATCATCCCTGAATTAACAATAAAACCGCCAAAGGGTGTAGTACACAAGTCGACATTTAATCCTCGCGCCAGAGCGGTGCAACATTATAACATAGTGGAAGATTTGGCACAATCGCCATCCGCTATGTCGACTCTTGATCCTAAGGATTCCAATATTGTATCCTTTGATCACAAGGGATACGATCCTCAGTTACCAGCTCAACTAGCTTTCCTTATTCAAGTGAAAGCCCTCAACAAAACTGGTCACAGAACAATTATTGATGAGGGAGCATCAACATGTATTATGTCGATGAGTTGCTGGAAAACTTTAGGATCTCCAACCTTGTCGCGATCATCGACGACATTAAAAGCTTTCGACGGAAGGACTTATACCCCATACGGTATCCTTAATAACTTGAAAGTTGAACTGGGGGGAAAAACAGTGGAAATTGATGTTGAGGTCATTGATGGAAATCTTGACTACAACATCCTACTGGGTAGACCATGGATTTATGCCATGGCAGCTGTCGTGTCGACTTATTTTAGGAAGATTGCATTCCCATTTGAAGGAGGGATTACGATCGTCGACCAACAGAACTTCCTCCCTAATGGTTCACAAGTTACAGGAAGCATTCCCATGATCCATGAGAGCAACCATTCGCTTCAAGATATCGGAGTAGGATTATTGAAAGACCCCACACTGATGGGAACTTTCGCGCTACCACCTCCTTTTTACACAGGAAATGTACCGTTTGTAGCAACCTGCAACATGATATCTTCCACGAAGGTCGACATGGATCGTGCAATGGTTTTGCCCCCAAGCCCTTTAGAAATATTGTAGCAATCAATGTTTCAAGCATGGGAGGCAGACCCAAATCAACGCTCGTCAAGCGTTTGGGTAGATAGGTCTAGAGAATATGGTACCCCATTAGATCCTTGGTCGAAAGTACATGGGACTGACGAAGGAATCTTACAATCAATGTCGATTGAGGGGGCACCATGGAATGATCACCACCATCGTTCCCTTCTTCCGGAATATGAAGAAGATACTCAAAGTGACCTTTATCACCCTTCAGTTTTTGAATTCCTAACAAATACTGTAAATACGGTGGATTCCGAGCGAAACTTATCCAATATTGAAGAGACTATAACCATAAATATCTCGACTAAAACAAATGTTGTAGAGAATATTTATGTCGGCAAAGGTTGTTCCCCTTCAGAACTGGAAATATATAACGCTCTTTTTCGCAAATTTAGAGATGTCTTTGCTTGGTCATATGATGAAATGCCAGGCATTGACTCGAGTATCGTTGAACATGAAATTAAAATGTATCCTGATGTCAAACCAGTAAGACAACGGCTTCGGCAGGTGCACCCAAAGAAAGCCGCTGCCATTAAGGCAGAACTTGAAAAACTTCTCCATGCTGGATTCATCTACCCGGTTCCTCTAACCGATTGGGTATCGAATATTGTCCCTGTTATGAAGAAACAAGGGACGATTAGAGTGTGTGTCGATTATAGGGATGTAAACCAAGCTTGTCCGAAGGACAACTACCCTACACCCTTCATCGACCAGATAATTGATGAATGCGCCGGATGTGAAATCTTTTCATTTATGGATGGATTTTCCAGGTATAATCAAATAAATATCCGCCCACAGGACCAGTCAAAGACTGCATTTATTTGTCCGTGGGGCACATTCGCTTATCGAAAATTACCCTTTGGTTTAAAGAACGCAGGGGCGACTTTCAGAGGGCAATGAATTATGCCTTCCATGACATCAAGAACATTGTTCAACCTTATCTCGACGACCTTCCGGCTCATTCGCGAAAGCGGACTGATCATCCGCAGCATTTAAGAGCGATATTTCTACGTTGCCGACACTACAAGATAAGACTCAATCCACACAAATGTGTGTTTTGCGTCGGTTCTGGTCGTTTACTTGGCTTTGTAGTCTCTAAAGATGGGATTCGTCTCGACCCCTGTAAGGTTCAGGCAATCATTAATTTGCCTCCACCTTCAAATTTGCTTCAGATTCAGAAACTCCAAGGGAAAGCAAACTTTCTGAGGAGGTTCATTCCAAATTACGCAGAACTTGCTAAAGGTTATACTCATCTTTTGAAAAAGGATGTACCTTTTGTCTGGGACCAGGTGGCGCAAGCTTCCTTTGATGCTTTGAAAGATTGTCTAGTAAAAGCATCATTAATGTACGCCCCAGACTATCAAAGAGATTTTAACCTGTATCTGGCTGCAGCGGATACGACCATTGCGATGGTTTTAGTTCAAGAAGTCGATGGAATTGAACATCCTATCTATTATTTAAGTAAAAACTTAAATGATACAGAAAGTAAATATTCTTATGTTGAAAAACTAGCGCTTGCAGCTGTTCAAGCGATTCAAAGATTTCGACATTATGTCCTCTTTCAGAAAACTACCATCTTGTCAGATTGCAACCCCATGACTTATATACTGTCGCGACAGTTGCTGGGGGGCAAATATTCAAAATGGATAGCGATCCTTCAAGAGTTTGATCTGGAATTTGTAAAATCCAAGTCAAAGAAAGCTCTAGTTTTCGCAGAATTATTGTGCGATCTCCCATCGTTGTCCAACGATGAAACATCAGAAGAGTCAATCGTGGACGAAAGTTTGTTTCTGATATCTGTAAGCGATGAGTGGTATGGAGATATCATAGTTTATCTCCAAACCCAAAAGTTTAGGCCAAACACCTCTCACTCCGAACAAAAACGTATACGATACCAAGCAAAAGACTACATGATCGTCGGTGATACACTTTACCATCGTGGTATCGATACAGTTCTGAGGAGGTGCCTTACCCATGAGGAGGCCGAAAAAGCCCTGAATGAGTGTCATTCAGGCGCGTGTGGGGGCATCAATCTGGATATGCAACAGCACAAAAAATCTTACGAGCAGGATACTTCTGGCCAACCATGTTCAAAGATTGCATAATCGCAGTCAAAAGTTGCCATGCTTGTCAAATTTTTGATAGCAAAACCAGACGACCACCCGCACCTTTACAGCCGATAGTTGCTGTTGGGCCCTTCGCCAAGTGGGGCATCGATTTCATGCAATGTAACCCCACCTCGACCGGGGGGCATGGGTATATTATAGTCGCTGTTGACTATTTTACCAAATGGGCCGAGGCGATGCCTACATTGGATAACACTGGTGAAACAGCTGCCCTTTTCTTTTTCAATCATGTAGTCGCCAGGTTCGGCGTACCACAGGCTATAGTGACAGATCATGGGTCGCATTTTCGCAATCACATGATGGTCGAATTAGCTGCCAAGCTAGGGCTATCTCACGACAGCTCTACCCCATATTATCCGCAAGCCAACGGACAAGTTGAAGCAATCAACAAAGTCCTGAAGCGTATGTTGCAAAGGATGATCGAGGTTCATAAAAGAAGGTGGCACCTAATCCTGTACTCAGCCTTGTGGGCTTACCGAACGTCGGTAAAGAACGCAATCGGGTTCACACCTTTTCAACTGGTGTATGGCCTGGAAGCAGTCTTGCCAATCGAGTGCGAAATTTCGTCGCTTAAACTCGCAATTGATCTCCTCCCCAGAACTTCAGAAGAAGAGGATCGTTTCTTGGAATTAATCCAATTGGATGAAACTCGTCATGATGCCGCTTTGGCTAACGAAGCCCATAAGAAACGAGTCAAGGCTCAGTTCGACAAAAGTGTCAAACCCCGTGTCTTCTTAGAAGGTGATTTGGTCTTGCTTTATGACCAAGAATCCGATAAATTGGGAGCAGGAAAATTCAAATCCTTATGGATGGGCCCCTATATTGTTAAAAAGGTGTTAGCAAAAGGAGCCTACGAGTTAATGGATTATGACGGAATTCCACTGGCGCAGCCCCGTAACGGGCTGTACCTCAAGTGTTACTATGCTTAATAGTAACCTGCATGCTTTTGTTGTATTTTGTTTTTGCTAAAGTATTTGTTCTGGTCGAGTGATCCACCTTTTTCATTTGTTGCAGATGTCGAACCTTCTAGAGACATGTGTTGGATATGCCGACGGAGCGAGTCGTAGTTCGCGGAACCTATCCTCCGCAGCCTGGGCCATTTTTTATCCAAGCAGCGAGTTAGTAAGTTTCAGAGGTGTGTGTATTGGGCAATCAACGAATAACATCGCTGAGTATAGCGCGTTGATAGAACTACTCTCTGATCCCATCACACGTGGCATACGCCGACTAATTGTCAGGCTAGACTCACAGCTCGTAATACTACAACTCAATGGTATATATTCTGTTCGCAATCCAGCTATTTATCGCATGTTCCTAAGGGTTAAGATCTTGGAAAGACGATTTGATTCAATTCAATATCAACATATTTCCAGAAACTTAAACACATTAACTAACTCATTAGCAAATTATGTGTTAGATAGACATTTGCGACATTGATAAAAAGGACGCATCATCAATGATTGTACATATGGATCATATAAATCAACCAGAATAAAACTCGAAAATCAAAATATATATAAGCTGTTTATAGTTCATACATAATGTTCTGTAACCAAGACAAAATTGGTCATATGACCTAAAACTCAAAAAGATGCTAGGGGGCACCCTAGCCTAGTGGTGCTCATGATAGCACGTCACGGCCTGTGCAATCATGCGCAAGAGACGAGTCCATCGTCTAGGCACACCGGTAGTGTGTCGCTGCAGCTGTAAAGGTAACTCATCAATCCTCACATCAGGAATGCCGAGAGTAAGGCTCTCAACCTGCTCCTGCACAGCTGTAAGGGTCTCAGTATCATCAAGGTCGCGAAGAATAGCTCTCCTAGCAGGCTCCACTGCCGGGGCAGCAACTGGCGGTCTCGGACAAACTGCTGGACGGACAGGACCAACATCTGCATGCACCCAAGAGTATGATTAAAAGTCTTGATAGAATAAAGCACAGCAACATTATAAATAAGAACAGTAAACAGTAATATGGTCAAAGAGTTTACCAATAGCGCCCCACTGTTCGCCATCCGGTAGCACCAAATCCGGATCACCTCGGAAATCCATACCCACATATGGATACTCAGAGAAGACCATCTCCTGGCGCTCGAACCACCTGAAGAAGGCATCAGTAAAAGTAATCTGAGGTTGACCAGCATGCCTAGACATGTGATCGACCCACCTCTGCATGCGTGGCTTGGTCAGAGAAGGCAAGTCGAGTATAATGTACTGAGGCTGCATCAGTGGGATTTTCTCCAAGGCGAAGGCAGTCAGAATAGAACCAAATCCAAAGTTCTTCAGCTTCCCGTCCTTCACCTTGGTCAACTGACTTTTCATCTAAACAAGTACTGCATCACACCAGTTGAATACTTTCGGTTGGAGACACTCCAAGGCGTGCTGCATATAAGATCTGTTGGCAACATGTAGAGCTGCGCTACCGGCCATCCTACCAATGGTATACAGAATGAACATGAGAGACCTATCAGTAATCTCACAGATAACAATCTTGCCGTCTCTGCTCGGCTGAGAACCTTCCCTGCAATACTGGTGGACATAATCTCTCACGGAATCGGTCCCCCGGGCCGTACCTGACAAGGAAATGGGGGCACCTCGCCTTGACAATCCAGTCAAGAAGTACATGTCCTCTATGGTCAAGGGAATGGACTTTCCCCTAATCTGGAATACCTGGTTAATAGGATCCCAAGCATCAAGCATGTACTGCAGCAAAGTGATCTGTGCTCTCATGCTAGAGATACGGAAAAACTTCAACAGGCCACAGTTTCGCAGCACGTTCACCGTGACAGGGTCATGGAGGGCAATCATGTCCTCCTCTTCATGTTCTCGTTCTCGCCATGTAAGGGACATTTTGTTCAAATTTCCCTGCAAAACAAACAAGAGAAGTAGTAAGTTCCTGATTTTGATGAAAAACTGGCGAAAATTCATCAAAAAATGAGCTGGAAACTCAGTTTTCTGAGCCCAACGCGGGCAGAAAGTGTCCCACCTGCGCGGAAGGTCAGGCTGCCCTAAGGCAGCTTGACATTCAACGCAGGTTTCGAATGGGGAACCTGCGCTGAAGTTAGGGCGCCCTGGCAAAACCCCCGAGGTTCAGAAAGACTGAAAAACAGGCATAAAACTGGAAAAGGAAACCATGAAAAGAAAGAGCTAGGGTTTAGCTCCTACCTGGTCCAGACGGCGCCGAAAATCGTCCGCAGAATCTCCCAGAATCAGCTGGTGAAAATCAAGAGGAAAGAGGCACCTCCAGAGCTCCAATAAACCAAATGCAAATGAAATGGTAAAATGAGAGGTAAAAACACCTTTTAATGGCTTTTTACGTAGTTCAAAGCAAAATATTAGGGTTATAATCTCATTTTCATGCAAATATTATTCATTTCTAACAAAGTTTGTTGCAGCAATTGAAAATGCAGTACTATCCTTGAAAAGAGAAAAGCTAGTAATGGTAAAAAATCAAAATTTGACCATATAATCGAGCAGTTTTAGCATAAAGTTCATGCTCGTTAAAAAATAAACGCAAGATCCGAGCAGTTTTTACGCGGTCTTCATGCTCATTAAAAAATAAATAAAAGCAGTGAGCAATGTTTCCCCCAGAGTTTAAGCTGATTTTTAAATAAAAAATGAACCTATTCTGGTAAATAACCTCTGTGATCGTAAATTTATCAGCCATAAAAAGCCGTGGTCATGTTTTGCACCTGCCACCTCCACCGTCATTTGGCCGATCGTTCACCTCCATATGATTGTTTACCCATTTTGAGGAACAGCTGCGAAGAGTGATTTCACCTAGCCATCCTTGTGACACTGCCGTGATTGGAAAATTCCAACCTGTACCTGGAATCTGCTGCTATCCCTGTTTATCACTCGTTCCTCAAAAGACGAGTCTTCTTTGAGCTCTTTTCATCTGACTCGTAAAATATGAAAAGTTTGCCGAGTTTTGGCCTTCCAGCTCGTTAAAAGGACCGGAAGAGCTATCCCTCCTCTAGATTTTAATCTTTTTGGACCTGAGGGATTATTACACAAAAAGGTCGAGCGCTTGTTTTATTCGGCTCGTTAAAGTTATCGAAAATTCATCCCTTCTGTATTGTTTTATACTTTTTCGGACTTAAGGGATTAGATGACGAAAAAGGAATTTTGGAGTTAACTTTCTGTACCTTTTCAGACTCTCTAAAAATGAAAAGGACCGAGTTTTCCTTGTCGTTAGACTCGTTAAAATGATTAAATAGCGACAAACTTGTCTTTAGACGAGAACGAGTTTCTCTATCGCTAGGCTCGTTAAAACATAGCGATGGGCTTGCCCGAAGGGTAGGTTATAGAACAAGCATATGTTATCCTCCTCAAGCTTGACAAAAATAAAGAGGTACTGGTCAGAAATGACTGGGGAAAAATTGGGAGAACCTCAAAGCTGTAATGGTAGCGAGTCGCTCTTGAACATGACACTTTTCCTCTGTATTACATCGGGTTGGGTTGTTTCATTCACCGGTCTCATCACCATGGTCTCGCCAAACCATCCACATTTGGGGTAATGCTACCGATCCATCGCATCTGTGTCGTTATATGTTCAAGAGATGTTGTTCAGAAAGAGTCAACCGTGTCCCATCCACTGCCATACATTATCCTTCATCCATCCATGATCGCCACCCTGAATCATATGTCACAGATTGTTTTCACCTCCATTAAAATCATTAGCTCCGTTCCGTGTCACTGATGTGGGATTCATTAAGGCCCTCCTTTGACGGATCGCTCCTTGTTGACATCAGCTCATTATCCAAGGAGTTGATCTAGGAACAACCCCCTCAGTACTTTGAAGCTTGCATGCCTCAATGGCAAGTTTCTCACTTCAGGCGACAGGTATAAATCAATGACCTTCGACCGAAAGATTTTGTGTGGTGTTCGACGCCAAGTCCTTTATTCACACCACGTGAATTGTACTGCAGTACCTTGAGGGTCATTATCATTATCGGTGATTCCTCTTGCGCTTGTTAACGGTTTACATCATTGACCGGTAATCAAGCGATGTCTTTCCATGTTCAACTTCAGCGCAATTCTCACATGGATCGACTTGTACTTAGAGTGAAGATCGAACGAGTTTGAAGACCCCGGATCTAGTTTCATCCATCCGGGCTGCGATATATATTCAGGAAATATAAAGACATTTGGCATGTACATCACTGCAGCAGATGATCATCCTACTCAAAGGATGATAATTTCAGCAGAGAATTATCAGTCTACCATCAGACGATCATCTGTTCTATGTACCAAAATGAATTTATAAAGTTGAGCATGGGAATGCCCGCCTCAGCTAGATCATGAAAGCAGAATGAAAAATAATGTATTGTATTGTATTTTATTACAGGTCACCTCTCAGCGATTGAATGAACTTCGGATCCTCCCGATAAAGCATTTCACCCGATAAACGACCTCATACTTTAGGGGGCAACTGTTATAGACATTTTTGTGCCTTACAGCATGAAGCATGAAATGTCCATAATCTAAGGGATCCAAAGTCCCTAAACATGTTGTTCCTACCCCTAGAGGAACAAGGTCAGCAAACCACAACACTAAATATTAGTTCTCCACCTGAAAACACTCAAAAACAAGGCAATTCTGGATCATGTCAACTGCTCCACTGAGCATCTGTGCTGAATGTCAAGAGCTCCACTGTCTACCTGCGCTGAATGTCAACTGCAAAGAAGGCTACCTGCGCTGGGCGAGTTGGGACATGTGGCACAGTCATTCCTCAAGGTGTCAATGCCCAGGAAGCTTCCAAAATGACACTTGGATCAGGGAATTCGACTGGTGATGAGTAAGAGGGTCTAGGTCTCCAAGTGGAAGCAAGAACCTCCAAGTGGACTCAAGAACTGAAGAATAACTGAAGTGAGAGAGGACACTAGTCAGCTCTCAAGCTGACTCATCCTTTCTCCAAAACTCTTATATATAGAGCTCTCTCATGAGGTCTAAAGAGGCGGGAATTTTGTGAATGTAAGGAAGTGCTGTTGGTTTGAGTATAGAACTATTGGGTGATTTACTTTGAAGGAGGTGAAGAGGAGATTTCTTTCTGCTGGGAGGTGATGCTGGATTGGGCCTCTTATGGTTGTATCACTTCCAGAACTTTACTTCTTCCATTAATAAAGCATTTGAGGTTCTTCTATATGCATGTGTTCAATGATGTATTGTTATGCTTGTGTATTTGATTTATTCTAATCCTTAAATCAATTATGAATGTATGCTTCTTGTAGTTTCCCTCTATTGTCATTTTGCAGGATCTTGGTGTAGCTGGACCAGTGAAAGAGCAAGGAGCTGGGAGCAAGCAGCAAGGAGAGAAGATTGGATCAATCATTAGCGGAAGACATCGGTTAGTGGATCTCTCTCTCCCCTCTTTTACATCTCATAAAGAAGTAATCTCAAATAGCTTTGCTTTGATTGTTGCTGAGGTACTATCACCCTTAGAGTGGGATAGGGTCATTCCATATTGGATACTTTTCCCAACAACACTGTCACCATATTTTCTTTACATAGATGCTGAAGGGAGCGATAGTTTAAGTGACCAAATCGCTCATGCCAAAGTTTGCTCACTTCATCGTTATGAGCAACAAATACTGAGGGAAGATTTGATGACCCAAAGTTGTGAAACTTATACAACCTTGTGGAATCATCAGCAATGCCAGTAGCCAAAATCTGTTTAGGATCTCTTAAGTCCTTGATTACAACATCATGAGGTGAAAATTCAACGATTTTACCTTCACCTGAATGAGTTATCTGATATACAGATAGAAGGTTGCAGGATAAGGTTGGAACACATAATACATCATTAAACTGACCATTGTCTAGATGAACAGTTCCAGTCCCTACAACATTAAGAGATCTATCATCACCAACATATATATTTTTGGTGTTACAATCATTTAAAGAAGAAAACATGGCTTTGTTTTTGGCCTTGTGATAAGAAGCTCCAGAATCAATGAGCCACTCATGAGAATGAGAAGAAGAAGATACATTTAATGCATAGCCAGACCGAGATGCTTGAAAACCACATGCAGAAAGTGCCATTCCTGAAGATGAAGTTGAAGTTGAAGATTGCCCCAAATGGATGTTATGCTTCTTCATTGCTGCTTCCAAGGCTTCGATCTTCTTAAAGCATTTTGATTCTAAGTGGCCATCTCGATTACAAAAATTTCAATGTCTATCAGTCTTCTTCCCTTTGTTTTTATTTGTCTTATCATTTTGTTGAAATGATTTTTCATTTTGGGGCTGAAATTGCTTAGGACCCTTGTTTGGTTTAGGACCATTCTTTTTAGGATATGACTTCTTGGGATTCTTTGAATTTGGTTGCTGCTGGGTGGCTAACGCTTTCTTGGAAGAGTTTCCAAGATTAAGAAGACCAAGGTGTAAGAGTTTTTCTTTTTCTCTTATTAAAGAATCACAAAAAGAGTCAAAGGAAGGGGACTTGTAGTCTGTTCCTTGAGAAATGAAGGCTTCTCTTGTAGAATGGAAGGTGAAAACAAACACAGAGTAGGCTGGTCCCAACTTTGTAGGAATGGAATAGATAAGATTACTATCTTCTTTCTTAACTTTAACACCTTCCAAAAGATATCTAAGGGTCTTGAACTTGGACAAGAAATCTTCAATGCAAGAAAAATTATTAAGGTCCAATGTAAGCAACTCATTTTCAAGTTGATGGGCTCTAATTTCATTTTTAATGCCAAAAACTTTATTGATTTGTTTCATTGCTTCATCAGGAGAATCAATTTCTGCAATATGGAATCTAAGATCTGGAGAAATAGACATCCCTATCAGTCCACGTGCTTGATCTTGCCTATTTTCCCATTTGGCAGCCTTATCTTCATCCTTCGGTTTCTTTTCTTGGCCTGAGGCTATTCTGAAGAGACCTTTAATTTTAAGTAAATCCTCAATGTAAGCCAACCATTGGAAGTAGTTGGTGCTGTCAAGGGTAACTTGGTATTGACTTTCCATTTCAATGGAAACTGAAGCTAAAGATGCTGAAAATAAGTGTTCCAATGGATAGATCTCGAAAAATTAGGCTGGTTTAAAAAAAACGGCTCTGAAAACGACTTCCAGATGAAGAAGTTATGGCTTTTTGAAAAAAAAGTTGTTGAAGTTGTCGACGAAGTGCGGGAATGTGCGGAAATGAAAAAGTCCGCCCCCAAAAAATGGAGACTTGAACCCAAGACCTCTACACTCTTAAAATAGCTTTGAACCAATTGATCTATACAAAAAATTTGAGAGAGAGAGAGAGAGAGAGAGGGGGGGGGGGGGTGCTTTGGGTTGCGTGCTTGCCTTGAGAAAGCTCTTTTTCCCTACAAAACACAAAACACAAAACCAAACACGGACATGCAAAGAAAATGAACCTTATGGCTCGAAGTTAGCTTTAGCCGAAAAACTAAATATTTTCAAAAATGAACCTTGCGGCTCAATGTTAGCTTTGGCTGGAAACTAAATATTTTTCTCAATTTTTCTGATTTTCCGAGATCACCCTAAGGCGCAGGGAAAAGAGCATACGCATGAGAAAAATCCTTCCTTTCTGTTGCTGATTTTCCCAGATCGCACAGAGTCGCAGGGAAAAGAGCATACGCAGAAATGAAAGGTATAGATCCGGTAATAAAAAGGCTAAATAAACCGAAAACGAAATAAACAGAGAGAAAATAACAGTAAACTGCAAATAAACACTGTATACCTCCAGATCTTAAAAATGACGCAGCTAGGGCTACCGGAAACCTTTTCGCGTGAAACGAAAGGGGTTCCTCACTGGAACAGATGCTCCGAACACAACAGAGCAGTCCTCTCGGCCCGAAAGCAGTCAGAAACAATAGATCTAGGAAACGGCAGTCGGATGCAGTTCTACCGGCTTCAGATTTGGATCACCAACGGACGCAGCCCTCAAATAGCTCTGATACCATGTAGGAATTTACAGGGTAAGTTCCTCAGACAGAACACCAAAAGGACACCGCTCACAACCAGATCGCAGATTAATACACCAGTATTTTGATGTGGTTAAAACCCTCAAAGAGGGAAACAGTCCACGGCCTGAGCCAACGCGGCCACTTCAGGAAATTTATTAATAAAAGAATGAAAATTTACATATGTTTCTCTCATGCACGGATTACCCTACAAATGACCCTCCATGCACTTTAAATAGAATTCATGGACCAATCGGGTGTCAAGCCACGGATCAAGTGTCGGTAATACTGAGGAGACAATGAACCGTTGGATCACTACATATCGTGACCGTCGGATTGTAAGTTACAAAATGTACAACGGTAAAGAAACACACTTTACCTAACTCTATACCTAACTCTACACTAGAACAAGTTGTACTTAACTATTTCCTATGTGTCGGAATATCCTAACATTAATTTGGATTAATATAATATTATTAACTTTAATATAATATAAAATTTCTTATATTATAATATATACTAGCATAACCACATTAATAACTATGGTGGATAAACACCATAGGCGTCAACATTAATAAATGTGGTGGATAAACAACATAGGTGTCAACATTAATAAATGTGGTGGATAAACAACATAGGTGTCAACATTAATAAATGTGGTGGATAAACACCATTGGCATCAACAAAAGAGATTAACACAAAAAGAGTCATACAAGCTGACTCAATATGTTAATTTTATTTAACCTATTTTTTTTATAAATCTAACATAATAAAATATCTAATATTTTTAAATTCTTGAAGTAATCATAACCTAACGCTACCTTTAGAGAAATAAAACCTAGATAGTTTCAATAGGAAGACATGAAGCACTCTATGTATCTTTGACGAAGGTAGTAGGAACATTAATGTTTTGGAAAATTTTAGATAATATTTCCATGGAAAATTATCATTTTCCCTCTAGATGATTGTACAACAAACATTTGAGATCTTGAATTTTAAATATGTATTATATAAAAAAATTAAATTGTTGTACAACATAAAATATATATATATATATATATATATATATATATATATATATATATATATATATATATATATATATATATATATATATATATATATATATATATATATATATATATATATATATTTAAACATAATATTTTAATTGTCATACTTAATTTTTTTTAAATATAGAGTGAGAGAGAGTGGGAGAGAAGGGTTAGAGAGAGAGAGGACTTGAGAGGGAGGGAGAGAGAAATATAGAGTTGGATGGTGTGAGAGAGGGAGGTAATAATAAAGACATATAGAGAGAGAAAGGTGGAGAGAGAGAGAGAGAGAGAGAGAGAGAGAGGAGAGTCAGATGGAAGAGAGATTGAAGGTGAAACAGAGGGAGAGAAGGGAAGAGAGATAGAGAGTGAGTGGGAGAGGGGGAGGGAGGGGGAGAGGGGGAGGGAGGGAGAAATAGATAGATATGGAGAAACAATGTGTATGTTTGCAGGGTGATATAGAGAGATGAAGAAAGAGAGACAAAAGGAGATAGAGATATAGATGGAAGGGGAGAGAGGGAAGAAGAGAGAGATAAAGGGAGGGGGGGAGAGATAGGTAGATATGAAGAGAGAGAGCATGTGTTTATGGTTGGGGGGGGTGGGGTGAGATAAAGAGACAAAGAAGGAGAGATGGAGGGAGATATCGATATAGATGGAGGGAGGAGAGAAAGGGAAGAAAATTGCTTGCACTAGATGCATTTATTTTTTATCTAGGTGGATATTGGTGGCTACCCACCTATTCCACTTATACCTCTAGTCATTTTCATTAGTTTCCTTGATTATAGCAACATTTACTATTTTTAGCATTTTTTCAGGCCCTGAACTTCCAGAGATGTTTTGAACCCCTAAATGACATTTTTTGGAGGTGCGCAGTAGGCCCATATGCATAAGCAAGGGCCTGTAGCAAATCTTGTAGTACTCAGATAAATATTTCCAACAAGATATGTATGCGCCAAACAGAGATCATATGACCAAGTTACGACTTCAGTAAGTTGGCTGCCCAACTAACCCCAATAGGGCCCACAAACATTTGGTATTCCATCTCCTCGGGTTAGCATTTTGGTTGTTTAGGGTTTTATTTGTTGTTAAATAATAACAATGTTGTTGAGCCTCATTGTAACACATTTTAGAAGCATGTAGATGTCACATCTCTTCTCAGAGATAAGCTACCATCGCTCATGCTAGTTTATTTCCATTTTGCTTGTAAGCATCTTTTAGTTCTTTGATATTAATGAAATGAAGATTTATTTTTGCTACATCTCTGTGTTTATGTTTTCCCGAGCTAGTTTATTTCCATTTTGCTTGTAATCATCTTTTAGTTCTTTGATATTAATGAAATGAAGATTTATTTCTGCTACATCTCTGTGTTTATGTTTATATCTGTATTCTGTTGCGTTCCTGCATAAGTCTGGATTATTGGTATTAGAGTGGTCTACTCTTTCTCTGTTTTTCTTTGCATGTCCCCAACGAGGTCAAGGTATAAGGAGTTAGGGCTTGAACTGAACCTTTGCAAGACCAGCCTCGCAAACCCCGATGACCTCCCATGGTGGAAGAAATAAAAGATGAGGGAGCAGGAGATCCTTTCAAAATATTACTTGAGGAATCCCTCAAGTGATAGAGGAATGTTATGATGGATAACTTTTCCCAGATCCTTCGGCGACAACCGACATACGACACATCTTCATCCAATAACCACTCTAGAGGTGCCACTCCCTTTAATGTACAAGTCAACTTTAAAATTCCCATATTTTAAGGCCAAATAGATGCAGACACTATAGATAGATGGTTAAATATGTTGGAAGGATATTTTTTGGTTCATGACTTTTCCAATTGGGAAAATATTACTTTTGCACTCATCAAAGTCGCCCCCCATGTGAAGGACTCGTGGGAAACCTACTGTGAACGGAAGGACAAGAGGGAACCTTCATTGTTTTTAGTGCACCCACTTGGAATTCTTTCCAAGATGTCATCAAGGAAAAATATTACCTTGTCAGGAGCTATGAATATAAATACATAAAGTGGACAATGTTGTGGTAGGGAAGGGACCAAGACATGCGAGAGTTCAAAAATAATTTTCATACCCTTCGCACAAAGTTGGGTATCAAGGATTACGAGTGGAATTTGGTACTCAAGTACCATGACTATCTACACAAGTACATCTAGAATTAGATGGAGTGACTTTACATCTCCTTGCTTGGTGCCGCCTATCAAAACACTATCTATATTGAGCATAAATTTAAATAGAAGAAGTGAGACTTTGGATATGTGAATTTGAAGCAAAGAAAAGGTGCCCCCAAGCCACAGAATGAAGGAAAAACCTAAGGAGGGGAAACCCTATATAACTCGCTGAAGCTGCAAGAAAAGAGAAATACAACGAAGACAAAGAAGGACACACAGAAAGGGTGTGAGTTCCATAAGGTCTCCACTCACAACACAAGTGAGTGTTGAGCCAAGTAGTCACTGGTGGCCAAGTTGAAGGCTTGCAAATCAGATTCATGTTCTGACTCTAATTCAGAACCCAACAAGGGGAATGAAAAAGGCAAGAAAATTATTGATACAGAGCCTAGTGCCACCGTTTCCACCACCAAGATCTAAAATATTGAGCATGAAGATCCATAGGAGGGGGAGCGAATCTTTGAGTGATAGAAGTAGGTGTAGGGTTCTCCACTGCAGTTCATTGTCGAAAACGAAAGCCAAAAGAACCTCATTTCACTAGAGGTCATGAAGGGGTTGGGCTTTCCAACCACACCACACCTGCAACCATACACCATGGGGTGGCTTCACCAAGGACGAGATCTCTGTGTCAGCCAATGGTGTCACCTTCCATACAACATCAAGCCTTCACATATGAGGTACTGTGTGATGTTGCTCCTTTTGAAGTTTGTCATGTATTATTAGGCCAACCGTACTTGTGGAAGTTTCATGTTGTGTATGAGTCTAGGCCTCACATTTTTATTATTTCTTTGTGAAATAAGTTATATAGGATACTGGAGGTCGCACCGCCTACCGCCATCTCTTTGATCTCCGTGAAGCAATGCAATAAGATAATTTCCCAGACAGGGAAATTTTTCTTCCTTATGATTCACCGTCAGGGAAAGAAGAAGATTGTGGCCACATCCACAACCTCCAGACGTGGCTCTTTTTCATGGAAACAATAGATGGACAAGCTCATGGAGGAGTACAGGGACATTTTCACCTCACCCATAGGAGTACCCTTGCATTTTCATGTCAAGAACTCCATCAATCTGACCAGAGGCATGCTGCTACCCAACGAACTGATCTACCGATGCTCTGTTCTAGAGAACGATGAAATTAAGAGGAAAATTCAGGAACTTTTATAGAGAGGAAACATTAGGCCAAGTTCATCACCTTGTGGCATCCCGATCATGTTGGTACAGAAGAAAGAATACACTTGGAGACTTTATATTGACTATCAAGCATTGAATAAGATGACTCTCTAGAATATGTATCCAATCCCATGGATTGATGACCTTATGGACCAGCTCAAGGGGCCAAATATTTCAGCAGGATTGATTTGAAGTCCAGATATCACTTGGTGCCAATCAAACCCTCCGATATGTGGAAGATTGCCTTCAAATCCAAGGAGGGCCTTCTCAAATGGTTGGTCATGCCTTTCAGGTTGATGAATTCCCCTGCAACCTTCATGAGGCTTATAAATGAGATCTTGCGACCCTTCAATGACTCATTTGTGGTAGTGTATTTGGATGACATCCTGATCTTCAACCAAATTTTGGAATAAAACCTACACCATATTCGGTAGGTCCTCCAAACCCTGTGACAACACAAGTGTGTGCCAATTTGGAGAAATGAACTTTTGGTATGATCCAGGTTTAATATATGGGGTACATCATTGATGAGTAGGGTGTGCATGTGGTCCCAACCAAGATACAAGTTATTCAATATTGTCCAACCCCAAGCACTCTAACAGAGCTATGCAACTGTTTGGGTCTTGCAAATTTCTACAGCAGGTTCGTGTTGGGTTTCTTTCATATCACTTGGCCTTTGAGTCAAGTCACCAAGGGTAGAGAAAAAGAAATTTTCTTATGGTTTGAATCCCAAAAAAAGGTATTTTCTGAGTTGAAGCATTGCCTCTGCTCTACATCAGTGCTCACATTACCAAACCTGCAACAACCATTTGAGATTGAGACAGATGTCTCAGACTCTGCTATCAGGGTAGTTCTTACTTAGCAAGGGCATCCAGTAACATATCACCTTGAGACACTTTTAGACATAACCCAAAAGTATCCCACCTATGACAAAGAGATGTATTCCATTATGTAGGCTTCTCGATAATTGAAGCATTACATTCTGGGGAAGGACATAATCATCCATACAAACCACTCGCCCTTGTAGTTCATATAGATACAAGGAAAGCTGTGCAATGACCGCCATCATAAATGGTCTACATATATACAATAGTTCCATTTGAACATCAAATACAAGAAGGGAAGAACCAATAATATTGTAGAATGTCTCAGCCTACCACCGGTTATCGCGTTGACCACTGTGCTTGACTCTTTTGGACACGAGACTTCAGGGTGGCCGCATCTTTACAAGTCAAATCCAAAATTCAACAACACATACCATATGCTCCTGGAAGGCAAGCAAGTTATAGATTTTCACCTCCAAGGCAAAATGCTATGCCACCTGGGACACCTTTGTGTTCCTTCAAGCGTGAGTGCCAAGATGATTTGGGAGGTGCACTACAATCGGGTCATTGGGCATTTCAAAGTAGAGAAAATAGTGGTAGTCATGTAGAAATATTTTTATTGGACGATCCTTTGACAAGATTTTTGGAAGTACATCAGATCTTGCACTATCGGTGCTATTGGAAAATTGACAATCAAGAAGTAAGGCCTATATACTCCTCTTCCTACTCCCAGTCTGATTAGGTGCTCAAAATTATGCTCAAAAACCAAAGTTGTTATAAGGGTGTGGAACTTGAATGATTGCGTAGTGCTCATCATCCTGAATCTGACACATCTTGTTTCGCGTGAAACGAACATCATATGCTCCCAAAAATGCCATCTGTTCACTTTGTCAAACAAGGAAAATTTTTGCAGGTGGCTAACTGGGATGCTCACTGGGCATCTGTACCAACTAGGTGGCAAAAGGAATATTCTTAGAATATTTTTTTGAGTTGGGGAAGTCTTATTGGTCCATGTGTTTGGGTTCAGGCCAATTAGGGGGTGACACGTGGCTAAGTCAGAGGCTGCCACGTGTCCTCCTAATGACCAATTAAAATTTTGTTGGCAAGATAGGTCGGAGGCCAGGGTTGACCCTGCGACCTCCCATAGCACAAGGAAATTCTTTTCCACCCCCCTACAAGTTATTACTTAATAGACTATGGTTTTGGGTGTGATTTAAACTTTACTAATCGCTAGGTTGGGGGGCAGGTGGACTTAACCCCCTCGCATGTGAACACTATTCCCCCACTTGCAAATGGTTATGTGACGATCACCGTCATCGCCACCGCCACCATCGGACAAGCGCCTATGTGGTTGCTCCTCAAACTGCCTACAAACAGTTACATTAACCACCAGAGGGAGGGAGCCAGCGTTGGGGCTAGCCCTTGGGCGCATGGCCCCCATATGACCCAAATTTTGGTTCTAAGGCCTCGGCGGTGTTATGCTCCTATACCAATAGATGTCATTTTTCATGATTGACTTGATGAGATCTATAATATGTTCATACCTTTTCTTGTTGCAAAGGTTTCCATATTTTCCAAAACATCAAGAAATTTAAAAAATGTAAAGAGGGTATACCCTAAAAGAAAAATCAAAGGGTGAAAATAATAAAATGGTCAAAAAATGAGAATGAATGAACCCCAAACAAAATAGACCAGGAAAGTGTGCAAGTCTGAATGCCACTACTATTTCATTTTCTGTAATAACCAATTGTGTGCAACTTGTTAATCTTATGCCACAATTGATGAAGAGTCAAACTATTTAAACTTGGCTCATTCATTTTTCAATTTCATGCTATAGAGATAGAGAATAAAATCTGACCAAACTGTTTAATCTTGGCAGATAAGTAGATAGGTAGAGTAAATAAAAGGAGCTCAACAGTTTAAACTGAGCCCTTGGATGTAATAAGGTTAGATTTAGATAGACTTCCATATGTAAAATAAAAAGTGTGATAAGGGTTTGCCAGTCCAGGTGCACCCAAATAAAGAAGAAAAAATGCCAGGTTAAAGTAGGTAGGGTAGGTAGATGGTGCTGCAGAATTAGTTGTGATAAATAATGTCTCTGAAATGTGTTAATTTCCTCTTTTATCACAAGTACAAAGCAGACATTTTACTTGATGCAGTACAAGCAAAACAAGGTTAAATTATTAACTTCCCATCACATTTTCCCCTAAAGATTTCATTAATTCCCCCTGAAGTATTAAAGTCTTTGAAAATCAAAGGGGCTCAGAGCATTTCTCTGACTTTTGGAGGGACCGAACCCTTGGCCCAATGATTTAAAAGCCTAAGTACTTAGACTCATTCATAAATCGTTCATTTCATTTCATAAAGTTTCCTAAGTAAAATCCTATTTTACTTAGGAATAATGCACAATACTTCATAAACCCCCTTTCACTTTAGCCTAAGTTAGAATATATACATGAAATGTTTAACTTGGTGCTTTCTGTTTCATTGTCATATTAACTTTAACTAATAGTATATAACTCCCGAATAAACATTTACCCTTCCCGTATTATTTAACTATATAAATCCCCAAATTATTATATATTCTCACCCCGGTTAAATATAACCATAAATGTTGTTTAAAAGGGATTAGTGGGTTTATTCGAAACTCAATAATAACCTACTTCCCCGCTTCACAAACTGGATTAGTTAACCCTCTTGGTTAACTAATAACCTCCCCTCATCCAATCAAAATCCCCCTCAACACAATTAATTAATGTTTAATTTAGTTGGGCCCGCTACAGTTAATGCTCCGCCATGTCCCACGCCCATCCTCCGTCCAATCAATCCCCTTTGCATCCAACAGTTGACGATGATATAATGTCCCCCTTAGTGATCACGCTTTAACTCGCGATCACCAGGCAGTTTTCCACCTGTACTCTCACCACGCGTCGTTGTGCATATGCTCGCTCGCCCTCGGCCCAAAACCGCCCAGAATCAAAAGCGGTGCAATACAAACCGCTTACCACCCTCCTCAAGCGACAAAGCGTCACATCCTGCTTATGTCATACGCCCGATAAAACCAAAAAATACCCGCAAACCTCAGTTTTGTTAAATAAACGAATAAAGTGGCATTTTCACTATAATACGCTGTGACCCATGCTCCCATGCAAAACAACGTTCGAGTCAATTGTTCTAGTTTCCCAGTCACGATCTGACCTAAAAATTTACAGTGACACGCTCCACAGCCTGTCATCCAACTTGCTAGTGTAGAGTTTACCTCCTAAACGCAGGTATTTATCCATTTTACCCTGCAACCATGTAATTTCAGTTTTCTACTAAAAATTCTACTAGAGAGGGCCAAATTCAAGTCTAAAAATAGTCTGTGTTGTTATAAAAGTCCCCAAACCTACTGTTTGGTCTATTATCCCATCGAAATCCTGAATTCCATTTTGAATCCACAAGAACCAAATATGGAAACCCCTATAGCCCTGAATGTAGCACCATGAACGCTCCTCACAAAGATTTGGATTATCTGTCCCTGGCCGATAAAGATTTTTAGATAAAAGACTTATTAGGTAATGAAAACCACCTTAAGATCTTTTACCAAGCCAGGGACAACTATCTTAATGGCTCTGACATTTTAGGACTGTGGGAATCCAATCTTCCTGTGTACTTCCTCCCTGTAGTTCATGTTTTCCCATATATCATTCATCACTGTTGTGCTAATTATGACCCTGCTCAAAGAGCAGTCATGTCCCCAAGCCAAGGAGTCCTTTTTTCCATAACTGCTGAGTCCATCAATCAAATGTTGCAATTCCATTCCAGTCATGCTCTTACTCCCCTCTCTATGGGATACTTACTTGAAAAAGTTCCCCAATTGTCTCAAGCTGAACTTACTCACATCTGTCAAATGTTCATGGACCCTGAATATCAGCCTAAAGACCCACCTCCTTATCTACAGGTTCTCTATATAGATACAGGAAAGATCACTATTGATATGATAGTCTCAATCATGGGGTTCAACTCCGGAGAGTATGTTGATGAAATAACCTTGGTGTTATTGTCTATTTTTACTCCTGGACAGTCCCCTACTGTTAAATATGATTATTCTTCTTATATTGCCAACAAAATTCATGACCAATTCATAAGATTGGACAATGACGGAGTCTTCAAATACACTACTTTCATATACCATCTTCTATTGTATTACCAGTCAGACAACTTCCCTTTTCTTGTCAAGAAACTTGATACTAGAGGCAATCCAAGGTCTGTCATTTTTTGGAGCCCCATTTTCCATAGATCCCTTGAGACCCCTTACACTTATAATGAGTTCATTGACCTATTTGTACATCCAGCAACCACTCTGTTAACAGGAGTTTCCCCTCCAAGGATCAATGGTGACATGAAGAAAATTCTCCAACTCTCCAAGCAGTACAGGATAGGTGACTGATACCGATATAAGAATCACATAGAAATCAGAATCTATGGATGTGAACTCTGCCCATTTAAGCAACCAAAATATGTCCCAATGAGACTCTTTGCATTGGAATATTTCAAACAAATGATAAATGCCGACCTAATCCATTTTTGTAATGTTAAGAAGAAAGCTCAGCTTGGAATAAAGAACCAGCTAGGCCCTTTTGTCTGCAACACTAGGGAAGCATGGAAAGAAGTAGAAAAAATTCTAAAAGAACAACTTAAGTTACAAAAGAGTTTTGAGTGGAAACCATATGATCCCAACAGTTTTATATGTGATAGGAGAACGAAGAACATGTTGCCCCCTTATATTCATCATAGAATTCCAGAAATTGAAAAATATGCAAATATGGATGACTGGAGGGAAGGTACCCTAGTAGAGCATGATAGTGAGCAGGTCAATATGGAAAATGCTATGAGAGATCTTAGGAAAACCCTTGACTTGGATTTTTTTGGGCAGGTACCATTCAAGTTGTCTCAAAAATCAACAATTAGTACATCCACTGCTGGAACTTCTCAACAACCTCCACATGAAGTCAACATACTAGCCATAGGAACATCCAAAGGAAAGGAAGTAGTGACCACAGAACAACCTACAATGACAGATCAGCCTGGAATTTCCAAAGAACAGGGTTGAGTACCAACTCCTCTAGCTCAAACTAAAGTAGCAGAAAGTCCAATTTTGCAAACTCCTCTAAATGAGGAAAGAAATAAAAAGAGGGACAGGGAAACCACTACCCCCATCAGTGGACCTACAGGACAATTTGGGACAAAGAGGCAAAGACTGAATCCTCTTTCAGAAGAGGAAATTATTGAAGAAACTATAGAAAGACAAGGAGTTGAAAGGATAGTTAGCCAGCAAACCTCCCCATTGGGGAGAACATCCACCAGCTCACAGAGGCAACAACTAGAAAGACAACATAGTGCAAAAGTGTCATCCACTAGGCCACAAAGTAAAGAGGCCTTGGATATCAAGAAGACATTCACAGAAATAAAAGCAAAAAATGATCTAGTAAGACTTCAAATTTACAATCAGTATTTGAGACTAGCCCCCACAAACCAGCAGAGATTGATGTCAGCCTATGACATTCAAGAAGGCAAGATGATAAGGAGCTACTTCAAGCCAAAGGTTCAACAACCTCAAACAACATCAGATCATATCAGAACAAATCTGGAAGTCTTGGCTAAGGATATTAATCCTTTGGATCAGATTAAACTTCACAAGCAAACTAGAGAAATGGCCTATTCTACCTTAACCAGTAAAGCATTGATGACTCACAGGCTACAAAATTCCATGGATAATACAACTGCCCAGCTGAACTTAGAAAAGGCCTCCTCCCTGGCTAAGGATGATAGAATAAAATCATTAGAAGAAATCATCATTGGATTGGGACATGATCTCAATGATGTAAAAGGTGTAGAAGCTCTAATCAAGAAGAAAGAATAAGACATTATTGCCTTGAGGAAACAACTAAAGCTGCCTCCTTCAAGGAATCCATAGACTGCTGAGGTTATACAACAGAAATCTGAAGAAGAGATGATGGATCTCCTCTTGAAACTCAATCAAAGATTGAATGACACAGAGCATGCACTAGAAAAAGCACTAAAGGACAAGCAGGGAGAGTCGACCTCTCAGCCTCCTGATGTAATCCCCATATTCTCAATAACAGTCCCTTCTACACTTGGAATAACATTGGCACCAAATATCCCAGTAGCCACAATAGAGGTGATCACAGGAACAACAACAACAAGAACAGGACAAGGTAGCAGTGCTAATTTGAGCACTGAAGAATTGATAAAGGCAATGGAAGAAATGAGATTACAAGTTTCAGAATTAAAACAGGTAAAAGAGCAATTGGCTAAGGTAGAAAGAAATTATGATGTCTCCAAAATAAATGTTGTGGAAAAAACAAGGGAGATCAAAGCATTAGAAAATAAAGTGAAAACATTAGAAAAAGATCTCACTTTTGACAAACCTCTTGTAGAGATCAAGAACATTCTTTGGGCCAACATCACACAGTCCATAAATGATGTTTGGCCATCCATCCAAGTAATCTATGAACATATTGATTTAGTTAAAGCATCACAAGGAGAAATTCAAAAGACAAAAGCTCTGTTAGGACAAATGCCTAATCAAGCCAACCGGCTCATACATCTTTTGAATTACAGAACTAAGGAACAATTTGAGCAACTTGGCATTGTAGATAGGACAGACACTATTTTGGAAATCAAAAGGGTGCCAACCAAGAAAACTTTGATGCAGAATTTGGAGAGAAGATGTAAAGATATGCAGGTGGAAATTAATTCTTTTATGGACAAGTTCACTATTTTGCAGAATAAAGGGCTACCAAGTCCTTTACTGATTAATGATAGATTAATGAAGCATGTAGATTATGTAAGTAAATTGAATAAGTATGCTGGCAGTCAAGCTAGTTCATCAACAAGTGCATCAGTAATAAAAGCACTCCCCACAGGCCGAGTTCTCTATGACAGCTTAGAGAACTTATTCTATGTTGAGCATGAGATAAAGCACTTGTTCCTAATCCAGCCTAACTATTTTAGATATACAGAGACGGATGAAACTCTGAGGAAACTTCAGAAACACAAATTGCCTGAGCAAAAAAGGTGGGAAGACATGTTGGAAATTTTGTAAATTTATCTTTGGCAAAATGTAAATTTTGAGCTATTTACTATGGTAAAATGAATAAAGGTGAACAGAGATGAACAAAGGTCAAACAGGTCGAAGTGTATCAGAACAGGTAAAGAGTATCAGTCAAAACAGGGCAGCCAGCACAGAGTTACTAAAGAAGACAACAGCAAACCAAATCATAGGGCCTGCCTCCAACACACTCAGCAAGAAAAGGAACAGCACAACATCAGTTTGTCTTTCTCCTATCTTCGAGACTAGTTGTCTCTATTTTCTTGTAACCTACTCTTAGTCACCCTAGAATATATCTCTCTGTTATGAGATATTTTTTGTATAAATACCCCCTCAAATGGAGTATTGAGGGTGGATTTGTAGACATTGTTGTAACATTGACTATTTTGGAATAAAGTGCTGATTGGACCAAATTTTGTATGGCTTGCTGGATAAAGAATTGAAGCAAAGGACTTTTCACAGATTTCTTGAAGCAAACACCAGATCATTAAGTCCTCTATACTTTCTGTTTTTTTTTTAAGTTTTCCTTGTTTATTATATCATCTATATTTCACATCTGAATGATAAACGAAAAAGAATAATTCAGAATATGCTTGATTGCACTTTGTTTTCAATCGTTATTATTCTCCATGTTTTCTTCTGAATTAGTATAAACAGTGAAATCTTGATTGCTCCTATTTTCTAGTTCTTTCATTTTGATTATTTATTAAAGAATTCTTAACTGCTCTTTAGTAATAATCATTCAAGTTCACTCTGTAAATGTGTTGAAGGATTCTTAACTGCCCTTCACCCATTTTAAACCCATTCCATTTATCTTAAGTTTCCATTTGTTCCCTGTTTTACCATCTTGCCCTGTGAAACCATCTTTTGTTAAGAAACCAAGTCTAGTTAAGCCATCTTCTTTGACTCCATTAGCCCAATGGCCTGAACTACTCAGTTTTACCCCTCTGCTATTGAATCTCACCACCCAAATTCAAACAAAACTCCTGAACTTCACAACTAGCTTAATATCTTTCAAAACCAAGCTAAATCATAAAGAGAGAGCCCTCTCTGAGTACAGATTGACTAGAATTTGTACTTAAAAGTTGGTTTGTGGTTACTTCAGACCCCTTTCCTTTTCCAACAACTTCAAGGAAAATATGAGTGATAACAGGCGAAAAAATTAATGATCCTACAAATCAGCCCAAAATCTGGCGAATTTGTAGGATGATGTCGGATTTGGTGCAAATCGTGGAGCAAATAGTGGAGAAACTAGGAGAGGTCATAAATTCTTTAGTTTTCGACCAAATTGGATGAAAAAGAGGCTAGGTAGCCGTTTTTGGACATTCTGGACTCATTGGAGTGGGTTTCAGAAGCATTTGAGAATTATAAACACATCTTTTTACAATTGTGAGCATAATAGAGAGGCCCAAGCCATTATAAACTAGACCAAGGAGACGTAGCCCAGGAGGGGTGAAATCCTTCATCATGTTCTTGCTGTGATGTTTTGTAAATGTTTATGCTGCTATCAAGTCTCTTATTTATTTTAAAATTGATCATAAAATTAAGATAAAAACTCATTTTTCAGTTGCAAAATTCATGAATCGTGAAGCACAATGAAAGCATTTTGTTTCTAATATGAAGAGGATCTTAGCACAACAATCTAATATTCTAAATAAGATCATTTTGGTATCAAATCACTAGGTTTTCTTTGTGAAATAAGTATTTAAATGTTTGCAAGTTTACGTCATGCTTACAAGGTTAAAACTCAAAAGAGGATAAGGGAAGATGGTTGGAAGCCCTGAATTTGGGTCAAGGGGAAGGAGAGAAAGGTTGCAACAATCTCCAACACGAGTTCAGCCTCAAGTTTCAATTGAGACTCCAGAGAGCATGTCTCATGAAGGAGAACCTACAAACATGACAGAATATGAGAAGACCTTCAAAAAGGATTTCTTTGATATGAAAGAGATGGTGAAGGCCCTCTATGAAGAGAGGAATACTAGGTTGCAAGGGGAAAGTTTGAAACCTCCCAAAGGAGAAGTTTCTTCAGGAGGAGGTAATGGAAATGGAGACAAACCTCTACCCTCTCCACCATCTTCTTCATCTTTTTCTTCACAAGCATATTCACCCTCTTCCACTAACACAACCCTTACTCATACTCATCATCATACTTCAAAAGGAACTAGTAAATCATCTTTTTTAAAACTTGATGTTAAATTTGAGCTGCCCATGTATAATGGTGAAGTGAATGTAGAGAAGATTGATAATTGGATTTGTCAGTTGGATGTCTATTTTAGAATTCAAAACCTTCAAGAGGATGACATAAAAAAAACATGGTAAGATCTCAATTTCTTGTATTGATTTCATTGCTGCAATTGAAGGACAATTCTAACCTCTAGCTTATATGCAGAAAGCCATCACGAATTAGCAGAACTTTAGATGACTTAAAGATAAAAATGTGCAAGATTACACCAAAGAATTTAGAAAAGGTCTTTAATGTTAGGTGTAGATTTGCAATCACAGGACACATTGCTAAAGTACATAGGGGGTTTACACAGTTACCTTAGGCATAATATCTTAATGTTTAATCCTAATAATTTAGATGATGTGTGTGTGCAAGCCACTCATCTTGAGGAAAGATGGAAAAACACTCTAGAATAATGTAGTAAAAATCCATTTAAGAGTAAAGGAAAAGAAAAGGGTTTCAAAGGAAAGGGAAAGAAAAATGCATCTATCAAAAAAGAAGGAGAGAAAGTAACATGCAAACATTGTTTTAGAGAAGGTCACGATGAAGCTCATTGTTGGAAGCTTCATCCTAAAAATGAAACCAAAAAAATTCAACAACAAGGGAAAACAAAATACAACTGCAACCACTCAACAAGATTTGGGATCTAATGCGGGCGATGAAACTAAAATCACATCCATGGGTATAAAAGGAAAAGAATCCATTGCTAACACTAGTTCTTCAAACTCACAAAATGAAAATCCAAATGAAAATAGGAGAATAGAACTTTTCACATAAGGGTGATCTCAAAACATAACAAGATTGATACACTTTTCGACAGTGGCTCTCAAGCTAATCTTATCTCTGAAAACATTTTCAAAAGTTTAAAATTGGAAACCATTCCACATCATAAACCATATCCACTTGGATGGGTGTGTGACAATGCACAATTGCAGTTTATTAGAAAGTGTAAACTGAAATTCACCATTACTACAAATTTCATAGATGAAGTGGAGCTTGATGTTGTACCATTAGATATATGTGGCATAGTTTTGGGCAGCCCATACCTTTATGACATAAAATATATCTTCCATAGACATGAAAAGAAATCTCATTTATTCAAAGATGGAGTAAAATATATTGTGAGAGCTCATAGCAAGAAATTAAACCTTTCACTTGTTAATGCGGGGAAGATGAAAAGACTAATGAATTCAAGCAAGAATTTTGTGCTTCTAATAATCAAACCCAAGAATGATGTTGATAATGAACCTTTTAAAGGTTGTGATTAAAAATGGAAATATGAATTGGTTTATGTAGTTAACCAATATGATGAGATGTTCCAGGAACCAAAGGGATTACCTCCCAAGAGAGGAATCCAACATGAGATGTAGTTGCAGCAAGATTGTCCTCTTCCTAACATTGGCATGTATAGGATGTCAGTGATGGAAAGTGCAGAAAATAAGACGAAAACTCAAGAGTTGTTAAATAAAGGAACCATCGGACCATCTTTCTCTCCATGTGGTTCACCTATTGTCTTGGTTCCAAAGAAGGATTGAACATGGTGCATGTGTGTGGTCTTCTGTGCATTGAAAAAAATTATATGTGGGGGAAATCAACAAAAGGCCTTTGATGCATTGAAGGAAAAGATCAGTTCAGCTCTAGTAATTACACTTCTAGACTTGAGACAGTCATTGGAGATTTAGACTAATGTTTGTGTCTACGCCATGGGTGCAGTCCTCATGCAACATGATAAGACTATATGTTTTCACTCGGAAAATTTTACTGGTGCAGTGATTAACTATCCTACATATGGCAGGGAATTATATGCATTCGTGCAAAGCATGAAAAAGTGGAAGCACTACTTGATGGGTAGGGAAACAATCATTCACACTGATAATCAACCATTGCAATACTTGCAATCTCAATCAAAGTTGCAACAATCAAGGAACTTCCAATGGATGGGTTTTCTTCAACAATTCCACTTGGTAATCAGGTAAGAAAGGTATCTACAATAAAGTTGTTGATATGCTTTCTAGGCCTATTGCTAGTGCAACTACTTTACTCAAGCATAGTTTTTGTTTTACATGAAAGTTATATTGAGAAATATGCATTAGATAATGACTTTGAAGATGTTTATGTAAGCTTGAGTCAAGGTAACCAAGTAGAGGAATAGGATTATCATTTGCATGATAACTTGTTATACCATCTTGGTAAGCTTTGTATTCCATAGGGAGAAAGAGTTATCATCATAAGAGAGGCACATACTTCTCTTACTGTTGGTTATTTCGGTGTAAGTAAGATGGTGGCACATCTAGAAAGGTATTTTTATTGGCCTTGTATGCTTGAGATTGTGTCTCATTTTATTAAGAGATGTTCATTATGTGCAATCAGTAAGCCTAGCAATAGGAAGTTAGGATTTTACACACCACTTTCGATTCCTTCACGACCATGGGAGAGTGTTTCTATGGATTTTGTAGGAGGTATTCCATTTTCAAAAAGAGGTCATGATTTTTTGTATGTAGTTGTGGATAGTTTTAGCAAAATGTGTATTTTGATGCCATGTAAAAAACAAGTTGTAACTGAACAAACTGCTTAGTTATTCTTTCAGAATGCATGGGTGCATTTTTGATTGCCCACATCCATTGTTAGTGATCAAGATTCTCGCTTTGCTGGGAATTTTTGGTCAACCTTGTGGGGATTCATGGACACCAAATTGAAAAAAAGTACAATTTTTCATCCACAAATAGATGGTCAAATAGAGATGGTGAACAAAACAGTGATATATCTTCTTCATGGGTATAGCAACAAGCATCCTAAGTTGTGGGATGAACATTTGCACTATATTCAACATGCTTACTTCTAGGCAAAGCACTCTTCAACTCAAACATTTCCATTTGAGGCATGTTTGGGATACTTGCCTAAATATCCTTTGGATTTTATTTTTGGAAAAGATGTTGCTATTGATGGTCATAACGACATAGACAAAGCAAGAAAGTTCATTGAAAAAATCCAATTGGTACACAAAAATGTTCAAGAACAACTTGAAAAAAGCCAAGGAAAGTACAAAGAAAGGCACGACAAGCATCATGAAGATCACAAGTTCCAAGTCGGTGATGAAGTTTGGCTTCACATTAGCAAAGAGAGGCTCCAAGGAGAAGGTAAAAAGCTAAAACCAATTAGATATGGTCCATTCATAATTTTGGAAAAGGTTGGTAATAATGCCTTCAAGTGGGATTTGCCTTCATATATGCAAATTTATGTTGTTGTTAATGTTGAGAATTTAAGGTTGTATGATCATCCTTTGATTGAAGATCAAGGATAGAATGTTAAAATTCCATCTATTGAAGACTTTTCTCCAGAATTCCTTGATGAGCTTCAGCAAGACATTATACCGATTATCTTTGAGTGGGGCTCAAGGGTACAAATCCTTCAAAGGCCAAATGGATAGAGATTGGAAAGGTGAGGGAATTGTACCCTCACCTACTGGACAACTGAAAGTGATCTTTTGGGGTCCAAAAGGCTTCCAATGGGTAGAAGTGATCAGGTGCTCAAAAATAAAAGGTGTCAAAATGGTGTGGAACCTGAATAAATTCTTAGTGATCGTCATCCTGAATCTGGCACAAATCGTTTTGCACGAAACAGACACCATATGCTCCCCGAAACACAATCTGTTCAATTTTTCAAATAAGTAAAAAATTTCCAAGTGGCTAACTGGGATGTTGACTGGGCATCCATACCACCTAGGTGGCAAAAGTAATATTCTCAAAATATTCTGTTGAGTTGGTGAAGTCCTATTGGTCCATGTCTTTGGGTTCGGGCCTATCAGGAGGTGACATATGGCTAAGCCAGATGCCACCACGTGTCCTCTTAATGACCATTTAAAATTTTGTTGGCAAGACAGGTCAGAGGCCAGGCTCGACCCCGTGACCTCCCACAACACATGACAATGCTTTACCACTTTTCCTGTAGGTTATTAATTAATAGACTATCATTCGGGTGCACTTTAAAGTTTATTAACCACCAGGTTGGGGGGCGGGTGGACTTAACTGCGCCGCCCCACCCCACCAACCCACCCCCCCTAATTGAACACTATCTTCCTACTCGCAAACGGTTATGTGACGATCACCGCCACTGCCACTACCGAACAAGTACCCATGTGACCTCTCCTCAAACAGCATACAAATAGTTACATTAATCATCAGAGGGAGGGGGCCAGCGTTAGGGCTAGCCCCTAGGCACATGGCCCCCATATGACCCAGATTTTCGTTCTAAGGCCTTGGTAGCCAAATTAATGATCCTAGAAATCCGTGGAAATTTTTTCTCCGTTAGTGGAAAATGGGGTGAATTTGTAGGATGATGCCGGATTTGGTGCAAATTGTGGAGCGAAAAGTGGAGAAACTAGGTGAGGTCATAACTTCTTCATTTTTCGGCGAAATTGGATGAAAAAAGAGGCTAGATAGGAATTTTTGGACATTCTGGACTCATTGGAGTAGGTTTCAGAAGGATTTGAGCATTGTAGACACATATTTTTACAATTTTGAGCATTAAAGAGAGGTCCAAGCCATTGGAAGTTGGACCAAGGAGACGTAGCCCAGGAGGGATGAAATCCTTCATCATGTTCATGTTGTGATGTGTTTTTGGTGATGTTCTGTACATGTTTATGTTGTTTTTCAGTCTCTTATTTATGTTAAAATTGCTCATAAAATTAACATAAAAGCTCATTTTTCACTTGCAAAATTCATGAATCCTTATGCACAATGAAAGCATTTTGCTTCTAATTTGAGGAGGATATTAGCACAACAATCTAATATTCTAAATCAAATCATAATCAGCCTTGGGAATCCATCTCCATGGATTACATGTAGGGTCTTACTTCTACTAAGCATGGAAAATACTACGTTTTCATGGTCGTTGAGAGATTCTTTAAGATGACCATTTTGGCGGCTTGCAACAAGAGTATCACAACAGAAGCCACTGCTCAACTCTTCTTTGAATAAGTATGGGTACACTTTGGGATCCCATAGTCCATTATCTTAGATCGGGACAACATTTTCCTTAGTACATTTTGGTCAAGCCTCTGTTCAATGCTGAATATGATGCTCACTAAGTTAACGACCTTCCACCCCCAAACTAATGGCCAAAAAGAGGTCGTCAATAGGATGATTGTGCACATTCTACACATGCACAACTCGGAGTATCCACGCACATGGGATGAAAGCATCCTCTATGTTGATCATAGCTACAACAGAGCTCTCCATAGCTCTATTGGCCACAACCTCTTTTAGGTGGGGTTGGGATTCAAGCCACTATGTCCCATTGATGTGGCCATACCATTTGCAGCTACTT
Organism: Pinus tabuliformis; assembly: GCA_031772625.1. NCBI lineage: Eukaryota > Viridiplantae > Streptophyta > Pinopsida > Pinales > Pinaceae > Pinus > Pinus tabuliformis. Next base: position 287,026,594 of record CM062818.1, read on the forward strand.
GGGCAGATTCAAGTCATGTATAGTCTGAATCTGACAAGGTTAACAACTTCATTGACCTCATTCATCACATATGCTAGTAGGTCCATGACATATTGGACAGAGCCAATGCTAAGTACAAGCAACATCATGATCAACATCGGGTGCCACACAAGTTCCAGGTGGGTGACAAAATTTGGTTACATTTGCAGAAGGAGCACCTTGCTAAACCCCACCACAATATTTTCCTGCTCTGATATGGGTCATACACCATCACCAAGGTTGTAGGGGCAATTCGTTCAAGCTTAACATTCCACCATTCCTTAGCCTACACCCAATATTTAAAGTGGATCAATTGCAACCATAATTTCTCCCATTGTTGGACACATCCTACGTTGCTGAGAAAATAACACCAACAAACCTCAACCCAAGCCACATCGAACAAGCCATAAATGAAAGGATCATGGACACATAGATCAAGAACACTCGCCAATATAGGATCCAACTATATCAAGTTGTCAAAGAAGACCAACTCCTTCACCAGGGCATGTGTTTCATTAGGGACCACGTTCAATAGAAGTTTCCTCAACTCATGGAGGCTCTACATGCAATGGGGACCCTTGATTTATAAGGGGGGAGGATTGATCTAGGTTGATATTGGTGGCCACCTTCCTATTACACCTAGACCTTTAGTCAGTTTCATCAGTTTCCTTGATTATAACAACATTTACTATTTTTGTTAGTTTTTTGGGTCCTGAACTTCCAAAGTTGTTTTGACCCCCTAAACAACATTGTTTTGAGGTTTGCAGAAGGTCCATAGCCATAGACTCCTATAAATCATATAGTAATCACATATATCTTTCCAACGAGGTATCGTATGTGCCAAACAAAGATTACGTGACCAAGTTACAACCCCAAGAAGTTGGTTGCCCAACTAACCTTAATAGGGCCCACAAACTCTTGGCGTCCATCTCTTGGGGTTAGGGTTTTGTTTATTTATGGGTTCCCTTTGTTTTTCAATCATAAAAATTCCCTTGAGCCTCATTATAACATAGTTCAGAGGCATGTATACACCACATCGCTTCTCAAAGATAAGCTACTATCACCTGAGCTACTTTATTTCCATTTTGCTTGTAAGCATATTTTAGTTCTTTGATATTAATGAAATGCATATTTATTTTTACTGCATCTTCGTGTTTATGTTTATATATGTATTATGTTGCATTCCTACATAAGTTCGGATCAATTTCAGTGTAAAAATGATGATTTATAAACCTATTTGATTTCTTGCACATTAGATGCATTAATTTCTATGTAGATGTTGATTTATAATTCTATTTCATTGCTTGTATTAGCCACATTCATCTAATTAAATATGTTAATTTATAATATTGTTTGATTGATTTTGCATTAGATGCATTAATTTCTGTGTAGCTGTTGATTCCTAATCCTATTCGATTGCTAGCACTAAATGCATGAATTTCAGTGTAGATGTTGATTTCTAATCCTATTTGACTACTTGCAACATTAGATGCATTGATTTTAGTGTAGATGTTGATTTGTAATCCTATTTTATTGTTTGCATTAGATGCATTGATTTTAGTGTAGATGTTGATTTCTCATCCTATTTGATTGCTCACATTAGATGCATTGATTTAAGTGAAGATGTTGATTTCTGATAAATGATGTAATTAGATATATGGTGTACATTAATTTCAAGGTATTTAGTTTAACATTGTGTATTGTTTTTAGTGTAAGCACAAAAAAATTATTGACAACATGCATTATGACTAAGATTTTGTAGATAACCTTAAACAAATAAAATCGAATAAAACTTGTATTTGTAATTTTTACAACTCCACATCTTTTAAAATTGAATATATAACTTATTTCAATCATATTTGAGTTTTTAAAAATTGAATAAAACTTATTTCCACCATAAGGATTTCATTAAAATACTTTGAAATTTAGGAAAGTTGATAACATTATATAAAATTATAGAAATGTTGCCATATGTTGTTTTTTGACCTATATATTAAATTTCAATACAATTGAACTATATCATGTTATGACTAAGCTCTTGTAGATAATCTCAAAATAAATAATGTTGACTAAAACCTATTTGTTGTTTACATGACATATTTTAATATTAAAATTGAATAAAACTTATTTAAATCATATTTTTGTTTTTTAATTGAACCTTGAGATAAGAAATTGATTGAAATACTTAAAAAAGTTTTCCATGCAATGGTATATGGGTGGGTCACAAAATAAATTTAGGAAAGTTGATAGCATTATATAAAATTATAGAAATGTTGCTATATACTGATTTTTGACCTATATATTAAATTCCAATAGGATTGACTTATATCATGTTATGACTAAGCTCTTGTAGATAATCTCAAAATAAATAATGTTGAATAAAACCTATTTGTTGTTTACATGACATCTTTTAATATTAAAATTGAATAAAACTTATTTCAATCATATTTGTGTTTTTTAATTGAACCTTGAGATAAGAAATTGATTGAAATACTTAAAAAATTTGTCCATGCAATAGTATATGGGTGGGTCACAAAATTTTTCATATATATATATATATATATATATATATATATATATATATATATATATATATATGAATGACTTTATAATTCAAATAATTTATTTTTAAAATTGAATTGTAATAACATACATGTTGATTGCACTAAAAGACACTTTCTACAAGCCAATATGAAGCATGATTGAAATTATTTCCATGTTCAATATTAAATTGATACATGATATATTTTAGTTCATTTTAAGTATCAAAGTGACTTTCATCATAACTTAAGATTGTACTTATTTTCCTAGTCTACGAAACTAGAAATAAAAAATGAACATATATTCTACTAATAAAAGTTATAGTATATGGAAAAATGATTAAATTAGCGAAATAATTTTAACAAATCCATAAGCTTCAAAAATTAATGAACGTCCATAAACAATATTAATACAAATCCATAATACAAAATAGTGAATATATGTATCAATAAACTATCCATATGAAAATATATACAAATTACAATTATCACATGAACATCCATAAATTGAAATAATAAGCACCCATAAACTAAAATAATGTCCATGATGTACATCCATAAATTGTCCATGAATGAAAATATACAAAGTCTGTATCACACATGTGAATATGCACTATGAAATGAGCCTGAAAATATACAAACTATGACACTTTAAGTACCACCAGAACTCCTATGTGAGTTCTTTCACGCAAATTAAGTGTCCATAAGATGTTACTGCAATATAACACATTCAAATTCAAACTAGTTAGATCATTATTTGTACAGAACAAACAACATGAAAATAAATAATATTGAACCACATTTTTAATTACATATACATGAATCTACTAACCCTAGTTGAGTCCAAATGCAAGTCAGATAGGATGGGGGTTAGATCATGAATCTGGTTTTGGTGCTCCCCTGCTTGTGGCTCGATGATTGGGGCTTACATCGATGGACCCAAATCATCAGTGCCTCTAAACCCAACATCCCACTCATGTCTCCACATAACAATGTCATTAATGACACTCTACATATGGGCATGTGTACACAATGGTAAGGACGAATTATAACTAACATATATGTGTAACTTAAAAAAATAAAATGTTGAAATTTTAGGAATACAAATTTTTACCTCAGCTATTGGTTCATGTGGTTCTACATAGTGACTCTCCTCCACATTAGTGAACATATAAGGTGGAGGTGGAGGAGAATCCATGGAAACATGTTGTAGTTGAGGATGGGCTGGCTCATCATCTGCCCCCTCGGATGGCCCCATTAGCTCATCCATGTAGCTAGGATGTGTCTAGATGTTATCATGAACGTATTAATATAAATGCAATTCAATATGGACTAGAAATTTTAATATAAATAATTATGATTAATTTGACTATAAGAGTCAAAAGTTTTGTATATATATGTACTTGGTCTTGGTCACGCAAGTCGTGCACCCTCTAAGTCTCATGAATGGCGTCACGATACATACATGTATATGTCAAAAGATGACCAAATGGTAAACTTGCAAGAAATGCATTATCATATAACGGCACTAGCGGGTTACAAGGTAATGGTGGTGGTCTCCTAATCTCTCCATCTAATGAAACAGATTCACTAGCCAATGACATCTGCATGTTATCTACAATAGCCTCCAACGTCTCACCACCAAGCTGTGACAACTCCTCTAGCTTTGTCGGTAATACCAAGCTCTGAGATGGTAGTGGAAATAATATCAGAGGTGGTGGGACATGCCTAGGGTCCCTACAATCCCTCTCGCACTCATATGTACGTCCCAAGTCGGGTCCATAATAATGAGATCTAGTATCAGTGTAATCTGGAACCATATGTAATACGAAATATGCATGTAAATACTTGGAAAAATAAATGGAAACTTGATGATGGTGGGAGAATTAGACCCAAACTCCAATGAATCTATCGTACACGAAAGGGGCTCCACTAACATTCCTAAAATATTTCAGTGGAATCATACCTTTATGTCTAGTATAGAGATCCAGAGGGATGTTGAACAACTCCCCATCAACATCAATTTCCGTGGTGGCCTCTTTCACCACCTCCCAAGAATATGGGCCTCTAACATCATGCCTCCTAATCCTCTGTATGAACTGTAATATGTGGTTCTGTGGACCCGACCTCCGATATGTCTCAATCAACCTAGTCATGCTACTCAACATCAAAGACAATGCAAGATGAGTTGGTGAATTGGTAGAGATCTTCTTTATCTCTACTGCGATCCATGTATGATGGGTCATAACATCTTCTAATGTGATATGAGTTGTACCATCAACCCATGGAGGGATTGATGTTGCACTCTGATCCTAAACTTCGGCCTGTTTAGGACTTGTAAACCATAAACATAATTTAATACAAATATAATTAAAAAACTAGAAACATAATAACATATACATTGAATTCATACACATTAGTTGAAGACAATTTAAAATTAAAGATAATTTCAAGACATAAACACATAAAGTTTAAAAAGGATTTAAAAATGCAGGAGGTGTACGTGAAATGGGCGAAGAAGGTCCACTTGATGTAGCATGGTCATCAAGAGAGAGAAAAACATTGCCTCTGACATTTCGATTGGCCTCGAAGGCATGATCTAGGAGGGGAACATGAACTCTCGGTGGGAAACGTGATCTATCAAGAGCCCGACCACATATAATAGAACCTCTTGCACTATGATGGCCTGCAGTTAGGGTGTGTATATGGGATGTCTCAACATATTACAAATAATACATATAACGCATATAAATTAATCCAAGAAAAAAATGTTGGCAAAAAAGCCATTTCTAAACTCAAGCAAAATAATCTAGCTTGAAGTACTAAACTTTAGAGTCCATTTTTTGATAATTTATCAACCAAAGTACATCGAGTTCTATGTAAAGACAATTGAAAGAAGCGATCAATTCTTTCCTCACACTTTTTCTCGTTTCTAAATAATGCATTTTATTCATAGCGCATATATATATATATATATATATATATATATATATATATATATATATATATATATATATATATATATATATATATATATAGATATAATTGAAATAAACCTATTTACAAAACTAATAAAATTTCATGCCAACCAAATACTATAATAGACTTTAAGTTCTTAATGTTTGACTTTAACACATGACATGCACTAGGAGCAAGCACATAAAGACAATGTTTCTTGTACAACACACTACATATTGAAACAATATGGTACAAATTAGAAAAGAGTCTAAATGCTTTTATTCACTAAACCAAATGCATTTTTCATGACAAATTTAATGTATCTATCAATGATGCATTGTTGAAACATGAAATTATATATCTACTTATAAAATTATATATAGTTATATGTTAAATAATATATATATATATATATATATATAATTTTAAATAATAATGTTATGGCTATATTATATTATAGTTATGCACAATGTACATGTTACACTATGTTATCTTATCTTACACATATTCTCTCTCTCTGTATATATGTGTTACATATGTTAAGTCAAATAATTATATGCTATAATATCTATCTATCTATCTATCTATCTATATATATATATATATATATATATATATATATATAAATAAAAGACTATAATATATAGCTATATGATATTATAGTATACTAGTTAAATTATATATCTAGTTATATAATTATGTTATTATATGTGTGGGTTAAATAATTATAGAACTATGGTAACTAATTTTAGTTATGTTTTAAATGTTAAATAGCAAGTTATGTTAAATAGTTATAGAAAAATTTATGTTATGTTATAAGTTACAATATATATTGAACTATAATATATCTAGATATGTGATATGTTATAACTTTATAATCTAGTTAAATATATATAGTTATATTTAAATAATTATATAGTTACATAATTATGAAATAGCTATAATTATGTTACATACTTTGTTATATATATGCTATGTTAAATAACTTTATGTTATATACATATATATGATGTTATAACTAAGTTATAATTTAGTTAAATATATATAATTATATAGTAATTATGTTATTAAGTATGGTTATGGTTATGCTATATATATATATATATATATAGAGAGAGAGAGAGAGAGAGAGAGAGAGAGAGTTGTAAGAATATGTTATGTTATATATTTTATATATAAAACTATAATATATAGCTATGTAATGTTATTCTCTCTCTCTCTCTCTCTCTCTCTCTCTCTCTCTCTCTCTCTCTCTCTCTCTCTCTCTCTCTATATATATATATATATATATATATATATATATGTTAAATGCTATAATTAGATAGAGTTAAATATTATATAAAACCAAGTTAAATGTTTTGTTATATATAGTGACATATATATATATATATATATATATATATATATATATATATATATATATATATATATATCTATATATATATATATATATATATATATATAACAAATTATTATGATTATTATTATTATTATTATTATTTTTTCTAGATTTTAATGTTAAATATTAATATTGGAACAAGGATTTGATAGTAGATGGGATGATGGCGAACCCTAGCAGACCTGCTGCCGCCTCCATGCCTTCGGCCGCTCTCGGCTCCCTGCCTTCGGCCGCTCTCGGGCTCCTGCTCGGCCTGGCGAATGATGGTAATGTGTGCCTTAGTCATGGAACGTGGGTTTCCTCGAGGAACCATAGCAGACCTGCCGCCGCCTCCATGCTCTCGGCCACTCTCGGCTCTCTGCCTTCGGCCGCTCTCGGGTTCCTGCTCGGCCTGGCGAATGATGGTAATGTGTGCCTTAGTCATGGAACGCGGGTTTCCTCCGTCATTATTGAACAGCTTGTTTTCCAATCTCCTCTGAGCGCCCCCAGCACTCTTTTATGCTTTGCTTGGGACTTTGGGGCTGCCAGTTCTCGGCCCTCGGATGTTGTTTCACGCACCTGCTGCCCCCTTCAGTTTGAAGACGCATCAGCCAAGGGTGATCACGCAGATTTTATTCCTGGTTCTCCTCACGCGGTGGTTCTTGGAAGGACATATTTTATTCTGGAAGAATGCTCTGCTTTTTATCATCAGAACTCCTTCCGCTCCCTGGATTTGCCTGGATGGAGTAACCGGAAGCTCTTTGATGCAGAAAGCAACAACAAGCTCAATGACGTCAGGATGCTCCCATTATCTCCTCACAAGCCCCTGTGGCAAGTTCAGGGAAAGACAGCCCTTCAGAGCCCCTGCCTCCTCTCATCTCAAATCTGCAGAGGAAAGCGGATCTCTGACCTCTCTGCCTCATTTCAGATCCAAATCAGGCTCATCTCGGGCAAAACCCTGCTACAGTGGGTGAGCTCATCGGATTTAGTGCAGAACCTCAAGCATGCTCTGGAACTCAAGCTGGGGATACCCTCTGCAGCTCAACGACTCCTCCATGAAGGTAAACAACTTGAGGATCTCTACCCCCTTTCTTTTTACAACATTAAGAGAAATGCCTCCATTATTCTTGCCCTTCGTTTGAGAGGGGGAGCTGTAGGACAGTCATCCTTAGCCAAGGCATTTTCATACAAAGATGTTATCCATGCACAGAAGCAGGAGAAAACAGTTCCACCAGCTCAGGCTCCCAAACCTTTCCTAGTGGACAAACTAGAGGAAACCCCCTCCATTGAAATAATGCATCCAACGCTGGATGAACAAACCCAAAAGTATGCAGAGCATGGCATTATTTGCAGGTTCAATGGGCTATGGCCATGCACAACAGACCTCTACCAGTGGATTCACTCTAACTGGACCAACAATTGTCAGGTTCTGTTATGCTCAAAGGGCTTTTTCATTACAGTGTTTGCTTTTGAGGAGGACTACCAAAAAGCCTTAAAAGCAAGGCCATGGTTTTGGGGCTCAGCAGGTTTATTCCTCACCCCCTGGTTCCCAGACTTCGATCCATCTACAACAATCATCACCAAGCTCCCAATCTGGGTCAGACTTCCTAATCTCCCGGCGCATCTATGGCACTTTGCTGTATTCCAAGGGATCGGCAACTCTCTAGGCCGCTTTCTAGACACAGACACTTCTAGAGGGGAAAAGGGTCTATACACCTTTGCCAGAATATGTGCAGAAATAGACATGAGCAAAGGTCTCCCTGACAAGATCAATCTCAAAATTGGAGACTTCCATTGGACTCAGAACCTGGATTACGAGAACACAGCTTTCCACTGCCGCAACTACCATCACACAGGGCACCTTCAAAGATCTTGTCCTATGATGCCTGCCCAAAAGAAGAAAGCCAGTCCTAAGCAGAAATCAAAAAGCTGGAAGCCTCATGACCCTCCCCCCATGGACGATTTTGATTTCAGCTCGGATGAAGAGGAGGAGAGTGAGGAAGGAGTGGCAGAAAAGATGGCACAGGATCCGCCCTCGGCTGAGCCTGAAAATTTATCTGTCCAGCCAATCTCTCAGAAAAGAAATCATGAATCCTCTACCTCGGATTCAGACAAGGAAATCTCTCAGTCTGCCCAGCTCAGTTTGCAAATCATGCCAGCTCAGCAGTGCCCTCCTGAATGGGTCAAAGTTGGTAAAAAGAAAGGGAAAAAATGTCGCATAGTTGACTCTTCCCATGTTGGGTAGAATCCTATGCTTGGCTTCTGCTCCCCTGTTCTTCCAGTTACTTCCTGCTCAGCTCTACTCTCTTCTCTCTTCTTCTAGGAGCCGAGGTGGATAGCCTATCCTTTCCGGCTGCCTGTGTTCTTGCTTCTCTTGGCTGTAACTTCTGGCTGTATTATACTTTCTCTTAATAGACTTAGTTTTTACCGAGAAAAAAAAATGTTAAATATTAATATTTTAGTTTTTTTAATATTAAAATTGTACTATATTTATTATTAAAAAAATATTTAAATAACAAATTAATTTAAATTTAAAATAATAAAATAAAATAAAATTTCTTATTTTATAAATAGAAGTTTACTATGAGCAACGATATTCATCATGTCAATCTCAAGCTCCTAATTTACTTATTTATTGGCTATAGTTTTGTTGTTTTATGTTTTGTAGTTTTTTGGTGTCTATTTCCATCAAATTTGCTGGAAATTTGAAATGTATTTTAAATAACAAAAAACAAAAAATAAAATGAAAATTTATTTCATAAAATTCCTAAATTTATTTTTTAAAACCTAAAATAATTAGAAAAAAATGTCTTTACCATTCAAAATCATAAAAAATATGCATTTAATAAACAAAACATTGCAAACAAGAAACAAATTTAAAACTTAAATGATAGTTTTTTTGGTGGTTTCAAATGGTTTTCTAGGATGTTTTGGAGGGTTTTCTTGATGATTTTCTAGGTTAGTTTTGTGGTTTTCTAAGTTGTTTTGAAGGCTTTTTTTATGGTTTTCTTGGTTGGTTTTGTGATTTTCTAAGTTTTTTCTGAAGAGTTTTTTTTTGTGGTTTTTGTATGGTTTTTTTTTTTTTCTAATTTATCAGTTTTCATGGTTTTTGTACATGTTTATTTTTTTCTTTTAATTAGTTCGATAGATTTTACAAAAAAAATTAAATAGGAAAGACAAATGATAGAATACCTACCTTCGTTTGAGCCTCTCCGACATTGGCGGGATGGTTCACGAGATTGATTTGAATGCTCCATCACTCGATCGAGCTCCAATACTCTCAGTAGAGCTCCCGTGGTCTGTACAAATGGTGTATGTAGACCGCGACAGAGGTATATATTAAAAAAATGGCTCGATCGAGTATTATATCTTGATCAAGGGTTAGTTTTTAAACCTTGATCGAGCTACCTTTTTAGCGCCCAATGAGCTAGATTGAGTGCTTAAAAAAGGCTTGATCAAGAGCTTAAATGACTCGATCGAGCCATTGTTTTTTCTACCCAAATGCACCCTCTTTCACCAAAAATTGTAACTTAGCTCCATGCTTTCACCCTGGAGGTATTCCATACCAAAATTTTCAAGTAGACTTGTTACAATTCTTGGAATGCATCGTCTTTACGGTAAAAACCCTTTAACATGAACATGAGGTGTGTAACTTGAAGGGAAAGGTTTCATAGGAACCAATTCATAGTGAAAGAATGAAGGAAGAAGTGGGACAAGCCTTTAGGAGTGATAAAAAGAAGAATAAAACTAAGTGTGCCAATATTAATAAAGGGGGCTATAGGATGGTCCTTGGTGAGGATGTTTTGGTGCATGAAGTTGAAAGGAAAATGAAATTGGTAGTGATAGGATGAGCTAGGGGACATCATTTCAATATCAAGTTTCTCCAAGATTGGGTGAAGGAGGTGTGGGGGAAATAGAGTGATTCATCTCTAACAGTGACCACTCTAGCTAGAGGGTTGCTTTACTTCCTGTTAAATTTGGCCAACATGCATCCTAGGTTTTGTCGAATAAGTGGGCCATCAATTCAACACTAGTTCTTCTCAAGATACCATCACCCCTTTTCGATGCCATGAAAGAAGTTATGGAGAAAGTGCCAATTTGGGTGTGTTTTCCAGGGTTACCTAAGTAGTTTTGGTTATGGAAGTTATTTTGAGTCATACAGAATTAGCTCAGGGAATTTATGGACACAAATATGTCATTCCTTGAGACAGGAGTGATGACTATGGCCCACATTCTCTTAAATATGGACACACGGGATGGTTTGGTAGCAAAAGTGGAAATTGGGAGGCACAACTACTCTCATATACAAATTTTATACTATGAAGGAATCATTTTGATGTAGGAGGTGCCACAAGACAAGGAACATTTTGAAGGAATGCCCTCTCCCCTTTCACAAGACAAAGAGGTGTCAGGAGATTCTCTCCCTCCAAGAAGAGTATCAACCCACATAATGATCTAGAAAACATAGAAGAATATTTGTGGGAAGGTCAAGGGATGACTTTGTTGAAGATTGTAGCTATGGTTGGTCTTCATAATCCTTGATGTTTTTATGATACTATGTAAAAACATGAAAAATAAATAAATTTTAAATTAGAAACTACCTAAAATTATGATCATTGAAAAAATATCATTCTCACTTCAATAACATATTTACCATTTACCCGCCATAATTTAAGAAAATATTTGTATAAAAGACATAATAGGAACAAGATGTAAATAAATATACTTACCAAGAGTTAATGTCCAACATTTTTTACGTGATCTCCAACAATTTGAAAAATATGAGTAAAAATGTAAATTTGAAGACTTACTTGAATTTAATTTACAAATAGAAGTTATTTAATTTAAGAGGCACATCTATTAAATAAAATTCACTCGAACTTTTTCATTTTTCATACACACTTATCAGTCGCATAACTTTCTCTCACACACATTGTGATATCTACTTTCTTTTTATGGTTATTTGCTGAGTTTCTGAAGTGTGATTACTTAATGAAGATAAAAGAATTAGAATATATATTCGCAAGTAATTACCATAGTTGAGAAATAAAGTACTTGTATCAATTGTATTGAAAAATCAAGGTGGTATCAACGTTTTGGTAAAGGAAGTATCACAAAGATCACTTCTTGAAAACACCTATCTTAAGATCACCTTGAACAAATCCTATATTCATATTCAAGTTGCATCCATAGCCTCTACTGTGAAATCAAAGAACAAGTTAGAGGGGACCACTAACTTTAGGGCTTGGAAGACAAGAAGTGACCTAATTTTTGAAACAAAAGATATTTAGGTAATTGTGCAAGGCAAAGTGACTGAACCTACAAATAAAGCTGGAAAGAAGAAGTACAAGAAAGATGACATCACCACCATGAACATTATCATGTACTCCATCAAGGACCATTATGTTCCATACACATCAAAGCTTGACACTTCAAAGATGTATGATGCCATAAATAAGTTATATATTGTTAAAAATATTGGTCATGTCATGAGCTTGAGAAATGAGCTTCATGATATAAGAATGACTATAACAACCCCAGGTTAAAAGCTCATGTAATAAAGTTAATAAAGGAAAAATAATACCAAGGTCACGAGAAACTCATTCCAAGAGGAATGTTGGGAAAAACATCTTTCTGGGCATCACTTGTTGTGTATTATGTCTAAAGAAAATTGGCAAAGGCAATGGAAAAGGCTTTGGAAAAGGAAAAATATCCATTATTAGTAATTTATTTATGAAAATAAAGGAAAATAGGAGAAAATGGAGGTTAAAGGTCACAAATTGCATGTGAGGAGGAAATTGAAGGAAAATGAAGAAATTAGAGGCATCAATAATAAAAAGACATCAGAGCATCGGTTTGGGGCCTTTTGTTAGTTCAATTTTGGGATCAGTCTCAGACAAGGGAAGAGCACCAAGAGAAGAAGGAAAGAAAGCAAACAAAGGAAGGATAATGAAAGCAAGGGAAGGACCAGGAGAGAAAAATAAAGAAATGATCAAGAAAGGAAAGGTTGGATCAAGCATCTTCAGCAGGATAATTGCAGGTAACAGGTTGCATGTATGATTTCCTAGCTAGTTTTAGCATGCATGGTATATGCACATGTGTATTTGGTTCATTTGTTGTAATTGGCATGGGTTTTGTTGGGTTTCGACAGCGGTTTTTAGCCTTGCCTTGCCATTTTCGGATAGCCATGGTGTGATGGGATTCTTTCTTGGTTTAGCTTTGGATTTATGGAAGGTTTTGGATCTGAATGAGGTGATCTCAGGAAAATGCCAAGGAGTGGGGGTCGATATGGTTTTCTCCAGGAAGATCTCGACATGTGGGTGGAGACAGGAAAATTCCTCAAGGGATGGTGAAGGAATTCTGAGGCATCCAAGCTCGGTTTGGTTTTGTGGTCTCGGGACCAGTTTAGGTGAGATCATGGTATGGTGAGGGTGGAGGTGGTTTAACTTATGGATTCCCTTGGTTTTTTATAGATTGGTTTATCCCATGAGATCCCACATTCATGCTTGTAATATGGCACAGGGGTGATTAACTGAAAGAAAGATTCACTTCAGCCAATCTATGGTCAGGTTGTACTTGAAAGTCCCCGATTTTGTTGGATTTTGCATATGGTTAATAAAAGATAAGTTTCTCTTGTCTTTGATGAGTAACTATATTTGTTATTATGTGGCTTTAATTGCTATTGTAACATCCCCAGTGAAAATTACATGTAATAAAATTTAATAAAGGAAAAATCATAACCACGGTTGATGGGACACTTATTCCGAGCTAAATGTTGGGAAAAACATCATAGTGGGTGTTCATTCAATTTATTATGGCTAACGAAATTGGAAAAGGCAATAAAAAAGGCTTTGGAAAGGCAAAATGGCATTTTTGACACATTTATTTATGAAAATAATGAAAATTAGGAGAAAATGAAGGTGAAAGGTCAAAGGTTGCATGTGAGGAGGAAATTGAATGAAAATAATGGAAAATGAAGAAAATAGAGCCTTAATTGATAAAAAGGCTTCTGAGGATCAGTTGTAACCTTTTGTCAGTTTAGTTTGGAGCTCTCTCATTATTCTCTCTCTCTCTTTCTCTCTCTCTTTGACACTTAGAGTTTTCTTGGAGCACTTTGGCATTGCATCAAGAAAGGAAAAGAAGGCAAGAGGAAGGAAGGAGAAAGTAAGGAAGAGAAGGATCAAGTAGCTACACTAGGATTCTTTGCAGGTATCGATTTTCATGTGTGTTTTCCTTGCTAGATTTGGTATGCATGGTTTTTCATGTGGTTATTTTGCTATTATGAAATGGGTTTTGCTAGGCGTGACAATCTTTTCAGAATAGCCTTGCATAGCCTTGCCATTTACGAACAACCATGGTGTGATGGTGTTCTCATGTTTTTATTGAGTTGAATTGCGAGATGGATTCGAAGCTAAGTGAGGCAGATCTTTGAATGATAGAAAACATGGCCTAGTGACCCCTGAACCAAATTGTGGGTTGCAGTAAAGCAAAACTTTTTGTTGCCTTGGTGGGCCTAGGAATCATCAATCTGTGAATGGTTAGATATATGGTAAAGCCTAGAGGCCTCTCCATCAAGTGTCGTAATCATGGGATGGGATATGAAGTAAATCCTAGAGAGTAGGTCTCAGTTTAGAGCCTAGTGATTCAATGTGGATTGTAGTAGAGTTTGAGAGGCTAAGAGACAAGAAAATTACTCATAGTGTAGGTGGAGAAATATGGTGGTATCCATGCTTTTTTGGCTTAGTGATCTGGTGGAGATCATGGCAAAGCCTGTTATTACATGTTTATTGTGTTGGCATAGTGATCCGGGATGGATTACGGTAAAGAATAGTTTCCATTGATGAGGGTGAGGTGGTTTAGCCTCGGGATGCCCTAGTTGGTTCTTTTGGTTTGAGTCCCACATTTGTGCTTGGAATATGGCATGGGGGTGAATGGCTGAAGAGAGATTTGGCTCATCCATGATCTGGACTTAAACAGGAATGCAATAAAATACAGAGATAACCATAAAGACAGATATGCAATGGAAATAATACTTCATTTCATTAATGGAAAATACTTACAACCCGAAATGGAAATAAACAGCTAGGGCGATGGTAGCTTATCTCTGAGGAGAGGTGTGGCGGCTACATGCCTCTAAATTGTGTTACAATGAGGCTCGAAGGCCTATTTATTGTTGAGAAACAATGGAAAACCCTCAACATTCCAAAACCTAACCCTAGAAGATGAAATGCCAAACTGTGGGCCTTGTTTGAGTAAATTGGTACATCAACTTGCCGGGGTCGTAACTTTGGCATACGATCTCCATTTGACGTGTACAATAGCTTGTTAGAAAGATCTATCCGAGAACTACCACTTTGGGAAGGGAAAAATTAGACCATGGACCCATATTGCCCCCAAATTTCCCAAAAAACATCGTTTAGGGCCTCAAAACGGCTCTGGAAGTTCAGGACCCGAAAAACTGCTAAAAATAGTAAACTGTGCTACAATTTAGGAAACTGAAAAGACTGAAAGAGACAGTTGTGGGGGTCCAAATGGGATAGGTGGGTGGCCACCACATCCACCTAGATCAATCCATTCTATGTTCAGGTGGAATGTGGTAGGCCCATCCCGGGTTGGATTTTGAATTCATTAATAAGAGGTTTTCTCCTTGATATCTTAAGTATAAATGTACTTGTTTATATGTGGATTTTATGGTCGATGTATCCTTGATATTTATGTTATTATTATTTTGGTTATAAGCATGTATTATGATAGTGATGATGTATGAATTTCCTCATGTTTTGCTTTGTAAATGAATGAATAATGTATCTATGACCTAATAGATGATAATGTAGCTAATGATATAAGGGAACAATGCTTCTTAGTGATTCTCATATAAGTATAAGACCCCTATGCTTAAATATACTATTTACACTTGTACATTAAATATTTGTGATATGTTTGAAGAAATTCTTATCATGGCTAGTAGGGGTCTAGTTAAGCCCTTGTTCAAGTAATTACATTTGTATCAACATTACCTTGTTATCCTTTTGTTCTGAAGGTGTCATTTAATTCTAGGCAGTGACCTGGGCTTTGGGCCTGAAAAAGTGGCTCAAATCCTGGGGACATTGGCACAACATTGAGAAAAATAGTCCTTGGATGCTGGCATGCCATGCTGTGGGAGCATCCAGAGCCCTCTAGATGTAGGCATGCCCATATCATGGGAGAGTCCAAGGGTTAATTGGTCTAAAAAATCAGTGGGACCCAAGGGTTGGTTGTCGGAAAGGTTGGGATGGTTCCTGGGAGTCCTCATGTTGGTTTGGAAGGTATGTATGTTGTGTTTCCATTGATTCCACTTACTTAAGGTCATATAAGAGGTTGAATCCCATCATAGTATCCTCTCATCACGTGTTTACCCCAGCTGGATGGTTACTTGGGTAGATGCAGGAGGAGGGTGTTATAGAGTGGTATGAGTGCATGGTTTACCCTTGGACTAGATGGGTGGTTGATCCAGATTTAAACAAGAATGCAACAAATTACAAATATAACCATAAACACAGAGATGCAGTGGAAATAATACTTCATTTCATTAATGTAAAATACTGAAATATAAGCCCCAAGAGTTAGCTCAATCGGTCAAATCAGTGCCTCGCCAATTGGGAGGTCACAGGGTCAATTCCCGAAAGCTCTTGGGGTCAGGTCAGCGTAGGCTGAGGGGTGTGCTCCCCTTCGGGGTCGAGCTACCCAGTTCTTACCGTGGACGTATCGGCTGCCCATTGACCATGGGTATCCGTGAACCACATGTGAAAAAAAAAAAAAAAATACTGAAATATGCTTAAAAATAGAAATTGAAATAAACCAGCTAGGGCGATGGTAACTTATCTCTGAGAAGAGATGTGGTGGATACATGCCTCTGAACTGCCTTACAATGAGGCTCAAGGGCCTTTTTATTATTGAACAATAAGAGCAAACCCTAAGCAACCAAAACCATAACCCGAGGAGATGTAACACCAAGAGTTTATGGGCCCCGTTGGGGTGAGTTGGTCATCCAACTTACGGGGGTCGCAACTTGGTCACATTATCTCCGTTTGATGTGCATGATAATTCGTTGGAAAGATCTCTCTGAGAACTACGACAAAAAATATGTTTTTAGATAGAAAATCATTGGCGGTAGATTTCCAAAAAAACGTCGTTTAGGGCCTCAAAACGGCTACGAAAGTTTAGGACCCGAAAAACTGCTAAAAATAGTAAACTGTGATATAATTAAGGAAATTGAAAAACTGAAAGAAGCAATGGCGGGGTCCAAGTGGAATTTGTGGGTGGCCACCAATATCCACTTGGATCAGTGGTGTGCGTTGGTCATGCATTCATGTCAGTTGCACATGTGTTAATCATCCTATGGTATATATACTTACTGCATATGCATGGTGTTGTTCATGGTTGTAGCGACGTTGCCATGTGAAAGAGGATGTTTTTTTTTTGAAGTGTGTCGTCATGAGTGTATGATTGGTTACATATTGTTATGCTTTCTTATTGCCAGTGTACATTGGTGTGGTTGTTTTTGTTGTTGGTCATGGCCCAATTTTTTCCATGTTTTGGGTAAAATAGCATACGAAAGGAGTGGACCGCACGAAGCTAGCAGAGATATATTCATCACACAGACTTTTAAGGCTTTGGAGATGGGACAAAGCCCTTATTTTGAAATGGGTATCAGGTAGTAGTCCTTGTTTTATGGATCCATGGTATGTGGACCATGGTTTTTGTATAAATGAATGGTATATAAGGATATGTAATGCTTTGTAAAGGATAATAATAGTAGAATCTTAATCATAGAGGCATAAGTGAATCTCTATTTTTGTGTCTGTACTCTGTGGTTTTGGAGAAGGATCCACAACTGAGTGTGCAGAGACCTTGAAGAGTCTACAACTGAGTGTGCAGACCACCTACATCTGGGTGCATAGGTCAGAGAAGTGAATGTAATTGAAAATCTGTTTAATAAAGAAGAAGTTTTGGTGAAGTATTGTATCTCTCTATATGTTATTTGTCTATTGTTATGTATATGATTATGTATGCTTTTCATTTAATTATGTGAATACTTGTAAGATATACTATTATGTGTTAGAATTTATGAATTTATGTTAATTAACCATATGCACGAAGTGCTTATGCATGAAAAGTTATAAGATTGATATAAAGTAGAAGTAAATACATGATGTCACTTCACGGACATCCCTTCAGTTGCAGAAGCCTGGTTCTGCAACCTCCCATAATTTCTTTGGGTGAGACTACGACCTTCTTGCGGGTCGTTGTCGAAAGGTCCAATAGTTGAGGGTTTTTTTGGTGTGCAGCACAATCTGAACCTAGGTCAAGCCCCCTCAAACTGACACTTTTCATGCATGAGGTCATGGTATGTTTAGTTGGTATGATCATGACTAGACTCTAGCTAGAATGATGGTTATATGGTTATGTGATTATGTATTATATGTATATATGTTGTCATGATTATGTTATACATGCATTAGCTGACTTGATTGATCTTGCCGACATGATATCCTCCCGAAAATTTTCCAAGGTATGTTGGTTTATTGTGATTTAGTTTAGATGACATAGTATGCCTTGTAGGAAAGAGATCAAAATGGCTAGCAAGATGGTAGACTACAAATATAATCTGTATGAATAAGATCAATAGTGGTGTTGGGAACTCTTTTGACTTAGAATACACATTGAGAAACTTGAATGAATAAATAAGGAGTTTTAAGGTGGACAATGATAAAATCATGCAGGCACAAGAGAAACAAGCAGAGGTCAATGTGATACTCCTTTAAAGTTTGTCAGAATTGCAGTGACAAGGGCCACTTTAGATAAACCATGGAAATGAAGACATAACTAATGGGACATATGGTAGATTGTTGGATACTCCAGATAGGAGAGGTGATGGATACAAACACTATTATAGTTCTAGTTCTGATAGGCATCAAGATCATCATTTTTATCATCCTTACAGGAGGAGTGATAGGGGATACTTCCTAGATGAATTTAAGAAATCAAAACCACCTACTTTTGATGGAGATGTGAAGAAGTCAGAATATGTAGAGGCTTGGATACTTGGGATGAAGAATTTATTTGAGTTGCATAATTACACAGATAATATGAAGGCCAGAGTAGCTATCTCAGCTTGAGAGGTAAAGAAAACATCTGATGGGAAGATGTGAAGCGGACCATAGACATCAAGACGAATGAATTGACTTGACATGAGTTCAAGAAGCTTTTTAGGAAGAAGTACTTGTCAAAAAGGTACTACGATAGTAAGGTCAAGGAATTATATGAGATAAAGATGGGATCAATGACAGATGAAGAGTACATGACCAAGTTTCTGTAGCTATTGAGGTATATACCGTATCTTAAAGATGAGAAGGCTAAAGTTCAACGATTTGTTAGTGGTTTTCCATTAGCATTTAGAGATCGAACTAAGTATGATGAGACTTAGTCACTTGAGGAAGTTATTGGGGAATTGAAGCATTGTTGTGAACATTCAAAGTGTAAGAATGAATATTAGCAAGGATGGAAAGGGAAGGATAAGGATAAAGGTAAGGGTAAATTGCAGTCGAAAAGAATAAGGCCTCCGAATGCAGAAGAGAAAGAAAATGTGGCACCACAAAAGAAGTTCAATGCAGATAGATAGGGACATAGATCACAATAGAAACATAGAGGTGATAGTACTAGATGGTTGGAGTGTTGGACATGTGGTAAGGAACATCTTAAGAAAGATTGTCCACAAAATCAGGGTGGTAGGCCTCAGATATATAGTGCACAGGAGGCGTAGACTATTGGGGATGGTGGTCAGAGCGTTCCTCGTATCTATGCAGCGCTAGATAAAATACAAGAAGACCATCAAGCATCTATCATTGAGATGGATGGTAAGCTTTGTGATCAAGTTGTTTATATTTTGATTGAACCTAGATCTAATTATAGCTATGTTGGCACTAACTTGGTGGATAAGTGTGGTTTCAATAAAGAAGTGCATGCAGAATCTTGGTTAGTACAGTTGGCTACATATATAAAGAAGCGAGTTCATCATTGGGTAATAGATTATGCATTTGATTTGAATGGTATGCCTACTGAAACACATTTGAATGTATTACCATTGGGATCATATAGTATGCTATTGGGTATGGACTGGCTATACCTTCATAGGAACAAGGTGGATTTTTATGAAAAATTCATTGAGTTTGTGGATGATAATGGAGAACCAAGAGTCTTACAGGGAAAGAAGAAAGCCACATCAGTTAGGATGGTGACAACTATGGAGGCAAACCACAGTCATAGAAAAGGGTGTTTGTTATTTGCAATGCATATTTCTAGTGACAAAGGTAAGGAAGTTGAGGATGTAGATGTTTTGAGAAGGTACCCAGTTCTACAACAGTTTCAAGATGTGTTCCCCGTAGAGATTTTAGATTTTCCACCTCATAGGGAAGTAGAATTTTCTATTGAGTTAGTGCCAGGGGAAGCTCCAACATCGAAAGCACCTTACAGGATGAGCACAACTGAGTTGGTAGAGTTGAATTTGTAGTTGAAGGAAATGTTGGACAAGGGATACATTAGGCCAAGTGTATCACCATGTGGAACACTGGTATTGATTTTGAAAAGAAGGATGGTACTCACAAATTGTGTATTGACTACAAGAAGTTGAACAAAGTGACCATCAAGAATAGGTATCCATTGCCGAGGATTGGCGACTTGTTCGATCAGTTGAAGGGAGCAGTAGTGTTCTCGAAGATTGACTTGAGATCTAGATACCATCAAGCACACATTAAAGAGGAGGACATTTACAAGACAACTTTTTGAACCAGTTATGCGCATTATGAGTTTGTTATAGTTCCATTCGGTTTGACTAATTCTCCAACTACATTTATGTGCTTGATGAATAATGTGTTGAATCTATATTTGGATAATTTTGTTATTGTGTTCATTGATGAAATATTGGTATATTCTAAAAATGAGGAAGTACATGCCGAGCATTTGGCCACAATGTTGAGATTGGTGAGAGAGCATCAGTTGTATGTTAATCTTAGCAAGTGCAGTTTATTTTAGTTTGAGGGACATTATTTAGGACATGTCTCCAAGGAGGTCATAACAGTGGATTTGGAAAACATAAGAGCTATCATAGGGTGGGCAGCTTCCATGAATGTGGATGAGGTGGGGTTGGCAGACTATTACAGGAGGTTCAGAAGGAAATTCTCGCATATTGCTTATCCTATTACATCATTGGAGAGGAAAGGGAAGAATTTTGAAGGGACAGAGGAGTGTGAGGCCAGTTTTGAGAAGCTTAAGCAACTGTTGACACATGCACTAGTGTTAAAGACTGCATATCCAGACAAAGAGTTTGTAGTATGTATAGATGCTCGTAAGAGAGGACTTGGTGGAGTCCTTATGCAATAAGGACAAATAGTGTGCTATGTGTGACAGAAACTAAATGAATATGAGAAGAACTATTCAACACATGATCTTGAGCTAGCAACGACCATACATGTGTTGGAGATGTGGACGAACTATCTTCTTGCTAGGAGGTTTGTATTGATGAGTTATCACAGTGCGTTGAGATACTTGTTTGACCAGCTGAAACTGAACACCAGGAACGCTAGATGGTTGGAAATGATCAATGAGTTTTATTTTGATATTAGATACATCAAAGGAAAGGAGAACATGGTGGAAGATGCTCTTAGCAGACAAATACAAGTAAAATATACAAGCTATGAGTTCCTATGGGACAGATCTACATGATAGGATCTTGCAGGGAGGTCAATAGGATGTTAGGTATATGGAGATTGTGCATAGGTTGTAGCAGAGTACAGGTAGTGTTATAGGTACAGGTACATGTGCAGGTGCATAGGATGTGGACTATCATCTTATAGAAGATGGATTGGTTAGGTTTAGAGACAAGATATATGTGCCAGATAACAATGAGATCAAGAAGGTGATTTTGAGGGAGTTTCATGTGAAAACATATTCAGGTCACCCGGGATATCAAAAAACATTGAACGCAGGGAAGAAATTTTATTATTGGTTGAATCTGAAAAATGATGTAGCAGAGTTTGTGGCTAGGTGTTTTTATTGTCAGTAGGTGAAGGCAGAGTGTAGGCAACTAGGTGGACTGCTACAGCCAATTATGATTCTAGAGTGTAAATGGGAGGTCATTTCCATGGAATTTATCACAAGTTTTCTAAGGACAATGAGACAAAATGATTCCATAATGGTTGTTGTGGAAAAGTTGACAAAGGTTAAACACTTCATTCCAGTGAAGTCTACATTCTCAACTAGCAATGTAGCACAAGGATTCATTTGAGATGTGGTTAGATTGCATGGAGTTCCAAAGAAGAGTGTGTCAGACAGGGATGTGAAGTTCACTTTCATGTTTTGGAAGGAGTTGGTTGCAGGTTTGGGCACAGAGTTGGCCTTTAGTATAAATTGTCTTCCACAGATAAATGGACGGAGAGAGAGGGTCAACATGATATTAGAGGATATGTTGAGGATATACTCGATGCACCAACATAGAAAATGGGAGGAGTATATTCCATTAGTTAAGTTCACATACAACAATGGTTATCAAGAGTCATTGAGGATGAGTCTCTTTGAGGCACTATATGGGTAGAGTTGTAATACTTCCATTAGTTGGAGTGATCCAATTAACATGGTGTTGATTAGACTCGACATGTTGGCGGAAATGGAACAAGAAATGCACGTAATCAAGAAGAATTTGAAAGAAACACAAGATAGGCAAAAGAGCTATGCAAATCATAACATGTTGTTCAAGGAGTTCTAGGCTACTAAATATGTGTACTTGCGCATCAAACCAAAGAAGAACTCCTTACGGGTTGGATAATGTGCCAAGCTGGCACCACGGTTTTGTGGACATCTTAGGATTATTCAGAGGATTGGGCCAGTAGCTTATCGACTTGCACTGCCTCTTACAATGAAAGTCCATGATGTTTTCCATGTGTAACTACTTAAGAAGTATGTTAAATATGTTGATCATGTGATTGAGTGGTTTGTATTACAGGTTGAACTAGATGGAGAATTCTATCCAAATTCTTAGTATATATTGCAGAAAAAGGCTCATGCTCTAGAACCGAGCAATCAAGGAGGCTCAAATGCAATGGAAGTACTTTGGGCCCGATGAAGCTATATGGGAGATGGAGGATCAGATCTGGGCTATATATCATTCATTGTTTTCTGGTTGAGGCAAAGAAATTTTGGTATGATGTTTGGTATATGTTTTGGCACATGTTTGGTGATGTTTTGTATATGTACATATGTATATGGATGTAAATACCACCATGAAATATGTTTTAAATCTCTAATAAGTGGTATGGGGTTCATGCCATTATAGTTGTCATGTTGTTATGTTGCCATGTTGGTTTTCTTTCAGCATGGCGATCATTGTAAATAGTGCATCGAGCTATGTTATACAACTCCAAGGGAAGTATGTTTGTTTTTCAACGGTTTTGCTGAGGTATAGGTATGGTTGAACACTGAGGATAGTGTCCCTCAAGGGGGAGGGTTCTGTAACAACTTTGGTGGAAATTCCATGTAATAAAAGTTACAAAAGGAAAAACAATAACCACGGTTGATGGGACACTTATTCCAAGATGAATGTCGGGAAAAACATTCTAGTGGGTGTTCATTCAATTTATTATGGCTAAGGAAATTGACAAAGGCAATGGAAAAGGTTTTGGAAAGGAAAAACAACATTTTTGGCACATTTATTTATTAGAATAATGGAAATTAGGATAAAAGGAGGTTGAAAGGTTACATGTTGCATGTGAGGAGGAAATTGAAGGAAAATAATGGAAAATCAAGAAAATAGAGGCCTAATTGATAAAAGGATTATGAGGACCAGTTTGTAACCTTCGGTCAGTTCATTTTTGGAGCTCTCCCATCATTCTCTCTCTCTATCTATCTTTCTTAGACACTTAGAATATTCTTGGATCACTTTGGAATTTGATCAAGATGTTGGGTTGTGTTATATTCCTTCCATGATTAGCCCACGTAGTTAATCGGGGGGTTAGAGGGGGGTGGAGCCCCCCCTTCGTTGCGCCGATTGCGTAGCGGGGGGGTCACAGGGGGTTTGAGGGGTGCAGGTAACCCCACTCTATGGGGTTCAGGGCAGCGCCTCGGAAAATTTTTGTTATATACCTAGGGGGGATAATATGCGGTACAAAGGGAGGTACCCAAGGGAATAATGTAATAATGGAATGGGCCATAGTAATAAATAAGGTGGTTAACCCATATCATGTAAGGGACCACAAGTAGTTAGTAATAATGTAAGGGGCCCATGGAATTAGTTCGATGGTATGAGGGAACCATGGTAATGACTCATGGTATTATATGTATGAGGCCTATATAGAGGCTAGAGACTCCACATGGAGAGATGTCAAGGATTATTGTATGAACAAGCATATGGCTTGTGGAGAGTTCTCCTTCCTTAAGGAGTGAATGTATGGTGTTGCCCTATCTTAAGGGTTTTGATATCAATAAAGAAGCATTTCTATCTATTTCTATCTTATTATTTCTGGGTATATTTGTATTCTCATATATTTCTGGGTTAGATCTATAAAAAGTGGTACCAGAGCACTTTCTTGGGCCAAAGTGGAGAATTTTTTTTTTAATTTTTTGCAGGATTTATGGGGCGATGAGTTTGTAGATCAGATCCGTACGTTTTTGGGCAAAATATGCAAAATATAATTGCAGATCTAGATTGCTTGTGAAAAAATATCCTATTTCAAAAAAAAAATTAGCTGAATTGGAGTCTTGATGAAGGAGATATCGTTGATCTAAAAATCAGTGGTGTTGCAGACAATTTTTCAGGGTAGCGAGTTTGCGGCGCAGACCTGGACGTCCTAGTGTAAGATATATAGAATTTAATTGTATATCTGGATTATTTGTGAAAAAATACATGACTTAAAAAAAAATCAGTTGAATCGGAGTCCGGATGAGGGAGATATCGCTGATTTAAAATCAGCTCTTTTTTCAGAATTTTTGGTGACAGCGGGAGAGTTGCAACGTAGATCTGAAATTCCAGTGCCTGGATCGGGATTTCTATCACATAAGCAGATACATAATGGTTATTCCATTTCCGAAAATAGTTCATAATAGGGATTCTGAGCAATATTGACTAAACTGTGACAATTTCAAATTTTCGCCAAGTAAATGAATTATTTTTATTTATATTTTTATTTTTTCTCTTCATAGTGACTCCATATTTTACAGGAAAAGATAATGGTCCTACTATTGAAGAAAACATAAAAATGCAATAGTATTTATGGGCAGAACATTGGAAATTTTGGGTAGTGACTAAATTTAAAGATGAGCCAGCCACATGGTGGGAATTACTTAACCAAAATAAGTGTTCCAACTTGCCCAACGAAGAATTTGAAAAATTCCTTTTAGATAGATGGTCTCATGCCAGAAAACAAGATAATGAAAAACATGTGGGGTTATTTTCTACTGGTATCTCCTTATTGCAGGTTCATGGGTTGATTCAGAAGGAGAAGATCATTGTGTCTATAAATCCTAGTTGCAAGAAAAATCTCATAAATGTCAATTTGGCAAAAATATTACAAGTGCTAGCGAAACACATTGAAAACACACAAGATGTGGAAGTTTATAAAGATTTGAAGCTTTCAATGGATAAGTATGTGTTGCATGGTGATTTTTATACGTCAGATATGGGTAAGATGGATGTTGTTTTGGGATATCCTTGGATGGAATCTGTGGGTACTATCAATATTAATGTGTAGAAGAAATTCCTGAAGCTCTGGTATAAAAAGAAGAAAATTACATTATAGGATATTTCCATCAATAAACAGATAGAGTACACAAAGGCTAAAGCAAAAGATGTTCCAGGGACTGACATATCAGATGATGAGCCAGTGATGTTCGACAATGAAACACAAATAGAGGCTGAAGCAGAAAAGGTTACAGGTGCGGATACATCAGATGAGGGCTCAGTGGTTAAAGTAATATTGGAAGGTAAGGCACCACAACATGCATCACATAATAGTCAGGCTCCAGAAGGGGTGAATTAAAGAAAAAGACACCGTGGGTTAAAACTTCAACATATCATCACCCACATCACCCCGCAAGACAACAACCAACAAGATGGCAACCAATCAGCCACAAGGACAACAAACCCCGCATGACATATAGATAGGAGTGAAGATCCACCTACTACACATCAACACAGAAGAGCTGCCATGGTCAACTTACATCTCAAGCGAGCGAGGCACCAACGAGATCGAGGGTTCACCTTTCTCTTGGATGGCTAGATGCACATGCATGGTACCAGTGGACTACTCTTTTGAGTAGATCTTATTACTTGTGTTCTTCCCATGTTTTGGGGACGAAACATGCTAAGGGGGGTGGAATGTTATATACCTATGGGGGATAATATGGGGTACAAAGGGAGGTACCCAAGGGAATAATGTAATAATGGGATGGGCCATAGTAATAAATAAGGTGGTTAACCCATATCATGTAAGGGACCACAAATAGTTAGTAATAATGTAATGGGCCCATGGTATTAGTTCGATGGTATGAGGGAACCATGGTAATGACCCATGGTATTGTATGTTTAAGGCCTATATAGAGGCTAGAGACTCCACATGGAGAGATGTCTGGTGGGCTCCAGTATTGTAGCAATAATGCTACAACTCCTGGAGCTTCCTATCTCTAATTTTATCAACCCGGTAGTTTGTACAAACTTGGAAGCGACGGTGTTGTATGCACAAGTACTAGCTCTTGTCGCAGCTGTCACTTGGTCAGCTGGCACAAGTCCACTAGGGCTCAAGCCAACTTCTATAGGCTCACAGAAGAAGCTTTATGAATGATGGACGAAAGCTAACTTAAAGAAGACTAATCTAGTTGCGAAAAGAAACTGAAAGCCAAAAGGAAACACAAACCCTAGCAAACCCTAATTCTACCAGCTAGTCCTACTAATGCAAAGGAAAGAACGCAAACAACGAAAAGAGATGCCATTACTTCTAGGAAGGTAAAATGCATGTGTCTAAGTTATCACTATCTGAAGAAAACATCTTTTTGTATTTTTGATTAAGTTGTTGGAATTATCATGCATGTGCTTCTAACTAGTTTTCCACTGTGCAGGGATGGATCAAGGGATGAAATGCTTTGGGAAAGGTTGGGATGGTACAGAGAGGGTCTAAGGGATCCCCAGTATTCTTTCTGAGAGTTTCACAAAGTCTGGATGACATGCAACCGTGTTCATGAACTTCTACAGGAAGTCTGCAGGGGCTTCTACAAGAAGTTTCTACAGGATGTTCTGTAATTCTTCTACAGGATGTTTACGAATTGGATTTTTGAGGATGGATGGTTGATGGAAGAGGCATGGATGGTTATGGAGGTAGGATGGGGGTCTGAAGTGACCTAGGAACTGATGGATGGAGTGGAAGGCTGACTTGCATCAACGAAGGTTTAGGCAATGGAAAAGCAAGAAGGTAGGGTTACGTGGCAAAAGAGCAGATGGGAGATGAAGAAACAGGCTTGGTGATGCAGGAGCTGACCTGAACGAGGCTCAGATGAACGAGGAGGTGATGAAGGTGATAGAGATGCCCTGCACAATGCTTATTCAAACAAATCAATGAATTCTTGCAAACAAACCAAGTCCTAGCTAACTCAATCCAACTGTTAATGAATGAATAAACAACAGCCTTGTTTGAAAAGAGAACCATATACATCACGTGAGCAAGAACATGCCAAAAGATCTAAATGCATACAAACTCCTACCAATCGATTCTAAGCATAAAAAGCTACGTTACCCATCAAAACCAACTACAATAACAAAGCAAGATCTAAAGAGCAGAATTTATTTCAAGAACACAGCATACACATAAATATAAACAAGGGAGGTACTGGGTGCTTGAGATGGGCCCAACCCCAAGAACTACAGCCTCCCAAGAGAGATTTAGCGCTGGTGCAAAGTTGGATCCATCTTTATTAATCAAGAAATGAAAAGTACATCAAAACTGTCCACAAGAAGAACTTGAGCATGAGCTGAAAGCAAAGCTAATCTACTGCATAAAAATCGAACTACAAACTAGCTAACTAATGGCTAAAACAAAATGACTAACTGGCTACAAAATGACTACCCACTAGCTCCCCAAAATGACTAACTGAAATGAGGTCTTAAGCCCTCTTATTTATACAATTTGAGGACCCAACAGTCCTCCTAAAATTTAGGGACTTGGCTGCCCAAGACTTGTAGTTAACAACAGTCCAACTTGACTTGCTTGGCTGCCCTTGAGCTCATTGATTTGGTGGCCTTTGAACTCCGAGTTGATGGTGGAGAATTCGAGGTAAGGGCCCATAAATGAGGGGGACACCTTCCTACAAATCCTCTAGCTTGTTCTCCCACGAATTTGGCTGCCAAGTGCTCATTAAGACCTTCAATTTTGTCTCCAAGTTGACCAAAAAGGCTACACAAAGCACCCATTAGACTTGTTGGCATAATGACTAACCAAATTCACTCTATTAACATAAAAATAATCAAAAACATGCAATAAACAAATGAGAATGGTGGACTAAGCCAAATTAGGAGGTTGAATGAGCCCAAATAATTGTACATTTTTGGGGCTCATCATCACCCCCCTACTAAAAGTGTTGCTCATCCTCTGAGCAACCAAATCTCTCCCCTTGTCTTTGATGGCCCTGGTGACTTCCTTGGCTAGCATCTCGGCCGATTTCTCCTTTGGCTTCCCGCTTTTCAAACTTTCCTGTAGAAACTGTTCGCTGGCTTCCTGTAGAAACAGTCTCTGTCTTCCTGTAGAAACAGTCTGCTAGCTTCCTGTAGAACCAATTTCACTGATTTTACTTGCTTGGCTGGGGGTGCCTTCTCCTTGAACTGCACTGCCTATAAGCTGATGAATCCAACACAAATGGCAAGTCTAATGTATTATAAAAGCACACACGTACAATGAACTGCCCGAGAATAGATATTGCATGCCAAAGCTGGATGGGAAAAAGTGTTTCCAGTCCTTTAAATCACTGTTTTTCCATTGGTTAACCTTGATTCACGTTTCTGTTCCTGACATGATAATACTTTCCAACTGCGGCAGCTTTCTTTCCTTCATAAAATGCTTACTGCAATAGCAAATATGGGAATAATAACAGATTTGTATCCCAAAGCCAACCCAAATATAACATTAGTTGCTGCTCCAGTCCTGCATGAATCAGCAACATCTTGGATAGGGCTGTAAGCATTACTAGTGTAGTACTCAGTGACAAAACCAATAACAAGGCCAGACCACAAACCAATAGCACCACAGAAGAAAAGCTCCCAGTTCTTTACAACCTTCTGGGCACCAAAATTGAAGATAGTGAAGGATGAAGGCAATGCAACTAGGCTTACAGCAGCAATGCCAATAGTCATCACTACTGTGGAGATAATAAGTTGCTTTTCCAATGCAAGCTCAATTTCCTTCACAGCCTTGATCTCAAATATGTTAGTTGCAACCAGAGTTGTGATTAAGCAAGCAATGATACCCATTGAACTAATAAGCAAGGGATAACACATGGCAGTAAGATCATGAGAGTTTCCAAATGATGATATGGATGCAACAACCAGAGCTGCACAGGAAGATTCAGCATCATCTGAAACAGTTTTCCCTTGTCAAGTATTACTTCTACATCCTCTTCTGACTCCTTTTAGACGCTTCCGAAGGTTATCATCAACAAACAAAGAAATATATTTTATCAAGAAGGTGCTGCACAACGTCAATTGAATCTTTCAACGTCTCTGGAGTTCCATGAGTACTTGTTCATTTTTTTCACTTTGTTGCACAGGTACTTGTAAAAAAAATGTCAACGCACACAGAGAATGCAGCATGCACGGATTGAAGCAGTTGAGAATTGGTGGTCTTTTTGGGATAACAAGAGACACCTTTAGAAGCTGAATTACCTTTTAGATGGTGGTTTATAGTGGAGGAGATTGTTACTAAAACCAATTCGTATCCCAAAGCGTGCAAATATTCAGCCAAGCAACTTCAATTGAGGCGTGATTCACGTGAGAGAGAGAAGTGGCCAAGTGTACGTGGCCTCAAGCGTCCAGAAGTATTGTTCCTCACTGTAGTCTAATTATGAACTGTAGTCCTCTGCCTGTAATCACTTACCATCAAGCACGCTGAAGTTTAACTGTTCACCACTACCCGTTTTCAATTTCCTTCCTGAGATGGCTGAGCGCACGTGTCTCATTCACCCACCAAGTGTTGTTGAACTAGATGAGGGTGGCTAGTTAGCTAGCCACCAATTTGTCTAAATCCAACCATCTCATTGTTCACGCAGTTCTCGAATTACATTCATGCAACAGAGGAATTAGTTTAGTCACGTACCTGCAAGTCGACTGGCTGCTATGATGCTTTTTGCTGCTGCATGCTTGGATTCCTTGGTTGCATGAAGGCGTAGCTAATGATTTTTGATTGATTTTCCTTGTGCAGGTGTCCTCTGGCCGGATCTGAGCTGCATGCAATCGTTTCCACGTTCAACTCTGCCCGTTCAAGCTGCTGCTGCTGCATGGTCACAAAACCAGAACTTCTTTTTGCCATTTCTCCCAAACGGTAGATCGGATTGATCTGAAACTCGGTGAGCATGTTCCTACCATCATTATGCATCTCCCATAGAAAATTCGTGATCAATGGATGCACGGATTTCGAGAAAAATGGAAAATGGCTGAAGATTTCAGAGGTCGATTTCTCGGAAACCGTGCATCGGAATCGGCTGAAACTGCTTGGGTAGGTTACTATCACCCATGTGCATCTCCCCATGAAACAGGTTTTGAAACAGATGCACGGATATGGAGAAAACGCAAAAATGGCTGATAGTGATGGAGGCTGATTTCTTGGAAACCGTGCACCGGAATTGCATGAATCTGCTCAGGCATGTTTTCATCAACCTTGTACAATTCCCCATAAAACGGTTTGTCAAATGGATGCATGGTTTTCAAGTTATGGCAAAAACAAATTCTGCACTATGTGTTTTTGCTTCAAGGCACTTTGCATTTTGGTTGCATGGGATGACAAAATGAATTTTGGCTATGATGCAGGTATGGAGATGATGGAGGAGGAGTTGGAAGATTGCATGAGGGCTTCTGAACCCTTGAGGAAGCTACCATGCTTGCCAAACCACTTTTTGAAATGCATGCCTAGTTTCCCACAATTTCTACAGGAAGTTCCTGTAGAAGCACAATGAGAAGCACAAGGAGGTGAAAAAAATGATGGATGAAGGCAAGGGATGGACACACAAGTGCTTGTAGGCCTAATCAACAGATTCCCACCATCAGATTCACTTTTGAAATTGGATTTGGCTCGTCCAAAGGTTCTACAGGATGTTTCCTGTAGAAATACAGAGCTTCCTGTAGAAGGCACAAGAACAATTACTTTGACCTTGATTTGAGTGCTCCTCCTGTCATGAAACGTCCTTCTTGCAACCTGCAATGTCATTGCTGCAACATGAAATTATTCAATGGAGATTAGCTTTATTTTTCTTTTTCTTTTTTCTCTTTTTTTTTTTTTTGAAAAACAACTAGGGCGCCTCATGGAGGTTTTCACCCTAATTGCCTGCCCTGGGCGCCTCCAAGGGAGGTTTTCACCCAGAGATCTTATTCTCTTTTCTCTTTTTTTTTTCAACCCATTGACCGCCTCATGGAGGTTTTCAATCAATGAGCCAATCTAAGGCGCCTCCGAGGAGGTTTTCACCTTAGATTTTTATTTTTCTCTTATTTTCATTTTTTTTCTTTTTTGTCTTTTTTTTTTCTTCTACCCTACCCTACTTGAAAAACAAAATCATTTTCAAGTATAAGAATACTTCCAATGGAGCCATGTGCACATCGAGATTAGAGAAAAAATGATGTGAAGGCTCAAAATGCATGCTTGGACAAGTATCCAGATCTCAGATACCAAATGATATGGCTTTGAAGGGATCAAACGAAGTTGAGGAAGAAAGTACTGCTGCAACTTAGTGACCTTCTGAAACCATATCTCAATATAGCTTTGATATCCTTGGTTCTTTTGCTGATCTGGATCATTCTTCATGTCACCTTCTATCATGACCTTCTGATCTTCCTCTTTTTGTTGATCTTTCTCTTGAATACATGGAAGATTTGATGGTAACCATGAAGGAACTCTCTCGATCTCTGATTCTGATCTCTTCTCTTCATTAAGTGCAGCCCATGGTTCTTTGATCTCTTCTTTGGAATCTTCTTTTGCTTTTGGTCCTTCAATGTTGTCAATAGATTCTCTCTTTTGCAACACTCTTCCTGAGCTTTGGTGAACATCATTGAGCTCAAAAGGAGTCATTTGCACATGTTGTGCCTCAGCTTTGCAATTGGGTTGAGCTGCTCCATTGCAGGGTTTTGGAAATGGAGGTACGGGTAGCTGAGTGGGGGTGTGAAATTGAGATGGAGATGGATGGCATTGTGGTTGGGTAGGCATTTGGGGTTGCCTTGGTGGAGGAGGAGGCGATGGTTGTGGATGAGCAGGTGGTGGAGGAAAATGAGCGGGATGAGAGTTGTACTGGGGCCTCCACTCCTGATAAGGTGCATTCCACTGAGGTTGTGGCTGAGCATAAGAGTGAAACGAATGAGCAGCTGGTTGGGCATAATATGGATCTGTGAAGGAATAAGGAGGATATGACCAAGGAGGAGGTGTAGACCAGGAAGGATGAGCAGGGGGACCCCAAGAAGGCATGAAAGTGGCTTGATAGGGGTCATAATAGGTCTCAGGTGTCCCTTGCAGTTCTTGTTGGTAAGATCTAGGTCCATATGGCCTCCTTTGGTTCATATAACGGAGTGATTCAGTGGCTCCCTTGGCTCTTTGATATGTAGCTTTGATTCTCGGCAAGGAAGGGCACTGCTCTATAGGATGGTATTCTTCACAGATGAAACACACTTCTATGGAGTACAATGGACATTCGTTCCTAGGATGCTTTCTAGTGCACCTAGAACAAAAAATGGCCAAAGCCCTCTTGGCCTCTTCTTGCTTCTTTTGGATCCGCAAGGTATCCAGTTGCATGGCAAGAAACTGCCTCATATCACTCTTGAAATCTTTGATCTGATTTTCAAATTCATCTTTGGACAAGATGTTGCTCCCAACATTTCTACTTGTAGCCATTTGCTCCAGAGGAATGTTTTCTTCTTCTTCTCCCCTAGACGTTCTTCAAATATGTCTTGATGTCCACCCAGGGGTTCTTCAATCACAGCCATCGAAGAAGAGAGAAGGTTGTGTGAAGCAGTGGGGGTGTTTTGCAATCATTTTTCTAACTTATCTCTACTCCTACAAGGCATGAAATGAAATATTTTTTCTTGATTTTTGCTTTTTTCTACTTCTACTTGCAAAACTGAAATAAATTGAACTGCAACTAACTATCTTGCTAAAACGAAAATGCGGAATTGAAATGAAAGCAGGAAAGGACTAATCTATTTTGCTCAAATGAAATTGCAGGATGAAATGCTAGGCTACGCTTGCGAAATTGAAATGCTAATCTACGCTTGCAGAAATGAAATTTCGGAATTGAAATGCTAATCTATGAAAGCAGGAAATGTCTATGCTACTTTTGCAGAATGGAAATGAAGTAAACTACCTAGCAGAAGGCAAGAGTAAGGAAGTAGAAGAAAAGCAACAATTACTAATACTCTGACGCTTCCCCGGCAACGGCGCCAAAAACATGGTGGGCTCCAGTATTGTAGCAATAATGCTACAACTCCTGGAGCTTCCTATCTCTAATTTTATCAACCCGGTAGTTCGTACAAACTTGGAAGCGACGGTGCTATATGCACAAGTACTAGCTCTTGTCGCAGCTGTCACTTGGTCAGCTGGCACAAGTCCACTAGGGCTCAAGCCAACTTCTATAGGCTCACAGAAGAAGCTTTATGAATGATGGACGAAAGATAACTTAAAGAAGACTAATTTAGTTGCGAAAAGAAACTGAAAGCCAAAAGGAAACACAAACCCTAGCAAACCCTAATTCTACCAGCTAGTCCTACTGATGCAAAGGAAAGAATGCAAAAAACGAAAAGAGATGCCATTACTTCTAGGAAGGTAAAATGCATGTGTCTAAGTTATCACTATCTGAAGAAAACATCTTTTTGTATTTTTGATTAAGTTGTTGGAATTATCATGCATGTGCTTCTAACTAGTTTTCCACTGTGCAGGGATGGATCAAGGGATGAAATGCTTTGGGAAAGGTTGGGATGGTACAGAGAGGGTCTAAGGGATCCCCAATATTCTTTCTGAGAGTTTCACAAAGTCTGGATGACATGCAACCGTGTTCATGAACTTCTACAGGAAGTCTGCAGGGGCTTCTACAGGAAGTTTCTACAGGATGTTCTGTAATTCTTCTACTGGATGTTTACGAATTGGATTTTTGAGGATGGATGGTTGATGGAAGAGGCATGGATGGTTATGGAGGTAGGATGGGGGTCTGAAGTGACCTAGGAACTGATGGATGGAGTGGTGAGATGATGTGGAAGGCTGACTTGCATCAACGAAGGTTTAGGCAATGGAAAAGCAAGAAGGTAGGGTTACGTGGCAAAAGAGCAGATGGGAGATGAAGAAACAAACTTGGTGATGGAGGAGCTGACCTGAACGAGGCTCAGATGAACGAGGAGGTGATGAAGGTGATAGAGATGCCCTGCACAATGCTTATTCAAACAAATCAATGAATTCTTGCAAACAAACCAAGTCCTAGCTAACTCAATCCAACTGTTAATGAATGAATAAACAGCAGCCTTGTTTGAAAAGAGAACCATATACATCACGTGAGCAAGAACATGCCAAAAGATCTAAATGCATACAAACTCCTACCAATCGATTCTAAGCATAAAAAGCTACGTTACCCATCAAAACCAACTACAATAACAAAGCAAGATCTAAGGAGCATAATTTATTTCAAGAACACAACATACACATAAATATAAACAAGGGAGGTACTGGGCGCTTGAGATGGGCCCAACCCCAATAACTACAGCCTCCCAAGAGAGATTTAGAGCTGGTGCAAAGCTGGATCCATCTTTATTAATCAAGAAATGAAAAGTTACATCAAAACTGTCCACAAGAAGAACTTGAGCATGAGCTGAAAGCAAAGCTAATCTACTGCATAAAAATCAAACTACAAACTAGCTAACTAATGGCTAAAACAAAATGACTAACTGGCTACAAAATGACTACCCACTAGCTCCCCAAAATGACTAACTGAAATGAGGTCCTAAGCCCTCTTATTTATACAATTTGAGGACCCAACAGTCCTCCTAAAATTTAGGGACTTGGCTGCCCAAGACTTGTAGTTAACAGCAGTCCAACTTGACTTGCTTGGCTGCCCTTGAGCTCATTGATTTGGTGGCCTTTGAACTCCGAGCTGATGGTGGAGAATTCAAGGTAAGGGCCCATAAATGAGGGGGACACCTTCCTACAAATCCTCTAGCTTGTTCTCCCACGAATTTGGCTACCAAGTGCTCATTAAGACCTTCAATTTTGCCTCCAAGTTGACCAAAAAGGCTACACAAAGCACCCATTAGACTTGTTGGCATAATGACTAACCAAATTCACTCTATTAACATAAAAATAATCAAAAACATGCAATAAACAAATGAGAATGGTGGACTAAGCCAAATTAGGAGGTTGAATGAGCCCAAATAATTGTACATTTTTGGGGCTCATCAATGTCAAGGAATATTGTATGAACAGACATATGACTTGTGGAGTGTTCTCCTTCCTTAAGGAGTGATTGTATGGTGTTACCCTACCTTAAGGGTTTAAGCAATAAAGAAGCATTTCTATCTATTTCTATCTTCTTATTTCTGGGTATATTTGTATTCTCATATATTTTTGGGTTAGATCTATAAAAATTTTGGTTTTGGAACCTTTGTTAGGTTGGGCAAACCCACCTATGGTATGTGCATGATTTTCACACATGTCTTTGGAGGCGATGGTTTTCGGTCCATGGTATTGGATGTTTCGGCATGTATAAATATGTATTATAACATTTAAAGGAACATAATGAAAAATCAAGCTGGTAGTCCCGGTTTTGGGATCCAGGGGAAAATCTCTATGTATATGTGTTTTATGTGTTATGCTCTTGCATTGTTTATTTTATGTGTTTTAGAATTCGTATGCAGGTAATTTCTGTATGGTGTTAAAACCTACATTTGGTATCAGAGTTGTTTTGGCTTCAAGGGGATGCCTTTGTTGCTGAGGGGTTTCGCTTGGACCTGTGGTAGACCCTGTTCACTGGGAGATTTACAAGATCGATTCTGGTGGTGAAAGAAGATGGTGAGCAGTGGAAAGATAGAGATCGAGAACTTTAATAGTCATATTTTTGAGTTGTGGAAACTCAAGATGGAGGATCTGTTGGTGGATAAAGATCAGTGGATCGCGATGGATCCGGGTACTAAACCAATGGGAGTGTCCGATGAAGAATGGAAAAAGTTGGATCGAAAGGTAAAGAGCACAATACGATTGTGTGTCTCAAATTTAGTATTGCTGAATGTATCCGGGGAAGCTACGATGAAGGCTTTGTGGGACAAGTTAGGGACTTTGTACCAATCTAAGTCTCTGGTGAATAAACTGTTCCTGCAGAAAAAGTTGTATAACCTAAGGATGAAAGATGGAGACTCAGTGACAGAGCATCTGAACGTATTTAATACTGTGGTAAGTCAGTTAGCATCTGTTGATATTAAAATTTTAGTTGAAGATAAGTGCATCAGTTTGTTGTGTTGTCTACCAAATTCGTGGGATAGTCTGGTTATTGAAATAGGTAGCAATGCAACTTCCTTGTAGTTTGATGAAATAGTCTCATCCTTGCTGACGGAGGAGATGAGATGGAAAAATATGGAGAGCCAGAATGGTGATGCCCTGTCTGTATGAGGATGGTCCTAGAATAGAAACAAAAATAAATCATCAAGTGGGAGATCTAAATCTAGAGGGAGATCTAAATCTCTAAGAAAACCTGTAAAAGTGGTGTGCTGGAAATGCGGAAAGGAAGGGCATTACAAAAGGGATTGTAAATCTAAAGCTCCCAATAAAGGAAAGGGATATGATGATGCTCCTTCTACAGAGGTGAAAACCACCTTAGATGAAGGTGGGGATACGTACTTGGCTTCTTCAAGTACACATGTAGATCATGAGGCATGGTTGATTGACTCAGGTACATCCTTTCAGTTCACTCCCCATAGAGAGTGGTTCTGCAAGTATGAGAAATACGATGGTGGTGATGTCTTCTTAGGGGATGATAGGAAGGCTAGAATCCTTGGTCACGGAAAAGTAAAGTTGAAGTTACAAGGTGGAAGGGTTAGAACACTTCCACGTGTTCTGCATCTTCCTGCATTGGCCAGAAATCTGATTTTTGTAAGCAAGTTGGATGATGCAGGTGTAAAAATAGTGTTCGAGAAGGATGCCTCCAAGATGGTTGGGGGAGCACTTGTATTGATGCGGGGAGTTTGGATTGGAACTATGTACAAGCTGCAAGGTAGCACAGTTGTTGATGGGTGCAACAGTGATGTGGTTCCTGAAAGTGGAGCAGAAAATCTAGTGGTCTCTGGAGAGAAGACCATGCTGTGGCATCAAAGCCTTGGACATAGTGGAGAGAAGGGCCTTCGAATACTTCATGGTAAAGGTATGGTAGAAGGTATGAGTAATAAATCTCTGGATTTTGATTTCTGTTAAAACTGTGTATATGGGAAGCAAAATGGGGTGAGTTTCGCCTCCGGTGGTAAGAGGGAAAAACAGATATTAGAGCTTGTGCACAATGATGTGTTTGGACCTGTGAAGGTTCCATCACTAGGTAAGTCTATGTACTATGTATCATTTATAGATGACTTCTCAAGGAATACATGGATATATTTCCTTAAGAAGAAATCTGAAGTCTTTGACAAGTTTAAAGAATTTAAGGCTCTAGTGGAAAACTAGACAGAGAAGAAGATAAAGGTGTTGAGGACAGATAACGGTGGAGAGTTTTGCAGTAAGGAATTTGAAGAATTCTGTAAGAAGTGCGGTATAGCATGGAAGAAGACTACTCCATATACACCTCAACAAAATGGAGTTGCAGAAAAAATGAACAAGACATTGATGGAAAGGGCAAGAAGCATCCTCAGTGGTGCCGGGTTAGGACAGAAATTCTGGGTAGAGGTAGTGAAGACACATGTTACCTGGTCAATAGATCACCTTCATCAACATTGGAGGATAAGACTCCACAAGAGGTATAGACTAGTAAGAAACCCTCTCTTTCACATCTGAGGGTATTTGGATGCGATGCATATGTACATGTTCCAAAGGAGAAATGAACCAAGTTGGATAGTAAATCTATTACGTGCATCTTTATTGGGTATAAGGATGGTTAAAAGGGTTATAAGCTATGGAACCCAGTAACAAGGAAGGTTGTGTACAACCGAGATGTGGTGTTTAGAGAGGTGAAAGATGTTATTAAACATGAAGTCCAACCAAAAGAACATAAGAAGATAGAGTTTGAGCTAAAGGAGGAAGAATCATACTCTACAGCAGAGGAGGAATAAGAAGATGAAGAGCCACAAACTCCAGGTGTGAGAAGATCAGTTCAAGAAAGAAGGCAGCCAGAAAGGTATAGTCCACATGCTTTCTATTCAAATTTTTCTTTATCTATTACTGATGATGATCCCAGAACTATGAAGGAAGCAGTAGATTCAGAGGATGGAAAACTCTGGAAAGAGGCCATGGTTGATGAAATGGAATCTTTGCACAAAAAGGAGGCTTAGGATCTGGTGGAGTTGCCAGCTGGAAGGAAACCCACTGGCAGCAAATGGGTATTCAAGAAGTTGACAAATGCAGAAGGAAAGGTGGAGAAATACAAAGCTTGGTTGGTAACAAAAAGTTATTCCTAGGTGCTGGGAATTGATTTTGGTGATATTTTTTCTCCTGTTGCCAAGGTAACTTCTATTAGATTAATTTTATCTGTTGCTGCTACTTTTGATTTTGAGGTAGAACAAATGTATGTGAAGACAACATTTCTTCATGAAGATCTGGAAGAGGAAATCTAGATTAAGCAACTTGAAGGCTTTGCGGTGAAGGGTAGGAAAGAACTAGTATGCAAGTTAAAGAAGTCTTTTTATGGGTTGAAACAGTCACCAAGGACACAAGAAGAGGAAGAGGACATGTCCCGTGTTCCATATGCAAGTGCAGTTGGTAGTCTGATGTATGCAATGGTCTGTACTATACCAGACATTGCACATGCAATGGGAGTATTGAGTAGGTTTATGTCAAAACCAGGAAAGGAGCATTGGACAATAGTGAAGCGGGTTTTTAGGTATTTACGTGGCACTAGTGATTATGGTTTGTGCTACCAAGGAAGACCAGGATTGGACAAAGTGTTGGATATTCCTGGATTTTTTGATGGAGACTGGGCTGGAGATCTGGATCAGAGAAGATCTACAAGTGGTTATGTGTTTAACCTATTTAAAGGTGCAGTCAGTTGGATGAGTAAGAAACAATTTGTAGTGGCACTATCAGCTGCAGAGGCAGAATACATGGCAGCCACTCATGCAAGCAAGGAAGTAGTTTGGTTGCAGAGATTGTGTCCAAGTATGGGGTTAGTACAGGGAGCTATAAGGATAGATTGTGACAACAAAAGTGCAATTTTCTTGCAAAAGAACCCTGCATATCATTCAAAGGCAAAGCACATTGATGTTCCGTATCACTTTGGGAGGGATATGATAGAAGAAAAAAAGGTGTTGTTGGTAAAGGTGGACACTTTGAAGAATACTGCAGAAGCATTAACAAAATCTGTGAGCTCTGAGAAGTTCTCTTGGTGTAGAGAAACACTGGGCGTTGTAGGGATGGATAAATGACTAAGCTCTCTTATGGCCCCCTGTGGAAAGAAAACAACAAGTGGGAGAATGCTGGGTTGTGTTATATTATTTCCACGACTAGCCCACGTAGTTAATCGGGGGGTTAGAGGGGGGGCAGAGCCCCCCCTTCGTTGCACCGATTGCGTAGCGGGCTGGTCACAGGAGGTTTGAGGGGTGTAGGTAACCCCACTCTATGGGGTTCAGGGCAGCACCCCGGAAAATTTTGGTTTTGGAACCTATGTTAGGTTGGGCGGACCCACCCATGGTTTGTGCATGATTTTCGCACATGTCTTTGGATGCGATGGTTTTCTATCCATGGTTTTGGACGCGATGGTTTATAGTCCATGGTATTGGATGCTTCGACATGTATAAATATGTATTATAACATTGAAAGGAACATAATGAAAAATCAAGTTGGTAGTCCAGGTTTTGGGATCCAGGGGAAAATCTCTGTGTATATGTGTTAAGCTCTCGCATTGTTTATTTTATGTGTTTTAGAATTCATATGCAAGTAATTTCTGTATGGGGTTAAAACCTACACAATAAAGGAAATTAAGGCAAGAGGAAGGAAGGAGAAAGAAAGGAAGAGCGTGATCAAACAACTACAACAAGATTCTTTGCAGGTATCGATTTGTATGTGTGTTTTCCTTACTAGATTTGGCATGCATAGTATTGCATGTGGCTCTTTTGCTATTATAGCATGGGTTTTGCCAGGTGTGACAAAGTTTTTAGCCTAGCCTGCCATTTCTGGATAGCCATGGTGTGATGGGGTTCTCATGTTTTGGGTGAGCTGGATTTCCAGATGGATTCAAAGTTGAGTGAGGTGGATCTATGAATGATAGAACACATGGCCTAGTGACCTCTGAACCAGACTGTGGGTTGCTGTAAAGACACATTTTGTGTTGCCTTGGTGGGCCTAGGAACGATTGATCGGTGAATGGTGGGATATACGGTAAAGCAAAGAGGTGGGTGCTCTCCATTAGGCCTAGTAATCCTGGGATGGGATATACGATAAATCCTAGAAAATGGGTCTAAGTTTAGGGCCTAGTGATTTGGTTTGGTTTGTTCTAACTCTTGAGAGACTAAGAGACAAGAAAATTCCTCACAGTTTAGGTGGAGAAATACGGTGGCATCCATGATTGTTTGGCCTAGAGATCTGGTGGAGATCATGGTAAAGCCTACTATTACATGTTTATTGTGTTGGCCTAGTGATCTACGATAGATTATGGTAAATCTTGATTTATATTGACGAGGGTGAGGTGGTTTAGCCTCGGGATTCCTTGGTTGGTTCTTTTGGTTTGAGTTTCACATTCATGCTTGGAATATGGCACAGGAGTGAATAACTGAAGAGATATTTGGCTCAACCATTCTATGGTCGGGTGGAACATGGCAGTCCCATCCTAGGTTGGATTTTGCATTCATTAATAAGAGGTTCTCTCTTTAATATATTATGTATAAATGTACTATTTTATATGTGGATTTTATGGCTAGTGTATCCTTGATATTTCTATTGTTAGTATGTTGGTTATAAGCATATTTTATGATAATGATGATGCATGGATTTCCTCATGTTTTGATTTGTAAATGAATGAAAAATGTATCTATGACCTAATAGATGATAATCCAGCTAATGATATAAGAGGACAATGCTTCTTAGCAATTCTTAGATAAGTATAACACCCATGTACTTAAATCTGTTGTTTACACCTGTATATTACATATTTGTGATATGTTTGATGAAATTACTGTCATGGATAGTAGGGGTCTTGTCAAGCCATTGTTTAACTAATTGAATTTGTACCATCATTACCTTGTTATCTTTTTGTTCTAAAGGTGTCATTTAATTCTGGGTAGTGACATAGGCTCTGGGCCTGAAAAAATGGCTCAAATCCCGATGACACTGGCACAACACTGAGAAAAATAGTCCTT
Source organism: Pinus tabuliformis (assembly GCA_031772625.1). Classification (NCBI taxonomy): domain Eukaryota; kingdom Viridiplantae; phylum Streptophyta; class Pinopsida; order Pinales; family Pinaceae; genus Pinus; species Pinus tabuliformis. The sequence goes on from CM062818.1 coordinate 287,068,271, forward strand.
GGACATTGGCATGCCATGCTGTTAGAGCGTCCAGATTCCTTTAGACATAGACATGCCCATATAATGGGAGATTCCTGGGGTTAATTGGTCTAAAAACTCAGTGGGACCCAGTGGCTAGTTCCCGGAAAGGTTGGGATGGTTCCTAGGAGTCTTCATGTTGGTGTGGAAGGTCTATATGTTGTGTTTCCATCGATTCCACTTCCTTAAGGTCACATAGGAGGTTGAATCTCATCATAGTATCCTTTCATCACATGTTTACCATGGTTGGCTAGTTACTTGGGTAGATGTGAGAGGAGGGTGCTACAGTTGTTCTATCATTGTTATTTATCTAGTTATATGTTGGTTATAAGCATGGTTTTATGACAAATTTAATTATGGCTCCTATCACATTTTAACTAATGAATGTCTGGTTAATGAATGCATGACCTAAATGGAATTATGGAAGCTATTGTGAGAAGTAATTGGTTCTTATTGTTAAACCTCAATATGTTTCATATCCCTATGTTCAGATATGCATTCCTAACCTATAGATTGCATGTCTACCATGTGTTTGATGGAATGCTTGTCTTATTTGCAAGGGGCCATGTCAAGTCCTTGTTCAAGTTTTTTGTTTATAAGATTTGTTTCTATGTTATTTATCATTTCTAGAAGTTTCACTGAGTTTTTGGGAGACGCCTGAGTCCTAGCCCTAAAAAAGTGGCTCAAAATTTAGGGTCGTTGGCACAAAACTAATTGGAAAAGTCCACAGTCGCTGGGAAGTAGGCCTATGGGAGTGACTAGAGGCTTACATTCACTTGAAGGAATTGTTAAGGGAGCGATTGAGGCTCTAGGTTAGTGAAAAGGAGAATTAGCTTAGGGGTTGGACACCTGGAGGGGTTGGGTAGCTCCTAGAGGTCCTGTACCACCTTAAGGATGTTAGTAAGGTCTTAGGTTGTCAACTCCATTTCCTTGAGGTTAGGAGGTTGGGTCTTACCATAGTGACCCTCAACTCATGTTTACCCCAGGAAAATCAGTGAAAGTAGGGAAATGTGGGAGGAGGCGGCTACAGGGTGGTATAAGAGTGGGTTGCACTCTCTTTGGGTAAAATATGAAGTTGCCAAGGTTATGGTTGTCATTCTTGGGGTCATGGTATACAATTGGTATGGTCATGCATGATGTTGTTATATTGATATGATTATGATTATATATGTATCATGCTAATGTGGATTGATTTTGCAGATGAGATAAGCCTACCCTAAATGTCAATGAGGTATGGTTTTGATTTTGGTATCTATTTGGTTTATATGACATGTCCCACTTGCAGGAAGAAGAGAATCAGAGATGACGAGAAAAATGGTATACTACAGTTCTCATGATCCCCCTTATAGATCAATTAGGTAGCAAGGAGATGATTATTCTCCTGATATAGCAAATACATTGAGGAGTATGAGGGAAAAGATCAAAAGTTGGAAAGCAGACAATGACATGTTGGTTGACGCTTAGGAAAGAATTACAAGGGCTCATAAAAAGCAACAAAAGTCAATGTAGTGATTATTCAAATCTTGTCAAATTTGGAGAGACATGGACAATTGAGGATCAATCAAGAGTAGGAAGAGAAAACTAATAGAGCTTATGGTAGTAGGTCTCGGTTCAGATACATGTTGGATAAAGGGGATGCAATTAGAGGTTGCAAATTACTGGATACACCTCACAGGAGGACTAGTATGTATTGGTATCATACTAGTTCCTCTTCTAGAGGACATCATCATAGTCATCATCATCATCATCCTTACAGGAGGAGTGAGTACTTGGCCAAGGAGTTCAAGAAAGTCAAGCCGCCTACATTTGATGGAGAGATGAAGAAGTCAGAAGATGCAAAGGCATGGTTTCTTGGGATAAGGAAATTCTTCAAATTGCATAACTACTCAAAGAACATGAAATCCAAAATAGCCACCTTCAATCGTAAAGGGAAAGAAGATATCTAGTGGGAAGGTGTGAAGAATGTTAAGGGAATTCATGAAGAAGAGTTGATTTGGGATGAGTTCGAGAGACTCTTTAAGAAGATTCAGTACTTATCTTAGAGATATTATGAGGATAGAGCTAAGGAGTTTTATGAGTTGCAAATGAGTTCAATGACATATGATGAGTATACTAGCTAGTTCCCGGAGTTGTTGAGGTATATGCCTTACCTCAAGGATGAGAAGGCTAAGATTCAAAGATTCATTAGTGGGTTTGTAGCAACATATAAAGACCAGATTGAGTTTGACGAGCCTATATTGTTGGAGGAGATCATTTGGAATTTGAAGCATTTTGATGAGAAGTCAAAGTGCAAAGCTGAGCCTAAGTGTAACTTGAAGGGAAATGAGAAAGTTAAAGGGAAATGGCCACCTAAGAGGGGAAGACCTTAGGAGAGAAAGAAAATGTTTCTCCTTACAAGAAGTTCAATGCAGTTGATAAGGGACATGGGCCGCATCCTGGAGAGTAGTAGAATAGAGGTGATGGTAGGGGACCATTGCAGTGTTGGGTATGTGGAAAATATCATCACAAGAAGGATTATCCATAATACTAGGGTGGCAATCCTAAGATATATAATGCTCACGAGGCACAGACAATTGGGGATGTTGGTCAAAGCATTCCTTAGATTTATGCAGTTGTGGAAAACAAGTAGGAAAATCATCAAGCATCCATTACTAAGATGGAAGGTAAGCTCTGTGGTCAAGTTGTTTCTATTTTGATTGACGCTGGATCTAATTATAGTTATGTTAATATTGACCTGGTGGATAAGTGTGGCTTGAGAAAATAAGTGCATGCAGAGTCTTGGTTGGTACATTTGGATACAAGTACTAAGAAGAGAGTTCATCATTGGGTAAGAGCTTGTGTATTTGAGCTGAATGGTATGCCTATTGCAACACATCAGAATGCATTACCATTGGGATCATATAGTATGATTTTGGGTATGGATTGAATATATCATCACAGGACCAAATTAGATTGTTATGACAAGGCTCTTGTATGCCTCTATGTTAATGGGAAGAAGAAAATATTGTGGGGAAAGAAGAAGCCTACATCAGTTAGGGTGGTCACAACTATGCATGCTAGGCACATTTATAAGAAAGGATGTGTAATATTCACAGTTCATATTTCCAATGACAAGGGTAAGGATGTTAGACTTTAGGCTTCTGTGGTATTTTTTTGAAGTAGCATTATCTGGATTCTCCACAGTATTATGCTTCTTATGTCGACGTTTCGAACCCCAAAGGGGGTCCATCCTCAGGACCAAATTTGATAAGATATGAATGACAGTTATTTTTGAGAGAAGAATCTTCTGACCAGAGTATAAATACAAAACCTAAAATTTATATATATATATATATATATATATAAGCTGACCTATGAATTTTTATTATTATTATTATTATTATTTATTTATTTTGTTTTATTTTTAACTTTAATTACTTTTTTTTATTAATTATTTTAAACAAATCTACAAGTGGTACCTATATTGTAGTAGTTTTAGGATGTGCTTCCAGTAGAGATTCCAGAGTTTCCTCCTCACAGGGAAGTGGAATTTTCTATTAAGTTGGTACCAGGAGTAACACCAACATCAAAGGAACCTTACATGATGAGCACACCAAATTTAGTAGAGTTGAAGTTGAAGTTGAAGGAAATTCTTGATAAGGGATACAATAGGCCACTTGTATCGCCTTGGGTTGCACCAGTATTATTTGTGAAGAAGGAGGATGGTACTCTGAGGTTATTCATTGATTACAAGCAACTGAACAAAGCAACGATAAAAAATAGGTACCCATCTCCGAGGATCAATGACTTGTTTGATCAGTTGAAGGGAGCATCAGTGTTCATGAATATTGATCTAAGATCAATATATCATCAAGTATGCATCAAAGAAGAGGACATATACAAGACTACTTTCAGGACATGTATGGGCATTATGAGTTTGTTGTGGTTCCTTTTGGTTTGAATAATGCCCCTACTAATTTTATGTGCTCGATGAATAGTGTATTGTGTGCTTATCTGGACAAGTTTGTGATTGTATTCATTGATGATATATTGATATATTCTAAGAATGAGGAAGAACATGGAGAACACTTAGTAGCAGTATTGCGATTAATAAGAGAGAATCAAATGTATGCCAAGCTTAAGAAGTGCAACTGCATCTTCTTTAGACAAAGGTACATTACTTGGGACATTTGTTTGCAAGGAAGTCATAACAGTGGATTCATAAAAGATAAGGGCTATCATGTAGTGGGAAAATCCTAAGAATGTGGATGAGATTTTAAGCTTCTGTCGCTGTATTTTAGAGATTTTTGATTCATATCATCCATAGTATTATCTGGATGGTCTGAATCAAAAATCTTTGATTTTGATGAGGTTAGGTCATTTATGGGGTTAGTAGGTTACTACAAGAGGTTCATCTGGATTTTCTCACACATTGCATATCCTATTACATCATTGCAAAGAAAATGTATGAAATTTGAATGGACAGAGGAATGTGCAGGAAATTGTGGGAAGTTGAAGGAGTTTTGACAAATGATCCAGTTATTAAGATTGGAAATTTGGATAAAGAGTTCGTGGTGTGTACAGATGCTTGCAAAAGAGGAATATGTAGAGTCTTGATGCAGGAGGGACAAGTGGTGTGTTATGAGTCCAGGAAAATGAATGAGCACGAGCACAACTATGTGACTCATGATCTTGAGTTGGTAGCTATTATTCATGCCTTGAAAATGTGGAGGCATTATATTCTTAGTAGGTGGTTTGTATTGATGAATGATCACAGTGGGTTGAGATATCTGTTTGACCAATTGAATTTGAATGCTAGGTAGTCTGGGTGGTTGGCCACGATTAGTGAGTTTGACTTTGATATCAGATACATTAAGGTTAAGGAGTACAGGGTTGCAGATGTACTCAGTAGGAGAGTGCAGATGAACCACATTGCAGTTGTGAGCTCATATGGGACACATTTATAAGATAAAATCTTACAAGAACTACAAAAAGATGACAAGTATTGGGAGCTTAGGCACAGGTTACAGCAGGGTGCAAGTGATCATGATGTGGACTATTATATCACGACAGATGGTTTGGTGAAATTCAAAGACACGATCTATGTGCCAGATGATAGTGGGATCAAGAAGCCTATAATGAGGGAATTTCATGTCCAATTGTACTCAGGCCACCTAGAATATCATAATACATTGAAAATAGTGAAGAAGTTATACTATTGGCTGAATCTAAAGAAGGAAGTGGAAAGGTTTGTGGATAGATGTTTGGACTATTAGCAGGTGAAACCAGATTATAAGCATCCAGGTGGGTTTCTTCTACCTATTTCAATTCTAGAATGGAAATGGGAGGTCAGTTCCATGGATTTCATTACAAGTATTTCGAGGACATCGAGGTAACATGATTCTATCATGGTTGTGGTGGATAGGTTGAGCAAGGTAGCTCACTTCATTCAAGTGAAGACCACTTATTTAGCTAGTGAGGTGGCACAAGTCTTCATTAGGGAGATCATGAGGTTGCATGGTGTTCCAAATAAGATTGTGTCAGAAAAGGATGCCAAGTTCACTTCCAGATTCTGGAAAGAGTTGTTTGTAGGTTTGGGTACAAAGTTGGACTTCAGCATAACTTATCATCTACTGATGGATAGAAAAAGAGGGTCAACAGGATTCTAGAGGATATGTTGAGGATGTATGTCATGCACCAATAGAGCGGATGGGAGAAGCACCTTCCATTGGTCGAGTTTTATTACAACAATGGTTATCATGAGTCACTAAGGATGAGTCTGTTTGAGGCACTGTATGGGTGAAGTTGTAATACTCTTATCAGTTGGAGTGATCCAGTGAATAGGGTACTTATTGGACTGGATATGTTGGCAGAAATAGATCCAAAAATACAGGTCATAAAGAAGAATCTAAAGGAAAAATAGGATTTAAAGAAGAGTTATGCAGACCAACACAGGGAATTTAAGGAGTTCCAGGCTAGGGAGCATGTGTATTTGTGCATCAAGCCCAAGAAGAGCTCCTTGAGTATTGGATCATGTGCCAAGTTGGCACCATGGTATTGCAGTCCTTTTTAGATCCTTAAGAGGATTGGACCAGGGGTCTACAAACTTGCACTACCTCCGAGAGTGAAATTTCCATGATGTTTTCCATGTTTCATTTCTTAAGATATATGCAAAGGATGTTAATCATGTTATTGATTGGATTTTATTTTAGGTGGAACCAGAAGGATAATTTCAGCTGGAACCTCAGTGCATATTGTAGTGGAAATAACTAATGCTCCAAAACATAGAAATTGAGTAGGTTAAAGTGCAATGGAAACACTTTTGGCCCAATGAAGCTACATGGGAGATGACTGATCAAATGTGGCCTATGTATCCTTTATTTTTTTTTAGTGGAGGAAAATGAGTTTTTGGTATTTTTACATATTTATGTATGGTTTTTATTGTAAATACCACAATGAGATGTGTTATAAAGCTGCAATAAGTGGCAATCTTGTCAGGTTGTCATGTTTGTCATGATAGTTTTTCTTTTCATAAGGCTTTTCATTGTAAATACTACAATGAGCTAAGTTATAAAGATCCATAGGAAGTATGCTTTTGGTTTTCAACAGTTTTATTGGTTGTAGGTGTCATAGAACACTAAGGATGGTGTTCCCCTAAGGGGGAGGGGTCTATAACAATCCCAGGTTAAAATTTCATGTAATAAAGTTAATAAAGGAAAAATAAGACCAAGGTCATGGGACACTTATTCCAAGTTGAATGTTGGACAAAAAATCCTAGTGGGCATCACCCGTTGTGTATTGTGGCTAAGGGGAAATTGGAAAAGGTAATGGAAAAGGCTTTGAAAAAGGAAAAAATTCATTATTGGTACTTTATTTATGAAATTGAATGAAAATAGGAGAAAATGGAGGTGAAAGATCACAGGTTGCATGTGAGGAGGAAATTCAAGGAAAATGAAGAAATTAGAGGCATCAATAATAAAAAGACATCAGAGCATCAATTTTGGGCCTTTTGTTAGTTCAATTTTTGAATTAGTCTCAGAGAGGAGAAGAGCACCAAGAGGAGAAGGAAAGAAAGCAAGTGAAGGAAGGACAATGAAAGGAAAGGAAGGACAAGGAAAACAAAGGAAAGCAAGGATCAAGCAAGGAAAGGTTGGATCAAGTAGCTTTAGTACGAATACTTGCAGGTAACAGGTTGGACATATGATTTTCTAGTTGGTTTTGGCATGCATCGTATGTGCATGTGTGTATTTGGTTCATTTGCTGTTAATGGTATGGATTTTTCTGGGTTTTGACAGTGGTTTTTAGCCTTGCCTTTCCATTTCTAGATATCCATGGTGTGATGGGATTCTTACTTGGTTGAGCTTTGGATTTCCAGAAAGGTTTTGGATCTGGGTGTAGTGGTCTTAGGAAAATCCCAAGGGTTGGAGGTGGAGATGGTTTTCTGCAGGAAACCCTCAACAAGTGGGAAGAGATAGGAAAGTTCCTCAAGGGATGGTGAAGGAATTTTGAGGCATCCAATCTCAGTTTTTTTTTTTGATCTTGGGAATAGTTTAGGTGAGATCACGATATAGTGAGGTTGGAGGTGGTTTAACCTCTAGATTCCCTTGGTTTTTTATGGATTGGTTTGTCACATGAGATGCCACATTCATGCTTGGAATATGACGTGAGGGGGATTGGCTGAAAGAAATATTTGGTTCACCCAATCTATGGTCGAGTGGTATATGGAAGTCCCTGAATTGGTTGGCTTTTGCATATGGTTAATAACAACTAAGTTTCTCTTTTCTTTGATGAGTAATTATACATGTTATTATGTGGCTTTAATAGTTGTTCTATCATTTTTAACTATCTGGTTATATGCTGGTTAGAAGCATGGTTTTATGACAAATTTAAGTATGGATCCTATCACATTTTAATTAATGAATGTTTGGTTAATGAATGGATGAACTAAATGGCAGTATGGCAACTATTGTGAGAAGTCATTGGTCCTTCTTGTTAAAACTCAAATAAGTTTCAGACCCCTATGTTCAGATATGCATTCATGACATATAGATCGCATGTTTACCATGTTTTTGACGGAATGCCTCTCCTGGTTGGGAGGGGTCAGGTCAATTCATTGTTCACATTTTTGGCGTAGAATATTTGTTTCTATGTTATTGATCATTTCTGGAAGTTTCAATAAATTCTAGGTAGAGGCCTGAGTCGTAGCCCTAAAAAAGTAGCTCACAGTTCATGGTTGCTGGCACATAACTGACTGGAAAATTCCATAGTCACGAGGAAGCATGCCTATGGGAGTGACTAGAGGATTACAACCACTTTGAGGCCTTTCAAAGCAAGTGAATAAGGCTCTAATTTAGTGAAAAAGAGAATTATCTCAGTGGTTGGACACCTGGAGGGGTTGGGTAGCTCCTGGAGGTCTTGTATGACCTGAGGGAAGTCAATAATGCTTTAAGTTGTTGACTCCATTTCCTTAAGGTCATATAGGAGGTTGAGGCTTATCATAGTGGCCATTAGCTCATTTTTACCCTAGAGAAACAAGTGAAAGTGGGTAAATGTGGGAGGAGGTAGTGACAGGGTGGTATCAGAGAGGGTTACACTCTCTTTGAATAAAATATGATGTTGTCAAGGTTATGGGTTTCATGCATGGGGTCATGGTACACAGCTGGTATAGTCATGCATGATGTTGTTATACTGATATGATTATGATTATGTATGTATCATGCTAATGTGGAATAGTTTTGATGATTAGAAAAGCTTCCCTTGAACGTTAATGAAATATGGTTTTGATTTTGGTATCTATTTGGTTTATTTGACATGACCTACTTGCAAAAAGAAGAGATGATGAGATGATGAGAAAAAAGGTGGACAACAGTTCCCATGACCCTCCCTACATGTCCATTGGGTATCAAGGAGATGAATGTTCTCCCGGTATAGCAAATACATTGAGGAGTTTGATGGCAGAGATAAGAAGTTGCAAAGCAAACAATGATAGGTTGGTTGAGGCTCATGAAAGACTTGCAAGAGCTCAGGAAAAGCAAGTAGAAGTCAATGTAGTGATTCTTCAGAGCTTTTCAGATTTGCATAGACAGGGTTAGTTGAGGATCAGTCAAGAGCAAGAAGAGAAAACTAATGAAGCCTATGGTAGCAAGTCTCCATCCAGATACATGTTGGATAAAGGGGATATAGTCAGAGTTAGAAGATCATTGGATACACCTAACAAGAGGACTGGTATGTGCAGGTGTCATACTAGTTCCTCATCTAGGAGACATAATCACATTCATCATTGTCATCATCTTTATGACTCTGTGAAACTAAATGAGCACGAGAAGAACTATGTGACTCATGATATTGATTTGGCACCTATTATTCATTTCTTGAAGATGTGGAGGCATTATCTTCTGGGTAGGAAGTTTTTATTGATGAGCGATAATAGTGGGTTGAGATATCACTTTGACTAACCGAATCTAAATGCAAGGTATACTAGGTGGTTGGCCACGATCAGTGAGTTCGACTTTGAGATCAAATTCATTAAGGGTAAGGAGATCAAGGTTGCAATTTCTCTCAATAGGAGAGTGAAGATGAACCATGTTGCAGTTATGAGCTCGTATGGGACATATTTATAGGATCATATCTTATAGGTAGGACAACACGATGACAAGTACAGGGAGCTTAGACATAGGTTACAACAGGGTACAAGTGATCAGGATGTGAATTATGATCTCATGGAAGATGGTTTGGTGAGATTCAACGACAGGATCTATGTGTCAGATGATAGTGGGCTGAAGAAGTTTATATTGAGGGAGTTTCATGTCAAATCATATTGAGGTCACCCATGATATTAGAAGACGTTGACAACAGTGATGAAGTTATACTATTGGCCAAATTTGAAGAAGGAAGTGGTAGTGTTTGTAGCTAGATGTTTGGACTGTCAGCAGTTGAAAGAAGATGGTAAGAATCTAGGTACGTTGCTTCATCCTCATCTAATCCATAATGGAAATGGGAGGTCATTTCCATGGATTTTATTACAGGTCTTCCAAGGCCATCGAGGTGACATGATCCTATCATGGTTGTGGTCAATAGGTTGAGAAATGTAGCTCACTTCATTCTAGTGAAGACTACTTGTTCATTTAGTGAGGTGGCACAAGTCTTCATCATGAAGATCATGATATTGCAAGGTGTTCTGAAGAACATTGTGTTAGGTAGGGATGCCAAGTTCCCGTACAACTTTTGGAAAGAACTGTTTGCAGGTTTGGGTATAGAGTTGGCCTTCAACACAAATTATCATCCATAGACAAATGGAAAGATAGAGAGGGTCAACAAGATTTTGGCGGATAAGTTGAGGATGTACTTCATGCACCACTAGAGGAGATGGGAGGAGTACCTTCCATTGGTTGAGTTCGCTTACAAATTTTTTTATTAGGAGTCACCGAGGATTAATCTATTTGAGGACTATATGGGCGTAGTTATAATACTCTTGTCAATTGGAGTCATGCAGTGAATAGGGTACTTATTGGACCAAATATGTTGGTAGAAATGGAACAGGAAATGCAGGTCATAAAGAAGAATCTAAAGGTAGCACAAGACCGATAGAAGAGTTATGCAGACTAGCACAGGGAATTTAGTGAGTTCCAGGTTAGGGAGCATGTGTATTTTCACATCAACCCCAATAAGAGATCCTTGAGGATTAGATCATGTGGCAAGTTGGTACCATGGTATTGTAGGCCTTTCGAGATCCTTAAAAGGATTAGACCAGTGGCCTACAGACTTGTATTGCCTCTGAGAGTGAAAGTCCATGATGTTTTCCATGTTTCATTTCCTAATAGATATGTAAAGGATGTTAATCATGTTATTGATTGGATTTTATTGCAGGTACAACTAGAAGGATAATTCCATCCAGAACCTCAGTGAATATTACAACGAAAACATCTCATGCTCAGGAACAAAGAAATCTAGTAGGTTAAAGTGCAGTGGAAGCATTTTGTGCCTGATGAAGCTCTATTGGAAATGGATGATCAGATGTGGGCTATGCATCCTTCATTATTTACTAGTGGAGGAAAATGTGTTTTTGGTATTTGTACATATTCATGTATGCTTTCTATTGTGAATACCATATTGAGTCGTGTTATAAAGCTCCAATAAGTGGTATGGTTGTCAGGTTTTCATGTTTGTTATGATGGTTCTCCTTTTAAGGTTTTTCATTGTAAATATTTCAACAAGCTAAGTTATAAAGATCCATAGGCAATATGCTTTTGGTTTTGAGTGGTTTTTTAGTGGTAGGTGTCATAGAAGGCTGATGAAGGTGTTCCCCTGATCCGGTGATCAAATTTTAGCTCAAAAATGAAAGTGCCCATAATGTTTTGAAACTGGTGTTAGGTTGAAGTGTTCTTCATTCTAAATCCAATGACATTATTGCATTCTACTTGTTTGGGCCAACAACTAAAAAAATTAGCAAGTTTGTTGACTCGGCAGTTGTACTACTGACATCAACAGGTTGAAGGGGAAGGTACAAGCCAATGAGAGCATGCCAAGTGACATCCTCATATTGGTTGAATTGGATCATTTTTATTGGTTGGTTTTTGATGTGGTGGACCAACTAGGGTATGCCACGTGGCCCAACCAAAGGCCACCATGTGGTACCCTATGGTTGGCCAAAATTTGTTAAGGGTTTTGATGGCTTAGGTAGGGCTCAAACCCTCAACCTACATCGTTCAAGTCTAATGATTTACCATCTCTTCTATGCCATGGTTCTTAACCATATATGGCTTCGATGTTTTTTTTAATTTTATGTGGCACATGTTTTTGGAGGAGGGGCTGGGCGATCAGCCCCGACCCCCAATCACCTGCATCACCATACAACCAATGACACAGATGAAGTGGGGCTAGAGACCTTATCCTAGACCATGGTCACGATATTCCCACAAGACTGTAGGTGGGAGCCAATGGAGAGCATAAATAGGAGGGGGCTTAGGATTGGCTCGGCCCCTGGTCACAATGCTCCCACACAACCATCATCGAAAGGAATGGGAACCAACAACAGAGGGGTCATACTATAATCCCTAGCCCCTGGTCTTATTAGAACTACACGGGACCATGGCAGAGTTCAACGGGTGGAGTGAGTGGAGGTAAGACCCACCCCTTGGAATATGGGGCACTTACATGACCTTAGGCAGAGATGGGAAGTGCTTAGCGCAGAAGGGTTAGGAAACAACCCTCGACCCTCGATCAGTAGCAACATCATGTGACCCCGATACAATGTGGAGGGGGCTTCGACGGTGAAGGCAAGCCTTGGCCTAGCCCTCAGCCCTATGGGCGCTACATGATTAACAACTTGAATAAATGACACCTAGGCCAACGGGGGTGGGCGGTTACCCCTGGCCCTCTAGCCTATGGCACCCATGTGGCCACAATTTTCGCGCATAAGGGTTATTGGGAAATTTAATTTTCCAACAAATTGCACCTTGGGCGAGTGAATTTTTCGCCTCTACAACGGAAAATAGGGTGAAATTGTAGCACTGTTATACTGTTTATCCATTTTGTAGGACAAATAATAGAGGAGGATTAGACAGAACTTATTGGAGGCATAACTTGGAGATTTTTTGGCCTTTTGGAGCTCAAGAATAGTCTAGATAGTGTTTTTGGACATTTTGGATCCAATGGTGATCTCTATTTGCTGATTATAGCACATCTGAAGAGACTTTTTGCAGTTTCAAGTCCATGTATGTATGGATCAATTAGTGTTTTGGAGCAGTTCTTGAAGGTGTTTGAGCATGGATAAGGCCTTGTGGGGGTTTCCTTACCTTCTGAATTTTACTGCAGCAACTGTTAGTTGCAAGGTTAAACTCATTTATTCTTTTCTCACTATGTCATGTTGAGGAAATCTTTATTTTGTATTTCAATGTGGATTTGAAGTACTTGTGTGCTCATGTTTTTAGATGAAGTACGAGGTATTTATAGGAGACACCTTGTGTTGCTAATGGTTTCATGACTGAATGTGGCCTTTCATGATGTTTATAGTGAGATTTCTTTGCAGGAGAATGTTTCCTTGAAGGGGAAACTAGCCACTCTTTTTATCAGCAAAAAATTTATGTACTCTTTTCCACTTAATATATGGAGCGATATAGCTATGTTAGAAGCCTTAGAGATGTAGTCCAAGAGGGGTGAAATTCATCACCAAATTCTTTGTTGTTGCTCTTCATGAATGCCTATATGAGTTATATGATGAGATGTTGATTAGATTTTAAGTTTACAAGAAAAAACTAACTCATAGTCCTTGAAGAGACCTTTGAAAACTGGTTTTGTCATAAGACCCATTTTTCCTTGCAAAGCATCAAGAGAATGATCACTTTTTAGGAAGGAGAAGTTCTCCTCCAATTTCAGATCATTCCTGAAGGGGGAGGGGTTCGTAACAACCATGGGTTAAAATTTCATGTAATAAAGTTAATAAAGGGAAAATAATACCAAGCTCATGGGACACTTATTCCAAGCTGAACGTTGGGAAAAACATCCTAGTGGGCATCATGTGTTGTGTATTATGGCTAAGGGGAAATAAGCAAAGGCAATGGAAAAGGATTTTAAAAATGGAAAAAGTCATTTTTGGTAGATTATTTATGAAAATAAAGGAAAATAGGAGAAAAGGTAGGTGAAATGCCACATGTTGCATGTGAGGAGGAAATTGAAGGAAAATTATGGAAAATGAAGAAATTAGAGGCATCAATAATAAAAAGACATCAGAGCATGAGTTTGGGGACTTTTTCAGTTCAATTTTTGAATTATTCTCAGAGAGGATAAGAGAACCAAGAGGAGAAGGAAAGAAAGCAAGCAAAGGAAGGAAAAGGAAAGCATAGGAAAACAAGGATCATGCAAGGAAAGGTTGGATCAAGCAACTTCAACATGAATAATTGTAGGTAATAGGTTACATGTATGATTTCCTAGCAGGTTTTGGCATGCATGGAATGTGCATGTGTGTATTTGGTGCAATTGCTGCCATTCGCATGGGTTTCTCTGGGTTTCAACAGTGGTTTTTAGCCTTGCCTTGCAATTTCTGGATATCCATAGTGTGATGGGATAATTTCTTGGTTGAGTGTTGGATTTCCTAAAGGTTTTGGATTTGGGTGAGGTGGTCTTAGGAAAATCCCAAGCGTTGGGGGCAGATATGGTTTTCTCCAGGAAGCACTCAATGGGTGGGTGGAGATAGGAAAATTCCTTAAGGGATGGTGAAGGAATTCTCAGGGATCCAATATTGGTTTGGTTTTGTGATCTCGGGACCAATTTAGGTGAGATCATGGTATGGTGAGGGTGGAGGTGGCTTAACCTCTAGATTCCCTTTTTTTTTTATGGATTGGTTTATCCCATGATATCCCACATTCATGCTTGGAATATGGAATAGGGGTAATTGGTTGAAGGAAATATTTGGTTCAAAAAATCTATGGTCAAGTGGTACGTGGAAGTACCTGAATTGGTTGGATTTTTCACATGGTTAATAAGAGTTATGTTTCTCTTGTCTTTGATGAGTAAATATACTTGTTATTATGTGTCTTTAATGGTTGTTCTATCATTGTTATCTATCTGGTTATATGTTGGTTATAAGCATGGTTTTATGACAAATTTAAGTATGGCTCCTATCATATTTTAATTAATGAATTTCTGGTTAATGAATGCATGACCTAAATGAAATTATGGAAACTATTGTGAGAAGGCATTTGTCGTTCTTGTTAAACCTCAGATAAGTTTCAGACCCCTATGTTTAGGTATGCTTTCATGACCTATAGATTGCATGTTTATCATGTGTTTAATGAAATTTCTGTCTTGGTTGGGAGGAGTCGGGTCAAGTCCTTGTTCATGGTTTTGGTTTAGAAGCTTTGTTTCTATATTATTTATCATTTTTGGAAGTTTCACTGATTTCTGGGCAAAGGCCTGGGTCCTAGCCCTGAAAAAGTGGCTCAGAATTCGGGGTCGCTGGCACAAAATAGACTGGAAAAGTCCACAGTCTTTTGGAGGTAGGCCTATGGGAGTGAATTGTGGTTTAAATTCACTTAGAGGCCTTGTCAAGGGAGCGATTGAGGCTCTAGGTTAGTGAAAAAGAGAATTATCTCAAGAGTTGGACACTTGGAGGGATTGGGTAGCTCTTGAAGGTCATGTACCACCCAAGGGAAGTTAGTAAGGTCTTAAGTTGTCAACTTCATTTCCTTAAGGTCATATAGGAGGTTGAGTCTTATCATAGTGACCTTCAGCTCATGTTTACTCTAGGAAAATGGGTGAAAGTGGGTAAATGTGGGAGGAGGCAGCTATAGGGTGGTATCAGAGCAGGTTGTGCTCTCTTTCGGTAAAATATGATTTTGTCAAGGTTATGGTTGTCATGCATGGGGTCATTGTATATAGTTGTTATGGTCATGCATTAATATGATTTAGAATATTATATTACTGTGCTAAGATCCTCCTCAGATTAGAGACAAAATGCTTTCATTGTGCTTAAGCATTCATGAATTTTCACAAGTGAAAAATGAGTTTTTATGTTAATTTTTATGAGAAATTAAGCATAACTAAGAGACTGAACAACATCATAAGCATGTACATAACATCATAAACAACACAATACAATAGGAACATGATAAAGTAGTTCAACCCTCCTAGGCTACATCTCCTTGGTCCTGCTTTCAATAGCTTGGGCCTCTCTATTATGCTCAAAAGTGTAAAGATATGTGTTTACAAGGCTCAAATGTTTCTGAAACCTACTCCAATCAGTCTAGAATGTCCAAAAGTGGCTATCCATCCTCTTTTTCATCCAATTTGGTGGAAAACTGAAGAAGTTATGACTTCTTTTTGTTTTTCCAATATTCACTCCCCAAATTGCCCCATTTCTGGCATGATCCTACAAATTAGCTCCCAAAAGTGCTAACTGAGAGAAAATTTCGCCGCGTAGCAGTCCATAATTTGTTGGCATCGGCTGTCCCATAAAAAATCACAATTGGTGGAAAACCAACGGTCTTATGGTCTGTGAATGTGGGGGGGGGGGGGTTGATGTGCGAATGTGATATGGTGGACACGACGATACTATTAACTTAACTGTAACCCTTAGTTGCATCGCATCCAAGATTCTTTCACAAGTTGCAATTGATGGAGAACCAACAGGCAATGTAATGCGATACTTTACCTTCTATGGTGTGCGATTGCGATCTACAATTGCGATTTATCGCATCGCAACCTTGACTTGCTTGGGGTCAATTCTTTAACACGACTCACCTGTGATATGCATTTTGTGAAATGTGGGGGCCAATGGTGGCCTTCCACTTGGCACTTCCCCATTCCCTAAAGGGCCTTGCCACATCATCTTTTCCTGCCATCTGTCCAAGTCAAACCTAAACTTTGACTTGCTCTAACTTCTTCATACAAGCTCGGATTTGAGTGTCGTTCACACTGTTGGAATTAGAATGACGTGCTATTTAGTCTGAAGCTAAGTTTATCAAGATTATGATACTTTGAGTTTTGAGCCTAATTTTAAGCACTTGATCACTCCTCCCCACTAGAAGCCTTTTGGACCACAAAAGGACCACTTTCAATTTTCTAGAATTTCCAATCTCGATCCATTTATCATTGAGTTGGGCCTTGTGATCTATACGATGCTTATCATGACTTGCTGTGTACTTACCTTTGCCATTTTCAAGTTGTTCTTGCACTGTTTCATGTACCATTTGGAGTCATTCAATGAACTCTTTGGCTTTTTCCATGTTACTATCAGTAGAAACACTCTTCTTACCAAGATGGTACAATACAATATGATGCAAATAGTAAACAAATTCGTCCACTTGATTCCTTTGACTCAAGCTTGAATGTACATCTTGAAAGTATGTATTCTTTTGAACATAACTTTCATGTAAAAAAAAACTATGCTTGACGAAAGTAGTTATACAAACTATAGGCCTAGAAAGTACATCAACAAACTTGTCACTTATACCTTTCTTATACCTTTTGACCGAGTGGAATAGTAAAAGAAAACCCATCCAATGGAAGTTCCTTTATCGCTGCAACTTAAACACTTCACCATTGAAAATTTCTGAATGAAAAGAAATGGGATTACCACATTGCATAAAGACTGCGCCCATGGCATAATTGCATACATCAACCTAAAACTTAAATGAATTTTTCAAGTTTAGAAGACTAAGTATAAAGGTTGAACTGATATTTTGTTTTAAAGCATCAAATGGCTCTCGTTGTTTTCCTCCCCATCGGAATACCTTTTGCACAGCTGCCAATGAATGTAAATGAGCTATAATAGAAGAAAAATTAACAAAATCTCTCCTCCAACATTGGGTTGCTCCCAATTTTTTTTTTTTTTATCAAAATGACTATCTTGACCTTGCCTACATAAATTGCAAGCAGAACAAAGGCGTCTACGACTTCAAGAAGATGTATAATTCTTTCACCTGTGTCGGCAGGAATGGATTCAATACCACCATAGACTATTACGTCCAAGTGGACTATTGGAATGAACCCTAGAGTGACATATCTATAGCTGCCACAGATCCTACTCACTGGAATTATAGTATCGCACTTGGAAGACCCAATTTCATAGCTCAAGTACATCAAAGAAGTTTTATCCAACATATACTTTGACATCTTCATAAACAAATGTTCTTGACATATGACATCAAGTATCTTTTTCTCACACATGACATTTTCATAATGAAATTTTTTGAGAATGAAAATGTCATCCAGGTAGACTATCATGTTTATAAATGGCTTCAATACGTCTTTCTTCATATGTAGGAAAGTAGTAGGAGAATGGGAAACACCAAAAAACATAACAATCCATTTAAACTAACCTTTGATGAAAACCACTTCTTGAATCCCATTCAATGAAATGCTTACCATTCTTCTTTGCTTCCAAAACAAGAGGTGCACCACATGGTAAAGGAGAAGGTTGAATGATCCTTGTATTCAACAATCTATGGATTTGCATCTTAATTTCTGTGCTTTTCATTACTGACATCCTGTACATGCCAATGTTAGGAAGAAGACACTTTTACTGCAACTGTATTTCATGTTAGATTATCCTCTTGGGAGGTAATCCCTTTGGTTCCTGAAACATCTCATCATATTGGTTAACTACGTCAACCAATTCAAATTTCAAATTCGAATCACAACTTTTAAAAGCTTCATTATCAACATCATTCTTGGGTTTGATCATGAGAAGCACTAAATTCATGCTCAAATTCACTAGTCTTTTCCTTTGCCTTGCATTAACAAGATAAAGATTTATTTTCTTGCTATGAGCTCTCACAATATATTCTACTCCATTTTTGAATAAATGATATTTGTTTTCATGTCTATGGAAGATAGCTTTTCTATCATAAAGGTACAGACTACTCAAAACTATTCCACAGATATCTAACGACACAACATCAAGCTTCACTTCATCTATGAAATTCGTAGTGATAGCGAATTTCAGTTTACAGTTTCTAGTAACTTGCAATTGCGCATTGTCACACACCCATCCAATTCGATACAGTTTATGATGTGGAACGATTTCCATGTTTAAAATTTTGACAATGTTTTTAGAGATAAGATTGGCTTGAGAGCCACTATCGAAAAGCGTATCAATCTTGTTGTGTTTTGATATCACTATTATGTGAAAAATTTCTATTCTCCTCTTTTTGTTTGGAGTTTCATTTTGTGAGTCTGAAGAACTAGTGTTGGCAACAAATTCTTTTCCTTTTAACCCCATGGCAATGATTTTAGTTTCATCACCCGAATCAGATCCTAAATCCTGTTGAGTGGTTGCAGTTGTCTTTTGTTTTCCCTTGTTGTTGTTTCTCTTTGGTCTCATTTCGGGATGAAGCTCACAACAATGAGCTTCACCGGGACCCTCTCTGGAACAATGTTTGCATGTAATTTTCTCTCCTTTTTTGATAGATGCATTTTTCTTTGCCTTCCGTTTGAAAGACTTTTCCTTTCCTTTACTCTTAAATGGATTTTTATGACCTTCTTCTAGGGTGTTTTTTCCTCTCGCCTCAAGATGAGTGGCTTGCATGCAAACATCATCTGGATTATTGGGATTAAACATTAAGATAATATGCCTAAGGTAACTATGTAAAACCCCTATGTACTTCAGCAATGTGTCCTATGATTTCAAATCTACACCTAACGCCAAAGACCTTTTTTTGAATTCTTGGGTGTAATCTTGCACATTTTGACCTTTAAGTTGTCTAAAGTTCTGCCAATTCATTATGGATTTTTGCATATAAGCTAGAGGGTAGAATTTTCTTTTGGTTCCAGCAATGAAATTATTCCAAGAAATTGAGATCTTATTGTGTTTTTTAATCTCCTCTTAGGTCTTTGATTCCCACCATACTAGTGCTGCACCCTCCATTCTCAAGGAAGCTAACTGAATATTTATGTCATCCTCTTGAAGGTTTTTAATCCTACAATAGACCTCCAACTAAAGAATATGATTATCAAGCTTCTCATTATACATGGGCAGGTCAAATTTAACATCAAGATTAAAAAAAAGTGATTTACCAGTTCCTTTTGAAGTATGATGATGAGTATGAGTAAGGGTTGTGTTAGTGGAAGCGGGTGAAATGCTTGTGAAGAAGAAGATGAAGAAGATTGTGGAGAGGGTGGAGGTTTTTCTTCATTTCCATTACCTCCTCTTGAAGAGCCTTCACCTTTGGGAGGTTTGGAACTTTCCCCTTGCAACTTGGTATTTCTCTCTTAATAGAGGACTTTCACCATCTCTGTCATGTCAATGAACACCTTTCTAAAGGTCTTCTCATATTCTGTCATGTTTTTAGGTTCTCCTTCATCATACATGATATTTGGAGTCTCAATTGCAACTTAAGGCTGAACTAGTGTTAGAGATTGTGGAAACCTTTCTCTCCTTGCCCTTGACCAAACTTCCACTAAAAAAGGACATTGGTGAGAGGAAAAAATTGTCACCATAATCTCATTGGTGATGGTCAAAAGAGCCTACATCACCAAAAATTGAACATCACCAAAGGTGGTGTCGTCAAAAGTATAGGTGTTGTGGTGACATTCAAGGTTCATCACCAATAATGATTTAGAATGATGAATAGTGACCGTCACCATTTTCATATGAGCAATGGTAATGGAACTTAGCCTCTGTCACCAAAAAATTGAACCTCACTAAAGTCAATGTCATCAAAAGTATAAGTGATGTGGTGACACTCAAGGTCCGTCATGGATAATGATTATAATGACGGATAGTGACTGCCACCATTTCATATGAGGAACAATGATTTATTGTAATGGACCTTTCATCGCCATTACTATTGATGCACACACACACACACACACACACACACACATATATATATGGTGACGTTTCACCATAACCTCATTGGTTATAGTCAAAAGAGTCTCTCTCACCAAAAACTAATAATCATCATTCCATATGAATATCAGGGCATGATGGAATCAAACCACCAACCTCTTTCTTGTAAAGCAGGTGCTCTTCCATTGAGCTAGCACCCTTTAAAATATTATACCTTGAAAATTAAAAAATTTAAAATTCTAAAACTTTCAATAAATTATAAAACTACAATGTACCCTAACCAAAAGACAAAATGAGCAGAAACTTGGCATCTTAGTCTTGGGACCATTTGAACCAAGCCTACAATTGAATTGAACCTTAAATGCATCATCAAATTCAAGTAAGTTTTGTATTTCTCCCTATGTCTCAAGCATATAATACTATGTCTTCATTCTGCAAAGAAAGTAGTAAGCTTGATGGGACATCCAACTTCCATGCATGGAAGAACAAGATAGATCTTATCCTCATAGAAAATGATTCCATGGACCGTGTCCTACGAAAAGTTGCAGAACCAAATAAGAGAAATACCAAATATTGTAAAAACTACTTCAAGGATGAAACAAGGGATCAAAGAATCCTTATTGAATTAATCAAGGATCACCTTATTCCATTTGTTGTAGATTTTCATAAGGCAAAAGACAACAATGACAGGTTGACTAGGCTATATGTAATAAGCACTTCAAGACTAAAGATATTTTTGAGGAGTCGTTTGTACAAGACAAGGCTATCCTTTGATGAAGACATCTCCTCATACTTGGTGAAGATATCTTAGTTGAGGGATCATCTCCAAGCTCTTGTAGAAATTGTTTCAAATGTGGAATCGAAAACCTCTATGCTCAATGCTCTACCTCTCAAATGGAACACTTTTGTGACTAATATCTACTCATAAAAAGACAGTCTAGGCTTCGGGGATCTATTGTTAAAGTAATGAATTAAAGGTCTGTTGATCAGAAGGCATCCACAATTATTTGGAAAAGAATAAGGCTGAGCTAGAAGGATTGTAGTGGTAACTACAGTGTACCCTAACCATACGACAAAAGGAGAAGAAGCTTGGCATCTTAGTCTTGGGACCATTTTAAGCAAGCCTACAATTGAAGTGAACCTTAAATGCTTCATCAAATTCAAGTAAGTCTTTTATTTCTCTCTATGTCTCAAGCATGTCATACTATTTCTTCATTCTGAAAAGAAAACAGTAAGCTTGATGGGACATCCAACTTCCAAGCATGGAAGAACATAATCGATTTTATCCTCGTAGAAAATGATGTCATGGACAATGTCCTAGGAAAAGTTGCAGAACCAAATAAGAGTAATACCAAAGAATGGAACAAATACTTGAAGGATGAAACAAGGGATCAAAGAATCCTTATTGAATCAATCAAGGATCACCTTATTCCATTTTTTGCAAATTTGGATAAGGCAAAAGACATGTATTACAGGTTGACTAAGCTATATGTAGTAAGCAATTAAAGTAAGTAGATATTTTTGAGGAGTTCCTTGTACAAGACAAGGCTATCCTTCAATGAAGACATCTCCTCATTCCTAGTGAAGATATCTCAGTTGAGGGATCAACTCCAAGATCTTGTAGAAATTGTTTCATATGCATAATTGACAACCTCTATTATCAATGCGCTACCTCCTGAATGGAACACTTTTTGAATAATATCTACTCATAGAAAGACACTCCAAGCTTCGATGATCTATGGTCAAAGCAATGAATTAAAGGTCTGTTGATTAGAAGGCATCCATAATTATTTGGAAAAGAATACAGCTGAGTTAAGACTGTATTGGTAACTACAGTGTACCCTAACCATAAGATAAAAGGAGAAACATATTTGCATCTTAGTCTTGGGACCATTTGAAGCAAGCTTACAATTGAAGTGAACCTTAAATGTATCATCAACTTCAAGTTTTGTATTTCTCCCTATGTCTCAAGCATCTAATATTATGTCTTGATTATGCAAATAAACTAGTAAGCTTGATGGGACATCCAACTTCCAAGCATGGAAGAAAAGGCTTGTCCTCATAGAAAATGATGCCATGGACCATGTCCTAGGTAAAGTTGTAGAACCAAATAAGAGCAATACCAAATATTGGAACAAATACTTCAGGGATGAAACAAGGGATCAAAGAATCCTTATTGAATCAATCAAGGATCACCTTATTCCATTTGTTGCAGATTTGGATAAGGCAAAAGACATCTATGATAGGTTGACTAAGCTATATGTAGTAAGCACTTCAAGACAAAAGATATTTTTGAGGAGTTGCTTGTACAAGACAAGGCTATCCTTCGATGAAGACATCTCCTCATACCTGGTGAAGATATCTCAGTTGAGGGATCAACTCCAAGCTCTTGTAGAAATTGTTTCAGATGCAGAATTGACAACCTCTATGCTCAATGCTCTACCTCCCGAATGGAACACTTTTGTGACTAATATATACTCATAGAAAGACACTCCAAGCTTTGATGATCTATTGTTAAAGTAGTGAATTAAAGATCTATTGATCAGAAGGCATCCACAATTATTTGGAAAAGAATAAGGCTGAGTTAGAAGGACTGTAGTGGTAACTACAGTGTACCCTAACCAGAAGACAAAAGGAGCAGCAACTTGGCATCTTAGTCTTGGGACCATTTGAAGCAAGCCTACAATTGAAGTGAACCTTAAATGCATCATCAAATTCAAGTAAGTTTTGTATTGCTCTCTATGTCTCAAGCATATAATACTATGTCTTCATTCTACAAAGAAAGAAATAAGCTTGATGGGACATCCAACTTCCAAGCATGGAAGAACAGGATAGATCTTATCCTCATAGAAAATGATGTCATGGACCATGTCCTAGGAAAAGTTGCAGAACCAAATAAGAGCAATACCAAAGATTGGAACAAATACTTCAAGGATGAAACAAGGGATCAAAGAATCCTTATTGAATCAATCAAGGATCCCCTTATTCCATTTGTTGCAGATTTGGATAAGGCAAAAGACATTTATGATAGGTTGACTAAGCTATCTGTAGTAAGCACTTAAAAAAAAGAAGATATTTTTGAGGAGTCACTTGTACAAGACAAGGCTATCCTTTGATGAAGACATATTCACATACTTGGTGAAGATATCTCTGTTGAGGGATCAACTCTAAGCTCTTGTAGAAATTGTTTAAGATGCAGAATTGAAAACCTCTATGCTCAATGCTCTACCTCCCGAATGGAACACTTTTGTGACTAATATATACTCATAGGAGACACTCCAAACTTCGATGATCCATTGTTAAAGTAGTGAATTAAATATCTGTTGTTTAGAATGCATCCTTAATTTTTTTAAAGAATAAGGCTAAGTTAGGAGGATTGTAGTGGTAACTACAGTGTACCCTAACCAGAAGACAAAAGGAGTAGCATCTTGACATCTTATTCTTGGGACCATTTGAAGCAAGCCTACAATTTAAGTGAACCTTAAATGCATTATCAAATTCAAGTAAGTTTTGTATTTCTCTCTATGTCTCAAGCATCTAATACTATTTCTTCATTTTGCAAAGAAAGCAGTAAGATTGATGGGACATTCACCTTCTAGGCATGGAAAAACAAGATAGATCTTATCCTCATAGAAAATGATGTCATGGACTGTGTCCTAGGAAAAGTTGCATAACCAAATAAGAGCAATACAAAAGATATGAAAAAATACTTCAAGGATGAAACAAGAGATCAAAGAATCCTTATTGAATCAATCAGGGATCACCTTATTCCATTTGTCACAGATTTAGATAAGGGAAAAGACATCAATGACAAGTTGACTAAGCTATATGTAGTAAGCACTTCAAGACAAGATATATTTTTTGAGGAGTCACTTGTACAAGACAAGGCTATCCTTCGATGAAGACATCTCCTCATACTTGGTGAAGATATCTTTGTCGAGGGATCAACTCCAAGCTCTTGTAGAAATTATTTTAGATACAGAATTGACAACCTCTATGATCAATGCTCTACCTCCCTAATGGAGAATTTATTTGACTAATATCTACTCATAACCCCGATTGGATTATTAGACATATAGTCTGCATGTCATCCATATCACAATGGGGACTCTCTCAATCACCATCTATTGATTTCTAGTCAAACAAATTTATAGTTAACTATGCAGAAGTATTTGTTTAGAATTTGTATCTTCAACCTCTTTAAGCTTTCTGTTTGTGTCAGGGATTTGCTTAATGGTGAACATATTTTATGTGTATTGCGTGTGTTTTTATGTTCGCGATTTTCTGTTATGCTGAAGGATTTTCAGTTACCATATGGTTCAAAAATATCGATTTCTAATTATTATTCTTGTTTCCATCTTTCCTTGTATTCCGTTTAATTGACTTGTCTTTTTATGGATAGATATTAGTTAATGTACCTTGGTGGTATGTAGTAATAAGCACAATGATATCTCCATTTGTAATACAATGAAGTAAGAGCAAGTTTGTTGGTGCTCGTCCTACCAGAGTGACAAAGATTTGTTCAAATAATACATTGGTTCTTTTCTTACAGTTTCAGTTTTTCAATAGGTAGGATTTCATGTTACCATGATATCATTTATTTTTTACAAGGGCTTGGCCACTGACATTGGATCATAAATTAGAAGCTATTCTTTCATATAGATACATTTCACCAAAGTATGTGCCAATATAGTATGAAGGTTTGAGCAGAGAAAATGACACAGAAGTCTCTGCAGTAGATGGGGGAGTTTCAAAGATGTTTATCAAACCAGGGTGAAACAAATTTTTGAGATCCCTACTGCAGAGTTGTGGTTTTGGTTTAAATTTCTCTAATTTTAAGCACTAACATAATGCAAGTCTCACAAAACAAGGATTAGGGTAACTGGCTTCTGTTGATCCACTTGCATAACCCTAACGGTCTCCCCCACTGTCGGTGCCGGCCCAAGGTGGTTACCTGGTTTCGAGGAGGGTTCAAGCAGATGTCGACATGGATTCTGAAGAGGTGGATTACTCGGATTCCCCGCTGGCGGAAAGCTCCATTTGGCGTTCCACGTTCACATCTTCTGGGGGTCTGCACAGTGGAAATATGTCTGCCAGCCTTGAGAATCTCTCTCCATCTATCGACCCGTCTCTCCCCTCTTCACTTTTCCCTAGCGAGCCCTCCTCCTGGAACTCTTTTGCCGTCCCCTCCCCGGCTTCTCTCGGTTTCCTTGCGGAATGTTTACAGTCCTCCCCGAACGGCACCGCTCCCCATCTGCCGGTTTTACCCTCCCATTCCCTTTTCCCTACAAATCCCGTGGAGATCCCTGCTCATCCCGTGGAAAACCCTCCCCTAGCTGACCCTAACCCTCCCATCGCCCCCCCCGTCCCCTCTGGCAGCTATCACCCGGAGGCCATCCCCACCCCCGGGTCAATCCCTCACCCTTCCCTCCCTGTTCCCCCCCCAGCAGGCTCACAGGCACCTGATATCCCGGGCCGCATGTCCTCCCGCCCCTTAAAGAAACAACGCTGTTTCAAATCCAGAGCCAAGGACGTCTTCCTGAGGCTTGAAGAAGATATCCAGTGGGGGGACGCCATGGATTTGGTGGACCGTGTCCTTGTTGGCCGGATTCGGGGCAGACATATCACAGCGGCAAAACTAAAGCAATGGGCCACAGAGATTTGGGGCCAATATCTAGCGGAAATCCCATCTGTCCAGACTTTCGTGCGAGGATGGTTCACACTAAGGTTCGCAAGGGCGGACCACACGAGCTGGGTACTTTCATCATTTTGGCATTTTGAAAAAGCTCCGGTCCTCCTCAAGCGCTG
Organism: Pinus tabuliformis; assembly: GCA_031772625.1. Taxonomy (NCBI): domain Eukaryota; kingdom Viridiplantae; phylum Streptophyta; class Pinopsida; order Pinales; family Pinaceae; genus Pinus; species Pinus tabuliformis. Next base: position 287,094,363 of record CM062818.1, read on the forward strand.
GACGCCCCTCTTCGACCCGGAGACGGAACAGCTGGGAATTGGGCCAGTCTAGGTCAGACTACCGGGCCTGCCTCTTCAGTATTGGTCCGAAGACATCTTCAAGAGAATTGGGAACTCTCTGGGCACATTCATGGAATCTGACAAATCCTACATCTCGACAGGCTCGATGGCTTATGCAAGGATCCTTGTGCACATGGACACCAAGGGGGGTGTGCCAGAAAATATCACAATAAAATGGAAATCCTCTTCAAGGAAGCAGAAGCTCGACTATGAGGGAATCCCTTATCACTGCAGAAGATGTCATCAGGTGGGTCATCTTTATTGGGACTGCCCCCTTCTCCAGAAGACCCAGCAGGCAGCCACAGGCCAGGACCTGCCCACTACAGAAGGTCTACCTGACCCTCCCGCAGCGGTGGCACCAAGGACGGAGCACAACATTACCTCTGACACGGTGGAAGCGCCTCCAGCACCTCGCCGCAAGAAGCAAGCATCGAACTCGACCCGGCCTCCATCTCCTCCACTGACGCGTTCAAAGGCTGCAAAAGGAGCAGTCTTCTCATCGGGTACGTCTTCTCCTTTGACTGTCTCTGCTTCTCTTCTTGCATCATTGAGTTTATCTTCCCCTGGCATGCCCCCCCCAATCAGGATTCCCCCTCCCTCTTCCCCGTCCGCACTTGACCTGGTAAAGGTCGCCCGTCCGCCCCATCCCCCTCCCCGCTCGCTATATTTGTCTTGCCCCATCCCGAAGCCATCGGGCTTACCCACCTCCTCCTCTCTCCCCTCTTTCCCCCCCCCCCTCTTTTCCTTCGCCCTCCCCATCGGTAAACTCTTCGCCGAGGTACTCCACCCGCTCGACCTCCAAGCAGAAAGTGACGGACTCCATTGGGCTGTCGGTGGAGTCCCTTATCCTCTCGCCCAAGCTAGGGCGCGGCCGACCTTCTTCGTTCTCTAAAGCACAGAAACAAGCGGGGGACGATGTCCTCCAAGGCAGACAGCATACTATTGATAGGGTTCTTAGAGCACAGGACACCCTCCCCCACCCCCCTCCATGAAAATTCTATCCTTCAATTGCAGAGGGTTGGCCAGCCCTGAGAAAAAATTGGCCCTGAAGCGTCTCCTACTCTCGGACCCGGTGGACATCATCTTTTTACAAGAAACCCTATGCAAAGCAGACTCTGTCACCTCCATTCTAGTTTCATGGTTGCCAGGGTGGACCTTTTCCGCCATTGATGTATCTGGCCATTCAGGGGGTATTGCTATTGGGTTTAAGAACAGTTCCATAAACCTAAAGAATATCTGGGGTGGAGGGGGTTATTTGGGTGCGGACATATTCTCAAAAGATCTGGAGGAAAATCTTAGAATCATCAATGTCTACGGACCCTGTCTTAACAGGGAGCACTTTTGGCAAAAGCTCTTCAGCTCCCCTCTTCTCCAAGCCGGGAACACTATTATGGGAGGAGACTTGAATTTCTCTATGGGTTTCTCTGAATCATGGGGACATATGGCACAAATCGATCCCCTCTCTGACTTCTTTGGGCAGCTGCTCGAGGATCACCATTGGATAGATATCCCAACGGCCAAAATTCAACACACATGGAAGAACAACCGAACTGGGGACCAAAGCCTTGCTAGAAGGCTGGACCGCTTTATCATCAAGGAGGTGCTCCACAGCAATCACCCCAGATCTAGGCAATGGGTTGGAAGTGGCGGGATCTCGGACCATAGACCTATATACCTGGAAATGGGCGCAAGACAACAGGCCCCCAAGGCCCCTTTCAAGTTTAATTCCACTTGGCTCCGGGACCCCTCATATATTAAATTAATAACGGATTTCTGGAAAGCTCATTCGATCCCTGAGGATGCAGACCCAGCCACAGGCTTTGTAAGGAACCTCTCCGAAATCAAAGTGCTTTCAAGAGATTGGGCCAAAATGAAGAGAAAACAGGATGATCAAACGATATCTCTTGCTGAACAAGCTATTGAGGTTCTTGAATCCCACTCAGAAGGAACCTTCATCTCCCTAGACCAGAAATCTATGTATGAAGGCCTCATCAATCGGAGAACACAAGTCCTCAGAGACCGTGAGGATAGCTGGAGACTAAGGAGCAGAGCCATTTGGCTCAAGGAAGGGGATGAGAATACAAAGTTTTTCCACCGCTTTGCAAATGGTCGGAAAGCGATCAACACTATCTGGGAGCTGCAAGACAGTTAGGGACAACAGGTCAGCAATCCTGGAGAACTTGCCTACCTAGCCTCTTCACATTTCAGGAACATATACAAGGCCCCGAGAGAAGCAAGTCTATTAGAAATAATGAGAGTGGCAGAACTCTTCCCCAGATTTGTGGATGATGAGGATGCAGAGGAGCTTACAAAAGACATTACTTTGGAAGAGCTGGAAGCTACCATCAGGGGCTTCCAAAAGGACAAGAGCCCGGGACCTGACGGCTGGACCATTGAGTTCTATCTAGCCTTTTTCGAGCTGCTGGGCCAGGACATCCTCAAAGTAATCAATCATTGCAGCCACACAGGAACAGTCCCCTCAGCCATCAAAGCCACTTTCATTGCCCTCATCCCCAAATCCGACAAGCCGGAATCCTTCAATGATTTTCGGCCTATCTCGCTCTGTAACTGCCTCTACAAGATCTTGGCCAAAATTCTTGCAAACAGGCTCAAGCCCATCCTCTCTGCCAATATATCCTCTGAACAATTTGCTTTCCTCCATCGGCGCCAGATCCATGAAGCTATTGGCACTGCCCAAGAGCTTCTTCACTCATTGCAGAGCATGAAATTGAAAGGAATGATCCTTAAGGTTGACCTCTCCAAAGCTTTCGATAGGGTAAATTTACTATACATCCGAATGCTTCTCACCCATTTGGGTTTCCCCTTCCTGTTCATTAAGAGGATCATGAGCTGTATCTCTGATGTGCCGTTCAGTGTCCTCCTAAATGGCTCCCCCTCCCCCTTCTTCACTGCCGAAAGAGGTCTCCGGCAAGGATGCCCCCTATCTCCCCTACTGTTCCTTCTCATCATGGAAGGGCTAAGCAGGCTGATTGCATCTGAACACAGGAGAGGCAGAATCAAAGGGATTAAAATTACAGACAACTGCTCCCTTACTCACCTTCTGTTCGTGGATGATGTGCTCATCTTCTTAAACGGAAGCATGGCTGACACATCAACTTTACAACTAGTTTTTGATCTCTTCCAGAAGGCCACAGGTATGATAATAAATGTTCAAAAATCCACCGTAACAGCCACAGGTTTTTCACAGCAAGAGATCATCTATACTAAAAATCGTTTCCCCTTCCAAATTCACCCTATGGAGGAAGGGCTGAAATATCTGGGCTTCCAAGTGAAACATGGAGGATACAAAATAGCTGACTGGATATGGCTAATCACAAAGGTGGAGAAGAGATTAAATGTTTGGTATAATAGATATCTCACTAGGGCAGGAAGACTCACTCTTATAAAAGCCGTGCTGGAAGCTACGCCTATATACTGGATGTCTCTAGCTTGGATACCAAGAGGAATCTTATCCAGGCTCCAAAAAATATGCTGTGGATTCCTATGGAAGGGGAACAAACAGGGAAACCTCTTTGCCTGGGTAAAATGGGACACCATAGCAAGGCCTAAGAAATGGGGAGGCTGGGGTATAAAAAGACTAGATTTATTTGCAAAAGCTCTGGCAGCAAAACTCAGATGGCAACTCCTCACATCCCATAGTCTCTGGAAACATGTAGTTATGGAAAAATACATTGCTTCGGAAAGCATTTTCAACTGGATTCACAGGGAACATAGGGGAAGTGGAAGACACTCAATCATCTGGAAAGCAGTTCTCAACTCCCTTCCCCTAATTCGGGAGGGACTAACATGGAGAATACATCAGGGGAACTCTGTCCGCCTTGGTATAGACCCCTGGATAGGATGCAGCAATGCACACCGGCTATTTGAGCAACTCACAGCACATCTAATGGATCAGGGTGTCACTCATGTTGCACATATTGCAGATCAAGAAAACTCCAGTTTTCTACAACAGGCCTGGAAGACACCACTAGATCTCCACATCTCGGAGCAATGGAGGAAAGAATGGGAGTCTTATACTGAGGCCCTCACACAAGCACACATAAGAATCACGGAGGAAGAAGACGAGATTGTATGGGCACTAGCAAAAAATGGATCATATACTCCAAAGGATGGATACCAACAACTCATGCAACCATATCAGCCCGAAATTACTTAGTAGTGGTGGAGAGCTATATGGCATCTAAAAGCAGCACCCAGAACGTGTATGCTCATGTGGGCCATCCTCTACAACAAAATTCCCATTGGTGCAAACTTGAAAAAACGATCCTTCCATGGACCTTTCTGGTGCCATTTGTGCAGAAGTAATGAGGAAGACACTGAACATCTCTTCCTGTCCTGCCCTGTAGTTTGTGAAAAATGGTCCCTCCTCTCTTCACGCTCCCCCTCCCTCCATCAATGGCATGGCCAATCCATCGTCGATGCCTGGAAAAACTGGCAGGAGCAGCACTCTGGGAAAGATAGGAACATTCCACTTCTCATGTGCTGGTCTATCTGGATAGCAAGGAATCGTGCGATATTTGACCAAAAACCTCCTTTCTGGCCTGTCATTATTGCCCATATCTTTGCAGACCTCGCACTCATTCCTGATGATCCTCCACAAGCCCCTCCTCGGTCTATATCCCCGGAACTCATCGATAAATCCTACCCCTGGGCTTACTTTGATGGCTCAGCGCAAGAGGAGGGCTGTGGGGGAGGAGCCCTCCTCTACCTCAGAGAAAACCACTGCTTCATGCTCCAAATTCATCTGGGGCGGGGCACAAACAATTATGCCGAGCTCACCACTGCCAAACACCTCATATACTTTGCACATGAGAAAAGATGCACAAAACTACAATTTTTTGGAGATTCAAAACTTGTCTGCAACTGGCTCAACAGAAAATCAACATGCTCTGCTTTCTCTTTGAGACATATACTGGATGAGGCTCTCAGACTAACAGATTCTTTTGAAAAATTTGATTGTTATCACATTTACAGGGAGCGCAACGCTCGGGCGGACTACCTATCCAAGCAAGCTGCGCAAAGGCAAGAAGAGGACTGGCTAATCCAGGAAGAACTGGATGGAACCTTCTTTCAACACTATCACAGGCCCTTTGTTGATCTACAGGCACAAAGGGAAGCACAGCACTGAAAGGGGTTCCATCATACACACTCACTCTTTTCTTTGTTTTTCATATAGTCTGTTTTATTTTATGTATCGACCCACGGGGGTAGCCATTTTTCACGGCAACAATCTACAGCTGCATAGCAACTGATGATAGATAATACATCAAATTTATATATCAGACTGTATATAGCTCTGGAGAAACATCCTAGTTTTATGTTTTTTGCTGTTTAGACACATGTCTCCTTGCGCAGAGCACACTCCCTGCGTGGAGGTAAAAACAGTTGGGATATGTATGTGCCGGTTTTTATTGTTCTTTTCCATGGTTGGAACAACTATCTTGGTTTTTTGACACTTTTTGAGAGGCATCCAGCCTCAGTATGCATATGCTCAGACATCTACAGAATGTAATTTCTTATGACTTAATAGAAATTACGACTTTTTCTACGGGAAAAAAAAAAGGATTAGGGTAACTAGATGATTGAGTAGAACATAGTTAATAGGATTGCTTGAGGTAAAGACCAGGGAAAAAAAACACATGCATATTGACTTTAAAAACATATGCATTGAAATATTCAGAATTATTTTGGAAATCAAAGTGTTGGAATTTTAAAATTTAGGTTCTTTCTGCAACTTGAGCTTGAGTTTGTACTTTTGATAACACCATGCATCATGGGTTTTAAAAAAGCATGCATTGGAATACTTGGGAAGTTTTTAGAGGTCAGTATTGGATGTTTTAAAATTTAGGTTCTTTCTGCAACACCAAATGAGCCTATACTTTGATAATTGAGGGTGCGAATAGCATACTCATGATATAAAGTATCGCCAAAGAATAAAACCCCTCCACCGCAAAAGAGACCTTGACATTCCTCGTTCTATGTTTGTCCAGGGTGAAGTCTAAATCCAACAAAATTATCCCCACCCCAACAAGAAGGAACATAAACCTCGAGGAGAGCCCTTTGATAATATATTCCCCATGCACTCTTTTAGAGAGAAAGACCACCATTTTTGTGTTCCTTGTGACAGGATCCTACGCGCTTCCAATGCCCAGTGGTTCGACGATGATATCATAGATGAAGCGAGAGACCACCAATAAATAAGTGGCGAAGACAAGGAGAAGATAGTCGTGGATGAGGGCAAGCAAAAGGAGGGCACCTTCAGGGGCATGAGGGGTACTCTGAAAGCATTGTAAGGAAGCTTCGGGATGAGAATCAAGAGATCCATTGAATATTATGATGCTAAGTCTTCGCTTGATGATACTAAGCTCTGGGAGGAACCTTTGTCCACATTTTTCTAGGGACAAGATTTTGCTTAGAGATGAAATTTAGAATGACGGAATTGGGTATGAGGGCTTGATGATGCCAAGCTATGGGAGGAACCTTTGTCCACATTTTTCTAGGGACAATATTTTTCTCAGAGATGAAATTGAGAATGATGAAATTGGGTATGAGGGTTTAAGCTTTTGTCCCAGGAAATTGTCTTTTCCCTCAGTCACTTGGGTTTTTCATGTGACCAAAAGTATTAGTTACCCAAATTTTTAGGTTGGGTTAGCTGAAATGATGTTACCAAAGTAATGAATCCACTAGTAAAAAATGCACACAGAGAAGATGAACTTTAGAATGATAACAAAATAGTGGATTTACTTTAGAATGATACCAAAATAATGAATCCACTACTAAAAAACTCATAGACAAGATGAACTTTAGAATGACGATTAAGATTTTGTTCGAGGAAATTGTATTTTCCCTTGGTCACTTATGTTTTTCATGTGACCTTAAGGTATTAGTTACTTGGCCTTTTAGGTTGGGTTAACTAAAATGATGATGAATCTGTTATTGAAAAACACACAGAAAACATTCATTCAAAAATGTACAACTGAATTTAATTATGTTTTGATTAAAAATTATCGAAGAAGATGCATTACATTAATTTTTTATGCTATTTATTTATATGGGTTGAAATCATAGTGTGAAATAAATATTATCTCATAAAAATTGAAAAATTTCATCCTCTTCGAAATATGACATACTTTTCATTTACTTTGTATGGTTTAAGGTTATTTTTTTAATTTATTTAAAAGATTCTCAAAACCCCATTGAAAATTTGGTAAAAATATTATTGGATTTTTATCATAGCGAAACTATATCCAATGCTATGAATTTCACTAGAATTTTGTAGAAATCAATTGACACCATGAATTTCACTTAATCTTGGATAAACCAATATCACTCGACTTCCACTAAAATATTTTACAAACTAGTCATTGGGTATTGTTCATTTCAAATAAATGTTAGCTAACACTAATAATATTACCTTGGAACAAGTTCATAAATTGATTCACTTGATATCATTTTTATGTTAATAATTTGATGACCTAAATATTGGTGGTGATATTGAAAATGGGGTTGTTTAATAATGTTCATGAAACATGAACCTAATATGTATGTGGATTAATTTTAACCTCATCCTTGAAGGTTATTTGAACAAATTATTATGTCCAAAGAAAAAACCTAGGTCTCCCTTTGGTGAGCCATATGAAAGTCGATGGTAAGGCCATAGAGAGTCCTTTTTGTATGATCATTAAGCATGGGGGATATACTTTTAAATTGAATATTAATATACTTGAGAGTTTAGAACTGATGGTGTTTCAATAGTAGATGAGTTAAAACCCTAAAACATGTGTTCTAGTTTTGTCCCTTGGCCAAATCTACATGGGCTTGGGCAAAGTCTTTGTGTTGCCAGTGACCCTTGTTGATATTAGATGGAATGCAATCTTGTTAGGAAAACATCTTCCTTAGGCCACAAAGTTTCATTCTTCCTGGATTGTTGTTCATGTTGAAGTGTTTTTCTTTTTGTGAAAGAAATGCAATGAAAACTTATTTTATGATAAAGAGCCTTCATAAACTTTATTGTGGTATGATAGCACATTGATTTGTATGAACCCCCTCTTGCAGATTATAATAAAAATGCAAAGGATTTAGATAAAAGTGGGGTATTTATGGAAAATACTATAATTATAGGGTGTCTCCCCTTGCAACATAAATAAGGAGCCCCTTGGCCCTTTCACCACCTAGTCAAACTATTCTTAATGTGGTGATAATAGGTCATGTCACATGGTTAGTGGACATATTTGTTAAAGGAGGGGACACAAACAAAACTACCCTCCTTCTTCAGTGAATAACAAAAAATTCTTGAGTATTGTGTCGAGCATTTTTTTAGGCATTCAAGACTCCCAACACATGATCCTTTGGTTACTATTGGAGTATAATCGAACGGGTAAGGCATAGAATTGAGTTACATGTTACTGTAAGAAAGACATCTAAAAACTAGTGGATTAAGTTTCTTTTGGAATAATCCAAGTAATTATTGGGAACCCCAATTATATGAGGAACAACATCATTAACATTTATAGCACTTATTATTGGACAAATAAGATATAAGGTAGAGTTGTTAAACAATAAGCAATTGGTTGATATAGATATTATTAATGAAGTTTATGGAGAAGGAGAATAAGAGGGTCGTTACCTAAAATCCTTCTAACTCCATTTTCGATAGTGTCAAACATTGCAAACTATTCTTATGTACCATGGAACTCATAATCCAAAATGGATCATCATATATTTTGTTATATATCTTGGTACTTTCTAGGTGAAAAAATTGGAGGAATTGGATTGTAGGCCCCAATTTAGAGTCAGGTTCCACATTAGTGATTTGGGGCCTTGGATATTTTATTGGGAGCCCATTTTTCTTTCATAGCTCCATCACTTTAATGTTACTCTAGACACTGGAAGCTTTCCAACTGTGTGAAAATCACCTCAAACGAAGTTCGTATGTGAAAGTTATGCCTCTCGCAAGTTGACCCACCTTATTGACCACAATGGCACTAATTGGATGTCATGTCAACCCCCATTACTCACACATGTGGGGTGTTCCAAAATAGAAACAATAATTGAGGGTTGAAGCATGCGAAAACCCTAACCTTGATGTTGAATGACTACAGGTTGTGTTATACTAGGTTACTAGGAAAGGAAATATTATTCCATAGTTGAACATGGCATCAAGGAATGGGATATCGAGCATAACAAACGAGGTAGAATATTTTTGTAGTAACCTTTCATGCCACAATGTCCATGCCCACTCCATAATGAATGCCCCTTTCTTTGTACTTATATTTCATAATTGAAAAAGAGAGACTAGAGCATATGCCTCAACTTCTAGCTAGGCTTTATCTCTTATTAGTTTTCCCAAGTCATATATTTTATTCATTTGTCTGGATGGTTTGTTTTTTTTCTTGTTTCTTCCATTTTGATTTTAAATATATCCATAATTTGGAGTGCTACACTAGTAATATTTAATCTAAGATCTAAGATAATAAACTACATAATAAAATATTTCAAAACATTGTAAGAACTAGTGTGACAAACTATTCCAATAGAATATCCACAACAATTTAAAGATCAATGAAATCATTCTTATTGGTTGTCAAACTCATAATAAGACTTAGAGTTTCCTACCTACAAGATCTTTCCAGTGAAAACCTTATTATATTGTGTAATGTGGTGTATGGATATTCTTATGTTTGGCTATATATTTTTTTCTTGGTATTTTGATTATGAACCGAAGTAATAAATAGAATGAAGCACATGCACAATATTTGTTGAATAGATAAATAATATATATTGTTTATGCATTTGGAAATTTTGACTTGTTCATTAGAATGTGTTTAGGGTCCCACGCTAACTCCCCTAATTAGGAGAATAGACAATCACTTAAAGTATTAGGGTAATATTTATTGAATAATTCCCATGAGATAGTAGAGTGTCAAATATATAATTGTAAGTGGTCTCATTGAACAAGGTCCACTAGTTAGTGGTTGAGGCCTCACAAAGATAATTCCACTAAGTGGTTAGGGTTTTAGTCAATTAAAAAGTATATATATTAGAAGAAGCTATGTAAGCAATTCTCATATGAAAATTATTGTATTTTTGGCTCTACTTATGTTGGGGGTTGCCCACTCTAGGAGGCAATTGAACATTGCACTTAATTTTGAATATTAATAAAGGTTTGCTTATGATTTTACCTCCCAATTTTGGTTTTGTTTACTTACATCTTGCAATTATATTTATGTTTGTTTTTCTCTAACTATTATATTTCACAAACAAGGAACACCACAAGTGGTATCATAGCACTTTTTTGTGCTAGCATGCACTCTTATTTTAGAGAAAAAAAATACTAGGGATGTGTTTTGATGTCTCTAAATATCACGGTGTTGTTGTTTAATAGGTAAACCGATGGTTGGGGAAGAATACACATAAAAAATACAAGTGACATGACTTGGTTGGACACTTTTCTAACCTCTATTAGTACCCCTTTACGTAGTATCATATCATAAGACACTTGTATATGAAGTTGTCTTCCACATATCCTCAGGAAAATTGGAAGACCCCTAGGAACACTTGAAACCAACATAACATAATCATATCATCCATCTTGTTGGCATCACTTGGTTGGACACCCTTTTAACCTTTGTTGGTGTGCCTTCAAGTAGTATCCCATCAAACAACACTTGTAGATAGAGTTGTCTTCCACATGTTTTTAAGGATAGTGGAGGACCTTGAAGTGTTGGAAATAATACTGAGAGGGGGGGGGGTGAATCAGTATTATCAGATCAATAAAACTTTTTCAATACTCAGAAACATATACGCTACGTCAGTTAAGTGAACCAGCGTGTACACGCTACTGTGTCTAAAGCAACCAGCGTATAACCAGAAATCTTATGATTCAGTTAGTTTATCTTCAGTAAATGCATCATGACATCATTAACCACATTAAAAGTAAACAGGTGCAGAATAGATCATCACACAAAAGCCACACACATGAACACCATGATATAAGGTGGAAACCCAATGTGGGTGAAAACCACCTGCTGCAAGTCGTCTCTATCTTTCTTTAATAAGAAACTTCAGTTTACAATCTTTTGTACTGGTGCAGCCTTATACCAGTACGCAGGCTACAACCTGCAGAAGGCTACAACCTTCTCTCGTTTTCAAAACTCTCTTGGAAGGGAGCTTCAACCCCCTTTGCTCTTGTACTAGCTAAGATACTAGTACGTAGGTGCTGGCCTACAATCTTCTTTCCTTCAGGTACCACTTTTCATCAATTTTCAGACTGGATACTCCTGAAGCACAACATTTCAATCTGAAGACCACGATTCATTCACTTTTCATAGCAAATCATAGAAGCACAAAACAACCAATACTAGCATCATCAAACTTTGAATCACTGAACCACTGAAACCCTGTCAACACCCAGTCACTAGAACACAGAGCAGACTACAGAACCCTGCAATAACAGACAGACCCAACTGCAACCCAAAATTAAGCTTCAAAAGATATACGCTACTTCAATGAAATAAACCCGCGTATACACGCGATTTTACCAAAGCCAACCTGCGTACAGATCTAAAAATAGTTTCTCATAACTTGCAGTTGTACCAATCATCATTCATACTCAGAACATAACATTGCGTCAGTATGCAGATCTAAAAATATGCGTAGTCAACCATATACCGATAGTTCATTTCAAACAATTTGATGCCGATCTATCCTTCCATCAACTAATGTGATCTCTCCTTAGCTCAGATCAAGCAATGTATTATCAACCCAGAACCTGCATACTAGATCTCTTTCTTCATTAGATATTCAAGACTTTTTCAATACAATAGCCTAATGATCTTCTTCTCCTTATATAGCATTAAGCCCTCCTCAATACCACGGGCCAAAACCATAGTAATACAATACCATCAACTTCAAAACTCGGGATCAACACGACTGTCGAGATACCTTGGTCCAAAAACATAGGCTCAAGTACCAAGGACTAACTACCACGGACCAAAGGGAAGCTTCTCGACATGTACGCTCTTTTCTGTTCATGAAACTGCGTGTATACGCAACTTCGTATATAGCAAGCCTGCGTATCCGTGACTTAGTATATAGCGTACCAGCGTGTATACGCATCTTGGGCTTAATGAACCTGCGTATATGAAATTTCTCTTCATTCTTGTAGTCTGGACTGAGATCTGTCATCAAAGAGAGTTGCCATCAAGGACAACACCTGTACTGTAGCGCCACACCTGTGCCAAAATGCCAACAATCTCCCCCTTTGGACTTGATGGCAACCCCAAGATCCTTAGAATCATTCTCCCCCTTTGTCATCAAGGGCAAAGGGCTGTGCTCCCCCTGTGAATGTGCTCCCTCTACTCTACTGTGCTGAAAATGCTCCCCCTGACTGTAGGCAAGATCTGCAAAAGATGTTCTTCAAAAGAACCAAGACTTATACATCATAAAGGACCTTCCTATCACCAAAAGACTCAATACATACATCCATACTCCCAACTAAGAGGGGATACATCATAAATTTACATATAACAACCAATTACATTACATCATTCATCCCAGGCATAGTGGGGAAACCAACATAGGCCGTTACATGACCTTGACACCATAGAAGAGATATCACAAAAAAAATACATGACATAGAGACGAAAGAACTAGACCAAGACTTATGAAAGTCACCAGCAGCATCTGATAATCATCTTTTTAGATCAGCAACCAAGATTTCCTTCTGTGCTCCTTCTTCAACAATAGTTGTGAACTAGGACCAAAAACCTCTAAATGCCAACAATGCTTTATTGGACTTTTAAGTTGCTCCCCATGAAACTGTGCCTGCTGCTCCCCCTGAAACTGTGCCTGAAGGACTCTGTCATACCCATCTCAGACCTTCTCCAATCAGAATCTGCCCTTGCTGTTCAGAACTCCATATACGCGACTTCACCTGCATAAATCAGCGTATGTATGTGGATATCCCTTATACAACACGCGTACACAACCTTTTCTTTAGAACAGACAAGCTTCAACAGTAGGATGAAGCATCAAATACTCCCAGCTTCTGTCTGAGATATTCAAAAGTCTCCCTGGGCAGTGGTTTTGTGAGAATATCAGCAACTTGTTATTTAGAAGGAACATACTCCAACTTGACCTTTTGTTCAAGCACTTGTTCCCGGAGGAAGTGATACTTGATTGGTATGTGCTTGGTCTTTGAATGCATGACTGGATTCTTTGAAATGCTAATTGCACTTGTATTATCACATAAGATAGAGACAGGTGGAGTGCAAGTGATTTGAAAATCCTGCAAGGTCTGCATCATCCAAAGAAGTTGTGTGCAGCAAGATGCCGCAGCCACATATTCTGCTTCAGCTGTAGATAAAGCAATCAAACTCTGTTTCTTACTGAACCAAGATACTAATCTGGAACCCATGAAGAATGCACCACCACTTGTGCTTTTCCTGTCATCCACACTTCCGGCTCAATCTTCATCTGTGTAAGCATGAAGAGTGAGATCTGTATCTCTAGGATACCATAGGCCATAGTTTTGAGTCCCTTGAAGATACTTGAAGATTCTTTTGACTACCTGAAGATGAGTTTCCTTTGGGTTGGCTTGAAATCTTCCAACAATTCCTACTGCATGCATAATGTCTGGTCGGGTACCTGTCAAATAAAGCAAACTCCCAATCATGGATCTATAAGTTGGTTGATGAACTGCTGCTGATTCATCATTTGTACTGAGGCTGCATCCTGTAACCATGGGGGTACATACTGGCTTTGAATCTTCCATGCCATACTTCTTCAAGATCTACTTGAGGTACTTGGTTTGAGACAAGAAAATACCTCCTTCATTTTATTGGATTTGCAATCCAAGAAAGTATGTCAATTATCCAAGTAATGACATTTCAAATTCTTTCTGCATAACCAAGGCAAAGTTTTGACTCATAGCCTCTTCATTGCTGCCAAAGATAATATCATCTACATACACAACAAGTATTAGCAACTTGTTATTTTCAACTTTCATATAGAGATTGCTATCTGCTGATCCTTTTGAAAAGCCTTGTTGGTGAAGATATTTGTCCAACCGATAGTACCAAGCCCTTGGAGCTTGTTTGAGACCATAGAGAGCCTTTTTCAATCTGCATACAAGGTTTGGATCATTCCCAAGAATGAAACCATCTGGCTACTCAATGTATACTTCTTCTTCTAAGTCTCCATTCAGAAAGGTTGATTTCACGTCCATTTGAAATACCTTGAAGTTTTGAAAACTTGAGAGAGCAAGGAACATTCGGATGGCCTCAAGTCTCGCAACAGGAGCAAAGGTCTCTTCAAAATCTATTCCTTCTTGCTGTGCATACCCTTTACAAACAAGTCTGGCCTTGTTTCTAATTACTTCTCCATTTTCATTCAATTTATTTTTGAAGACCCATTTTGTCCCTATGACATTCTTATCTTTTGGTCTAAAAACCAATTCCCAAGTGTTGTTCTTTTCGATCTGCTCAAGTTCTTCATCCATTGCTTTGACCCAACATTCATCTTTGCATGCCTCTTTCACATTTTGTGGTTCAGTGGTAGAGAGTAATGCCAAATAGCTTGAAGCTTCTGCAATTGTTCTTCTTGTTTGTACTCCTGCTTCTTTCTGTCCCACAATCTGAGATTCTGGATGATTCTTCTGGACATATCTGGATGGAGTCTTCTCTTCTATTCTTGTCTGCTCCTCTGGTTCTTCTTGAGGTTCTTCTTCTTCTTGAGGTTCTTCTTGTCTTTGAGGGTAGCCTTCATCTTCTTCGATGTCTTCATGATGAACTTGCCTAGGAATGTATCCCTTCTCATCAACCACAACATCAATGCTGTCAACAATTCTGCCAAGTCTTTTATTGTAGCACTTGTATGCTTTGCTATGTGGAGAATAACCAAGAAGAATGCCTTCGTCTGCTCATCAGTATTCTTAATATAACATTTGCTCCCAAATATTTTGAAGTGCTTCACCGAAGGAGTCTTACCACACCAGAGCTCATGAGGAGTTTGAGTGCTGTTTACTCGGACATTTGTTTTGTTGAGAATAATAACCGCAGCATGTACAGCTTCACCCCAGAAAGTTGCGGGAGTACCTGATTCATCAAGCATAGCACGAGCCATTTGTTGGATTGTTCTGTTCATTCTTTCCACAACTCCATTTTGCTGAGGTGTTCTAGCTGTAGAGAATTCTCTTCTTATCCCATGTTCTTCACAGAAATCGAAAAATTTATTTGAGGTAAACTCCCTACCTCTGTCAGATCTGAGGCACTTAATCTTGTGTCCTGATTCATTTTCAGCCAAGGCTTTGAAGGATTTGAATTTTTCGAATGCTTCATCTTTGTGCTTCATAAGTCCTAACCAGACAAACCTGGAGAAATCGTCAATGAATAATATCAAATATTCTTCTCCTCGAGGTGTTCTTTTTCTGAATGGACCACATGTATCTGTATGTACTAGCTCAAGAGGCATGCTAGCTGATCCTTCCTTCTCAGGAAAATTAGTTCTGGTATGCTTTCCAAACTGACATGATTTGCATATGGTGTTGTCTGGAATTTTGATATCTAGAAGATCACGAACTGCCTGATATTTGCATGCTTTCCTTATTTGTGGAAAGCTTAGATGCCCCAACCTCCGATGCCATAGCCAGTGTTCATCATTCTTGCTTAAATAACATTGTTGTTGTCTTTCTTCAAATATGTATAGATTATTTGGAGTCCTTCTTCCTTTGATCACTGTTTCACCTGTATCAAGATCACGAACACAACATCCATTTGATCTAAATATTACCTATGTTCCTTGATCGCACATTTGACTGACACTCAGAAGATTATGCTTCAATCCATCAACATACAGAACATTTCCAGCTTTGACCTTCTCTTTCAACGGAGCAACGCCTTTTTCTTTTATGGCTGCAGAGATATCGTTTCCAAAAGAAACTTTCTTTCCCTTTTCTAATGCGGTATATGATTCAAGTTTTTCCTTGTCCCCTGTCATATGCTTCGAACATCCGCCGTCAATGTACCATAGACTTTCTTGACCTTCTGCATAGAAGGCTATCCCACATCTTTCTGGTTGCGGTTCCTTTATTCTCCATGTTCTGACATTTGAGGTTTGTTCCTTCTGAGTTGTCTTCCAGAACCTGCTCCTGCATTCAGAGTCTTCATGACCAAAGTTATTACAAATAGAGCATTCAACTTCATTTTCAAGAACCGAAAAGTTGTTATAAGTCCTTTTCATGGTTCCAGTCATACTTCTTTGCTTTTGAGCTTCTCTAGTCATGATTGTCTTGTAGGCAACACATTGAGCTGCTTTGTGACCGAAGTTATGGCAAGAAAAGCATTGGCCATTAAAGAAATTTCTCCGATAATCAGATCTATCATCCAACAGATTGTAGCTTCTATTGACATCCATTCTTGGGGAAAATTGGGAAGATTTTACCTGTGGCTGATTGTAGCTTCTGTTTGTCCTTAAGGCCGCTTGTCCCTGAACTTCTTGATAGTCTTTATTTGTTCTTGACGTAAACTGTCCCTGATTCACCTGATGACTTTTATTTGGTCTTTGTTCGCTCCTCCTTGCTGCATCAAGATAACTTTTAGAGGTAGAAGCTTGAGATGTTTCTCCATTATATCCCAGACCTGTCTTGATCAGAGGAGAACGCTGCACATTGATAATCTCATCCAAGGTTTCAGATCCTTTAACAAATTTAAGATTAATTGCTTTTGTTTTCTCAATCTCCTTTCTAAGACAAACAATCTCACATTCCAATTTTTCAAGATGTTTTTCCTTTTCTGCCAGTTGACATTGTAGAGAATCAATAATAGCACTTTTCTCTTCTAAGCAAACTTTGAGATTATTCATTTCTTCATAAAAGCCTTCTACATCTATAGCATCCATGTAGTCATCATCTTCAAAAGCCATTAAAAGTTTATATCTATAACCCTGTTCATCTTCGTCACTATTTGAAAGACCATCACTATCTTCATGAGTGTAATAGCTTTTCTTCTTTTCATTTTGTTTCTTGTTCCATTTAACAGGTTCCTTTCCCTTGTCATTCTTATCTTTGTGAGGACATTTGGCAGCATAATGACCTACTCTTCCACAAGCAAAGCATTTAAAAGGTAACTTACCTTTGAACCTTCCAGAACCCCTTTGAAGATTTCTGACAAAATTTGATTCTTCTTCTTCATCTTCTAGCACGTGACTTGCTTCATAATAATCTTCTTTGCCCGAAGCCTTGAAAGCAGCTTCTCTTCTGTCTGATGGACCTCCTTTTCTCATTTCATAAGCAGTTAGAATTCTGTGAAGCTGAGACATAGTAAGAATTCGTAGATTTTCTTTTTCTTCTATTGCAGACACTTTAGATTCAAATTTGGGGGACAATGATCTTAGAACCTTTTCAACCACAATAGCCTCTTTTATTTCTTCACCCAAGTTTTTCATGCAATTAACAATCTCATCTACCCTAAGGAAATAGTTAGCCACACTTTCATCATTATACATTCTGAGAGTCTCATACTTAATCCTGAGAGTTTGAAGTTTAGCACGCTTTACCTGTTCGTCTCCTTCATAGCTCGTGACAATTTTGTCCCATATTTCTTTTGCGGATTTATAGTGCATTACCTTCATGAATTCCAATTGGGATATACATCCTAATAGGGTACTGACTGCTTTTGCATTTGTTTCATACTTCTTTTTCTCGGCTGCATCTGTAGGAGTAGCTGAAGGAAAAGTGTAGCCTGTCTCTACGATGTCCCAAACTTCTATACCAAGAGATTGAAGATAGGCAGTAACTCTTACCTTCCAATAATTGAAGTTTGTCCCATCAAAAACCGGTGGCCTGATTGATGCTTCTCTCTCGTAGTTGCTCATGATGAACGATCTACCTTCAAGCGATCAAGCTTCTCTGAAGGACCTGCTCTGATACCAATTGTTGGAAATAATACTGAGAGGGGGGGGTGAATCAGTATTATCAGATCAATAAAACTTTTTCAATACTCAGAAACATATACGCTACTTCAGTTAAGTGAACCAGCGTGTACACGCTACTGTGTCTAAAGCAACCAGCGTATAACCAGAAATCTTATGATTCAGTTAGTTTATCTTCAGTAAATGCATCATGACATTATTAACCATATTAAAAGTAAACAGGTGCAGAACAGATCATCACACAAAAGCCACACACATGAACACCATGATATAAGGTGGAAACCCAATGTGGGTGAAAACCACCTGCTGCAAGTCGTCTCTATCTTTCTTTAATAAGAAACTTCAGTTTACAATCTTTTGTACTGGTGCAGCCTTATACCAGTACGCAGGCTACAACCTGCAGAAGGCTACAACCTTCTCTCGTTTTCCAAACTCTCTTGGAAGGGAGCTCCAACCCCCTTTGCTCTTGTACTAGCTAAGATACTAGTACGTAGGTGCTGGCCTACAATCTTCTTTCCTTCAGGTACCACTTTTCATCAATTTTCAGACTGGATACTCCTGAAGCACAACATTTCAATCTGAAGACCACGATTCATTCACTTTTCATAGCAAATCATAGAAGCACAAAACAACCAATACTAGCATCATCAAACTTTGAATCACTGAACCACTGAAACCCTGTCAACACCCAGTCACCAGAACACAGAGCAGACTACAGAACCCTGCAATAATAGACAGACCCAACTGCAACCCAAAATTAAGCTTCAAAAGATATACGCTACTTCAATGAAATAAACCCGCGTATACACGCGATTTTACCGAAGCCAACCTGCGTACAGATCTAAAAATAATTTCTCATAACTTGCAGTTGTACCAATCATCATTCATACTCAGAACATAACATTGCGTCAGTATGCAGATCTAAAAATATGCGTAGTCAACCATATACCGATAGTTCATTTCAAACAATTTGATCCTGATCTATCCTTCCATCAACCGATGTGATCTCTCCTTAGCTCAGATCAAGCAATGTATTATCAACCCAGAACCTGCACACTAGATCTCTTTCTTCATTAGATATTCAAGACTTTTTCAATACAATAGCCTAATGATCTTCTTCTCCTTATATAGCATTAAGCCCTCCTCAATACCACGGTCCAAAACCATAGTAATACAATACCATCAACTTCAAAACTCGGGATCAACACGACTGTCGAGATACCTTGGTCCAAAAACATAGGCTCAAGTACCGAGGACTAACTACCACAGACCAAAGGGAAGCTTCTCGACATGTACGCTCTTTTCTGTTCATGAAACTGCGTGTATACGCGACTTCGTATATAGCAAGCCTGCGTATCCGCGACTTAGTATATAGCGTACCAGCGTGTATACGCATCTTGGGCTTAATGAACCTGCGTATATGAAATTTCTCTTCATTCTTGTAGTCTGGACTGAGATCTGTCATCAAAGAGAGTTGCCATCAAGGACAACACCTGTACTGTAGCGCCACACCTGTGCCAAAATGCCAACATGAAGAACACTTGAAACTAGCATAACATAATCCTATCAACCATATTGTTATAATACATCAAGAAAAAAATATGAGGACATCATATTGCATACCAAGGAATTGAGTAGTAAAACTAAGGGTACTATTTGTCTTCCTTAGTCAGTGACATGGAATATTTGACCAAATATTACTATCAGAAACTCTTTGGTATATCAAAGAGCTAGAGATCTATGCTTCTTTCCCCTAAGACCCTACAAACCCTATATTATCCTTGCAAAACTTAGCCTCTATAACAAAAGAAACAAAGTTCCTACATAATTTACAATGTCATGAATTTCAGAATCCTGCCAATTCAGTGACACTACAAAGAAATTTTTAGAAAAAGAAACATCTAGCTCAAAAGACTCCATGTGTGGCATTGATCACCATGGTGTCACTCTAGTAAATATTTTTTGATGGAGTCACCAATATAATTTATTTTGATCCCTCCCTACATATTTCTCTCAGGGCATTGATTGTGTTGGGCTATATCTTACACAATATTTCTAGTGGCCCTATGGTCTCATGACACACACCTATAACATGTCATCCATTGCAGACACAAATTAAATGCTTCAGTACCTCTCATAGTACATTAACACTCTCACCCAGTCACTCAACACACCATAGACCAACATGCCTTCCCTCATTGTGAAAGTTGGCCTTTATTTTGAAAAGATTAGGATTTATACGGTAAGCATGATGGGGGTGTCATTTTCTCAAGATGAGTCTCTCATAAGGATAAGCACTTTAATGAGAAACAAAATCACAATATTTACCACTCACTTCTTACCATTCCCACACCTTAAAACAAAGCCTAAAATTGTAATTCTTAAAATCTCTTGTGTAGTTTCCTAATGTCACTCAAGTAGAATCTCACAATTACTTATGTCAGTAATGGTGTGATCATTTTTTTATTCTCTTAAAGGAACTCTTTCTAGACATGCACCGCATAAAACATAAATCATCGAGTCAAAATGAATGGAAATGAATGAATAAGAGGGTTTGTTGGGGAGTGTCATCAAGTGTCAGGCGTTGTTATAGACAATTTTGTGCCTTACAGCAACAGGCATGAATGGTCAATAATCCAAAGGATCCAAAGTTCCCTAAACATGATGTTCCTACCCCTAGAGGAACAAGGTCAGCAAACCAACAGCTCTCAGATCAGTTCTCCATCTGAAAACACTCAAAAACAAGCAATCCTGAAATCAAAGCAGGTGCTCCACTAGGCTTCTGCGCTGAAACACAACTCCTCCATGGTGTACCTGCGTTGCAAAGCAGGTAGAACAAAGGCCACCTGTGTTGAGCGAGATTGGACAAGTGGCACACTGAGTCATTGCTCTGGAATCTTCCAAAAATGACACTTGGATCAAGGATTTCGCCTTGTGATGAGTCAGAGGCTCTGTTTCTCCAAGTGGAAGCAAATTTCTCCGAGTGGACTCAAGAACTGAAGATCAACTGAAGAGAGAGAGGACACAAGGCAGCTACACATCAGTTGCAAGCTGACTCATCCTTTCTCATTTCATCTATATATTGAGCTCTCTCCTATGAGCTCAGGAGGCTGGAATTTTGTGCAAAGTAATGCTATGCTGTTGGTTTCACTATAGAGCTATTGGGTGATTGCTTGAGGGAGGTGAAGAGGAGAAATTCTTTCTGCTGGGAGGTGTTGCTGGATTGGGGCCTTCAATGGTTGTAACTCTCTCAGAACTTTACTTCTTCATTAATAAAAGCTATTGAGGTTCTTCTATATGCTCTTGTTTCAATGATATATTGTGATAATTGTATATTTGATTTACACTAATCCTTGAATCAGTTATGATTGCATGTTGCTTGTAGTTTCCTTCTTTGCTATTTTGCAGGATCTCATTGTAGCTGGGCCAGCAATAGAGAAAGGAGCTGGGAGCAAGCAGCCATAGAGAAGAGTTTGGATTCGACATTAAGCGCAAGGCAACGGTTAGTGCATTCTTTCATTCTCTTTTGCTTTCATAAAGAAGTAAACCTTCAGTAGTTTCCTTTACAGTTGTTGCTGAGGTACTATCACCCTTAGAGTGGGATAGGGTCATCCGAGTCGGATACTTTTCCCTACAACAGGCGTACCAAGGAGGGAGCGACAAGGGATGCTAGGCAGTGCAAAGGCATGCTAGGGAATGCTAGGGAATGACAATTAGTGTTAGGGTGTGCTAATATGTGCCATATAGTGCCAAGGCATGCCAATGACAGGGAGTGTTATCAAGTTTTAGGTGTGTTAAGGGGGGAGTGACATGGTATGCTAGGAAGTGATAAGTCATGCTAGCGTGCTAGAGCGATATGTGACCAAGATGTGTGAGCTTTCAGGGGGTGTCAACACGTGCTAGGAAGTGTCAGGGAGTGCTAGGGAAACATAAGGGAGCACTAGGTGAAAATAATGCATGCAAATGAACAATTAAGAGTTTGTGACAAGAAGTGTCAATGAGTTCTAGGTGTGCTAAGGAGGGAGTGACAAGGTATGTTAGGTAGTTCTAAGGCATGCTAGAGGCCAGGGAAATATGCTAATATGTGTCGGGTGTTAGGGAGTGCGAATGTATGCTAGGGAGTGTTATGGAGTTCTAGGGAAACACAAGGGAGCACTAGTTTTAAATCCATGGAAATGAATGAATAAGAGTGTGTGATAGGCAGTGTTAATGAGTTAGGTGTGATAAGGAGGGAGTGACAAGGTATGCTAGGTATTTACAAGGAATTATAGAGTGTTAGGGAAACATGCGAAGATGTTCCAAGTACTAGGGTGTGCCAATGCATTCTAGGGAGTGCCACAGAAACACAAGGGAGAACTAGTTCAAAATTCATGGCAATGAATGGGTAAGAGTGTGTGGTAGGAAGTGCCAGGGAGTTCCAAGTGTGCTAAGGAGGGAGTGATAAATTTATATTTTAGGTAGTGCCAAGGAATGATAGAGTGTCAAGGAGTGGTAGGGTGTGATAGGGAGTGCCAAAGCATGGCAAGGAATGTAGGGGATGCTAACATGTGCCACATAGTGGCAAGGGATTATTAGAAATTCCAGGTGCTATGGCATGTCAAGATGTAAACTATGTTGCTTAGTTGTTTTATGGCCATGGTTGGACGTGAGCCTTGACTTGGTAACTTGTTAAGTGGGATGAGTTAAAATTGAACATGAGTAGCCTAAGATGAGTTATAGGCCATTCTTATGTGAACAAGGCATAGTCTAGTTGTAGTAACTGTAACTTGGTCAAATTGTTGTAGTCAAGGCAGGACTTGGTTGGGTTCCCAAGTCTAAAAAAAATAAGGTTAGTTATGAGAGCATGATAGCTAAGGAGTGTTAGGTCATGGAAAGGAATGAAAAGGCATGCTAAAAAATTCCATATAGTTTTAATTCCTATCGTGGAGTGTTTGGGAGTGTCAAGGCATCACGAGGGAGAACTAGGTCAAAGTGCATGGAAATAAATGAATAAGAGTGTCTGCTAGAGAGTTTCACTAAATTCTAGGTATCCCAAGGACGAAGTGTGTTAGTAAAATTTCAAAATAGGACTTGTAGTAGGTAAGCCTATGATTGCAATAAGGGGATGGAAAAATAAGTTTCAGAAAAAGGGAGACTTTAGGCTAGGCACAATCAATGACTTGGTTAGGTTCCCAAGTCGCAAAAAACGTAAGGCTATCTATGAGGGCATGACAACTAGGGAGTGCCAAAGTGTGCGGGGAATGTGCAGATGTGCTAACACATGCTAGACACTTACAAGGCATGTTAGGCATGCCAAGATGTGCTAGGTGCTAGGGTGTGGTGCCATGCATGCTAGGGAGTGCCAGGGAAACACAAGGGAGGACTAGTTTCAATTGCATGTAAATGAATGAATAAAAGTGTGTGATAGGGAATGTTAGCAAGTTCTAGATGTGCTATGGAGGGAGTGACAAGGTATGCTAGGAAGTTACAAGGAATGATAGAGTGTTAGGAAAGCACGCCAAGATGTGCCAAGTGCCAGGGTGTGCCAATATGTGCCAAGGAGTGTTAGGGAAACACAAGGGATCACTAGGTCATAATGTAAGGAAATTAATGAATACGAGTGTGTGACAGGGAGTGTCATCGAGTTCCAAGTGTTATAAGGAGGAGTGGCAAGGAATTTTTGGTAGTGTTAAGGAATGCTAAAGTGCTAGGGTGGCATGTGTCTAAGATGTGCCAACATGTGCAAGGAAGTGTTAGCTGGGAATGCTAGGGAACACAAGGGAGCACTACGTCAAGATGCATGGAAATGAATAAATAAGAGTTTGTGATTGGAAGTGTCAGTAAGTTCCAAGTGTGTTAAGGAAGGAGTGAAAAGGTATAATAGGGAGTGTTAAGACATGTTGAGGCCAAGGCAACATCCCAAGATGTCTGAGGTGCTAGGGTGTACCAACACATGCCAAGGAATGTTAAGGAGTGATAGGGAAACACAAGGGAGAATGAGGTAAAAATGCATGGAAATGAGTGAATAAGAGTTTGTGATTGAGACTGTCAGTGAGCTCTAGGTGTGTTAAAAAGAGAGTGACAAGGTATTCTAGGTAGTGCCAAGGAATGCTAGAGTGCTAGGGTGACATGTCAATATGTGTCAGGTTTCTGGGTGTGCCAATGTGTGCTAGGGAGTATTAGGGAGTGTCAGGGAAACACAAGGAATCACTAGGTCAAAGTGCATGGAAATGAACGAATAATAGTGTGTCTCAGGGAGTGTAATTGAGTTCTAGGTGTGTTAAGGAGGGAGTGACAAGGTTATATGCTAGTCAGTGCCAAGGTATGATAAACTACCAAGGCATGTCAGGAAGTGCTAGGGTGTGCTAGGGAGTGTCAAAGCATGCCAAGGGATGTAGGGGATGTTAACACATGCCACATACTTCCAAGGTAGACTAAGACATGGTAAGTGTTATGGCATGTCAAGATGTAAATTGTGTTATTTATTTGTTTTACGACCATGGTTTGATGTGATGAGCCTTTTTTTGATAACTCGTTAAGTGGGATGAGTTGAGGTTGGACATGAGTACCCTAAGATGAGTTACGGTTAGTTATTACGTGAACACTGCATATGTTGAACTTCCACGGCATATGAGAATCTAGGTTTGGTCTTAAAACTTTTGATGCAAACATAGTTAAGTGCCACAACACACCTAATTTGCACAACAAAATCTACACACATCAGGGAATCATGTGTACATGAAATTTTTTAAATTTTCCAAACCCTTCTTCATTATATTACAAACTATAATAGAACATGCTAGAGATATCATACCAGGGATCATGGCCCTTTACAATCACAATGATACAAGGAATACAACTAGGGATTTGGGTTAGTCCTTTGACAACCAAACTACCTTGAACAAGACAAGACTTGACCTAATTGCTAATGGTGGACACAAACAACCCTTTCAGTCCACATGTCTTGAACACATTTGGGAGGTCCTCTTTCCTCCCATTCTCCAACTCCTTAATATTCCTGTATAAATGAACTCAACTCCTTTAGGTTACTGAACTTATCTCAACAAACGTTTCCCTCTAGCTACCTCCTTTTTCCTTTCAGGCCTTCAACATGTAGGATTGTAGATGAACTGTTCATAACTCTGTTTGTGAAAAACTCTTTTGTATGCCCACTTTTTCCATATTGGTGCTCCAAGATGACAAGTCTAGGGCTATGGAGGCTACCCTTCTTCTCACTAACTCAATCCTCTACAATACAATGAACTAGGGCTAGTTGGCTAACCCACTTGAATGCTACTTTAGTCCTTCAAAATTTGCATGTACTTAGGCCCAATGCACCCACCCTTCTACTAGTCTTGTTGTCCATGAGAAAACACATGAAACTGATAGTACACTATCCTTGAACATTAATCTCAAATGGGTCTTTCTTAGAATAGACATGCATGAGTTTTTGATGAGGGAATCTTTAGTTAACTGGAGTAGCACTAGTTGAGTGCATTAATGCATCAACTATCTATTAACTCACTATTAGTTCCTCAAACAGTTTGGAACTAATTTAACTAGACTTAACTTAGTAAACAAAGTTAACTAATTACAACTCAAATATAACTCAATCTTATCTCCTTAATTTAAGAGATAACTCTTGCATGACTTCAGAAAGACTTCTAGCTTGAATTTCTCCAACTAATTAATTTAAAATAAATAAATTAATTATTTCCAAGTAGTTGTTAAGACTAAATTCGATTTTAATTCACAATTTAATTCAAGGACAAATTAAATTTGAATATTCTTGTTTCCATATTTCAACACTCTCTGTCAACAAGAAAGGGATTATCTGCCACCCCGATCCTGTCTATATGGAACTCGAATTTACACTTTGAAAATTCCTTTGTCAAAATGTCAGCATCTTGCTCCTCTGTCGAAATATATTGCAGCAACATGATCCTCTCGACCTATGAGAAGCCACAGGCAATGAATCTTGCCTTATGTTTCTCCACACTACCATCAATAGCTTGCTTTACCTTGTAAAGCCAACGGGAACTCACAACTGACTTGTTCTCCGGTATCAAAACCACGTCCCAAACACTGTTACGAACTATGGAGTCATACTCCTCCACCATAGCATCAACCCAAATCAGCTGTTGCGCTGCTTCCTCAAAGTAAGATGGCTCAGTCTTAACACATTCCCCAGCAAGGTCCATGTATCCAGTGTACCTCTCAGGTGACCTCCTCTGTCTGCGCTGAGAAGATGGTGCTCCCACATTCTCTCTCGCATCCTCCAACAATCTGTTAGATTCTCTTGTGTGCTTCCATCGATCTCTAGAAGACTCTACTTGAGTGGATGCCTCCACTCCTGGAACCTCTGCATGTGGCTGCTCCATATCAGTCTGAGGGTCCTCCTTCTTAGGAACCAACAGTTCCTCCATAGCATGTAGTTGGAGCTCCCTCTCAAGGGAAACTCGCATGGCCTTCTGCTCATCAAACTTGAGATCTCTGCAAACCACTATCCTCCAACTGGTAGGCAAGTACACCCAATAGTTGTGAGGTGTATCAGTGTACCCTACAAATATCCCCAACTCTACTGTCGGCTCAAGCTTCTTTCATGCATCCTTTGTCACATGGAAATATACCGATGAGCCAAAGATCCTGAAGTGACCCACATTTGATCTCTTACTGGAGAAAGCTTCCTCTGGTGTCCTCATCCCAAGTATGCGATGTGGGCTTCTATTCTACAAATAGACTGCTATATTGCATGCCTCAGCCCACAAGTGAAGTGGAAGGCCTTGGTCATGCAACATTGCCCGTGCTGCCCCTACAATAGTTATGTTCTTCCTCTCGGCCACCCCATTCTGCTGTGGGTAATGAGGTGCCATCAACTCTCATTTAATTCCTTCTACTACATAGAAGTCCTTAAAATCTTGAGAGACATATTATCCATTGTTGTCGCTTCTCAAGACCTTGATCTTCTTCCTTGACTCTTTCTTGACCAAAACTTTGAACTCACAGAACTTTGTGAAAGTTTGGTCTTTCTTCTACATGAAATAAATCAAGAATTGATGAGAATAGTCATCAATGAAAATCACATAATACCTTTGCCTCGTTATGGATGCCGTCGAGAATGGTCCACACAAATCAGTATGAACTCACTCTAAGATAACCTTTGCTCGACTGTCTCGATCATGAAAGGAAAACTTGGTGTACTTTCCCAAGGTACAACCTTTTCATGTGTCAACTTCCTCAAGTTTACCTTTGGGAAGTCCTGTAGATATTTGCTGCATTATCTTCAAAGCCCCATGACGCAAATGGCCCAACCGCCCGTGCCACAACTCGCCAATGTCTTGGCTTTGCACCAATTCTTCTTTTGTACTCAATGCTGCACAATCATCTACGTCTAGTTTATAGAGATTCTTCACCCAAATCCCTATCCTCTTGGTTTGACCCATGGCTTTGTGTCTTAGGAATGCCTTTCTTTTATTGAAGACAACATCGTAGCCTTTGTCCTCCAACATTGTGACCGATACCAGGTTCTTCTTTAGTCCAAGCACATACAACACATCTGTCAAGATGAGAGGAGCTCTATTCTCCCTATGAAAAGCAACCGTGCCCACTCCTGAAACACTATACCTTCCATCGTCACCCATCTCTATGCGCATCTTGAGGTCTTTCTCCTCCAAGGCACTGAATAAATTTTTATCACCAGTCATGTGGAATGAGGCTCCACTGTTAAGATATCATACACAACCCATCATTGATGACACCATGCATGCGATGAGGGTAAAGTCCATTTCAAACTGAGAGGCTAATAACTCACCTTCCAATCCTTCCAAGGATCCTTTCTTGGACTTATTCGATGGGAAATTAGTCGCATAATGTCCCATCTTGTGACAATTAAAACATCTTACTTTAGACATGTCACCCTTCTTCCCTCCATGAGAAGAATTCGATTTGAAATGGAAGCCTTCTCCTTCCCTTTCCTTGCCTTAGTTGCTAGGGCTAGATTTTCTTCATCATCATTCTTGGATGAAGAACCATCTCATGTGCTCCTCCTGCATAAGATTCAACCACAATCTTTCCCAATCTGACAGTTTCTCCCTTCCATTCACAGAGTCCTGTTAGCTATTCCAACTCTTTGGAAGGCCAAGGAGAGCGAGGCTCACCATATTGTCATCGGCAGTAGTTATTCCCACACTACCAAGCTCATATCTACAGGTGATGAGCTTGTTCAGATATGTGGAAATAGTATCGCCCTTCTCCATCTTGATTCTTGGAAGCTGATCCTTGAGCACCAATTTCCTCTAGTCGCTACTAATCTGGTAGAGGTCCTTCAATGTCTTCCACATTGAAAATGGAGTATCCTTCCCATGGAGACTCGAGACAATATGGTCTCGAACTCCCTCAAGGATGATCCGTCTCGCCTTCACCACACACTTCTTCCACTCAGCCAACTCTTGTGCATTAGTTGAAGCTGGCTTTGGGATTTCTTCATCAATGAATTCCTTCAACCATTGTCTTCTAATACAACCTCCATTCTATCTTTCCATGCTATGTAATTCGATCTACCTTCCAAGGCATACTCGAGTCTCAAGCCATAGAATGCCATTGGCCAACCTTGAAGTATGATATGAATTCGATTTGCACCTACAACCCCGAACTTCAAACTTTGAATTCTCTTCTCAGTATACTATTCACAGCTCTGATACAATGTAGAAAATTTGTGATAGGTTAACTTGATAATGCATTATAAATCGAAGCAGAATACTATAACCTACTTCTACTATCAATTTGTGGAAGCTTAAAGATCACGGTGAACAATATAACCAGAAGAAGAAGAATCAATGGCACAATACACATGAAAATACTTTGGGGAAATCCTCAGATGAAAAACCCACACTATTTTATTATCATACATGGTGGAAATACATAGGAATTATATAAAGCCTTATCTCTCACAGCTAGCCAGCTCTCAGTACAATCCTCACAGATGCTCGCAGGAAATCTTGGCTTCTCTCCAGCCTTCCTCTCTGCCCTCCAAGCTCCTATTTCCTTGCGTTGTTCCTTGTGGATGATTAGCATTTTACCAAGAAGAAAAATAAACCTTCAAAACTGCGCAATCCTCAAGGATGAATCCTTGACTGCATGCATGAGTTTTCTCCATAAGAAAAATGATAGGACACTGTCCTTGAACATTAATCTCAACTAGGTATTTCTTGGAATAGACATGCATGAGTTTCTGATGAGGGAATCTTCAGTTAACTGGAGTAGCACTAGTTGAGTGCAATAATGCATCAATTGACTGTTAACTCACTATTAGTTCCTCAAACAGTTTGGAACTAATTTAACTGGACTTAACTCAATAAACTGAGTTAACTAACTATAACTCAAATATAACTCAATCTTATCTCCTTAATTTAAGGGATAACTCTTGCATGACTTCAGAAAGACTTCTAACTTGAATTTCTCCAACTAATTAATTTAAAATAGATTAATTAATTATATCCAAGTAGCTGTTAAGACTAAATTCAATTTTAATTCACAATTTAATTCAAGGAAAAATTAAATTGGAATATTCTTGTTGCCATATTTCAACAGGGTAATTTTTTGACTGAACCTTGACCTAAACTTTAGATATCTACGACCCTCAAACTATGGTTACCTCAGTCAATATTACACTTGTGGCTACTTCTATTCTTGCCCTAAATTCCAATGTAGGCCCTGCTCCATTAGTGTTGGTCTTTATCACAGACATTGCGGCCTAATAACCACCACAAGACAAGGTCTCAACCCTATGTGCTATTCCAAAATTTGATCCAACTTTCACATAGAAACACCACTGAAATCACATGCCCAAATTCTCATGAGCAACCTCTCTTGAGCTCAATATGCCAGAAGAGAACCAACAATAAGACATCATACTTCCTATCTTGAACCCATTAAGGTATGTGACATTCTTGTGAACCCTCACATGATGATCTTGCTCTTGGTGGATGATCATGGCCTCCCTTTAGCAACCCTTACTCAATCCTATAACTCGACCTACTTTAGGACTACATCTCTTCACACCTCCCTGATCAAATGAGCTCCTTCTCACTTGATGTTCTTTCCTTCAAACTAAGGCCTCCTTAAATAGATTTTCCTAGCTATACCTCCTAGGAACCCTTTAGAACTTATGGGTTTTATCCACTTAGACATTAGGAAACATTAATTTTCCTTTTTAATTTTCTTTTATATTTTAAACTCCATCTTGTGTCCAAAACCCATTCACTTGGGTTCTTTGCCCACAAATACTTTTGTGACCAAACTCACACAAACCCATATCACTAAGCTTGTGGAGTACCTCCCAAGCTACATAATTCAACAACATAGTCTAGTTGTAGTAACCATAACTTGGTCAAGGTCTTGTAGTCAAGCGAGGACTTGGTTGGGTTCCCAAGTTGAAAATTAAGTAAGGGTATTTGTGAGGGCATGATAGCTAGGGAGGGTTAGGGCATGCCAAGGAATGAAAAGGTGTGCTAACACATGCCAGACAATGTGAATGCATGTTGAGGAGTTTTAGGGAGTGTTGAGACATCAAAGGGAGAAATAGGTCAAAATGCATGGAAATGAACAAATAAGAGTGTGTGACAAGGATTTTCAGTGAATTCAAGTGTGCCAAGGATGAAGTGTGTTAAGAGAAGTTCATAATATGATTTGGAGGAGGCAAGCCTATGATTGTGATAAAGGGATTGACAAAGAAATTTTAGAAAAAAGGGAGATTTTTTGTTGGGCACAACATTGTTTTGCCTTTAGCTATTATTTTTATATGACATGTGGCACACTTTGGCTGAATGCTCACGTTGTAAATTGTTTTAGACAATTTCATATTGTACATTGTTTTGTATAACTTTTGGGGCACTCGACTTGTCCCAACTTATATATTATGTGCCTTGTGAAACTTGTGCTTCTTGCAAACTCTCAGTTAATGCTCTACTATTTATATGAACTGGACATACATGTGAAATATTGTCTGTGTAAGATATGTTGCTTAGTTTTTTTATGGCCATGGCTGGATGTGATCCTTGTCTTGGTAATTTCTTATGTGGGACAAGTTGAGCTTGGACATGAGTGGCCTAAGATGAGTTATATGTATTTATTAGGTGAACAAGGCACAATCTACTTTTAATAGGTGCAATTGGTCAAGCTGTTGCAGCTGAAGTAGGCCAATATCACATGAATTGCAACAGCTAAGGACTTGATTGGGTTCCCAAGTTGTGAAAAAATGTAAGGCTAGTTGTGAGGGCATGAGTTCCAAGGAATGCTAACATGTTCTAGATAGTGCGAAGGAATACCAAATATGTTAAGATGTTCCAAGTTCTAAGGAATGCCAAGATGTGAAAGGTTGTGACAATACATGCTAGGGATTGTCAAGGCAATAAAAAGGAGAAACAAGTTAAACTTCAAGGAAATGAACACATAAGAGGGTTAACAAGTCTTCAATTTACCTTTTCCAAGAGGTGCATGCTAGGCATACCAACACTAGTTACCAATAGGTGCCAAGTGCCAAGTGTTAGTGCATTCTAAGTGCCAAATATTCCTTTGTTACTTCTCATCTACTTTCCAATAATTGATCTGAAATATCTGTAATATTAAACCATGTCAAAGCATACCAAGGCATCTCAACGAATGCTAGACATGCTAAGACTTGCCAAGCGCAAACACGTGCCAAGTGCCAGTGTGTGTTAGGGAGTGGTACACATGTTATGAAGTGGCAGGGTATGTCAAAGTGTCCTAAGGTGTTCCAGATAGTGACAATGCATGTCGAGGAGTGTTAGGGAGTACTAAAGAAACACAAGGGAGCACTAGGTAAAAATGCATGGAAGTGAATGAATATGAGGGTGTGTTAGGGAGTGTCAAAGAGTGCTAGCTGACATGCCAAGGATGGAGTGACAAGGTATGTTAAACACTAGTAAGGCATGCTAGGTAATATTAGGGCATGTAAATCAGTGTTAGAGTGTGCTAGGGAGTTACAGTGTGTGTTAACATGTGTCAAATAGTTCCAAGGCATCCAAGACATGCCAAATGCTAAGGCATCCTAGGATGTGCAAGGTGTCAGGGTATGCCTATATGTGTCAAGGAGTGTCAAGACAACAAAAGGAAGACCCAAGCTAAAATTCAAGGAAATGAACACATAATAGGGTGAATAGTCAGGACTTTATCTTTTTCGAAAGGGGCATGCTCAAAATACTAATAATAGGTTTCAATACAAGCCAAGTGCCAATCTGTTCCAAGTGATATTATATGTTAATGCATGCCAAAGTGTTCCAGGACATGCGAGGGACTACAGGGCATGCCAACACATGCTAGGAGAGTGCTATTCTATGTTAGGGACTACCAACATGTGCTTGGGTGTCCTAGTCATAGCAAGATGTTATAGGTACAAATATGTTCTAAGACATGTGATGTGCCAAGAAATGTTAGTGTGTGCCAAAGCATGTTAAGATGTGCCAAGAGTGTTGAGGAGTGCTAGGTATCTCTCATTAATAGAATTGACAGAGCTTGATTATGTATTAAATAATATAGTTCCTACACACACTAGTGGAAATTTATTTAAAGAGATTTTGTTAGATAATAAACCTAATAGAGATAATTCATGTGTTGACTCATAGGAAAATATATTCTCATTCCTTGAGAGAAATGATACACACTAATTACTTGACTGAATCCAACCACTATGGTCTTGGATACATAATGAAAAAGACTCCACAACAATGGTCTTAAATCATTATCTTTTGACAAAAAATATAGTAACATGCACATAGCGTCATCAAAAACTCATTGGAATGATCAATGATGACAAACATTTTTTGACCATCACCAAAAGTAACCAAAAAGAGCATTGGTGAGGGTCAATAAAATATTTTTTCTAGAAGTGTCACCAAAGAGACAATTAGTGACGGGCCTTTAACAACCCTCACCAAAAGTGTCATTGAAAATGGCTTTGGTGACAAACCTTAAAGCACCATTACTATATGCACTTACAACAACACTTTTTAAAGGACCATCACCATATGCGACATTGGTGATGGACTTTAAAGGTCTGTCACATGCATGACCCTCACCAATGAACTTTTTTGTTGTAGTGTTTAGGGCTTTCAACCAGCGTTCCTTCTCCTCTTTTGAGTTTTAACCTTGTGAGCTTGACATAAAATTGCAAACAATTAAATCCTTCTTTCAAAAAGAAAACATAGTAGCTCTAATACCAAAAATGATTTGATTTAGAATATTAGATTACTGTGCTAAGATCCTCAGATTAGAAATAAAATGATTTCATTTTTCTTAAGGATTCATGAATTTTTGCAAGTGAAAAATGAGTTATTATGTTAATTTTTATGAGGAATTAAATGTAAATAAGATACTGAAAAACAACATAAACATGTATAGAACATCAAAAAAAACACATTACAACAGGAACATGATAAAGGAGTTCACCCCTCCTAGGCTACATCGCCTTGGTCTAGCTTACAATGGCTTGGGCCTCTCTATTATGATCAAAAGTGTAAAAATATGTGTTTACAATGCTCAAATGCTTCTAAAACCTACTCCAATCAGTCCAGAATGTCCAAAAATGGCTATCCAGCCTCTTTTTGCATCCAATTTGGTGGAAAACTGAAGAAGTTATGACTTCTCCTTGTTCTCCCAATATTCGCTCCACAAATTGCCCCATTTCCAGCATGATCCTACAAATTAGCTCCCAAAAGCACTAACTGAGTGGAAATTTCACCGCACAGTGGTCCATAATTTTTCGACACTGATTGTCCTATCGCAAATCGCAATCGGAAAAAAATCGATGGTCATATGGTCTATGAATGTGGTGGGGTGATGTGCAATTGCGATATGGAAGACCCGACATTACTATTAACTGTAACCCTTAGTTTCATCGCATCAAGGACCCTTTCACAAATTGCAATTGGTGGAGAACTGATGGGTAACAAAATGTGTGACTCTACCTTCTATGGTGTGCGATTGTAATCTGCAATTGCGATTTATCGCATCACAACCCTCACTTTGCTCGGGGTTGATTCTTTAACACGAGGACCTCTATCTTTTGCGAAGTGCGATTGCAATTTATCGCATCACAACCCTGACTTGCTTGGGCCGATTATTTAACATGACTCACCTGTGATATGAATTTTGCAAAATGTGGGGGCCAATGGTGGCTTGCCACTTAGCGCTTCCCCATTTGCTAAAGGGCCTTTCCACATCATCTTTTCCTGCCAGCTGTCCAAGTAAAACCTAAACTTTGACTTGCTCTAACTTCTTCATACAAGCTCATATTCGAGTTTCGTTCACACCATTGGAATTAGAATGACAAGATATTTGATCTAAAGCTAATTTTATCAAGATTCTGAGACTTTGAGTTTTGAGCCTAATTTTGAGCTCCTGATCATGCATGATGTTGCTATATTGATATGATTATGATTATATACGTATCATGCTAATGTGGACTAATTTTTTCAGATGATATAAGCTGCCCCTGGATGTCAATGAGGTATGGTTTTGATTTTGTTATCTATTTGGTTTATCTAACTTGGCCTACTTGCAGGATTAAGAGAATGAAGATGACGAGAAAAATGGTAGACTATAGTTCCTTTGACTCTCCCTATAGATCAATTGGGCAACAAGGAGATGAGTATTCTTCTGATATGGAAGATACATTGAGGAGTTTGAGGGAAGAGATTAAAAGTTACAGATCAGACAATGACAGGTTGGTTGAGGCTCTAGAAAGACATGCAAGGGTTCATGAAAAGTAGGTAAAATTCAATGTAGTGATTCTTTAGAGCTTGTTAGATTTGCACATATAGGGAAAGTTAAGGATCAATCAAGAGAAGGAAGAGAAAAATCATGGATCCTATAGTAAAAAATATTAGTCCAGATACAGGTTGGATAAAGGGGATACAATCATAGGTGGCATATCACTAGATACACCGTACATAAGGATTGGTATGTATGGGTATCATACTAGTTCCTCATCCAGAAGACATCATCATAGTCATCGCCATCATCATCCTTATAGGAGGAGTGAGTAATTTCCCAAGGAATTCAAAAAAGTCAAGCCCTCTACATTTGATGCAGAGATGAAGAAGTCAGAATATGCAAATGCATGGTTTCTTGGGATGAAAAAATTATTCAAATTTCATAACTACTCAGAGAACATGAAAGCCAAAATAGCCACCTTTAGTCTTAAACGGAAAGAAAATATTAGATGGGAGGATGTGAATAATGTCAAGGGAATTTGAGAAGAAGAGTTTATTTTGGATTAGTTTGAGAGACTATTCAAGAAGAAGTACCTATCTGATATATATTATGATGATAGAGCTAGGCATTTTATGAGTTGTAGCTGGGTTCTATGACAAATGATGAGTATACTAGTAGGTTCTTGGAGCTATTGAGGTATGTATCTTACCTCAAGGATGAGAAGGCTAAGATTCAAAGATTCATCAGTGGGTTGCCAACAACATATAGAGATCAAATTGAGTTTGATGAAACTAGATCGTTGGAGGAGGACTTCCAGAAGTTGAAGCATTGTTATGAGCATTCAAAGCAGAAAGTTGTGCCTAAGCATCACTAGGGAAATGAGAAATTTAAAAGGAAATACCCATCAAAGCAGGGAAGACCACATGATGTAGGTGAGAAACAAAATGTCGCTGCATAAAAGAAGTTAAATGGAGTTAAGAAGGGACATGGGTCACAACCTAGAGAGTAGCAGAAAAAAGGTGATGGTAGGGGACTGTTGCTATGTTGGATATGTTGAAAAGATCATCATAAGAAGGATTGTACTTTTTACCAAGGTGGAACGGCTCAGATCTATAGTGCTCAAGAGGCATAAACAATTGGGGATGTTGGTCATATCATTCCTCTAATTTATGAAGTTGTGGACAACAAGCAACCAGATCATCAGGAATCCATTATTGAGATGGAAGGTAAGATCCATGGTTGAGTTGTTTCTATTTTGATTAATCTTGGATATAATTATAATTATGTTAATCCTAACTTGGTGGAAAAGTGTGGCTTGAGAAAATAAGTTCATGTAGAGTCTTGGTTGGTGCAGTTGGCTACATGTACTAAGAAGAGAGTTCATCATCGATTAAGATCTTGTGCATTTGAGTTGAATGGTATGCCTATAGTAGCACATTAGAATATACTTCCATTGGGAACATATAGTATGATTTTGGGTATGGATTGGTTGTATCTTCATAGGACCAAAGTAGATTGTTATGAAAAGGTTATTGAGTGTCTGGATGATAATGGGGAAAAGATAACCTTGCAAGGAAAGAATAATCCTACATCATTTAGGAAGGTCACAACTATACAGGCTAATCACAGTTGCAGGAAAGGATGTGTAATGTTTGCAGTTCATATTTCCAGTGAGAAGGGTAAGGATGTTGAGGATGCAAAAATATTGAAGAGGTACCTTGTATTGCAACAATTTCAATATGTGTTTCCAATAGAGATTCCAAATTTTCCTCCTCATAGGGAAGTGGAATTTTCCATTGAGTTGGTACCAGGAGCTGCACCAACATCAAAGGAACCTTAAAAAATGAACACACTAGAGTTAGTAGAGTTGAAGTTGCAGTTGAAGGAAATGCTTGATAAGGGATACATTAGGCCAAGTGTATCACCTTGGGGTGCACAAATATTTTCGTGAAGAAGAAGGATGATACTCTCATATTATGCATTGATTATAGGCAACTGAACAAGGGAATGATCAAGAATAGGTACTCGTTACTGAGGATAGATGACTTGTTTAATCTGTTGAATGGAGAAGTAGTGTTCTCGAAGATTGATCTAATATCAAGATATCATCATGCACACATCAAAGAAGATGGAATATACAAGACTGCTTTCAAGACTAGGTATGGGAATTATGAGTTTGTTTGGTTCCTTTTGGTTTGAGTAATGACCCAACTACTTTTATGTGCTTGATGAATAATGCATTCCATCCTTATTTGGACAAGTTTGTGATTGTATCCATTGATGATATATTGATATATTCTCAGAATGAGGAAGGTCATGTCGAACAATTAGAAGTAGTATTAATATTGCTAAGATAACATAAGATGTATGCCAAGCTTAGCAAGTGCAACTTCTTTTAGAAAAAGGTACATTACTTGGGACATATTGTTTCCAAGGAAGGCATAGCATCAGATCTAGATAATATAAGGGCTATCATGGAGTGGGAAGCTCCTAAGAATGTGGATGATGTCAAATATTTATGGGGTTAGCAAGTTACTATAAAGGTTCATTAGGAACTTCTCACGTATTTCATATCCTATTACACCATTGCAAAGAAAAGGTAAGAAATTTGAATGCATAGAGGATTGTGTAGCCAATTTTGAGCAGTTGTCGATAAATGCTCTAGTTCTTGAGATTGAAGATCCATATAAATAGTTCATTGTATGTACATATTCTTGCAAAAGTGGACTTGGTGGAGTCCTGATGAAGGAGGGATAGGTTGTGTGTTATGAGTCTAGGAAACTGAATGAGTACAAGCAGAACTATGTGACTAGTGATCTTGAGTTGGTAGCTATTATTCATGCCTTGAATATGTGGAGGCATTATCTTCTTGGTAGGATATTTGTATTGATGTACGATCATAGTGGGTTGAGATATTTTTTTGACCAATCGAATCTAAATTCCTGATAGGATAGGTGGTTGGCCACGATCAGTGAGTTTGAATTTGAGATCAGATACATTAAGGGTAAGGAGAACAGGGTTTCATATGCTTTTAGTAGGAGAGTGCAGATGAATCATGTTGTAGTTGTGATCTCGTATGGGATATATTTATAGGATCATATCTTATAGGCAAGAAAACAGGATGATAGGTATAGGGGGCTTAGGCACAGGTTACAGGAGGGTACAAGTGATCAAGATTTGGACTATCATCTCATGGAAAATGGTTCGGTGAGATTTAGAGACAGGATCTATGCCCTAGATGACAGTGGGCTCAAGAAGATTATCTTGAGGGAGTTTCATGTCAAACTGTATTTGGGTCACCCAGGATATCAGAAGACATTGACAATAGTGAAGAAGTTCTACTATTGGCTGAATTTGAAAAAGGAAGTTTCAGAGTTTATGGCTAGATGTTTGGATTGTCAGTAGGTGAAAGAAGGTTGTAAGCATTCAGGCGGTTTGCTTCAACATATTCCAATTCACAAATGGAAATGGGAAGTCATTTCCATGGATTTCATTACAGGTCTTCCAAGGACATCAAGGCAACATGATTCTGTCATGGTTGTGGTCGATAGGTTGAGCAAGGTATTTCACTTCATTCCAATGAAGACTATTTATTCAACTAATGGGGTGGCACAGGTCTTCATCAGGGATATCATGAGATTGCATGGTGTTTTGAAGAACATTGTGTCAGACATGGATGCTAAGTTCACTTCCAAATTCTGGAAAGAGTTGTTTGCATGTTTGGGTATAGATTTGTCCTTCAACCCAACTTATCTTCCGTAGACAGATGGACACACACAGAGTGTCAACAAGAATATAGAGGATATGTTAAGGATGTATGTCATGCACCAACAAAGGAGATAGGAGGAGTACCTTCCATTTGTCTAGTTGATTACAACAATGGTTATCAAGAGTCACTGAGGATGAGTTTGTTTGAGGCACTTTATGGGAAAAGTTGTAATACTCCTATCATTTGGAGCAGTCCAATGAATAGGGTACTTATTGGATTGGATATGTTGGCAGAAATGGAATAGGAAATGTAGGTCATAAATAATAATCTAAAGGAAACATGGGACCAGAAGAAGAGTTATGTAGACGAGCACAAGGCATTTAAGGAGTTCTAGGTTGGGGTGGCATGCAACCAAATAATAAAACGATAGATCAATGACTTAAAACATTATCCTCTTCGAGGGGGGAATCTCCTTTGAACTACATAAACGAACAATTGTGTGATGATAAAAATGACAAGACCTCCTTTCTATATATAGGAGTCTAAGGGGTCACAATATAATTAGATCCTACATAACAATAATAATGTAAGGGCACAACAATAACAATAAGCAGGATACACTAACAATAACAATAAGGGGCTACAGTAGTATTATAGGAACCTAACATGCCCCTCTCCTTCAAAAAAGTGTTTTCCTCAAAGCTTGAGTAGTTCTGGACATTTTTGTGTAAAATTCTCATCCTCCCATGTGGAATCTTCATCGGGTAAGTTATTCCACTTGATGAGATACTATGAAATTGATTAATTTCATAGTTGTTTGGTTCTTGTTTCCATGACCGCTTCACGTTCCAATATGACTTTTACTTCCTCGTCAAGTTAAGGAAATATTGTTTGAATTGGGAGCTTGTCACCTATAACCTTCTTTAAGCATAAAACTTGGAATATTGGGTGCACTCAGGAAGATGTAGGAACCTCCTATTTCCATGCCATAGTACCAATCTTTTGCAACACATTGTAATCATCATAGTAATTTGGTGACAATTTATTATCCTTCTTAGCTTGCGTGAGGGACATTTTTTTGTATGGTTGTAGCCATAAAAATACCTAGTCACCTACATCAAAACTTATTTCACTGTGATGTTGATCTTCCTGTTTTTTAACTTGATTCTGTGCCAAAGTGAGGTTATCCTTTAAGATTTGGAGAACTTCTTATTGATGCTCAATTTGATATTCCACTACTTGAACCTTCGAATTTTCTCTTAAAGATGATATGATGGACAGTGACTGATATCCATAAAGTGCCATAAATGGGTTCTTTTTTGTTGCAGTACGGAAGGAAGTGTTATACCACCATTCAACCAGAGGTAACCACTTGATCAGATACAAAGAAATGAAGATATCCTTCTGAACATTTTTTCACTATCTTAGTTTTCCATCAGATTAAGGATGATAAGATGAGCTATGAGCTAATTGAGTACCCAGACAAGAAAATGATTTCGTGCAAAATTTTCCATCGAAAATGGGATCTCAGTCACTTATAATAATCTTTGGGTTTCCATGTAGCTTTTGAATTGTTAACATAAATGCAATACAAAATGTATTGGCTTTAAATGAATTAGATAATGCACAAAAGTGTGCATACTTGGTAAGTTTATCAACTACCACCATGATGACACTCTTTCGTTCAGACTTGGTGAAACATGTTAAAATCCATTGAGACCTCCTCCCAACATTGACTTGGAATGGCTAAAGGTTGTAACAAACATGAGGTCTTAATTGTCTCAACTTTATTTTGTTGGAAAACCAAACATTCTGCCATAAACTTTTGAATATCATATTTAAGTCCATCCCAAAAAAATATCTTCTTAACCCTATAGTAAATTTTAAAAAATCCCAAGTATCCTCCT
Source organism: Pinus tabuliformis (assembly GCA_031772625.1). Lineage (NCBI taxonomy): Eukaryota > Viridiplantae > Streptophyta > Pinopsida > Pinales > Pinaceae > Pinus > Pinus tabuliformis. The sequence continues at coordinate 287,134,698 of CM062818.1, forward strand.
AAGGGAGAGGTGTGCGATTCCAAAAGAACCTTTTTTTGAGTTGGGAATTATTACAAATATAAAAGCAATATTTGTACCATAATGAATCATTTTTCCAGCTAAATGTATCAAATGTACTGGGATCTTTCTACAATTTTTGAGTGAGTGTCCACACTTCTTCATCATTCTTCCATTCATCGCTTTCTTTGGTTATCCAATCAGGTTTGATAATAGAAATGGTACAAAGCAATGCTTACACACCATCATCCTTTCTTGAGAGTGCATTTGCAACAACATTTTTCTTCCCTTTTTTGTAGATGATTTCAAATTCCTAACCCAACATCTTTGTGACCCCTTTTGGCTGCTCTTCTGAAGATTATATTTGTTCCAAAAATTATTTAAGACTATCATGATATGTTTTTACTTTGAAGTGTCTTCCCATTAGGTAAAGTTGCCATTACTTTAGTGCATGTAATGTTGCCAACATTTACTTCTCATAAATAGATTTGTGTAAATACTTTCCTTTGATTGGATGACTTTCAAAAGCAATGGGTCTTCCTTCTTGCATTAAAACAACACCAATTCTATTTCCTGAGGCATCACATTCCACAATAGAGGTTTTTTTTTGTGTTTTTTGTTTTTTGTTTTGTTTTGTTTTTTTTAAGTCTGTCATAAATAAGGCTAATGCTTGGCACATTGCCTCTTTAAGATGTTCAAAGGCCTTAGTTTCTCCTGAAGTACAAGAAAATGTATCTTCCTTTAGTAATGTTGTTAGAGGAGCTGCTATTCTCCCATAATTCTTAACAAACTTGTGAAAATACCCTGCCAACCGGGGAAATCCTCGAAGATGCTTTATGGTTGTGGGATTTCCCATTCGTTAATGGCTTTAATTTTGTTAGGGTCTACCTTAACACCCTCATGAGATAAAATATGACCAAGATATTCCACCTCATATACTGCAAAGAAACATTTGGAGGCTTTTGCATATAATTGATCTCCTCCAATAGTATGAGAACCTTGTCAACATGTTGAACATGATCCTTCCAAGACTTTATGTAGATTAGTATATCATCAAAAAATACTAACACAAAATTTCTAAGGAAGGGTTTGAAAATGGAATTCATCAAACCTTGAAATGTGGAGGGTGCACTGGTAAGGCCAAAAGGCATGACCAAAAATTCATAATGACCCTCATGAGTTCTATTTTTTATTTTATTTTCAGAATATGTTCACTATTCATTCTAATTTGACGATATCCTTAACGAAGATCGAACTTGGTGAAGTAATTTTCTCCATGTAATTCATCCAAAAATTCATCAATGTTAGGAATGGGAAATTTACCTTTAATAGTGAGCTTGTTGAGCTCCCTATAATACATACATGTGTGCCATGATCCATTCTTCATGTGCACCAATACCACTGGATCAGAGAAAGAACTTTGACTAGGTTGGATTATACCGACCTCTAGCATTTTCACAACTATACATTGAATTTCACTATTTTGGGCATACTGATATATGTAAGGCCTAATGTTTGGAGGAACACTTCCTGGAATCAAACGAATAACATTATCATGATCATGAATAGTTGGGAGGCCTTTGGGAGAATCAAATGCCTTGGAATGATTTTCAAAGGCTTTTTGGAGATTTAGAGAAATAGATTATTTTGATGTTTGAACGTCTAGTGATCATAATTGTTCAATTATGCCACATTGTTCTTTCTTTAGAATATTTTTCATGCCATTAGATCTTATTATCTTTCCTTGTTTCCCTATGATACCCATTAATTCAAATTCCTTTCCTTCCCAAAAAGATTTCAAGAAAAGTTCTTGAAAATTAAAATCTATCTTCCCCAAATATTGTAACCATTGGAATCCTAGTACAACATCAACACCACCCATTGGAATGGAAAGAATTGGACTATTCAATACATATTCCCCCATGATTAGCTTGATATTATGGAACTTTCTAGAGCAATTTATAGCTCCACCATTTTCAACCATCACTGGAAACTCTAATGCTGGATATAGGAAGAAATTCAATTCCTTGGCTATCTTACAATGAATAAAATTATGGGTACTACATGAATCAATCAACACTATTACATTTTTCTTCTTGATATATCCTATCATGAGAATTTTGGGAGTGGTAATTCATGCCAATACATTACAAGATATTGTTGAATTCATTTATTCTTTCTTTGGGGTTGGTTCCTGGTGTATATCCTCTGCTTTTGACATTTCTTGTTCATTTTCTTCCTCCTCTTCACAATATATGTAAAATAATTTCTTCTCTGCACTCTTATGAACTTTAATGGATTTTCTATCACAACTGCAACAAAGCCCTTTTTCTCCTTTTTCTTCCAATTTTTGTGGTGTCAACCTTGTAGGTTGTGGTAGGCTATGAGTAGCAACACTTCCATATTTATAGTTGTGAGTGGTAGACTTCCTTGTTGCAATAATTTTGCTCTCGATTTTTCTTGCCACCTTGAATGCCTTCTCCAATGAATCAGGTTCCTAAAGGAAAACTTCATGTTGGATTTTATCCTTTAGAGTCCCTATGAATACATCAATCCTATGCTCCTCTGGAATATCATTTACACTGATATTCAATTTTTGGAAGTACTCAATGTGCTCCGCCATTAAACCCTTTTGATTGAGATTTATTAATTGGCTAAAGAAGGTGTTTCCATTTGTATCCTCATAATGCGCTATCATTTCCTTCATAAAAATTGACCAAGTGACAAGTGGTTTACGAGAACAAAGCCATCAATACCATACATAGTGATTGGATTCTAAATATAAAGTTGCAATGCGCACCATTTGTGTGTGTTGCACATTATGGCTCAATCAAAATGTTGCTCCATCTTAGTATCCATGTTACCAAATTCTTTCCATCAAACTTCCTCATATCGATATTTGGAATATGGCGGGTCTTCAATCCAAAGTTAGAGTCTCTAAAATCACGATTGACATTAATTTTTCTCTCATCACGAGTTTCATCAAATAACGTTTCGCCATTAGGAAGCATTTCTTGTAGCAACTTTGTCAAACCTTCCTTCAAATATTCCATCTTAGCATCCATGTCTGTTTTTAATCGATCCTTCAAACCTTCCATGTATACTTTTAATCCATCCTTCAAACCTTCCATGTCTGATTTTAAACCATTATTCAAACTATCCATCCTAACTTCCATTTGATTTTTGTTTACTCTTTTCAAGATTGAAATTTGCCGCAATTGGTCTCGTAATTTTGATATATCATGTTGCATTTATTCGTCTTCTTCATGCGCCATAGTAGAGATTTATGTTTTCTTACTAGGTGTTTCCATTTTCTTGCTTCAAGTCATTTTGGAATAAAACAAAGATATTTATGATTCACTATGCCTCTTCAATCACTTCAAACTAATTTTTCAAACAAAACTTATGAAAATCTAAAACAAATACACACATTTTTCTTTCATAGTAGAAGCTTGATATTGAATTTGTTGTAGCTCTCTAATTTCAGATCTCCAAGGTTTGAAATTTTGTCTTGTGGTATCTTTATGAGTCTTCTTTCCAACCCCATAAGTCATACTGAGATTGGAGTCTTCAAGAAAGCGTTATGCACAATATCCCATGATGGCTTGATTATAGGCTCATTCAGTAGAGCAAACTTGTATAGAATGCCACATGTTACTGTTTTTAATTTCAACTTTGAAAACGATACAAGACAAACTAAAGGCCATGAAATTTTAGTCACTTTTTAAAAAATTCAAATCTGATGCTCACAGAGAAAGTTATGCAGATTTTACCTAGGTCACCTATTTGAGGCTGAATTCTGGAGCCTGCAGAAACCCTAACTTCCTCGGATCATATCTCCAAAAATATAGTGAACCAATATCTGAAATTTGTACATCACATTAAACAATATTTCATCTCTACGTGTTCCAAATTTTAGCTTCAAAAGTGTTATAGAAAACAATTTATAGGAAAAATTCCAAGATGAACTGTTTGGGGAAGCTAAACCCTAGAATCTAAAGCTCTGATACCAAATGTTATGTGTTAGGCCCCTATACTACTAGTGTAACCCCTTATTGTTATTAGTACAACCCACTTATTATATTGTTGTGCCTCATAGAATCCCACTATTGTTATTATTGTGCCCTTACATTATTATTGCTATGTTGTCTCTAATTATATTATGACCCCTTAGACTCCTATATATAGAAAGGAGGACTTGTAATTTGTATCATCCAAGAATCATTCATTTGTATAATGTAAAGGAGTTTTCCCCCTCGAAGAGGCTTAATTCTAAGGCATTTATCTCTTTCTTCTATCTTTTTGTGAGTTGGTTTCATAACATTTTGTATTAGAGCTTTGGATTCTAGGGTTTCGCTGCTCTAAACAGGTCATCATGGAATTTTTGCTATAACTTGTTTTCTGCGACGTTTCAGAAGCTACAAAAAAAAACCCATTTGAACCGAAATCATTCTGAACTTTGGGTCTAAATTTAAGAGCTTGTCTCACTATATTTGCAGAGATATGATTTGAGGAAGTTAGGGATTTTGCAGACTCCTGAATTACATTCCAAATAGGCGACTTGGGGAAAATCGTCCTAACTATCTCTCTGAGCATCAGATTGAAATTTCATAAGAAGTTATAGAAAGAGGATAGACTGTAGCTTTCTGTGTATATTTTTCAGATCTGAAGGTCAAAACAGTGACACGTGGAACTTCATACAAGTTCGCTCTTATGAAAAGCTATATAATCAGTTCATCTTGGGAGATTGTGCATAAATCTTTCTTGGAGAATCCAATTTCGATTACATTGGTGGCATTGGAAGGAGGACGCAGAGGGGTATTGCAGGTCGTAATTTCAGAACTAGAAGATCCGCAATTATAGAGTTACAGTCGTTTCAAGATCGAGCTCCTAAAATCATGAAAAGGCGATATGAGGAAGTTTGATGGCAAGGATCCAGTAAATTGGATACCATAGATGGCACAATATTTTGATCTACATGAGGTGCAACTATTACAAAAGGTACATATTGCACCTTCATATTTAGAACCAGATCAATTTTTATGGTATAAAGGGCTTTGTTCTCGTAAACCACTTGTTATGTGGTCAATTTTCGTGGAGGAAATGATAGCACATTATGAGGATACAAAGAGAAACACCTTGCTTAGCCAATTGATAAATCTCAAACAAAAGTGGTCAATGTAGAATTTTCTCTACAAATCAGCTAGCTCACTGATATCATGTAGAAATTTCACCTGCAGATCCAACTGATATATGCAATGTACTAAAACATAATACTAGATCTACACCTACCATAAACTTTGCGGAAGCTAATCAACCATGAGCAGCATCAAGCATGAACACATATAACTTGTTATACTCCTATAGTAATAGGTGTCATATTTCATGATTGACTGGTTAAGATTTGTAATATGTTCATACCTTTCCTCCTTGTAAACGTTTCCATATTATGAAAAAATCAAAAAATTAAAAAATGTAAAGAGAGTATACCCTAAAAGAAAAAATCAAAGGGTGGAAAAAATAAATGGTCAATAGAAAAAATGAAAAGAAATGAACTCCAAATAGAAAAGACGAGGAAAGTGTGCAAGTCCAAATGCCACTACTGTTTCATTTTTGCAAATAAAGCATTGTATGCAACTTGTTAAAATCATGCCACAATTGATGAATGGGCAAATAGCTTAATTTTGGCCAGTTCATGTTTCAATTTCATGTTTTAGAGATAGAGAATAAAATCTGTCCAAACTGTTTAATCTTGGCAGATAAGTAGATAGGTAGAGAAGCAAAGGAGCTCAACAGTTTAATCTGAACCCTTGGAAGAAATAAGTGTAGACTTAGATAGGCTTATCATACAAAGAAAAGAAAAGTTGAAAAGGGTTTGCCAGTCTAACTGCACCCAAAGAAAGAGAAGAAAAAAATGTTAGGAAAAGTAGGTAGGGTAGGCAGTTTTGGTATTGGAGAATGAGACTTGTGATAAATTTTGTCTCTCAAAGTATTAATATTACCTCTATCATAGGTACCATGGCAGTTTTATATTTTGATGTAGCTCAAGCGAGGCATGACTAACTCCCCTGCACACTTCTCCCCAATCACTTACTAATTTCCTCCAATGATATTAAGATCTGCTTAATATCACTAAGCCACTCATTCCATTTCATCATTGGCCTAAGTGGATTCCCATTTTACTTAGGACAAATACATTCTCTCACCTCAAAACCTCTTTTTCCCTTTAGTCTAAAGTTTTAAACATTTTAAACTTAGCGCTTACTTTCATTCATTTCTCATATTAAAAAATTAACATTTATTATATTAAATCCCATGTAAAAATACCCAAACCCCGTATTATGTATTTATAATAAAACCCTCGCATTGTTAATATATCTTGCCCCAGTTTTATTATAAACCATAGCACTGCATATAAACAGCGATTGATGGTTATCTGGAACCCATTAATAGCCCTCCCCGCATGCAAATTGTGGAATAATTAACCACCCGGGTTAATTAAAACCAAACCCTCCTAAACCAATCGAATTGCGCCTGCTATCATTAATTTAACATTAATATGATCGGCCCCCCGCACATTAAACCTCCTCCATCTCCATTAAGCGCCAACTGTCAGATCAACGGCCCCATATCCAACGGCTATTATGCATTTCATGACCCCCTTATTTGCCACTGTTTAAGCCACGGGGAAATCGGTGGTTTTGTTCTCGTACAGGTGCCACGTGTCGCTCAGCTTGCTCGCTGCCCCTCCGCCCAAAACCGCCTTAGCCCAAAAGCGGTGTGGGAAAAACAACTTACCGCCCTCTCGCTGAACCTTCGCTGACGTCATCTGGCCACATCACCCCTCGCTGACGTCATCTGGCCACATCACCCCTCGCTGACGTCAACCGCCATGTCACCATCCGTATTGCCATGTCATCCATCCCGTACGCTACGCTGACATCATGCTTATGTCACCCATCTGAAAAATCAATTTTTTCTGCCAAAAATCATTTTTGTCAATAAAGGGTAAAAAAGGTCATTTTTGTTATATTTTCTGCATATAGCACCCGTGCGCTCTAAGCTTAAAACTGACTCAGCTCTAGTTTTGACCGCCTCCGACCAGCATAGCTACAAAAGCAAGCTCTGCAGCACTACCATTCAACCCGCCATTTTGCAGTAACACAGTTGCAAGCAAAAGAGGGATTTCTAAGCACGCAGAAGAGAAAATTAGAGATTCACAGGATGTTTTGCTACCCAAGCCAGAGGAAACCTATAGAAACATGATTTACCAGAGAAAAGTGGTGATAAGACACTTCACCAAACAACAGTGGGCAGAAGTCAAAACACATTAAAGAGTATCAGTTCAACCATAAAGAATATCAGTGGAGAAATAAAGGCAAATCAAGTCAGCATTAATGAATATCGAAGCCGACTAAGAGAAGCAGGTCAGAAGTTAAACAACATTTATTACAAACAGACGACACAGAGCTACAAAGAACACCTGCAGGCCGAACCCTAAAGAGCCAACCTCCAGCACAGCATCAGATATCTTTTCCAAACCGTTTCTATCTTCTCTTGTAAAGTATTTTAGGTTAAACTTAGATATTATCCCAGAGCTTTGATGAGATATCTGTTGTACATATTCTTTTTGTATGAATACCCCCTTCATCAGAGTTTTGAAGAGGTTGGGTATGTGAAGATTTCTTAGACCTTTCTGTAAATACTGGACCTTTGGAATAAAAAGCTATTGGAAACATTTGTTGTCTAGCCTACTGGATGAAGAATTGATGCAAAGGACCTATCACAGAATTCTTGAATCAACCCATGGATCAATGAGTATTCTCTATCTTGTGTATTTTAGTTTTCTTTTCTGTTATATCATCTGTGTTCATAAATCTGAATGATAAAGCAAAATATTAATTCAAAATTTGATTGACTGCACTCTGTTTTTAGTCTCTATTATTATATGTGTTTTCTTCAGAATTAGTATAAGTAGTGATTTCTTAATTGCTCCTGCTTGTCTATTCTTTCATGTTGTTTATTTGCTAAGGAATCCTTAACTACTCCTTAACAGTAAGAATCCATTTTCCCTCTTTTAGTATGTTGAAGGATTCTTAATTTCCCTTCATCTATTTAAGTCCATTCTGTTGGAGGGAATTGCTCCCCTAGGGCTTTTGGGTTGAAACCATAGCAGACTGAAAGTTGTCTATACAGAGAAACGCACATTCATGCAGCCATTATGCTATTATAATCAAATTCTATGTTAAGGGTATGTACCTTCGGTCATACATTTGAGAAGGCCCTTAGGGTCCAAACCCTTCTTGGAGTTCCCTTCTTCTCTTTTGTCCTGCAAAACAACCAATTCCAAAGAACACAGCAGTATATGGACAAAACCTTATAAAGAAACCATCTTCATGTTATAAATAAGGGTAGTTAGTTATGAAATCCAAACAACCATCTACATATGAATTCTAAACATGAATATCATTACCATAAAGAGGATTCATTTCGGGAACTAAGACATGTGTTTCTTTTATTATAGACAAATAAAGTACATAAAAAGGAATATTTTCACCTGAGTCACCTTCAGCAGGCTCCAAGCAAAGCTTCCTTTTGGATCCGTTCCAGCCTCAAGCCTTTAACAAACTCCTTCCATGACTCTCTCCATGATGTCATAAATGGTGGATGAACATCAACACACAAGGAAACAAAGGTTTCCTGTACAAAATGGGGGAAGTGCAGAAGGCACAAGGATCTTCAGACCTGGTCAGGGAAAAAATCTCAGCATAATAACCTTTCTCTCTCTTCTCTCCTCCCTCCTCCCTTAGGCCTTCCCTTTGAGGTCTTTTTATACCACTCCGAAAGTAGTTTTTTAGTTAGGAGTTGGTTGGGAACAGTTGGGCCACGGGCACTAACAGGTGATCAGAAGGTAAAACCCGCGATCTCTGCCTGAAAATAAGGAGTTTTATATTTTTTTAAGTGTTTTAATACATAAACGTGGGTTGGCTATACACATACCCGCGTATACACGCGTTTAACTCAGGGCAATGTCGCGTATAAGGGATAAAACACTGTTTTTAAAATTTTTAGGACCAGGTCTGGAAGGAGGGGTTGCCCTAGGCCATGAGTACAGCATCACAAACCATAAGAGTGAGATTTGGAGCTATAACACATGCCCCCTAATATATGAGGTCAGAAGGGGTACATGATGGCCGAAATATATTATGCGAGTACATGGAAAGGAAGTCTGTCAAAAACCGAGGAGGACTTCACCAGAATTCAGCCTGCCAAGCCACCAAAGGAGATCAGAAAGAAACACTGTTTGAGGCGGGCATACCCATGCTCAGAAAAAGTAAAGCATGTCGACATATCAAGTACAAGCGGATCCACTAAGTATACAAGTATAAATGACTGAAAGATACATAATGGATCATCTGATCATAATGAACAAGTACATGTTTGAATATCGCATATAAGACTGTCAATGATGCTGAAAGATGCAACGGATCATTGATATCAAAGACTGATCCCAAAAGGTACCAACTGAAGATGATGGAATAGGATGGTACTACACTGCAAACTCAGGTGCCAGCATATAGAATGTCGCCATGACTGACTGCAACAAATAAAGTGGAGTGGTGTCAACTAGCAGCAACAGGAGCAACTGTCAAGTGAACCAATGAATGCTGATACAACCTGAGGTCTTCATCGACCGCCGTGGTACATTTCTACACCATGGGAATAAATGATCTGAAGTCGACCATGTGAAAAATCATTTGATTACCGGTCATTGATGTATACCGTTAACAAACGTGAGACTACTCACCGATAATGATAATGAGCGTCAAGGTACCCAGTATAATCTAACAAGTGTGAATAGATGAGCTGGAGTTGAACACCTGTAAGAATCTATCGATCAGGAGACAATGATGGTTTCCCACTGTTGATAGCGAAGGATCTGCCACTAATTACTGCAAACCCCAAGGTACTGCCAAATGGAATCTAGATCTTTTCCCCAGAGAAATGAGTTAGAGTCGATAGGGAAAGATCCGCTAAAAGGAAGGCATTAAGGCATCCTTCATCAATCTAGCACGAGTGCAACCCGTAGGCCAATAATGTGGAAGGAATCGGACGAAAAAGATGTAGTAACCCAACCAAAGTACGTTTCCGGCGTACACAAGATGTGGCTAGCACATGGCAGAAACCCTTTGAACCAACCAATAATGAAAGCTGACACAGAGGCAAGGTATCCACCAATAGGGTCAAATGGAAACCAAGGTACTGCACGAATCCCAATGTGTGATAATGTAAGCTGATGTTGAACACAAGGGAAACCACTCAGTCAAAGACCCATGATATTGATCGATGCTGAGCACAAGGTAACCTATCAATAATGAAAATAGGGCCAGGGTGCAGCTCTAGGCCTGTCCTCGGAGCAAGATGTTGTCGTCGATAAGGACAAGACCCGCTAGCAAGAAGTCAATGGGGACCTTCTCAAACTGGCACGAGTAAAGGACCAATATAACTGATGTGATGATAGACATGACACTAACAACCAGGGATGGCTGACTGAAAAATGAGTCAAGAGACACCGCAGAGAGGCCGACTCAGGCTAACTTCCCTTGAACAAAAGCACGACTCAATGTGACTATGTGGCAGCATATGATGACTCTGTATAAGTTCGTCATGCAGGAGGCACAAACGAACCCTCCATATGATTGGAAGAGATAACCAATCGGGGGAGAACTGACTCAATAACAAGGTTATGGCGTACCTAAGTCAAACTAAATCCCACCGATACGGAGGAGACTTTGTTTTGAGTGCTTTGTTCAAGGGCGACACGACTCACTCTAGCTGCCAACAATAAATGGAAATACCGTCCCATTCCTGCTCTTTTTTGGAATATTTGTTTTTTTTGTCTTTTTCTATTAAGCTGGAAAAAGAATAAAAGAATGCTATTGTACTGCGGAAAGAACGAGTGTCGGTGAAACAGATGATCTAGTTCTTGGGAAAGGAACGTTCCTATGCTCAATGCAGGGAGGTGAAAACTGGTCAATGACACGCAAAGGTATGTTCCTTCCACGGGTCAAGGTGTGTCAAGCTGCAGAAGTCAAAGGTATGCAAGGTTGATTTTGCAGACGTCATGGTCAAAAGTTGGCTTAAACACGAGTCCAAGTGAAGCCGGCTCTAGGCCAAAAGGTGCAAGTGGTCAACATGCAATGCAGTAATACAACTCAACACAAAGGAGCCTCTAGGGTATAAGGCCAGAACGAAGCGAAGAAGCTAAGTAGAATGAGTCTTCAACGCATAAGTCATGGCGGGACTACAGAGGACTCTCGAGCCTAGGGATGAAAAATCAGCATGAGTGCCAAGTGAGAACAAGGTACTAACTAGGGCACCCATGATAAGGTAGGCTCTACCACACAAGTCATGATACTTCTAAGCAAATGAGAAGGTTCCGCACCATAACTTGGTGGGGTCGATCCTAAGGCCAACATGGGAAAGGAAACTGATAAGTGCACAATGCAGGTGAAAAAACCTAACCTATATGCCAGTTTCGAGAACCAATACCTGTCAGAACGGACCAACCATAAACTTCCAAAGGAGAAATCTTCCAAGTTATGTAAACATAAATAGGAACACTAGACGAGAAGTTAATACATCCCACATATAAACTTCATATAAAATCTTTGTGTTATAGAATACAAAACTTGAAAATGCGTACCTCATATATACAATATGGTACAGGGAACCACGCAGCCTTGCGGCTTACGCATAATAGTTCTGCTGAACAAACCCCTTGCAGGGCTCAGGCCAAGGACTCCTTTGGTAGTCAAAACTCATGGCTTCAAAGAGTTCCTCCTGTGAAGGCAAAACAAGTTCTAAGAAATCATGAGAACTACAAGGATCAAAAGAGGGAATTAAGGGGTCCAATGTCCCTATAGGAAGAATCTCTCGGTCAACTGTTGGGACTTTTCACACCCAGGTTGTTCCCTTTGACTCCTGAGGGAATACGGCCGGGGTAACCACTAACCAAGCTTTGGATTACAGGTTCTAGCCAACCTGCAATCAGAGAGGGCTCTCTCTTTTAGTTTTTACTTCTTGAGGATCTTAGGCTAGTTATGAGGTATGGGTTTTGATTTAAATTTTGGTTGAATGATGTCTTTCAGTGGCTTAAGATGAGGTTTTCAGACAGTTTCAGTCCATTGGGCAATGGAGTCTGTGATTATGGGTTGTTTGAGGTGTTGGTAAGATTGCTTGGAATTGCAGGGCCTTTAGATAGGTCATGAAACAAACTTAAGGTTGTGGTGATGAAGTATGAATAGCCAGTGAAAGGCAATTAAGAGTTTTTCACTAAGCTGATGACATGAGAAAGAGACATATCACCCAGGAGCGGATTTGAATTCCTGAATAATAGTCTCTGTGAAAAGTCTTAGTCTGAAGGCGCAGCAAATAAGAATTGCACTTTTACAACTATAACCTGGAGAAAAACATTCATAACAACATAGATTGAGTTCAGGGTACTCAGTGAATAAATCCTGAAACTATTCTTTTTCTGTGCTATTAAACTGTGAAACATAGAGCATGAATGGATTATGAAAGAATGACATACATAACAAGAAGGTTAAAGAAACTTATTGTGCCATGAAATATGCAGGAATCCTATAGCAGTTAGCAAACACACCACAACGCATCAAACAACACAAAACTTTGGAAATTCCATTGGCTCCTTGTATTAGACTCTGAAATTTACAACATAGGCTCTTTTGAAGAGAAAATCAACAACCCCTGCAAGCTTATGCGAGGGGAAATATATACAATCGGTTTTAGAAAATATCTGAATCGCTGAGTCACTTGATAAATAAATGCGTTCACCAACTTTCAGAATGGCAGCTATGAAAGTTATTGCTGTCTTAAAATTTATAATGAATGTTCTTTACTTCTGTCAGAAATATTTTGACCTTTGGAGGCCACTGAGTCGGTTGAGCGCTCTTCATTAATTCTGAATGATATGTCTTGATGGCTCTGTCGTGTTGTAGCTTTCTCGGCCCTGTCATTTGCACCTGTCACTGTTGCTTCCGTAGCCGGATTACTTTGCTGAGTTGGCTCGTCCCAGTCCTTTCAGTCATACTGAATGCATTAACCTTCTGAACCTGCTGATTATATATTTTTATGCAAAAACTTGATGGATACCTGTTGGTTCACAGCAATAGCTGTATCGTGCTGGTCCACCATTCCTGTGTAGGCAACTGATGCCTCAAAATTGAGCCTAATGTTTCATCCGCCTCTGTATATTTGAAGTAATTTGGAGGTACTTCAAACAAATGTCTGATTTCATTCATAATAAAAAACAAATTTTCCACTTTCTCATAGAGGCTCTGCCCAGACGCAGGCCCTGCTTCCTCTGGGATACTTGATCCTACAGTGATTTGATTGGCGGCAAATGTGTTTACCCTTTTAGCATAATTTTCATGTGACAGGAGCCTTCCTGCGCTGTTCAGTAAGCTGGGAAGGCCTCTGCTATGCAATGCTGTAAATTTAACTATGAACTTATTTACTTCTGTTTGCATCTCCTGGCACCTTCTATCCAATGTCTGCACCAGATTTCTCAAAGTTAGGACCCTCTTTATCATCAGGATGGTGTCAGTTCTATTGGTGATCCCTATTGCTGCCAGCTGAGGGCCTGTGCGGTTATTAAGGACATTTATCATTCTGTTGGCTATCTCAGGCATATTGCCTAGAGATGCCCTTGCTCTTTGGCTTTCCTTGTGTGCTCTGTTTATGAGCTCCATGTGCTCATGAATGGCCTCTATGTACTGCCATTGATCTGTTATTGATTGGCCAATATTAGCCCATAGGAATTTCTTGATCTCGGCCACTATTTTCTCAAGGGTGAGTTCTTTCTCTAGCTCTTTTATCTTCTCCTTAAGAGCTTTCACCTCTCTTGCCTTTTCAGCTACACTTTGCTTTGATTTGTCATATTTCTCATTGAGTGTGGCCAATTTCTCCTTGGCTTCATTCAGCTCTGCCATCTGTGCCTCTAGAACCTGAATTTGTTTCATCATTTTTTGCATGTCAAGGCTTTGAGCCTGTTCTGATGTCATTGCTGGTGCTGTTGTTGATGGGCCTGTTTCAACTGTCTGCCCTGTGGGAGGAGTGATAGTTTGAGGGGGCTCCTCAAGGTTTATCACTGGTTGAGGGGGCTGAGATTTTTTAACTTCCCCTTTCTGCTTTAATGCTTCTTGAAGTGCAGCCTCTGTCTCTACCAGCTTTCCTTCTGTTTGTACCAGTTGCTTATGTAGTGTTAGCAGCATGGCTGCTACATCATGGTCTTTTCTCTGTTGAGCAACCTCTTCCGTTTGAGGGTGAAGGGTTGCTGGGATCTTCACCATCTTTCTCAAAGCTGCAATGTCTGAATCTCTTATCTTTAGCAGCTCCTTTATAGCTTTAGGATCCTTTGGGTCATGCCCAAGCTCTATAATGATGTCTTCCAAAGACCTGATCCTGTTGTCTTTGGCCTGGGAGGATGCTTTCTCCAACTCAAGTTGAGCAGTTGTATTATGCAGACTGTTTTGCAACTTATGTGCCAGGAAGGTCTTGTCTGCAAGCGTTGAATAGACCATCTCACCCGTTTGCTTGTGAAGCTCTATCTGGTCCATAGGGTGGATGTCTTTGGCAAGAACCTCAAGGTTGGTCCTTATATAATCTGCAGCTGACTGTGGCTGCAGCATGGTAGGCATGAAATGACTCATGGTCATTTTCCCCTCCGTTATGTCATATGCTGACATAAGCCTCTGCTAGTTTGTAGGGGCCATTCTAAGCAGGTGATTATAGAGTTGGAGTCTGACTGGCTCATTTCTCTTTTTGATATCAATAAACTGCTGCTTTATGCCTGATTCAGCTCTCCTTTGCTGACTTGAGGAGCTGACCTCTCCTCCAAGGGTTCATTCTTGTTCCTGCTGAAAGGAACTGGCAGATGCCTCCATGCTAGGAGGGCCCATGCCCAAGGATTGCCCAATAGGCATTTCTTCTTCAGAGAGGGGATTTAATCTCTGCCTTTTCTCCCCTTGAGTTGTGGATGCGGTGAGGGGAGTCTCTTGCTCTCTGTTCCTCTTCTTGCCTCTTTCTTCATTTGCTGGTGTTTGGAGCACTGAGGTCTCCACTATTGTTTCCTGCCTTGGAGGCACACTTTGTTGAGCCTGTTGCTCTGTAGAAATGGGAGCTTCAACCACTTGTTCTTTCTGTTTTGGCTACTCTTTTTGTTGTTCTGCTGTAGGGGGTGGTTGTTCCTGCTCAATCTCCTTTTCTTTACCCTTGCTGGCTGCCTGATGAGTAGTTTTAGCTGCTTGCTGGTGGGCTGTAGAGGATGAGGCAGCTGCTCCAAGTTGCCTTTGACAAGAAGAGGAAACCTGGCCACAAGTTTCCAAGTCAGCTTCTTTCTCAAGATTCTTAGCTTCTCTTTGTAGTATTTCTTCTCCAGGACTTGCTTCCTCTAAAGTTCCCTCTTTCCATCCTAACAGATTAGCATATTTTTCAATGTGAGGCAGCCTTATATGATCATAACTAGCCAATTTATGCTTGACCCTTCTAAGACTAATGAAATGATTGGGGTCATAGGGTGACCAGAGGAAACTGGTTTTCAATTGGAGGCCCTCTAGGATCCTATTTGCTTCTTTCCATCCTTCTTCTCTTTTATTATAAAGGAATGGGCCTAGTTGGTTTCTGATTTTGAGCTGTACTTTCTTGTTTTTGTTGTGGAAATGGACCATGTCTGCATTTCCAAATTGCCTGAAATATTCTAAGGCAAAGAGTCTCATAGGGACATATCTTGGCAGTCTATATGGGGCCAATTCACAGCCATATATTCTTATTACTATATGGTTTTGGTAAAAGTACCAATCCCCAATGCTTTAGGCCTTTGAGAGCTGGAGAATCCTTTGCATCTCATCTGTCAATCTTGGAGGAGGGGTACCCAATAGCAAGGACATAGCTGGATGGATAAAGAGGTCTATGAACTCACAGTAGCTGTATGGTGAATAAGATGTGTGGTGAAAAACTGAAGTCCAAAATACCACAGACCTTGGGTTCCCTTGAGCATCAAACTTCTTGAGAGGAATAGGGAAGCCATCAGGTTGATAAAACAGGAACAAGTGATAGATGTATGAAGTGTATCTAAACACCTTTTCCCTCTCTAGATTCATCAATTGTTCATGAATCTTATCGGCAATGTATGCAGCATAGTCATAGTGCACAACAGGAGGCATTCCAGGGGAGAAGATAGACATCATTGCCAGAATGGTTTCATCAGCATCCTCAGCTGATCTGTAACCCAGGACATAACTGATCAAATCTACAAGCAACTTTCCCAACTCATTGAAATATACATTTCCTATAGGAGGGGTTCTCACAGTTTCAGAGCCTGATTCAATGAATAGCTGATTAATCTTTAAAATTTGGGCACTAGACAGCTTGCCTCCTTTCTTTAGCAAGTCCTTCATGGAAAGGGGAGTCAATGGCCTTGTAGAATGAAAGTTCAACATCTGATTTATAGCCTCAGGGGTGACATGGAACAAGACTGCACCTGAGGTATTGAGGACAGCTCTTTGACATGGGTCATAGTTGGCACTGCATCTGTGAATTAAATCTGGGAGGGCATTGACTTGAGGGAGGTTGTAAATGAGCAAATTGGAGTCCCAAATCCCTAGAATATCAGTCCCACTGAGGTGTTGGGTCTTCAGCTCATTGAGCATATGAATATTATATTTGGTGCGCATTGAGAGTGTTTCCGTCATCTGGTAATCTCTATCACCCAGGGCCTGCCATTCCAGCTCTCTATGTGGGGCATTAAGAGGTGCAACATTCAGTGCAACTGGGGTCTCCATGCTTCACTAACACTTGGAAATGGTTTTGAGCTTGATTTTGTAGGCACAGCAACACAGGGCAGTGAATTTTGCAAGAACAGGGCGATTTGCAGAGGAAAACAGGGGAATTATAGCGAAAACAAGTCACAATGCCCCTGAAAGAGGTTCACTGAGCAGACATTTGAGATTCACAGGTGGCTTTCCCGGTGAATTAGTGCAGCAAAGGTTTTAAGTTCACGAATGCGCGAACTGACTGTAAATTTATGGAGACTCGACTCAATGTGAACTTCTGCAGGTGAATTTCGACTTTATAACTGAAGATAAATGCTGGTCACCGGGGAAATATTGGAGATTACAGTGTTTTTTCACTCTTTTTACGCTTGCTTTGGTGAATTGTGCACAAAACCAGGTGCGGAGGGGAAATTGGAGAAATACCTGGTGGATTCTGGCAACGGTGACAAATGGAGGTAGATTGAGGGCGCCCACGGTCTTCAAGACGATTTCTGCAGGTTGGCGGCGAGATGGTCGTAATTTGCATGCAGAGAGCAGAAATAGTTCTTTTGGCAAAAGTAATAAAAAACGCGAATTTTGGTGAAAATATGGACTTTTTGGGCTATTGGCGCTTTTTTTTGGATGACGTCAGCATGACGTCCTCGGGTGGGGTCGGGTACGGAAAGGTGACGTGGCGGCCTGTGAGTGGTCCACGGGGACTGGTGAGGTGGCGGACAGGTCGGAGCGATGGCGGGTCGGGCGCTGACGCGGGCAGACGGTATACGGAGGGCGGTAAGCGGTTCTATCGGACCGCTTATGGTACGGTGGCGGTATTGGCAGGCGGCCTCCCGATACGATTTGGGAGAGACGCGTGGCACTGGCCTGACGTCACCCTCTGACATTTTTCGGGAGGTAATGTCCGGTCATCGGGGGCGGACCGATATGGATATGGGCCGTCGGATGGGAAAGCCCAGATCCGACGGTCGACGGGTCAATAAAATGAAAGGACGATACGGCAGCGGGGCGGGGAATAAACAATTTGTATTTCTTGAAATGCGCGCCCGAGCGGGACTTTGGAAACCAAAGAAAATATGGGTTTTTCAGTGTTTTTTGTATTCAAATGCGCATTACCACAAAACTTTGGATAAGGGGTAAAAGTGGGTTTATTGGTGCATATTTCAAATAGTGCGGGTTAGAGATAATAGTGGGTTTTTACAAGGTTTTTTACAAATGATGCGGGTAAAACACTTCAAAGGGGTTGTAAAGGGAAAACGGGTAGGACCTAGGTTATTAAACCAACGTGGGGTTAGTTTAATCCCTGATTTTGAACAAAACATCTGGAACCAGACTTAGATTCTGCATGGTTGTCCAATATTTGGACATATGGCTATAGTGCCAAAGGGGGGGGGATATACATATTTCTGGGGTTTTATACACAATAGTGTTATAGTAATAGGGAGGGGGGAAGCACAGGGAGTTAAGTATAGATAGAGTCAGTAGTTAGTTTTGGAGGGGAATGTGAATGGGAAGTGATAGATACTAAGTTTTTTAGGAAGTAAACTTAGTTAGGGAGTAGATCAAAATGAAAAGAATTTTACACAAGAAATGTGGCTCTTTATAAAACAAGAATCAACAAAAGAGTTTGACTGCTCTCATGAACAGAGGTAGTATTGGGATGTTAGCAAGGAATATGATTGGGGATGATTGGGAAGTTAGACATGCATCATTTTGTTGCTACAACACTGCTGAATAGGAAGATCTGCACTGACACCATGTTTTTCCTTTGCTTAGGCCAGTGAAATGTCATAAATCATGCTTCTGCAACCCCATCTACCTACCCATTATATTTCCTAGCATTTTTTGTTACTTCAAGGAGGGTGCACTTAGTCTTGCAAACCCTCATGTGCCTTTTCTTTTCCTTTGGCTTTTTCTTTTGATTTTCTATCTAAGGCTACCCTTATTACTTCCATGGCCCCAGATTAAACAGTTGGGAACCTTCATTCTCTACCTAACTACTTTATCTGCCAAGATTGAACAGTTTGGACAGATTTCTTTCTCTAATCTACAACAAAAAATTAAAACATGGCATGACCCAACTTAGACTGTTGGATCACCCATTTAGAAGTAGGACAGCATCAATCAATTGTAGGTATGTGTCTTTCACAAGAATATGAGATCTTTGCATCATCAAAGTAGATCATATTGGCACTTCCCCTGCCAATCATGAAAAATGAAACCTATTGGTATAGGTAGCTAACAGTGGCTCCACTTGGGGATGGTTTTTCTACTTGAAATACCAAGAACAACAGGTCAAAATGCCTTGGCTTTTGACTTGTTCTCAAAACTTACAAACTTGTTACTTTGGACCTCAAAACTGGAATCTGCCACCGTTGTGGAACCTTTGAAATAAAAGCCTATTTCCTGCTTATTTTCAAAACTTCTTGAATTGAACTATTTAAAGGCTAAAAGAGAACAGTATATACAACTGATTATGTACAGGGCAGAGCCATGCTATATACATGGAAAGTAATCAAAGTAGTGCTTTAGCATCCGGCCATTCACAGGGCCCTCTTCAGCTTCAGTGCCATCCAGATTTTCCAAGAAATAAGTGTTATTTCCTTGTACTGCTTGAATAACAAAAGGTCCCCTCCAAAGGGAGTCAAATTTGCCATGCTTACCCTTATCTTCTCTTCTTGAATCCCATTTAAGCACTTTATCACCCACAAAGAAATCTTCAGCTTTGGTTCTTCTATCAAAGGCTTTCTTCAGCTTCTCTTGTAGGACTTGAACTCTGTCATACACTTGATCTCTGGTTTGCTGTAAGCATATAACCTGGTTTATTCTTCTTTGCATGTTATTTGGTTCAGCTTGACTTTCCTGAAGCAGCTTCATGACAGGGACCCCCAATGATGAGGGGAATTTGGCTTCCATTCCATAAACCAACTCATATGGGATGACCCCTATAGATCTTTTGGTTGTTAGCCTGTCTGCCCACAAAGCATTTACAAGCTTCTTGTGCCAATTTTTCTTATTTTCTTCTAGTATTTTATTAATGATGTTGATAAGACTTTTGTTCGATGATTCTGCTAACCCATTCCCTTGAGGATAGTACGCAGTAGAATGTCCCAAAGTAATTTGGAATTTGTGGCAAAAGTTCACCATTTTCTTGGATCTAAAAGCGGCAGTGTTGTCTGTTATAATCTTGTCAGGACAACCAAATCTAGAAAGGATATTAGTCTCAAGGAACTGAATGATAGTGGAATCATTTGCTTGTCTACATGGAACAACCTCAATCCATTTAGTAAAGTAATCTGTGGCTGTTAGAATCCATCTATGCTGGCCTGAGGATGAAGGATGAATTTCCCCAATGAAGTCCAAGCCCCATTGCTGAAAGGGCCTTTCTGTTGCGATAGGCTTTAGGGGAAGTGGTAGCAACTTTCTTTTTCCCTCAAACACCTGACATTTGTGACATGAAGTGGTAAATTTTTTGACATCAGAGAACAGAGTGGGCCAATAGTAACCTGCCCTTAATATCTTGTCCACAGTGGACTTCCAGTACAAATGTCCACCACAATCTCCTGCATGGAATTCTCTCATAACATTGTTAGTTTCATCCATATTCAAACAGCTCAGCAGTATACCTTCATGATTTTTCCATAGTAAATTACCATTTATAACACAAAATCTTGAAGCCTTCATTTTTAAAAATCTAGATTTGGTTTTGGACAATCCTGGGGGAGCACACAGGTTTTGCAATATGTAACAGATATCAGAATACCACAGGGATTGTTCAAAGGCTACATTGATCTTTGGAGTCGCCAGCTCCGATTCATTGTCCAGTTGGTTAATGTCCAAGGCTTGAAAGTTTGTTTCAGACATTAATTTGGCCAAACCTTGCCCTTTTATCAGTTTTGTAGGTTTTATTTCAATGTCAAATTCTAAAATACTAGCAATCCATTTTCCTCTTCTACCCTCTAAGTTTTCTTGAGTTAGTATATCTTTCACAATGGGATTTGGTACATAAGCTATAACATGGGAATATAGGATGTAAATCCTAAAGTCTTTGATGGCTTTGACCAAAGCATAAGCTTGTTTTTCCATGATCTGATATTTCAGAGGTGCATCTCTAAGGGCTCTGCTAAAGAAAGCAATGGGTTTTTCATTCCCTTGATCATCTTTCTGTAATAACACAGCAGCAATAGTATGCTGGGAGGCAAAAGAGAAAATAATAAATTCTTTGTCAAATTGAGGATTTGTTAATACTGGGGTTTGGGTAAGGGCCAATTTAATACCTTCAAAAGCTTGATTTGATTCTACTGTCCACTTCACTTTTGAATCCTTCTTTAGCATGTTGTTTAATAATCTGATCAGTTCTGCTAAGTTTGGGATAAATCTTCTTAAAAAGTTAATCTTTCCCAAGAAGGCTTGTAATTCTTTGATGTTTCTTGGATGGGGCATTTGCAAGATGGCTTGTATTCTGTCTGGGTCAATTCTAATGCCATCCTTTGAAATGATATGACCTAATAGCTTACCTTCTTCCAAGCCAAACAAAGACTTCTTGGGATTTAAGGAAATTCCATATTTCCTACATGTTATGAATATTTGTCTCAAATGTTTTAAGTGTTCTTGGTCAGATTTTGAGAAAGGTGTGAGATCATCTAAGTAAATAACAAGGAAATCATGGATCTCTTTGGAAAAAGCAATATCCATTGCTCTCTGAAATGTAGCTCCTGCATTTTTCAGTCCAAAAGGCATTTTAACATATTTGAAAGTTCCCCATGGGGTTGTGAAAGCTGTTTTATCTTGATCATCAGGGTGGACTAGGATCTGATTAAAGCCTGAGAATCCATCAAGTAATGAGATTCTTGAAGCCCCCACCACTCTTTGGAGAATATGATCCATTTTTGGTAAGGGATAATTGTCCTTAAGGGACACTTGATTCAAATTCCTTAGGTCAACACAAAGCCTAATCTCCCCAGTTTTCTTTCTTGTGGGTACTAAGTTTGAAATCCAGTCTGAAAACCTGATTGGTGCTATGATACCAGCTTTAAACATTTTTTGTACCTCTTTCTCAATTGAAGGGAGGAGCATAGGATTGATTCTTCTCAATTTTTGTTTGAATGGCTTTTGATTGGGCTTGAGAGGGATAGTGTGTTGAATAATAGAGGTGTCATAGGATTTTAAATCCTCATAACTCCATGCAAACACATCTTGGAACTCTTTAAAGAGATCAATGTATTTAGGCTTTTGGTCAGGAGGTAAAGAGGCAGACAATTTTATTATCTTGGGTTTTTCAATAGTTCCAATGTTGCATTCTTCAATGGCAGCATTAAGGGGTTGCATTTTTGGCTTTCTAGGAACATCATTTGAGTCAAAAATGTCCTCCAATGGAGTTAGGCCTGTTGGTAGAAAGTTATCTTTTAGCTCTATGATTTCAGCCTCTGTAGCAGCTACTTCATCAAAATGCAATTGTTCAAGTTGTTGTATTTTTTCCTTGTCAAAGTTCGTTGGGCAGAGTATTTGATTTGCTGTTTTAGGTGATATTGCTGTTTGGTCCTTTTCACTCAATGGCTGTGTGTCTTTCACAGTGTCAACATCAATGTTCAAGCTTGAAAATAACTTGCCAATCTTTGACATTGTCTGGGACAGAAGGTCTGTGTTTCATCTCAGCTGTAAAGCAGTGATTGGGTTCAAAAGGCAATTTGCATGTACTGGCAAATGTAGCTAAACTGTGGGCATGAAGGTTATGAGTCCTAGGTATTTTGGTTATTTGAAATTCTGTGAAAGCTTTGAGTATTTCAATAGCAGCAGCCCTGTATGATCTTAGTCTTTTGTCATTGGTGACAAAGTTGCCTTTTACTTGTTGAATAATAAGGTCTGAATCTCCCATGATTGAAATTTTTGTGGCCTGTAAGGATTTTACCAGTTTGAGACCTAACAAAAGAGCCTCATATTCTGCCATATTATTAGTACATCTGAAATTAAGCCTATAGGCTCGACCTTCTGCATGATTGCTTTGTTTGTTGTGAATCCACACTCCAGCTCCTGCCCCTAATTTGTTGACTGATCCATCAAACTCAAGAAACCATAAGGTCCCTTGATTTAGGGGAGTTTCAACATTTTCTCTATGACTTGGGATTATAAGTTGGAGCTCTTGTCTTACACCTGGTTTGCCTTCTAGAACAGTTTCATCACTTGATTGTACCACCTTGATTTCTTGGGGACTGGATTCCTCACTCATATGCAGATCTTGCTCAAGTGTGATAGATTCATTACCACTTATTGGACTTGTATCATCATTGAACAGAATAAAGGAATCCATATCTGAATGGACTGCATAAATGGGGAAATTTTGAGGTTTTTCTTCACTGCTGACCATGTATTTCATGAGTGACTCTCTGTATAACCTCTTGGGTTGCCCAAAGAGAGAGATAGTGGCGTATGACATATCCAATTGCAGGGAACCTTGGAGTTTAGCCCCCCATGATCGTGATAACAACATCCCATACTTGGGTGGGATATCAGCAACTACTACATCCATTAAGATTGTTTTATTAGGGTACTGGACTAGGGACACACATAGGTCTTTTATCAAGCCCAAACACTTAACTTGGCTGGAATCAAATGAGAACAGGTCCTTATATGGTCTTGTAATATCTAGATTCAACCTCTCCATGACTGATTTAGGCATAAGGTTATGAGAAGCACCTGAATCAAACATTGCATTGTGTAATATCTTATCATGAACATGCAAGCTGACATAAAAAGGTAGGATTCCAGTAACTGCTGTCTTTCCATCAACCTCTGGACCGAAAAGTAATTCTGGGGTGTCATCCAACACATTGACATCATCTTTATTATGAGTAAGTTGAAGGGACTTCTTGATTTGTTGTTTGTAAATGTCATGCTTGGCTAGCTCTGCAAGGGGAATGGCTATTTTCAATTTTCCAATTTCAGCTTCTAAGTCAAAAGGTCTATCAGATTGTGTCTTGGTGTCCTGCTTAACAACCCTTTCTTTGTTAATTAAGTTTTCTTCTTGACTCTCACTCTGATCTTGAGGTTTGTTCTTTTTGTTTACTTGTTGAAAAGTATTGCTTGGATTGTGCTGTGAAGGAGGTGTAGACCTTGGTTGTTGATTTGAGGGAAATGGTTCTGTTACCTCTTCAACTATTACTTCGTTGGTATTTGAATCAGTCTTGTTAATAGGCTCAGCGACAATAGCTTTCCTAGGCTGTAGGGTATCCTTTGTTTTCTCAGGCTGTGTCACATTTATAGTTCTGCTCCTTAGCTTGTATTGCTTATGAACTTCATAAACAGCTGTGTCATAGCCTTGTTTAAAGTCAAATGACTCAACTGACCTGGTTTGAAATTGCTTGATGTCTTCATCTTCATGATCCTCTTGACTTAGAAAAACTTGCTGATCATTGTTGAGGCTCATCAAATTGATGTGGGTATCATCTACTTGCTCATCAGCAGTGGATGTTTCGACATAGTTTTCTTGGAATGGGGGTCTAATTTCTGGTTCAGGTCTGGCCTTGCCAACATTAGGATTTTGGTTTCTTCTAAAATTGGGATTCCTGATAGGATTATTCTGTGGTACTTCCCATGATGACTTCCTCTCAACTGATTCTACTATGTCACCTAACCTATGCATGCCCGTGATTATTGCATCCAATTTTTGATCCAAGCCTGAGGGCTCTTCTTTGAAGGTAGTCTTTCTTTCAGTTCTGGTCCTATTTCTCCTAGCTATCAAGTTGGCTTCTACACTTACTGCTATGTCTTGCATTTCAGCTAGAGTTCGAGGAGCTCTTTCTCTTAATTGGTATGCCATATCTGAATCAAACCCATCAGGAAAAGTGTATAAAGCTAGGTCAAGTGGGGGTCTGAGATTTTGGGGAATGGCATTGTAGACATTGTTAAACCGCGCACAATAGTCCAAGATAGTTTCTTGGGGACCTCTTTTGATAGTATTGTATTCAGATAAAATGTGAAGTGGATCTTTTTTCTTCTCCCATCTGTTGATAAAGGTTTGATACAGGGCTTCAGGGTCACCTATGGAGTTTACTGGGAGTCCTCTAAACCATGTTCTTACATCACCTGTCAGGCTTTGCACAAAAATTTTCATCCTAACCCCATCATCATCTATCTCATAATTTTCAAAGTAGTCCTGCATTTTCTTAGTATGTTGAAGGGCTGGATAAGAGCCAGTACCATCAAAATATGAAATCTTGCTTTGGTAATCTTGAGGCATAGGCCCTGGATTGGCAGGTAACTGCAGTGGAGCATATCTATTAGCCATGTTTGGTGGGACAATAGGGATAACAGGAATGAATGGGACAAGTGAAGGGAAGGGGATGAGAGGGGTATTTGTAGTTGATGGAGTGGCTGAAAGGATACCTTGTGAAGTGGATGAAGAACTAGGAGGTTGTTGGACAGTTGTATGAGGATGTAGAGAAACCTTAACAGGGGTTGGAATGTCAGTTTGAAGACCTGTTTCAGAACTTGAATCCGAAAGAGTCCCTTCTGATTTGTGTCTCTTGAGGATTCTTGAAATCAAGTTTGGATTTTGAAATTCAGGTGATGGATCAGGGTCTGGGTTTGACCTAGTGTATCGAGTTTTCTTCTTAGGAGCCAGTTTCTGTGATTTTCTTTAGAAGATTTTTCTCGGAGATAGTGATATTTGACAAGGACTGATCAGGCATAGCACATCTGTATGGAACTTAAGACTGAATAAAGATTGACTGAGGCAGCTTTTATGTACTCCTGCAAATGCAAAGCATAGGCAGTTTCTAAGGCGGTCTGGCTGTCACTCAGGCTTTATCTACAGTATTAAGAATCAGACAAGGGGTTATAAAGTTCATTCAGTCCCCAGCGGAGTCGCCATTTATGTTAACACCCAGGTTGTTCCCTTTGACTCCTGAGGGAATACGGCTGGGGTGACCACTAACCAAGCTTTGGATTACAGGTTCTAGCCAACCTACAATCAGAGAGGGCTCTCTCTTTTAGTTTTTACTTCTTGAGGATCTTAGGCTAGTTATGAGGTATGGGTTTTGATTTAAATTTTGGTTGAATGATGTCTTTCAGTGGCTTAAGATGAGGTTTTCAGACAGTTTCAGTCCATTGGGCAATGGAGTCTGTGATTATGGGTTGTTTGAGGTGTTGGTAAGATTGCTTGGAACTGCAGGGCCTTTAGATAGGTCATGAAACAAACTTAAGGTTGTGGTGATGAAGTATGAATAGCCAGTGAAAGGCAATTAAGAGTTTTTCACTAAGCTGATGACATGAGAAAGAGACATATCACCCAGGAGCGGATTTGAATTCCTGAATAATAGTCTCTGTGAAAAGTCTTAGTCTGAAGGTGCAACAATTAAGAATTGCACTTTTACAACTATAACCTGGAGAAAAACATTCATAACAGCATAGATTGAGTTCAGGGTACTCAGTGAATAAATCCTGAAACTATTCTTTTTCTGTGCTATTAAACTGTGAAACATAGAGCATGAACGGATTATGAAAGAATGACATACATAACAAGAAGGTTAAAGAAACTTATTGTGCCACGAAATATGCAGGAATCCTGTAGCAGTTAGCAAACACACCACAACGCATCAAACAACACAGAACTTTGGAAATTCCATTGGCTCCTTGTATTAGACTCTGAAATTTACAACATAGGCTCTTTTGAAGAGAAAATCAACAACCCCTGCAAGCTTATGCGAGGGGAAATATATACAATCGGTTTTACAAAATATCTGAATCGCTGAGTCACTTGATAAATAAATGCTTTCACCAACTTTCAGAATGGCAGCTATGAAAGTTATTGCTGTCTTAAAATTTATAATGAATGTTCTTTACTTCTGTCAGAAATATTTTGACCTTTGGAGGCCACTGAGTCGGTTGAGCGCTCTTCATTAATTCTGAATGATATGTCTTGATGGCTCTATCGTGCTGTAGCTTTCTCGGCCCTGTCATTTGCACCTGTCACTGTTGCTTCCTTGGCCGGATTACTTTGCTGAGTTGGCTCGTCCCAGTCTTTTCAGTCATACTGAATGCATTAACCTTCTGAACCTGCTGATTATATATTTTTTATGCAAAAACTTGATGGATACCTGTTGGTTCACAGCAATAGCTGTATCGTGCTGGTCCACCATTCCTGTGTAGGCAACTGATGCCTCAAAATTGCGCCTAATGTTTCATCTGCCTCTGTATATTTGAAGTAATTTGGAGGTACTTCAAACAAATGTCTGATTTCATTCATAATAAAAAACAAATTTTCCACTTTCTCATAGAGGCTCTGCCCAGACGCAGGCCCTGCTTCCTCTGGGATACTTGATCCTACAGTGATTTGATTGGCGGCAAATGTGTTTACCCTTTTAGCATAATTTTCATGTGATAGGAGCCTTCCTGCGCTATTCAGTAAGCTGGGAAGGCCTCCGCTATGCAATGCTGTAAATTTAACTGTGAACTTATTTACTTCTGTTTGCATCTCCTGGCACCTTCTATCCAATGTCTGCACCAGATTTCTCAAAGTTAGGACCCTCTTTATCATCAGTATGGTGTCAGTTCTATTGGTGATCCCTATTGCTGCCAACTGAGGGCCTGTGCGGTTATTAAGGACATTTATCATTCTGTTGGCAATCTCAGGCATATTGCCTAGAGATGCCCTTGCTCTTTGGCTTTCCTTGTGTGCTCTGTTTATGAGCTCCATGTGCTCATGAATGGTCTCTATGTACTACCATTGATCTGTTATTGATTGGCCAATATTAGCCCATAGGACTTTCTTGATCTCGGCCACTATTTTCTCAAGGGTGAGTTCTTTCTCTAGCTCTTTTATCTTCTCCTTAAGAGCTTTCACCTCTCTTGCCTTTTCAGCTACACTTTGCTTTGATTTGTCATATTTTTCATTGAGTGTGGCCAATTTCTCCTTGGCTTCATTCAGCTCTGCCATCTGTCCCTCTAGAACCTGAATTTCTTTTATCATCTTCTGCATGTCAAGGCTTTGAGCCTGTTCTGATGTCGTTGCTAGTGCTGTTGTTGATGGGCCTGTTTCAACTGTCTGCCCTGTGGGAGGAGTGATAGTTTGAGGGGGCTCCTCAAGGTTTATCACTGGTTGAGGGGGCTGAGATTTTTGAACTTCCCCTTTCTGCTTTAATGCTTCCTGAAGTGCAGCCTCTGTCTCTACCAGCTTTCCTTCTGTTTGTACCAGTTGCTTATGTAGTGTTAGCAGCATGGCTGCTACATCATGGTCTTTTCTCTGTTGAGCAACCTCTTCCGTTTGAGGGTGAAGGGTTGCTGGGATCTTCACCATCTTTCTCAAAGCTGCAATGTCTGAATCTCTTATCTTTAGCAGCTCCTTTATAGCTTTGGGATCCTTTGGGTCATGCCCAAGCTCTATAATGATGTCTTCCAAAGACCTGATCCTGTTGTCTTTGGCCTGGGAGGATGCTTTCTCCAACTCAAGTTGAGCAGTTGTATTATGCAGATTGTTTTGCAACTTATGTGCCAGGAAGGTCTTGTCTGCAAGCGTTGAATAGACCATCTCACCCGTTTTCTTGTGAAGCTCTATCTGGTCCATAGGGTGGATGTCTTTGGCAAGAACCTCAAGGTTGGTCCTTATATAATCTGCAGCTGACTGTGGCTGCAGCATGGTAGGCATGAAATGACTCATGGTCATTTTCCCCTCCGTTATGTCATATGCTGACATAAGCCTCTGCTGGTTTGTAGGGGCCATTCTAAGTAGGTGATTATAGAGTTGGAGCCTGACTGGCTCATTTCTCTTTTTGATATTAATAAACTGCTGCTTTATGCCTGATTCAGCTCTCCTTTGCTAACTTGAGGAGCTAACCTCTCCTCCAAGGGTTCGTTCTTGTTCCTGCTGAAAGGAACTGGCAGATGCCTCCATGCTAGGAGGGCCCATACCCAAGGATTGCCCAATAGGCATTTCTTCTTCAGAGAGGGGATTTAATCTCTGCCTTTTCTCCCCTTGAGTTGTTGATGCGGTGAGGGGAGTCTCTTGCTCTATGTTCCTCTTCTTGCCTCTTTCTTCATTTGTTGGTGTTTGGAGCACTGAGGTCTCCACTATTGTTTCCTGCTTGGGAGGCACACTTTTTTGAGCCTGTTGCTCTGTAGAAATGGGAGCTTCAGCCACTTGTTCTTGCTGTTTTGGCTGCTCTTTTTGCTGTTCTGCTGTAGGGGGTGGCTGTTCCTGCTCCATCTCCTTTTCTTTACCCTTTCTAGCTGCCTGATGAGTAGTTTTAGCTGCTTGCTGGTGGGCTGTAGAGGATGAGGCAGCTGCTCCAAGTTGCCTTTGACAAGAAGAAGAAACTTGCCCACAAGTTTCCAAGTGAGCTTCTTTCTCAAGATTCTTAGCTTCTCTTTGTAGTATTTCTTCTCCAGGACTTGCTTCCTCTAAAGTGCCCTCTTTCCATCCTAACAGATTAGCATATTTTTCAATGTGAGGCAGCCTTATATGATCATAACTAGCCAATTTATGCTTGACCCTTATAAGACTAATGAAATGATTGGGGTCATAGGGTGACCAGAGGAAACTGGTTTTCAATTGGAGGCCCTCTAGGATCCTATCTGCTTCTTTCCATCCTTCTTCTCTTTTATTATAAAGGAATGGGCCTAGCTGGTTTCTGATTTTGAGCTGTACTTTCTTGTTTTTGCTGTGGAAATGGAACATGTCTGCATTTCCAAATTGCCTGAAATATTCTAAGGCAAAGAGTCTCATAGGGGCATATCTTGGCAGTCTATATGGGGCCAATTCACAGCCATATATTCTGATTACTATATGGTTTTGGTAAAAGTACCAATCCCCAATGCTGTAGGCCTTTGAGAGCTGGAGAATCCTTTGCATCTCATCTGTCAATCTTGGAGGAGGGGTACCCAATAGCAAGGACATAACTGGATGGATAAAGAGGTCTATGAACTCACAGTAGCTGTATGGTGAATAAGATGTGTGGTGAAAAACTGAAGTCCAAAATACCACAGACCTTGGGTTCCCTTGAGCATCAAACTTCTTGAGAGGAATAGGGAAGCCATCAGGTTGATAAAACAGGAACAAGTGATAGATGTATGAAGTGTATCTAAACACCTTTTCCCTCTCTAGATTCATCAATTGTTCATGAATCTTATCGGCAATGTATGCAACATAGTCATAGTGCACAGCAGGAGGCATTCCAGGGGAGAAGATAGGCATCGTTGCCAGAATGGTTTCATCAGCATCCTCAGCTGATCTGTAACCCAGGACATAACTGATCAAATCTACAAGCAACTTGCCCAACTCATTGAAATATACATTTCCTATAGGAGGGGTTCTCACAGTTTCAGAGCCTGATTCAATGAATAGCTGATTAATCTTTAAAATTTAGGCACTAGACAGCTTGCCTCCTTTCTTTAGCAAGTCCTTCATGGAAAGGGGAGTCAATGGCCTTGTAGAATGAAAGTTCAACATTTGATTTATAGCCTCAGGGGTGACATGGAACAAGATTGCACCTGAGGTATTGAGGACAGCTCTTTGACATGGGTCATAGTTGGCACTGCATCTGTGAATTAAATCTGGGAGGGCATTGACTTGAGGGAGGTTGTAAATGGGCAACTTGGAGTCCCAAATCCCTAGAATATCAGTCCCACTGAGGTGCTGGGCCTTCAGCTCATTGAGCACATGAATATTGTATTTGGTGCGCATTGAGAGTGTTTCCGTCATCTGGTAATCTCTATCACCTAGGGCCTGCCATTCCAGCTCTCTATGTGGGGCATTAAGAGGTGCAACATTCAGTGCAACTGGGGTCTCCATGCTTCACTAACACTTGGAAATGGTTTTGAGCTTGATTTTGTAGGCACAACAACACAGGGCAGTGAATTTTGCAAGAACAGGGCGATTTGCAGAGGAAAATAGGGGAATTATAGCGAAAACAGGTCACAATGCCCCTGAAAGAGGTTCACTGAGCAGGCATTTGAGATTCACAGGGGGCTTTCCTAGTGAATTAGTGCAGCAAAGGTTTTAAGTTCATGAATGCGCGAACTGACTGTAAATTTATGGAGACTCGACTCAACGTGAACTTCTGCAGGTGAATTTCGAGTTTATAACTGAAGATAAATGCTGGTCACCGGGGAAATATTGGAGATTAGAGTGTTTTTTCACTCTTTTTACGCTTTCTTTAGTGAATTGTGCACAAAACCAGGTGCGGAGGGGAAATTGGAGAAATACCTGGTGGATTCTGGCAACGGTGACAAATGCAGGTAGATTGAGGGCGCCGACGGTCTTCAAGACAATTTCTGCAGGTTGGCGGCGAGATGGTCGTAATTTGCATGCAGAGAGCACAAATAGTTCTTTTGGAAAAAGTAATAAAAAACGCAAATTTTGGTGAAAATATGGACTTTTTGGGCTATTGGCGCTTTTTTTGGATGACGTCAGCATGACGTCCTCTGGTGGGGTCAGGTACGGAAAGGTGACGTGGCGGCCTGTGAGTGGTCCACGAGGACTGGTGAGGTGGCAGACAGGTCGGAACGATGGCGGGTCGGGCGCTGACGCGGGCAGACGGTATACGGAGGGCGGTAAGCGGTTCTATCGGACCGCTTATGGTATGGTGGCGGTATTGGCAGGCGGCCTCCCGATACGATTTGGGAGAGACGCGTGGAACAGACCTGACGTCACCCTCTGACAATTTTCGGGAGGTAATGTCCGGTCATCGGGGGCAGACCGATATGGATATGGGCCGTCGGATGGGAAAACCCAGATCCGATGGTCGACGGGTCAATAAAATGAAAGGACGATACGGCAGCGGGGCGGGGAATAAACAATTTGTATTTCTTGAAATGCGCGCCCGGGCGGGACTTTGGAAACCAAAGAAAATATGGGTTTTTCAGTGTTTTTTGTATTCAAATGCACATTACCACAAAACTTTGGATAAGGGGTAAAAGTGGGTTTATTGGTGCATATTTCAAATAGCGCAGGTTAGAGATAATAGTGGGTTTTTACAAGGTTTTTTACAAATGATGCGGGTAAAACACTTCAAAGGGGTTGTAAAGGGAAAACGGGTAGGACCTAGGTTATTAAACCAACGTGGGGTTAGTTTAATCCCTGATTTTGAACAAAACATCTGGAACCAGACTTAGATTCTGCATGGTTGTCCAATATTTGGACATATGGCTATAGTGCCAAAGGGGGGGGGATATACATATTTCTGGGGTTTTATACACAATAGTGTTATAGTAATAGGGAGGGGGGAAGCACAGGGAGTTAAGTATAGATAGAGTCAGTAGTTAGTTTTGGAGGGGAATGTGAATGGGAAGTGATATATACTAAGTTTTTTAGGAAGTAAACTTAGTTAGGGAGTAGATCAAGATGAAAAGAATTTTACACAAGAAATGTGGCTCTTTATAAAACAAGAATCAACAAAAGAGTTTGACTGTTCTCATGAACAGAGGCAGTATTGGGATGTTAGCAAGGAATATGATTGGGGATGATTGGGAAGTTAGACATGCATCATTTTGTTACTACAACATTGCTGAATAGGAAGATCTGCACTGACACCATGTTTTTCCTTTGCTTAGGCCAGTGAAATGTCATAAATCATGCTTCTGCAACCCCATCTACCTACCCATTATATTTCCTAGCATTTTTTGTTACTTCAAGGAGGGTGCACTTAGTCTTGCAAACCCTCATGTGCCTTTTCTTTTCCTTTGGCTTTTTATTTTGATTTTCTATCTAAGGCTACCCTTATTACTTCCATGGCCCCAGATTAAACAATTGGGAACCTTCATTCTCTACCTAACTACTTTATCTGCCAAGATTGAACAGTTTGGACAGATTTCTTTCTCTAATCTACAACAAAAAATTAAAACATGGCATGACCCAGCTTAGACTGTTGGATCACCCATTCAGAAGTAGGACAACATCAATCAATTGTAGGTATGTGTCTTTCACAAGAATATGAGATCTTTGCATCATCAAAGTAGATCATATTGGCACTTCCCCTGCCAATCATGAAAAATGAAACCTATTGGTATAGGTAGCTAACAGGGACCAAGTCCCAAGAAGGAGAATAATAGGTCAAAGGATCCTTCTCAGAAGCGATTGAACATTGAGGACTCAATGCCACATAATTCACCCGTGGCGGGGTAGAGTCTACTTGAACACTTGGAACAAACCAAGGGGAATTCTACAGTAAAGTCGAATTAGGGTGGTGATTATCAGATGCAAGCTGATCAATAGTGACAATATTCCCGTTATGAGGAAAGCACATTACTCGAAAGAGTGAAGACACCACAGCATTCATAGCATAGACATAATCACGCCCAAGTAGCATATTAAAGTCTAAAGGGCTATCAACCACCATCAGATCGATTAAGACAGTCTTCCCACCTAAAGTGATAGGCAATTGAGGAAGAACACCCATAGATTCACCAGGTCTTCTATCATAGGCTAACAACTGACTCTGAGCTGTCAACAACTTTGGGGAACCCAAAGCTTTCCAAGTCAAAGAGGATATAATACTTGCAGAGGATCCTTCATCCACCATACATCGATAGACATTTGTGGCATTAACTCTGACCTTTATTTGGAAAGGTGCGGCGGAAGGAAGACAAGGCTCAACAAGGCTATCCCAATCAAAGGAAACACTCTTAGCACTTGGAGGGGGAACATTCGAAGAAACCGGAATGCCCCCTATACCAGAAGACTCTCTACTAGAGATCAAACAGACTCTTTTGTTAGGCACTTCACCCCCCAAAAGAGGAGTGTAATCGGCTAGCGATTGCACTGGCTCTACAACATTATCAACCAATGGTTGATGGGATTGATGAGAAACCATATCAAGTTTAGGAGTAGAAGTACTTTCAGACTCAGGCCATATCCTTTGAACCTCTGGAATATCAGGGCATGAATGAGTAAGATGGTCTCCTTTGCATATCTTACAAGGGAACTTAGGTTTAAAACTTCTACGTCCAGGTTTCTTATCAACCTACATTTCGCCAACATGACTAGCAGTGGTTTTCAGAGCGTCCTGAACATGACTTGTAGAGGTTCTTGACTCTGTGCTAGTATGACTCGCAGTGACTAGACTCATGCCCCCAGCATGACTTGCAGCGGCTGAAGACTCATCTCCAACATGACTAGCAGAGGTTGAGGATGAAGTGCTAGTGTGACTTGCAGTGACTAGACTTATGCCCCTAGCATGACTTGCAGTGGCTGAAGACTCATCTCCAACATGACTGGCAGAGGTTGAGGATGAAGGGATAGAATTATTCTTCTTCTTTGACTTCCTCTTTCTCCTATTTTTAGATTTCTTGTTACAAGAAGGAGGAGAAGAAGGAATCCTAGATTTCTATTTGAAAGAAGATGAAAAATTAGCACCCATGTGATGCCCTTGAAATAAAGCATTCAACTGAGAAGCTTCAAGAGCATTTGGAATATTCGGATTGGACCACAGCCAAACGGGTAGTCCAACATTCAACCCAGGAATATTCAAAGTGGCCATCAAGGGAGTACCAACGTTTCCAAAGAAAGGAAAAGCACAAGGATCCCCTTTTGGGAGGGTACCTTGGTTCGTTTCCACAGGAATATTGGCCATATCTAACTGACCCAAAGACCCTTCCCTTACGGGAATGTAAAAATAACTCTTCAAGGAATATCGATAAGCAATCAAAACCTTTGCCCTTGAAGAGGCAACTCCACAACTTCTGAAAGAATAACCAAAAGCCTTTCAAGATCGGTAGAGTGGTAAGCCAGTCACTCAGAACACAAAGTCCAAATGTGACTAGACAAAAATACCTAAAGCCAACTATATACAAGGAGCAAAGAGCACTCACTAAAAATTCCCTAAAGATATCAGCCAGTCAAACAACTTCCAAGTATTTCCGCTCTGGGTGGTGAGGACGGGACACCAAAATACAAGAAAGTGGAGTCAAGGGCCTTTCGAAGATAGTCTGGGATAATGACGGCCCAGTCTTATCAGCGAAGGTAATAGAGGAAGTTACGCTGACCTCCTAACAACAGCCTGCGCCGGTGCAAGCCCCCAAGCTTCGCAAGGGTGCCCTCCAGTAGTACCGTCGAGAGTGATGCAACGTCGACCTCAGGTGCCACGAGATTCCCCTCCGTAGCCACTTGTGTAGATCCCTAGGAGTAGCAACTATGGATACCAACTTGTCGCAGAAGCCAGGCGGAACAGTCGTGAGGTAAGTTCGGACAAGTAGGAGAGGGGGTATCTCTCTTCCCTGTCTTCACAGACCCTCGTGTTTAACTCTCAGATCCGGAGCTTTCCTGGTCTTCCTAATGCTATTGGATTTTCTCTCGTTATTCAGACTCCTACGTTTGATGTTTATATGGCCTTGGAGAGTTAACTCTCCACTCGCCTAATCCAAGGCCCTAAAATCCTAAACTTGTTGGTGTAACTGACTAAAACAAAAAAGTTCTAGTGAATTTTAGTTAGCACTTGATTTTAAATTAGGCTGTTCTTTAAGTCACAAGGTAACGGAAGTGAAACTAGTGGTTTTTTTTGACACAAAAGAAATTAATAAAAACTTAACTACATGCACATGCACTTTTTCATTTTTCGATGAAGAGCAATTTCTACAGGGTTCTGTTGTGGTCACCAACAACCCCCCTCTTTGTTTGGTATTAGCAATAACATCAAGCAAAGGGGGACCCTTAACAAAAAAAATTCCAAAAATATTTTTATTAAAATTTTTGTGTTTAACTCCCTAAAAGCTATATCGCATCGCAAAGGGAGAGTGAAGTGTTTTCCTATGCGCATAAATTAAGCTGCAAAGAAGTGATGCGACATTCATCGCATCGCATATTTTTGAAAGCGCCTTTAAAAGAAAATCTAAGGAATCGCCGACGGCCGATATGCGACGTTGCATATCGCAACGTCGCATAAGCAGCGCACAGTGATCAAATGAAAAAAGCGGTATTGCGATCTGCGATCTGCGATCTTACGACCTGCGATTTTGCGATTTGCGATCTGCGACGAATGAGACTATCATATTGTTGCGATGCGAATCGCAGAAAACCACTCATCGCAAAGTTTCTTCGGCATGATCTGTAAACCCATAATGGAGCGCGCACCTTAAGGGAAATTAATGATTGCACGCCTGAGTATCCAAAGATGATCGTGTTGCGTTTTTCGAAGAGTCAAGTCATTATGAGTGTCATGATTATGCATTCATTAGAACTTAAAGCTTTCATGTCAATATTTTCGTCAATTCTCTTTTCCTTTGCGTGAACTATAAGGCAGCAACTAATATAAATCTATATGCAGGAAACATCTAAGGAAAAGGGGAAAGTGCCAATACTAGAAGAACAGAGAGGAGATGCCTTCGCAAATGGATGCCACATGTAGCAGGGCCGCGGATTCCAGAGTATCACTCAACAGACACTGATGAAAATAGACTATCCAAGACTCAGAGTCAAAGGCACA
This sequence comes from Pinus tabuliformis, assembly GCA_031772625.1. Taxonomy (NCBI): domain Eukaryota; kingdom Viridiplantae; phylum Streptophyta; class Pinopsida; order Pinales; family Pinaceae; genus Pinus; species Pinus tabuliformis. The sequence goes on from CM062818.1 coordinate 287,170,954, forward strand.
CAAAAGCAGCATGTTTGCAAAAGATCCTGAAGCTCAGATTGGATAAAGGAAAAAGAAAAACGCTGAAGAGGGAGGACGCTCCAGAAAAGCTTGGAACAAAGAACGGAAGATTGTCTAGGCAACGAAATCCCTAACTCATTGAGTCATTCGCACGGCCGGAAACCGAAATAGCAACAGCACAATCAGTTTGAAAGAAATTTGGGTTATACTAAGTATACACACAGCAAATACACCCAGCCAGAGGAAGATTTTCAAAAATATCTTCTAGTTTGTCAGAAAGAGGTGCCAGCTTTTGTTATTTCTACTTTTATCGCTCGAGAAAAGGAAAAAGACAACCAGCCGACTCTTTCGAGGCGAACCTTGCATTGCTTACAGCACTAAGGAGCAGATACAGAAACGGTTAGAAATTAGATTCAATTTTTAGAAATAAATTTGTTTTAGTAAAAGGGCGGTCATTTGAAGCCGTTTCCTAAATTTGTGTAATTAAGATTAGTTAGTTAGTAGTATTTAACCCTTCTCATGGAATTTGGAGAAGGGTCCGGAAATTTGTCAAAAAACTTGTCCTCAGAACATGCACTTTTGCACCCTCGGAGGGGGTTTTTGATGAATGGATGGATCGAGATTTATTTATGTTTGCATTTTAATGTCTGCTACTGATGTTGCACTTCTGTACTCTTAGTAGATGTTAGAAGTAAGTAGAGATAAATCGTTATTGCTTGAAGTTTGTGAGTGAAATCAGTCATAAATGGTACTTTTATCTCTTGATTAATTTCTGCTCATATTCTTAGAGTGATATACAGCTGAGTTGTTTATATGTTAATGTATGAATGTGTGGGTTACCATTTGGCACTTTTGTACGGTGGAGTCATTTGTTTGTGCTTGACATATGAATAACTGATTATGCGATATGCTGTTCACAATTGTTTTGCCTAACTTCTTATGCAGAATGGTTTATCTTAATTGATTTATATTCTTATGATAGCTGAATGATCTTTATTACCAGTTGTTGTATGAAATCTTTTTAGATCGCATAATGAAAGAATTTTACCCCGGGTTAGTATAGATTAGATGTGCTATTTTTGTTAGATTACAGTAGCATAGAGTCAGTTTAGAGTCTAGAATTAAATGAGCTTAAAATTACCTTTAGATTAGCATCGTCAAAATCTACACACACACACACATATTTTAGATTGGGAAGCTGGTCCCATTATCCCCAGTCGGACCCGCTACACCAAACGGGGAAGGAGCCGCCAACCAGGTTCCCGACCAGGTGGGTATCCCCCTTGTTGTCGACCCGATTTCGGGGCCCTCAACATATTTGGCGCTAGAAGGAGGGCACGAACTATGAATGGCAACTAAATCAAAATCTAAATGCCATTCTGAGAGTAAATCACCCTCATCAACTCCTCTGACTTCTCGAATACGGTTAAACCCAGAGTTAGAAGTCGCTCGAGTATCCACCGCTACTACCTACTCTAATATATCAGACCAACTCATTATTGAACCCCCTGAAATTCAAACTTTGATTCGTAAACTCCAGGGATTCTCTATTTTTTCTCATAGGTCTGATAAATCTAACAGCAGCGTGACTTCGCAGTACAATCCTGCTCATCCTCTGACCAGATTGAAGAGTGAAAAATTTGGTATTCAACCAAGTGAACTCCCTCTCCCTACTAGGAAAAGAGCAAGGAAAGCACCACCAGAGTCTGACCGTGAGACTCTTTCATCTGCTTCGTCCATTTCAACCCCCTCACCGCGAAGTCAACCACCCACATCCTCATCCCAAATCACTCATCCATCTTCCACAACCCTTCCTCTTCAATCATCAAAGATCATAATATCTTCATCTTCTCAGCATCAGGGATTATCTTATGCACTTTCATTAAATAGCAGCTCTACGATGGCCCAGTCTCCATGGAACAATCCTGGGGCGGTTTTAATGCCTCCACCCCTGAGCCCAATACCGGCCCATCCTGAGAAATGGCTACCTAAGTTCAATCCAGAAACAGGCATGCTAGCTGAAGAGCATATCAATAATTTCATGCTTTCTGTTAATCTCAACGGAGTTACTAACGAAGATGCTGTCGTCCGACTTTTTCCTTACACAATGCAAGGAACAGCCGGGTCATGGTACTTTTTGTTACCTTCCGGGTCCATCACAAGTTGGGACATCTTTCAAAGTCAATTCCTCACCAAGTTTGGCGATGAAAGATCAACAACGACATTCATCAATGACCTATCTAATCTTAAAGCTGAGGCTAGAGAACCCATTAAAGATTTCAATTTACAGTTCAATAAGATCCTCAACAAAATTCTCGCTGCTTCTCAACCCAGCGAGGAAGTAAGATGTGAATGGTATATCACGGCCTTACCATCAAACTTGGCTATCTTTGTAGATAGGGCAAACAAGACGACCTTAGTTGAAAACTTAACTGAGGCGTTAGCAGTAGAAAAACGTGTAGTTGCCCTAGAAAAGAGATCTGCAATAGAAGAACAGAAATCTAAGAAAATCTCTTTCAAAGAAGATAGAAAGAAGAAGCAAACGAAAGATCCTTTCGATATGGAAGGATTACAAAAGGTGTTAAAGGCCATGTCCAATGAGATGATTGATATAAGAAAACAAGTAGCAGAAACTTCTTCAAAAAATCCCTACAGATCTTTTAAAAGAAACCCTCCCATGGAGGTGAAACCACCCAATGTTGTCTCAAACGTCGAATCTGAAGAATAAGAAGAAGAAGAGAACACCACTGAACGGCAGACCGATGATGAAGAAGTTGTGGAACTACAAGGAATGTGGGATTTCATCCTCCCACAAGAGGATCAAGAAGCATTTCCGGTTAGCACACGAAGAAAAAATCAACTTGATCCTCCCCAAACTACCCCTAAACAGAAGGGCGCAAGCCCTGCAACAAAAGATAAGGTCGCATCAAAGAAAACAACTGCTAGAGCGACCCAATTTAGCCCAGTCCAATCAGATCAAGCACCTCCATCAAGAACACTGATAGTATCGGATGAAATGGAGTATAACATTATCGATGACATGAAAAAGACTAGGGCTAATATCACTCTTTACGAATTGAGCAAATTGAAACATCAACAGAAAATAATGATGAAAGAATTGCATGCCGTGCCTACTACATCTCTACCTGCAGCTGTAGCTTCCCACAACATGGGAAGACCTCCAACCAACATGATCAATAATATTGATCCGAATGACATTGCCTTGATTGGAGGAAGGTCAAGATCCCATACTCCTCCTTTTCTTCTCACTTATGAAATTTTCAATAAAAACGTGCACAATTGCTTGGTTGATTCTGGTGCTTCAACGAATATTCTACCCAGATCAATATGTGCCAAATTGAATGTTCAGCCTCAGAAATCCGCAGTGCGCATAGTTCAACTTAATCGATCTCAAGTCGAAGTGATTGGTGAACTTAACGAGGTGACCATAAGATTGTCGTCTAACCTGAAAGTATGCCAGGTTATCGACATTCTAGTAGCTGATATCCCTGAATTTTATGGTTTAATTCTTAGCAGGGATTGGTCCGAAAAACTCCACGAATATTTCTCAACCGAATGGTCGCACATGTGGTTACCCTACAACGGTAAACCCAATCAAATAAAGGTTGAACGAGAGTTGCACCAAAAGTACATAGTGACAGAATTGGAAGGATAGAACAAAGCAATAGCATACAACAGCAGTATCATAGGCAATTACTCGGTAGATTCTTTCCTCGGCAATTTCAATGCTCACATCTCACCTTACTTAGAAAATTCAGTTGTGTCCCAAGTTGAAAATTTTTCCCAAACTGATGATTCAAAGTGTTTTAATTTTTTAGATAACTCTGTAAATACATATTTATTTTGGAAATTATATTTTGATGGCTCTAAATCTAACGAGGGAGCAGGAGCAGGATGCGTTCTGATTAACCCAGACGGGAAAAAGATCATGCTTACATGCAGACTTGAGTTCGATTGCACAAACAATACAGCGGAGTACGAAGCCTTGGTGCAAGGCCTATACAAAGAAATCAGGTTGAATGTTAAGTATCTTCAAGTCTTTGGAGATTCTGAAATTGTCGTCAAGCAGGTACGTAACACCATACATTGCCTGTCAAGTCATTTAAAGCACTATCAATCTTTAGTACAAGATTTGACTTCACATTTCATAGCATTCAATATTTCGTCAATCCCAAGACTCCAAAATGCGAGCGCAGACCTGTTAGCTAACGTAGCCTCTAGACTTATTCCCTCTGAAGATTTTAGTCCCGATAGGTTTTCAATAGAATTAATCTTTAGACCATCCATCCCTGACAACATCACCAACTGGAGAGTATTCAACGACGATCCAGACATTGTAAATTTCCTCACTTCTGAAGGATCCTACTCAAATCAAATAATTGACGAAGACCATCATGATCACCAAATTCAGTAAAATAGCACTGATAATGCTATACCTAAATCAGTGGTTAGGTTAGAAGATTTATATGATTTGAAAAGTCGGTTTAAAAGGTCTGCCAATTCTAAACTCTACAGTTCAACTCTGAACTATGAATTAGTGAACCTAGGAACTGATAAGAAGCCACAAAACGTTAATCTAGGCCACGGCCTAGCCCCTGAAGAAAATTCAGCATATATCCGTCTTCTGAGACAATACAAAAACGTTTTTGCATGGAATTACGATGAGCTGAAGACATACAACACTTCTATCATTCAACACACTATCCCTATGATTGACAATGAAAAACCTATCCAGCAGAAGCTCAGAAAAATCCACCCCAACTTAGAAAATCAGATAAAGACTGAGCTAAATAAATTGTTGAGAGCCAGAATAATTTTCCCCGTCAGACACTCCAAATGGGTATCCAATATGGTGCCTGTTAGAAAGAAAAACGGAGATATCAGGATCTGTATTGATTTCCGGAATCTCAACAAAGCCTGTCAGAAAGAGAATTTTCCCCTCCCACCTATGGAGCAAATACTACAGGCAGTAGCGGGCTCAGAATTAATGTCTTTCCTGGATGGATTTTCAGGATACAATCAAGTGCTGGTACATCCCGATGATCAGTTGAAAACCACATTCCGAACCAAATGGGGCACATACGCATATCGGAAGATTCCATTTGGTTTGATCAATGCCGGCGCTACCTTTCAGAGAACCATGGACATCACGTTTAAAGGTTTAGTCAATAAATCGGTAGTGATTTACCTGGATGATATAACAGTGTACTCCAAGAAGTGAAGCAACCATCTCAAAGATTTGAAACTAATCTTTCAAAGATGCTTAAGGTATGGAATTTCACTTAACCCAAAGAAATCTTTTTTCGCATTAAGTGAAGGGAAACTGCTTGGATTCATAGTGTCGAAATCTGGTATTCACATTGAACCTGACAGAATCAAAGAAATTTCCGAAATATCCATACCCCATAACAAAAAGGCCATGCAATCTTTCCTTGGACAGATCAATTTTGTAAAAAGGTTTGTCCCAGATTTTTCACGTATTATTTCTCCTTTACAAAATATGATAAAAAATAATTCAAATTTTAAATGGGGTCAAGATGAGCACGAAGCATTCAACTTGATCAAACAAGCTATCATCAACGCTCCATCTTTAGCTACCCCAAATTTTTCAGAATCTTTCATCTTATACACTTTTGCCTCAGAGAAATCTTATGCCGCGATTTTAACTCAAGTAAATCAAGAGAAGGCGGAAGCTCCAATCGCATTCTTTAGCTCGAACTTACAAGGTGCTGAACTCAATTATTCAGACGTGGAGAAACAGGCATATGCCGTTTTCAAAGTGATCAAATATTTCAGACCTTTCTTACTTAAAGCCCATACCAAAGTCGTAGTACCATTTCCAGCGGTAAGAAACCTTTTGGTACAGAAGGACGTGGGCGAAAAGAGAGCAAATTGGATTACCGCTTTACAAGAATATGATCTTGAGATCAAACCAGCGAACATCGTAAGAGGTCAAGGCTTCTGCAAGATGTTAGCTGGAGCGTCGCAAATTCCTGAGAACTCATCTGAAGAGGTACACACGTATGAGGTAAGCCTAAACGACACAGAATCATTATATGCAGACACCATTTATTATCTTAAGAACGGGTATGCTCCATCACACCAAGAAAAGAGCTCTGAGGTTGAAAGCTAAACAATACCAGCTCATAAATGATGTTCTATTTAAGAGGAATTACGATTCTGTACTTCTTAGGTGTCTTGAGAAAACTAAAGCCGAAAAGGTTTTGCAGGAACTCCACGATGGACCAGTAGGTGGACACTATGCTGGAGAAGCTACTGCGCATAAGATATTACGTGCAGGATATTATTGGCCCACGCTGTTCAAAGACTCATACAATTACGTAAGGAAATGCCAAATCTGCCAGACTGCTGCAGGGAAACAAAGGAAATCGTCCATGCCACTACAGCCGGTTAACATCGAGCAACCATTCAGCCAATGGGGCTTGGACATAATAGGTGAGATCATTCCTCACTCTTCTAAGCAGCATAGGTATATCCTCACGGCAACAGATTATTTTACTAAATGGGTAGAAGCAGTTCCTCTCAAGACAGTTAATTCTGAAAACATTATTGAATTCATAGATCAATTTATCATCACTAGGTTTGGATTGCCAACGGCCTTAATGTTTGATAATGCATCATACTTTTCTGGAAATGCAATGACTGAGTTTGCACTGAAAAGAGGGTTCAAACTGAAATATTCTGCCAATTACTATCCGCAAGGTAATGGGCTGGCTGAATCAACAAACAAAAACCTAATCAGGATTATCAAAAGAACAGTCGACCAAAACCAAAAGAATTGGCACAAAGCGCTGGTAAATGCTTTATGGGCAGATAGAATCACGAAGAAAGCTTCAATCGGCACTTCTCCCTTTAATTTAGTTTATGGGAAAGAAGTGGTTCTTCCAACTCACTTAGTCATTCCCTCTTTGTCTTTAGTACAACACATCGATGAAGTATCCACTTCCTCTTTACAACTGAGACAAATGGAGATAATCAAACTAGAAGAACGCCAAGAACAAGCTAAGAAAACCCATGCTCATCACCAAGCGCTAATAAAATCCTCTTTTGACTCAAGCATCATAACCAGAAAGAACTTTCAGATGGGAGATTTAGTTTTGAAATGGGATAAGGCTCATGAAGAAAAGGGCAAACATACGAAATTTCAGAAGCTGTGGCTTGGTCCTTTTCAGATTGTAGAAGTCATAGGCCCATCGACGTTTGTGTTGCAGGATTTGGCAGGTAGAAGAGATTCTTTTCCTGTGAATGGACAGATTCTTAAAAAGTATTTTCCATAGAAGATCATTCTTCTATTTTTGTAGGATAGTTTTAGTTTCTTTTATTTAGTTTTTTTTTTCTTTCTTATAAATAAAACCGGTTGTAAATGATCATTGAAAAGGATTCATGAAAGAGCACACCAACTCTCTATCAGATTTTGATTTCACTTGTACAAATAGCAAAACTTTTCGAAAAATCTGATTTTTATTATTGACAAATAGAGTTAACTTTAACCTGAATACGATATTAGTTTCAACCTCTCAAAAAACTTTGATGAGAACAACCTTTGGCAAAAAATTGTTTTATGCCAGCACAATGAAAGGTATCATCAATAATAAAATAGATATTCTCCGTAAAGCTGTTGTTTTCAAACTCTATTATTGTCGTCTAGAGCTTTCTTAAGGAAAAGCAATGACTTCCTCCCTGCTAAAGGAAACCGCAACATTCAGAGGAACAATCCGAGAAAACACTATATCTCAAATAATAATAGGTCTCATCACGAGCCGGCTTATCATGATCACAGATATTATAACTTGCTGACTTTGCCAATACTGTCTATCAAAACAGGGCAACGACTCAAGATTGTTGCAATCAAAAGACAAGGGGTCTCATCACGAGCCAGCTTGTTCAACAAAAGTGTAAATCAAGTGAATGACTGTGTCATAATTTGGCCACCAAACCAAGACATTGTTCTTTAGAGAATAAAAAAAAAAAAAAAAAGTGTCAAAAAGGATTTTTCTCTGAAATGTTGTAAATAACCTCAAGCAGGAAAAAGGATCATTGCTGGATAACATGGTAACCCTGTCGAGGCTATGGACGCTTGCGGGCAGCAGAGGCTCTACCTACGACAAATGAGCATATTTTAAAGCCAATACGCAGAGAAGACCTTATCTTATCTTTAAAAAGGACCGAGTAATGTCCGGTATGAATGCAAGAACTAAGCCTAAGGAAGCAGACAATTGGAATAAAAGAAAGGTTGAGACAAAGTATCATTGACAGGATAAGGGGTAATCTACTCTATCTGTCCATAACAAAATTTAGACATATGAAAATTTTTCTGTTTCGGAAGTGGAAATGTCAATAGAAAAGCAGAGATAACTGGTTCTTCACAGTGAATCGCCATTGTTGTGGTCACCAACAACCCCCCTCTTTGTTTGGTATTAGCAATAACATCAAGCAAAGGGGGACCCTTAACAAAAAAATCCCAAAAATATTTTTATTAACATTTTTGTGTTTAACTCCCTAAAAGCTATATCGCATCGCAAAGGGAGAGTGAAGCGTTTTCCTATGCGCATAAATTAAGCTGCAAAGAAGCGATGCGACATTCATCGCATCACATATTTTTGAAAGCGCCTTTAAAATAAATCTAAGGAATCGCCGACGGCCGATATGCGACGTCGCATATCGCAACGTCGCATAAGTAGCGCACAGTGATCAAATGAAAAATGCGGTATTGCGATCTACGATCTGCGATCTTACGACCTGCGATTTTGCGATTTGCGATCTGCGACGAATGAGACTATCAAATTGCTGCGATGCGAATTGCAGAAAACCACTCATCGCAAAGTTTCTTCGGCATGATCTGTAAACCCATAATGGAGCACGCACCTTAAGGGAAATTAATGATTGCACGCCTGAGTATCCAAAGATGATCGTGTTGCGTTTTTCGAAGAGTCAAGTCATTATGAGTGTCATGATTATGCATTCATTAGAACTTAAAGCTTTCATGTCAATATTTTCGTCAATTCTCTTTTCCTTTGCGTGAACTATAAGGCAGCAACTAATATAAATCTATATGCAGGAAACATCTAAGGAAAAGGGGAAAGCGCCAATACTAGAAGAACAGAGAGGAGATGCCTTCGCAAATGGATACCGCATGCAGCAGGGCTGCGGATTCCAGAGTATCACTTAACAGACACTGATGAAAATAGACTATCCAAGACTCAGAGTCAAAGGCGCACAAAAGCAGCATGTTTGCAAAAGATCCTGAAGCTCAGATTGGATAAAGCAAAAAGAAAAATGCTGAAGAGGGAGGACGCTCCAGAAAAGCCTAGAACAAAGAATGGAAGATTGTCTAGGCAACGAAATCCCTAACTCATTGAGTCATTCGCACGGCCGGAAACCGAAATAGCAACAGCACAATCAGTTTGAAAGAAATTTGGGTTATACTAAGTATACACACAGCAAATACACCCAGCCAGAGGAAGATTTTCAAAAATATCTTCTAGTTTGTCAGAAAGAGGTGCCAGCTTTTGTTATTTCTACTTTTATCGCTCGAGCAAAGGAAAAAGACAACCAGCCGACTTTTTCCAGGCGAACCTTGCATTGCTTACAACACTAAGGAGCAGATACAAAAACAGTTAGAAATTAGATTCAATTTTTAGAAATAAATTTGTTTTAGTAAAAGGGCGGTCATTTGAAGCCGTTTCCTAAATTTGTGTAATTAAGATTAGTTAGTTAGTAGTATTTAACCCTTCTCATGGCATTTGGAGAAGGGTCCAGAAATTTGTCAAAAAACTTGTCCTCAGAACATGCACTTTTGCACCCTCGGAGGGGGTTTTTGATGAATGGATGGATCGAGATTTATTTATGTTTGCATTTTAATGTCTGCTACTGATGTTTCACTTCTGTACTCTTAGTAGATATTAGAAGTAAGTAGAGATAAATCGTTATTGCTTGAAGTTTGTGAGTGAAATCAGTCATAAATGGTACTTTTATCTCTTGATTAATTTCTGCTCATATTCTTAGAGTGATATACAACTGAGTTGTTTATATGTTAATGTATGAATGTGTGGGTTACCATTTGGCACTTTTGTACGGTGGAGTCATTTGTTTGTGCTTGACATATGAATAACTGATTATGCGATATGCTGTTCACAACTGTTTTGCCTAACTTCTTATGCAGAATGGTTTATCTTAATTGATTTATATTCTTATGATAGCTGAATGATCTTTATTACCAGTTGTTGTATGAAATCTTTTTAGATCGCATAATGAAAGAATTTTACCCCGGGTTAGTATAGATTAGATGTGCTGTTTTTGTTAGATTACAGTAGCATAGAGTCAGTTTAGAGTCTAGAATTAAATTAGCTTAAAATTACCTTTATATTAGCATCGTCAAAATCTACACACACACACACATCTTTTAGATTGGGAAGCTGGTCCCATTATCGCCAGTTGGACCCGCTACACCAAACGGGGAAGGAGCTGCCAACCAGGTTCCCGACCGGGTGGGTATCCCCCTTGTTGTCGACCCGATTTCGGGGCCCTCAATAGGTTCAGAGGAACTTCTAATAAAGCAAAGTTTTCTTTTCTTTTCGTTAATTCACGCTTCACACTCACGAAAGCTAACAAAACTATGTATGCCTAAAAAGGGGATGCAAATCTATCCTAATGCAACAACTATATGCGGATGCAAGATTTAAAACTACTCTAAAAAACAAAAAATGAAAGTTGCTTGCTTATCAATCTTTATCTTGCCACTTAATATGCCTAGATGGAGTATGAGATGCTACCATTCATTTCGTCTAAACACTAAAAACAAGTTCTAAGACAAACATAAAGCACTTTCACTCAATAAAAGGAAACCAAATGAAAAGCAAGTTCAAGAAAGAAAAACTAAGATTTTCAAAAGATTTTCTTCAAAGCAACAAACAAAAGAGTCTTTTCAAAAAAACGCTCTCAACAACACTGAAAACTTGTGATTGAAGAACAGGCAATTAAACACGTTTGTGAATCGACACCACTCAACGGATGAAAACTCAACAAAAATAAATGTGTTTGAAATCGCTCTTAACAATCAAAAGCAGCAATGTAAGCTTTGGCAATGAAAACCAAAAAGATCAAAAAGACAAATTCCAAGAAAGTGTGAATCAACAACTTTCATGAAACCAAGAAGTGGATGGTCACAAAAAGCGATTTTGTCAAGCAAACAAAAAGTCACCAAAAGCAAGATTAACACAAAGATTGTGATCAATCTCCCTACTCTGATGAATTAGAGCAGCCAAGATTCCGAGCAAGAAATCTTGCATGCTTTAGCAAAAAATGATGATGCTTGCAATCAACAAAAAACAAGACCAATACTCCTTATAATCAGAGAGAATTCAGAACAAGATGCTCGATGTAAAACAAATAACTGATATTGGACAGTGACTGTTTCAGACCGATTCAAACCACCAGACAAACCTCCAGAGACAAAAAGATTTATAAATCTTGAAAATTGCAATATATACGCGACTGTATTGATGTACAGATTGCATGTATACGCGACTATATCTGAGGAAACCTGTGTATATGCGGGTTTACTCAAAGAAACAAGTGTATATATGCTTCTGTAACTAAGAAAAATAGCGTATATGAAAAGCTTCAAGAAAAATAAAAAAAACAAACTGAAGAAACTGGCAAAGCTTGAAGTACAAGAATAGACCAGATAGTAACAACAAGCGGACAAGGTAACTGAGCCCTGATTGGCTTGAAAAACACCTGAACTAGGAACAACAAGAGTGTTGTCCCCAGTGGATTCGCCAATTTTGGTAGAGGGAATTGCTCCCCTAGGGCTTTTGGGTTGAAACCCTAGTAGACTGAAAGTTGTCTATACAGAGAAACACACATTCATGCAGCCATTATGCTATTATAAGCAAATTCTATGTTAAGGGTACGTACCTTCGGTCCTACGTTTGAGAAGGCCCTTAGGGTCCAAACCCTTCTTGGAGTTCCCTTCTTCTCTTTTGTCCTGCAAAACAACCAATTCCTAAGAACACAACAGTATATGGACAAAACCTTATAAAGAAACCATCTTCATGTTATAAATAAAGGTAGTTAGTTATGAAATCCAAACAACCATCTACATATGAATTCTAAACATGAATATCATTAACAAAAAGAGGATTCATTTCAGGAACCAAGACATGTGTTTCTTTTATTATAGACAAATAAAGTACATTAAAAGGAATATTTTCACCTGAGTCACCCTCAGTAGGCTCCAAGCAAAGCTTCCTTCCGGATCCATTCTAGCCTCAAGCCTTTAACAAACTCCTTCCATGACTCTCTCCATGATGTCATAAATGGTGGATGAACATCAACACACAAGGAAACAAAGGTTTCCTGTACAAAATGGGGGAAGTGCAGAAGGCACAAGGATCTTCAGACCTGGTCAGGGAAAAAATGTCAACATAATAACCTTTCTCTCTCTTCTCTCCTCCCTCCTCCCTTAGGCCTTCCCTTTGAGGTCTTTTTATACCACTCCCAAAGTAGTTCTTTAGTTAGGAGTTGGTTGGGAACAGTTGGGCCACAGGCACTAACAGGTGATCAGCAGGTAAAACCCGCGATCTCTGCCCGAAAATAAGGAGTTTTATATTTTTTTAAGTGTTTTAATACATACACGTGGGTTGGCTATACTGTTATAGCTCTGATACCACTTGTTGTAGATCTAACCCAGAAATACTATAGATCTGATATGAAAATATAAGACAATGTAAATAAACCCAGAAATAATATGAAATGATTCTTTATTGTCAAACCCTTATGGTAGGGCAACACCATACATTCACTCCTTAAGGAAGGAGAACACTCCACAAGCCATATGCCTGTTCATATAATAATCCTTGACTATTCTCCATGTGGAGTGTCTATCCTCTATATAGGCCTCATACATACAATACCATGGGTCATTACCATGGTTCCCTCATACCATCAACTAATACCATGGGCCCATTACATTATTATTAACTACTTGTGGTCCCTTACATGACATGGGTTAACCACCTTATTTATTACTATGGCCCATCCCATTATTACCTTGGGTACCTCCCTTGGTACTTCCTATAGATAGACCAGGGACTGCTATAAATAGGAAGGGACCCAGAAATGCTATTTTTAGAACTTTCTATTTTTAGCAGTTTCACCTCTCACCCAAGGTGGCCAATGACCTCATTGGCCAAACTGCTATTTTTGGACATGCTATTTTTAGGACTTCTATTTATAGCACATTCTAAATTTAACATTTCTTGTTGCACATTTTTCAACAGTCAATGTTAGAGCCTATTGAGGACTTTGAAAAATTTAATATAAGGGAAAATGATATTCCGGAGAAGAAGAGGATTGATGTCTCCATAGGGACTTTAAAGGATAACATTCAAGATGAGGTTTTTCTTTGGGAACCTAATTCATTAGAGAAGGCATTTAGGTTAGAAAGAAAAGTGGAAAGCAAAATTATGGCAACAAGGCAGTCTACCCCTCACAACTATAAAGATGGAAGTGTTGTTTCTCCTAGCCTTCCACAACCTACAAGGTTGACACCATAACAATTGGAAGAAAAAAGAGAAAAAGGGCTTTGTTACAATTGTGATAACAAATACACTAAAGGTCATAGGTGTGCTGAGAAGAAATTATTTTACATATATTATGAAGAGGAGGAAGAAAAGCATCAAGAAACATCAAAAGAAGAGGATATACACCAGGAACCAATCCCAGAGAAAGAAGAAATGAATCCGACCATATCTTGTAAAGCATTGGCAAGAATTACCACTCCTCAAACTCTCAAGATAAAAGGGCATATCAAGAAGAAAAAGTTTCAAGAAGTGAAAGATCACATCGAGAAAGAAGAGATGAGTCTGACCATATCTTGTAATGCATTGGTCGGAATTAGCACTCCTCAAACTTTCAAGATAGAAGGACATATCAAGAAGAAAAATGTTCAAGAAGTGAAATATCACATTGAGCATCAAGTAATGAATCCGACCATATATTGTAATGCATTGGAATAAATTACCACTCCTGAAACTCTCAAGATAGAAGGACATATCATGAAGAAAAAGGTTCAAGCAATGAAATATCAAATTGAGCATCAACAACAAGTTCTCCAACTTTTAAAGGATAACGCCACTTTGGTGTAGAATCGAATGAAACAACAAGCAAATCAACATCATAGTGAAGGAAGTTTTGAAGTAGGTGATTGGCTATTTTTACGACTACATCTCAAGCAAGATATTTATGACAAGCAAATGTTGGAAATACTACATGCACTTAAGAAATGGATACCTTACCTAATGGGAAGACACTTTAAGGTAAAAATGGATCATGGTAGTCTTAAATACTTTTTTAGAACAAAGATTATCTTTAGAAGAAGAGAAAAAATGGATAACAAATATGTTGGTTTATGACTTTGAAATCATCTACAGAAAGGGGAAGAAAAATGTTGTTGCATATGCACTCTCAAGAAAGGATGAGGATGTGGATGCATTGTTTTGTGTTATTTCTGTCATCCAAACAGATTGGATAAATGAAGCAAGGGATGAATAGAAGAGGGACGAAGAAGTGTGGCCACTCATTCAAAAGTTGCAGAAGATCCCAGTTCAAACAATATTGCCAGAACTTGACGAGGAAGGAAAAATCGTATTGGAAACTGGAGCAGTCACAGAAACAAGAACCCCAAAGCTACGAAATTGATCAATTTCAAAGTATCTCATCAAGTGGAAGAACTTACCCACTGAAGATTCCACATGGGAGGACAAGAATTTTATACAAAAGCATACAGGACTACTCAAGCATTCAGGACAACACTTTTTGAAGGAGAGGGCTATGTTAGGTCCCTATACTACTAGTGTAACCCCATATTGTTATTAGTACAACCCACTTATTATATTGTTGTGCCCATGTAGTCCCCATATTTTTATTATTGTGCCCTTACATTATTATTGCTATGTCAGCTCTGATTATATTATGACCCCTTAGACTCCTATATATGGAAAGGAGGACTTGTCATTTGTATCATCCAAGAATTATTCATTTGTGTAATGTAAAGGAGGTTTCCCCCTTGAAGAGGCTTAATTCTAAGGTGTTTATCTCTTTCTTCTATCTTTTTGTGAGTTGGTTTCATAACATTATGCAACTGACTCATGAAAAGATAGATAACCGACTCAAAAAGTATCCTCTTTGATGGGGAAACTTCCTTTACATTATATAAATGAACAATTCTTGTATTATACAAATGAAAAGTCATCCTTTCTATATATAAGAGTCTAAGGGGTCATAATATAATCAGAGCCTACATAACAATAATAATGTGAGTGCACAAGAATAAAAATAGTGGGCTTCTATGGGACACAATAATAAAAATATGGGGACTACGTGGATGCAACAATAACAATAAGGAGGCTACACTAACAATTATAATAAGAGGCTACTATTGATCTAAAGATGATTTGAGGTTGTCATTGATTTCAACCCAAGCAGCAAAAGGGACTACCTTGATCTTGTAAGAGAATTTTGACTCGACAACTTACTCTATTTTGAGTCTAGATAGATTCTACTCATTGAGATGTTTCTGTTGATATATGGCACGCCAAGTAATTCTTCACGGTTTGAGAGTTATTCATGTTTGAAGTTAGTAACCCTAGTTAGTGGGCTAAAACCCTATGGAGTTGTGGCATGGCACTCATAATTGGTTTTGGTCATTGAATGTTCATTAATTAATAATTTTTTAAGCTCCTAAAATCCCTCCAACATTCTCTATAGAAGCCCCTCTCAACTCTATAAAAAAAAATCTCATATATCCTCCAAATCTAGTGATCATGGCATTTTCACTATAACTTCATTTATGTGAAGTTTTAGATTTTGAAATTAAAACCCATTGGATTCGAAATCCTGATGAAAGTCATGACCTAATTTAAGTTGTTTTTTCACTATATTTTCGGAGATATGATTTTTGGAAGTTAAGGTTTTTGTAGGCTTCTACATTTCATCGCAAAGAAGTGACCTTGGGAAAATCGTTATAACTCTCTCTCTAAGAAGAGGATTAGAATTCTGTAAAAAGTGGTAGATATTGCACATACTATAGTTTTATGTATATCAATTTTAGAGCCGAATGAGGAAATAATGATACGTGGTATGTCATACAAGTTCGCTCTACTGAACTAGTCCATAAATTGGTCATTGTGAGAGATTGGGCATAACTTTGTCTTGAAGAGTCCAAATTGGTTTAGAATTGTGGAATTGAAAAGAAGACTCAGAGGGATTCTACATGACCGATTGTCATGCGGAAAGAGTCGATAATGCGGAAAAAACCGACCTCCCTAGAAGCAAAGGCTTTCTAGTGACAAACAAGACAAATAAACACTACCTTTCTCTAAACATGCATTGAGAATACAAGTAATCAGGTGATTTTAACATACCTTTAGTCCAACGCTTTGTAGTAGTCGAGCCTCGCCGATCCAGATGAGCTCCTCCTTCTCTTCGAAACCTGCATTCACTAACAAGCCAAAAGATTAAATAACACCTGATAAACTCATAAAATAATACATATCCATCATACAGACCAAGGAGTATATGAAACAAATCATGAATAACAATCTGTTGAGAAAAATGAGTTCATTTGTATTAAGTGGAAACAAAAGAAACCATTACAACCTGAGCCTTGGTGTTGTGCAGGTCCCTCCTAGGGTCCAGCAAGAGTTTTCCTTTACTTTGATCAGCTCACCCACTTCCAAATAAGGCTAGGAAAGGATGGGAATCTCTCCTCTCAAGCTTTACAAGGGAGTCCTAATTCCAGAAGCATCTACCCTTAGGAATGTTCAGCTTTCAACCTCCCCTTCCTCTGGCCCAATGCCTGTATTTATAGTGCTCTAGAGGAAGTTATTTAGGTCCACCATCAATGGGATAAGCCCCTCTTTGGATGGGATAGCTCCCCTCTTGATGGAATAAGTTACTCTTTGATAGGGATACATGAACCATCTGGAGGCGCTCCATACACGCCAAACAAGCTTCTAGAATGCTCTAGAAATGACCACAAGTAACTTTTTTGGAGTGAAACTTGCGCCTTTTGACCTTTACAGGAGTACGCACCCATTGCTTTACAGACAGAGCGTACAAGTACGCAGGAGTTGTGAACTTGGAGTGCGTACACGCAGGTAAGGCTAAGAGAAACTGCGTACCGAGAGATATATAGATTTTTAAAGACTTTCTCTCATTCTTGGAGTTTGACATGGAGAGCAGAGGTATGAGACTTGCCAAGGAGGATAGTATGACAGTCGATGGAGCCATACTAACTGCAAATAGTCATGGTGACAAATTTTAGTGTAACAGATTGCCCCCTAAAGTGCGAAGCCTGTAGTAGATAAGGGTTTCATATCATCTAGGAAGGGTGAAGTACTTTATCATTTCAAGGATTATCTTCTGGAGAGCCCAGTCGGAACCTGCAAGTATTCAACACAAAATACATATATAAGATCATATCATCGCTGAGGTAGGCATTCCCATACTCAGATTGAAAACTTTAACTAATTAACTATCTACTGCTCTGATACAGGAATGATTTTGTAGTACATCATAATCATAGACTTTGTAGACAAAGTATGGGCGCAACCATCTGTTTATGATTAGTCTACTATATAATGAATACAAAACTCCTCGCAACCTGGATGGTGGAAACTAGATCCAGGGTCTTCATTTCTACTTCCCGAAAAGGTACGATTCTATCCATGCGAATAAATGAGTTGATGTTGAACATGGTAGAAACCACTTGATTACCAGTCAATGATGTAAACTGTTAACAAGCGTGAGAGAGACCACCTGTGATGTCAATGGTTCTCAAAGTACCCAGTACAATCCATGAGATGTGAATGAATGAGTTGATGTCGAACATTTCACGGAATCCTTCGATCGAAAGTCAATGATGTAAACCGTCGTCAAAGGCGAGAAACCTGCCATTGATGCATGCAGATTTCAAGGTACTGACGATTCCTAGGTCATCTTTCTAGATAATGTGTTGATGTCGATAGAAAGCGACCCGTTGCAGGCAAGCCCACAACACGAAATCAAGTTGAAGAAATGTAGCTGTAAGGACTGACTCAGGGATGGTCAAGATGGATGACGGGTATTTTGCAGATGAATGGTTTATATGCAGAGACCTCTTGAACACATAACGACACAACAAATGGCTTGGTGACATTTGACCCAAAGTTAATACCCGGCTGAAAACTTTCAATGTGGTTTGATCAACTGTGAGGCAAAGGATTTCCCAACCCAGGTGAATGCAAAGTGTCGTGTTCAAGAGTGGTAATAAGGCTTCTTCTGAGACAAAGGATAACAAATAGGCTCATTTTTCTCTCTTTTCCCCCACCATTTCTGGCAAGTACCTCTTTATTTTTTACAAGCTTGAGGAGGATAACATATGCTTGATTATAAGCTCATCCTTCGGATGAGTCCAACTTAGTTTTGATTCGAACCCTAAGAAGGAGTGGTCCGTTCCTATTTGTAATCGAACAGTTCCTTTACTGTGAAATTTTAACGAGTCCAGTATAGGAGAAACTCGACGTTTTTCATTTTTAGAGAGTCTGAAAAACTTAAGAAGACTCCAGGTTGAACTTTTTCGTAAAGTTGTGTCTCCCAAGCCCGAAAAAGTATAAAATAATACTTGAGAGAACCTCTTGATCTTACGACCAAGGAGTACTTTCATGATTAGTGTCTTTGACCTGAAAAGTAAAAAGCGATCAAGGACACGTCATTTTATTTCCAGTATCGAATTTGAAACCACAAAAATCCGGCAACCTTTTCCTGTTTTTACGGTCAGAAAAAGGGCTATAAGGGGACCGTCTTTTAATTCCATTTTAACGAGTGTAAAAGAAACTCTCGGCAATATTTTCATGTTTTAGGAGTCAGAAAAGGGCTTAAAAGATGACTCTGATGTTTTTGTATGTGAAAAATGACAATTTTCCCTGAAAATCCTTTTATCCTGCACAAAAACCAACACATTACTCATACCTGTTTAATATAGATAAAAATACTTTGAAAAATACCTTTTCATGGTGGAAAATAAACAAATTTAACATTCATTTACTCAAAAAACCTATAAAAAGGGCTTTTACCATTTCACTGTTGAGGAGAGAAAAAGGGCTTTTGGCAAGAAACTTCCCATGGTCGTTGCGGAGAATCCGACCGTCGAAACCGAACGCCGTCTCATCAGGTATTCTACAACATCCTCTCTTGCATTTCCATCCATTTAGAATTCGTTTTTAGGCTTTAGATTTATTTTTTGGAGGCCTTGGGGGTTTCAAGGTCTGCTTTTCGGGGTACGCAGGTGCCCCATGGGTGACCTGCATACCCCGACATTTCCTCCATTTGGAAAATGTCGAGTGTACGCAGCTTGCCTTAAGAGAAGGTGCATACATACGCCCTATCTCTAAAGGGCTAGCTGCGTACACCGCGGAGTAGAATTTTAAACTCCAATTTCTCCAAAATGAACCAAAAAATTTCAATTTTATGGACTCTAACAGATGTTTTATGGTGTGTAGATTGCTCACCATGCTTGATTGGCGCGAGAGGGAGCACGAAGATGTTGATCTGGCCGCGATTAATCATCAACCTTCCATTGATGCTTTGAAGGCATGCGGTCTTTACAAATACTGGGCCATACCTGGCATGAGGGCCCAGGTGCGCTTTCTAGAGTGGCTGGTCGAAAGGTGGAACGTTCAGGATCAGTGTTTCTACATTGGAGGGCACCAGCTCGAGATAGAGCCCTCTGATATTTACTTTCTCACTGGTTTGCCCAAGAGGGGCGAACAATTGACTCTGTCCGGGACTAGGCCGGGTGGCCAGTCCATTGCTAGCCTCCGGCTAGAGTGGTGTAATAACCAAAACCAGGATAAGGGGATAGAAATGAGAAATATATCCCTACCTGAACTTATGGTAATTGCCTTTACAGTTACCAGACTTTGCGGCACTGCCGCTTTGCATATTGCCACCGGGTCCCAAATGTGGATGGCGATTGACTGCTATCGGGGCACCATTTTCAACTGGTGCGATGCTGTGTTGGCCAATTTAAAGGGCCAACTGACTAGGGAAAAAAATGGGCAACTGAAGACTTTTGGTTATGGGCTCTTAGTTGTGAGTTTTTCCCTAGAGAGGGTTCCGATGTTGATCCCGCAGCAGCTCACTGTTGAGGCTGGGCTTCCCCGAGAGCCTAAGTTGATGCGATGGGTTGCGGTGATGGCCTGTCATCCTGATGAGGGCACGGAGGTTGTCCAATTTAGACCCGAGTATTTTCACTGGTTAGAGAACCAGGTCTTCTTGATTCAGGATTTTCCGTATGCTGGAGTTGATTTTCGCGGAGATCTGGACATGATTCTTCCAGTGGGAGAACAGTGGGACGACACAGGTACTTCATTTTCCACAAGTTTTTTAAATTATTTACTTTTTTTGTTTTTATATCGTCTCAAAACTGACAGTGACAATTTTCAAAATGCAGATGTAGGCCCACAGCGTCCGGCCAATCTCCGGCCTTTCGAGAGGAGAGTACCAGTTGCACCAGCACCAGCCCCATAGGATGCGGCCGCAGAGACCCTAGCTGAGTTGGAACAGGACCTAGAGCGTCTTACGACAGACATACCAGAGACGACTATAGATGATATTCCTATCAGACTTCAGCGCTATGTGGTCGCAGTCCCAGGACCTTTTAGGAGGTTCTTGTGTAGGGTAGCGCGTGCAGTGGTGTCGTATAGAGAGCACCACCAGTGATTGGCTAGTCACTTCTTGTAGACACATGTGACATTTTGGTTTTTTGTACTTATCATTTTTGCCGATCATAAGGTGTTTTTCAACCTATGATCAAAGATGATGTATTTTTTGACACACTCCTATCTATATATATCATTATTACCGGCTTATCTTGTTAAACATGTGTGATGAAATGTTTTTAAATTTACATGTATGATTATCGCAAATGTCTGTCTAACATTCGAGAAGCAATTGCATCTGATAATGTATTTAATGACCTTGGAATATGCTGATATTCAATGTAATCAAATTCACGTTCCAAGAGGCGCACTCTCAAAAATAACCTTAATAACACTGGATTTCTAATGGCATAAACTCTATTAAGCTGTAATACAACGAGTTCAGAATCTAACCTCACTATCAAACTCCGAATCCCAAACGAAATAGATTCAGACAATAACTTAATCACTGCACTGCATTCTGCAATGTTGTTTGTTGTTTGACCGAGGCTCACTCCATGCATAGAAACTAACTCGTCAGACGGCGAATAGATAACCCAAGCTGCGGAAGAGATATTCTATGTACTACGACAAGCACCATCAGCAAATCCAATGTACGTTTGGAGAGGCGTCGACATCTGCAATATCAAGAGTAAAACCAAAATAAGCCAGAATAACGACGAAAAGCACACTCTCTAAGCTAAGCACACTATCTATACTAACAAACACACCAGCTAGAAAGAAAAAATAACCTAACTAAATCTCCATACCCATCATTTAAGCATAATACCTCTTTAGGTAAAGTCCATTTCTGGGCTTACCCAAAGAGTCCCCGTCAAAATCTACCAACTCATAGGCCCCTTTTGCTATCTTTTGCTTGAGAATGTAGGGCCCATGCCACATAGGAACGAATTCTCCAGCACCTAATTTATCATTAGCTTGATCATATAATAGCATTAGGTCTCCTTCTAAAAAATTTCGAGGGGTCACGTTATGATCATACTGAGCTTTCATCTGTTTTGCGTGAGTCTCGATTGCCAATGCAGCGTCACGTCGAGTCTCATCTAATTGAGCTAAGTATAATAAACGCTTCTCCTCTTCGGAAGTAGCTGGAAGTAATTCGACAGCCATTTGAAGTGACGGGATTTCGCATTCAATGGGCAACACTGCTTCCAAACCATAAACTAGTTGGAAAGGAGTGAACCCTGTTGATGTTTTCACTGAGGTTCAGTACACCCAAAGCGCGGAAAATAACATGTTGTGCCAATTCGACTGATGAATACCAATGATTCGTCAGATCATGATAACTAAAACTTTGTTGATAGACTCAACCAGGCCATTGGCTTGTGGATAATAAGGAGTTGAGGTATCGTGACGCAAACCAAGCTGGCCTATAAGTTCTGTCATCATAATGTTTCGAAAATGGCGCCCATGGTCAGTGATTATCGCTTGTGGGACACCAAACCTAGCAATAATGTGATTGAATACGAAAATCGCAGCTGTCTTGCCGTCTGCCTCGAATGTAGGCATCGCCTCGGCCCACTTAGTAAAATAATCAACCGCAAGAATGATATACGCATGCCCCCCGGCCGAGTGAGGGTTACATGTAATAAAATTGATACCCCATTTAGCGAAAGGACCAATAGAAATTATAGGGTGGAGAGGAGCAGGTGGTGCGCGCATCTTGCGATCAAACACTTGACAGTTGTGGCATTTCCGGACCGCAATAATACAGTCTTTAAACAAAGACGACCAGAAGTAGCCAGCGCGCAATATCTTTTGGGCTGTGGCATACCCAGACATATGACCGCCACACGCTCCAGAGTGACAGTCATTCAAAACCCTTTCTGCTTCCTCATGAGTTAAGCAACGACGAAAAACCAAGTCCGCCCCAATATTCTTATTGTTCCCTGTTTTTTGTTAACCGGAACAATGTTCGATACCCAATCCGTTAACGGGATCGGATAAATGAAACCTGCTTTCAACAGCTTCTCAACTTCTGCTTTAATCGCAGCCGCTTTTCGTGGGTGAATCTGACGCAAACGTTGTCAGACGGGTTTAGCGTCCGGGTAAGTCTTGATTTCATGGAAAACAATGGCGGGATCAATTCTGGGCATTTCCTCGTAAGACCAGGCAAACACGTCGCAGAATTCTTGAAATAGGGCCTTGTATGTTTGAATTTTGTCATCTGAACACGAGGCACCTATATGAATGTGCTCAACAATTCCGGGCTTGACTGAAATGTCAATGGGAATAGTGCGAGAAATGTTTCCCAAATTCAGCTCTGAATCAGGATGTTTCATTGGACTCTGAGCGTCTTTGACATATTCAGCTGTAAATATTGATGAGAAATCGTTTTCAAAACGACCATCCTCAGGTAAAAACGAAGATCTATGATGGAGATCTTCCCATGGTAAATCATCTACACACAGGACTTCACAAAGTTGTTCGTCAGATGACACAACTTCGGGAAACGTTATGAACTCTGAGGTTGACGCGAAAAGGGATTCCTCATGGACCACATTCATTTGGTCGATTTGGGTTGAACTCGTGTCGGTAAAAGACTGCATGGCTTCATAGGCAATTTCATATGTACTCAAAGGCATTACATCACCAAATGAGTCTATCTCAGATTCAGAAGGAACGATCTGAGGATCGTCATAAATAATATTGTCTGAAGTAATCATATGAATAGATGCAAACGAAGACTGGAGGAAAAGGAAAAGTTCCCAGTAAACAGGCATCTTTAACTACTCCTACGCCAACATCCTTATAAGGGGTAGTCGTTTTACTGACATGCTGGATACTCTCTGAAGAAGCTGGGTCGGATGAAAAGTAAGCCAGCTAGTCTATAGTTACGATCTTTCCATTATGTGGAAACTTTATTACTCTGAAGACCGATGAAATGACCACTGTCATAGCGTAAGACCAACTTCAACCCAAAAGAAGGTTGTAGTCTAGAGGGGCATCAACCACCTCCACATCTAGACTAACGGTTTTTCCTTCGACCCCTATAGGCAAATCCTGTAGAATGCCAAACGGATGGAACCCACGGCCATCAAAGGCCTTAAGAATTTTTGGGGATTGATTTAGTGAAGGAGAACCAAGCAATCTCCAGCACTGTATCGACATAATACACGTGGAAGCTCCCTCATCAATTACAGTCCGACGAATAGGCATGTTTTTGACTATCACTGGGATCTGGAAAGCCATCTGATGAAGCAAACACGATGTACTATTTTCTAAATCAAAGATTATTAGGTTCGGGTCCTGAACATCAACAGCTCCTATAGCCGACAAAAGTAATTTTCGCTGTGCTGGGCATGATTGCAGCACTTCTAAAGCCGACATTGCTGAGGGTGAAACAGCTAAATCCTCAACAATGTTGTAATTCTGGGCTGCTCTCACATGTGGATTGAAAGCAGACCTTCGAAGTACACCCTTGGCGGGCGGTTTGATTACTAAGTCAAGGTTAGGTTTCTCGATCTGTAGTGGATCAGAACTGGGAGCTGAGGTTGATGGATTTGAATGAGAAGATTAGGCTTCTTTCGATCCATCAACAGGACTTTTACTACCATAATCTTGCGATCGAGTCGCAATCCTTACATGAGACATCATCAATATGGGTTCTTCAGTGGCACCCGAGGAAGAACCTATCATCTTACTCTCCTGCTTTGGAAATGGATCTTTCAAAACAACAGGAGTTGGGGAACCTTTGACGATTTTCACAACCTCGGCCCGATGAGGGAAATCTCTTGTAAAATGATCCTCTTCACAAATAAGACAAGGTTATCTAGGTTTGCGCTTTTCGTCACTGGTTTCCGACTTTTCTGTTTTCTCCTTTAGAGTCTTGTCTGCTTTACTCTTCTTCTTACCTTTCTTCTTTCCACCGTTTTTTGATTTAGCCGTAGATGACTCTACAGCGTGAATATCAGCGGAAATTTCAGGAGAAGATTCTCCTGTCGGGGAATCTGGTAAGGTTATAATGGGCGAAGAATTCTTTGAAGACTTCTTCTTGCTTTTAGTATTTACCGTACCAATCATGCCATCAGTAGCATGAGATCCCGAAGGAGCAGCAACGATTTGATTTGACTTTGGAAGATCTGGGATCTTTTCGTGTAACGTACCTGACTGAGTGTAAAATAAGCCAAGGTACTGCGCTTGAGCAATTACTTGCTCCTCAGTAACTACTCCGGCCTTAGCTACGTCTTCAGTAATCTTCAGTAATAATGATTTAACAAACCATTCAGCTAAGATTTGGTCCGGGATAAAAACTTTCACTAATCGCCGTCGACGTCTCCATTCATGTATATGATCGGAAATATAAGTGGACGTCGACTGTTTTAATGAAGTTAGTAGCTCCGTACCATTATAATATCTGACCGGCAACTGAAAATGAGTTAGGAACGAGGTAGCTAACTGACTAAAATTGTAAAAAGAGGCCCGTGGTAACTCAATGTACCACTTGGCCGCGAGACCAATGAGCGTACGCTGAAAAAGACGTAAGCGGATCGAATCATCCGAGATGGAATTTGAAGCACACCAGAGGTGGTAAGTCATCACATGATTGGACGGATCCTCTCCAGACTTACCTTCGAACTTGGGAATGTCACTTGGCAACTTATTTGGCATTGGCGGCCAGAACGGAAGATAATTTATTGGATCGTTCGTTAGGCGCGACAAGTCCGGTAAATCCAAAGTTGTGATAAATGGTAACTGCCGATTAGGATCCCTAAAACTCTGTGTCACAAGACCAGTCCCAGGAGGAGGATATCCAGGAAAACTTGGAATAGGTATCGCATTCGGGATATTGTATCCTCCTGGAAAACCAGGATTAACTGGACCGTACTGGGGTTGCTGAGGTTGTTGATAAGTGTACCCAGGATACGGTTGATACTGGTAAACTGGCTGTTGGACAGCAGGCCCGTATTGGTACTGTCCCTGGTACAGTTGATAAGTGAATTGTGGTTGACTAGTGACAACCGTACTTAAACCAGGCTGTCCTACAGGCATCTGAACCGTAGTTTGAATCGTGGATCCAGACAATGGTAAAGATGTCTGAGGAGTAGTTGCAGAGACAGTAGAAAATGGAGCTGTCGATACTCCAGAAGTAAGTGTGGAGGAAGGAACAGATGTTGCGGTAGTTGCAGCAGTCGTTTGAGATGGAGTACTAGGTGCAATTGGCGACTGAGTAACTACCGAAGGTACAGAAGTTTTAACATTAGACTGGACTGGTTTCTGGGATGAACCAGCAACTAAGGGTTGTCCAGCTTGAGATGAAAACTGTACGCTTGGCTGCAATACCTGTTGAACTTGCGATGGATCCCACACTATGTTCATTCTGGGGTATTGACCCATGACAGGTTGAGGATATTGAGATCCATAACCGGATTGAGGGTAGGATTGATAATTGAAAGGTACAGTTCCCGTACCTTGAACATAAGATTGACCTTGAGGTGGTTGATAACCTTGACTCGAGTATTGACCTTGAGGTTGATACCCTTGAGGTAAATACTAATACTGGGGTTGACCTTGAGCTATAAATTGATACTGAGGTTGACCTTGGGGTACATATTGAGGCTGGGGTTGACCTTGAGGAATGTATTGTACTATGGGTACATACTGTCCTTGAGGTTGCCCCCCGGACACAATTTGTGTACCTTGAGGTTGCCCCCCAGGCGTTAATTGAGTCTGCCCCCCAGGCGGTAATTGGCCACCTTGAGGTTGAGAACCGGGAAGTGAACCTGACATCATGTAAATGTATCCTACACCCAACAGTTTATTACCATTGTTTCCAGCTAATAACCCATGTTCAATGAGTTGAGGAGATGCTCCCGCAAAAGTACCAGAAAGTGATTGATACCCAGAGGGAATAGAAGGACCGCCGTACAAGAAAGATTCAGGAGATTGAGTGAACACGGACGACTGACCAAACATATTTACAGGAGTATAAATACCTCCAGGTGGAAAAGGAGTACGAGGTGGAGAAAAACTTATCCCTGAGTTGTCTAAATAATTGGTTAACGAAAGGTACCAAGTAGTACTTCTAGGAGGACTGTAAAAGATGGATTCACGCTCCCTTAGATCAATAGTAGGTTGATCTTCAAGAATAGAGACGCAAAATTCTTCCTCTGGAGAAAGTTCTTCAATAGCTATCAATCCAGCAGGAAGATTTTCGGTGATGACTCTTTCTACCCTAGGTGAATTAGGTGCACTAGAAGTTGGAGTAACAGGTTCAGATATTTCAGGTTCTTTGCCTATATCACTAGTAGATGAAAAACTACCAGCAAGATCAGAAACTGCAACAGCTTTGGGATTATAACCTGTTTCTAGACCTTGGTAATCTGGATGGACTACCAACGACGACTCTCCTTCTTCAGGTGAACCTACTTTACTGCCACTAGGAGTTACAAGGACTTTCAAACCCTCGTAATGACCCGAAACCTCTTCAGGAGGTTCGCCCCGAAGTCTACGGGACTTCCTCAACAAATCGGCCACGGTAACAATCTCAAGAGACTTGCCCCGAAGTCTACGGGACTGTCTCGGTAATTCAGCCATAGTTAAAAACTTTTAACTACTGCACACGCAAACAAAGTAAAATCTCAAAGAAAACCACCTAAAGTCTCTAAAGAACCAAACAAATTCGAATCATACGCCTAAAGAATCTAGGGCGTCAAACCATACACAAACAGTAGCCTTCCGGACTGAAAACACTAATTGGAGATGAAACCCAACATCGCCGAATTCAGTACAGAAGTGGTGGGTGGAACAGTTACCCCGGCAACCTGCTTAATGAATAGACCGGCACAAGTTCCTCCACTTTAACCGTCTCGAGTGAAGTGAACCCCCCGGAAAATCCAAGTGAGTCTAGCCAACGTCTGCTCCAGGTACAGTGGGATCTTCCCTCCACCGTCACCTCGGTAGAATCCTAAAGATAATGGTCACTAAGGTTACCAACAGCAACAAATATACCTGGGGGAACAGTCTACGACCCGATAGCACGCAAGGGCAGAGTAACAAGCTCAATCCCCTTGCTGGCTCCTTGACAATAATCCAAGGCTTACCGACAAGTGACCCCAGGCTCCTCGACAATAATCCGAGGTTTACCGTTTGTAGTACGTGCGTATCTGGCGTCTTTCCCAATGAAGGAGGATTGATCCCCTCACTGGTTCGGACATAGTTTCGTGCTTCTCCTTTAAGAGGAGCTTTCCCAGAGTACAAATGAAACAGTTGGATTTATCCTACCACAAGATGAGCTACTTGTTTGGTTTTACTGTCTTGGAGAGTTAATTACTCTCCTACTCCAAGACACTAGCCTGATCTATATTGGTGTTTCAGAGCCCTAGTAAATAAAAAGTTACCAAGTTTATTTTACTTTAAGCGTTAATTTTTATGGCTTTTCTTTAAGACAAAAGGTAGTGGAGATGAAACTGATGGTGTGTAGACTCGACTCAAATCCACTAAAAAGATGCACTTAGGATGATTTATACTAATTTTCTTTTTCAATGAATTCCCTAGCTAAGAGAGTTGGAGAATGCAAAATTGATATAAAACAACTTTCTTGGCAATGAAAATCAAAGAAACAAACTCTTTATCTTTTCAAAACATACAACACATGACCACTAATTACTTCACGAAAATTCCTTTTCCTTTCAAAGACTCAAATGCTACCAAAGCAAACTTTCCTTCAAAAGATATTTTTTTGTATTTTTTCCTAATTAATAAAGCATGTAAAACTTACTTTAACAGAAATCAAAGTTAAAAAAGCTATGGCAATCAAATCAACTCAATTTCACTCAAAAGCAAATCTAAGAGAAATGCACCTAAAAACTAAATCTAACGAGGCAAAACCCTACTAAAGATGATTCCCGGATGTTTTACTTAGTCAAAATGTAACTAAGGACTAGTTGATGCAGAACCAAAAACTAGTCAAAAACAAAAATCAAAATCTCTTGTTCTTTTTCTCAAGAATAAAATTCAAAGTTCAATCAACAAACTTTTTCGAGATTCGGCAAAGAGAGGACACAAAGGTAGGTTTCTCGCAAGGGTGGATCCTATGAAAGGCCCGAATCCTAAGAGGACTGAACAAAACCAGGGAGATCCAAAGTTTGACGACCTCTAAAGCCAAAGTCACTACAGGACCAGTGCAAAAATCAAACCCTAAGGAAAAATCTCTATGAATTTTACTAAAACTCTTGACACTGACGAAACAAGCTTAGGTGAAGATCGATGGCAGATAACCAGTGGATCTGGGCAGAAAAAACAAATTAAAAATAAAATCTAAAAGGCAAAAAGGAGAAAATTGAAATTTTCTCAATTTTGACAGGGTACGCAGGCAACCTGTTTCCACAGGTGCGTGTACGCTCTGTGCACAAAGCTGCAGTGCGTACAGGTACGCACTGTGCTCAACGCAGAGGCTGCGTACTTCTAGCAAAACTAAGAAAAACTCAAATCTAATTTAACCCTAAGCTAGCCCACCCAAAAACACAGTTAGACAGCCAAAAACCAGAAAACAAACGACTTTTCTTAGACTAAAGTTTCACACAAAGGAAAAATCATTCACATCAATGGATTCCCCAGTGGAGTCGCCATTTTGTCATGCGGAAAGAGTCGATAATGCGGACAAAACCGACCTCCCTAGAAGCAAAGGCTTTCTAGTGACAAACAAGACAAATAAACACTACCTTTCTCTAAACATGCATTGAGAATACAAGTAATCAGGTGATTTTAACATACCTTTAGTCCAACGCTTTGTAGTAGTCCAGCCTCGCCGATCCGGATGAGCTCCTCCTTCTCTTCGAAACCTGCATTCACTAACAAGCCAAAATATTAAATAGCACCTGATAAACTCATAAAATAATACATATCCATCATACAGACCAAGGAGTATATGAAACAAATCATGAATAACAATCTGTTGAGAAAAATGAGTTCATTTGTATTAAGTGGAAACAAAAGAAACCATTACAACCTGAGCCTTGGTGTTGTGCAGGTCCCTCCTAGGGTCCAGCAAGAGTTTTCCTTTACTTTGATCAGCTCACCCACTTCCAAATAAGGCTAGGAAAGGATGGGAATCTCTCCTCTCAAGCTTTACAAGGGAATCCTAATTCCAGCAGCATCTACCCTTAGGAATGTTCAGCTTTCAACCTCCCCTCCCTTTGGCCCAATGCCTGTATTTACAGTGCTCTAGAGGAAGTTATTCAGGTCCACCATCAATGGGATAAGCCCCTCTTTGGATGGGATAGCTCCCCTCTTGATGGGATAAGTTCCTCTTTGATAGGGATACATGAACCATCTGGAGGCGCTCCATACACGTCAAACAAGCTTCTAGAATGCTCTAGAAATGACCACAAGTAACTTTTTTGGAGTGAAACTTGCGCCTTTTGACCTTTACAGGAGTACGCACCCATTGCTTTATAGACAGAGCGTACAAGTACGGAGGAGTTGTGAACTTGGAGTGCGTACACGCAGGTAAGGCTAAGAGAAACTGCGTACCCATAGATATATAGATTTTTAAAGACTTTCTCTCATTCTTGGAGTTTGACATGGAGAGCAGAGGTATGAGACTTGCCAAGGAGGATAGTATGACAGTTGATGGAGCCATACTAACTGCAAATAGTCATGGTGACAAATTTTAGTGTAACACCGATGATCACATGTTGGGGATTTGAAATCACAGAGATACATAAGATGAAATATCATGCTCCTAGAAGGCAACAAAAACTAGATCAAGTGTTGTCAAGGGGTGCAAAGGACCAAACTTTCTAGGGCAGCAAAGAGCAAGGTGAAAAAAAATGATGTAGCAGAGGTAAGCTAGAGGTAAGTATCTTCTGTATATGCATGTTCATATCTTAATTGCATTAGGTTCTTTGTATTCTAATTTTTTGTTTTCGTTTAGCACTGATATATGCTCTGCGGGATGAGGTAAGTTTTGCTATTATCAGGTCATGGGTATTTCCTTGAAGACTTTTTGCAGGTATTATATATTCATTAAGAGAAGGCTCAATGCATAATCTAATGTTCTGAAGAATGAGAAAGGGTAGTATGACAAGAGCAGCAATCAAGGTGGAGAACAACAGCAAGAAGTTCAGCACATGAAGTCTTCAAGTGGATAGCACTGCATACAGACATTGTAAAAGTATCATTGTACAGAGTCATTGTAAAATCATATTTGTAAAAGTTGTACAATTGTCTATCTGCCAAGAGTTGAAGAGGTAGTTTTGGGAGGTTTACGATGATCATTAGGTGGTTGTGTCATAGTTGGGGTTATGGTCTAGTGTGCCTTCTTCTTCTACATCATTCTATATCATTGTAAAGTGGACCATTTTCCTTGGTACAAGAGTCCATTCTTATTTTATCCTTCTATAGGGTGGTAGGGTGGTGCTAGGCTAGTGCATGAATTCACCAATAGCTTCAAGCCTGTGAAAACTTTAGGGTGCTAGGGTGGTGCTAGGGTGAGTTGTAGCTCATTGGGTGTTGGGGCATCCGTTCAGTTGACTAGTGAAGAATCTCGAGCATTGGAGCATCCATTAAGTGGGAGCCGGAGAAGAATGCTTTTCTAGAATTCTAGGAAGTTGTTGCTTTCATTTCAGTTGGGGCTAAAGATTAAAGAATTTATTAGAAAAGCATTCGATGGTTTTTGACCTGGAGGGGGTTTTCCACCTAAAATATTTGTGCCCCCTGGGTTCTTTTATTTACTGTTATTACTACATAAACGTTAATAATAATTGAAGATTAACTAATGCTCTGAAAATATTTAAAAGTGCTAACTGCGAAGGAATACTAATTCACCCCCCCTCTCAATATTTTCCAACAATTGGTATTAGAGCTTGGTTCCTTCAGTAACAGGTTAACTATTGGAGGTCAGTTTTCAGAGCATAGAGATGGGAAAGTCAAAGAAGTAGGTTACAAGGATTTCAAAGGAAAGTACAGGTACAACAAAATCTCTAGAAAGTGAGTATTTTGTACCAACCCTTGATTTTGATGTAGATAATTATTGGATATAACAATCCAGGATGGAAGTATCTTTGCAGGCACATGGAGTATGGCAATCAATTGTTCCTAGAGACACATCTACCGATGAAGCTAAAAGCTACAATTCAAAGGCCATGAACGTAATTTTGAATGTTTCAAATTCTGTGAAAACAAAAGTTGGTCAATGTTCAACAGTTAAAGATCTTTGGGAAAAGCTTCATAATCTCTATTCAACAAAGAAATCAGGTCAAGATGTTATTGAAAACTTGGATCCTTCTGAGTATGATGAAGAAGGCTTGACCATAGAAGAATTTTCTGAGGCAATCAAGCTTATAAAAGAGCTCAAGGCTGAGAATATCCATTCCAATACTCTTGAAGAACAAGTTCAAGGTCTTAAAATTGAAGTTGAAGAACACAAATGTATTGAAGAGTCACTTAAAAATAAGTTGGAAGAAATTAATAATACAGTGACATGAGACCTCAAGAGAGAAGTCCAACAAAAGCAACAAGAACTTGACACACCATTTGCAGAGATTAGAAGGATCACACAATAGATGCAGGAAGAAGAAATTGAAAGGAAGGAATCTGATAAAAGATACATATCCGCCGTTGACCAAAAGAAAAAGGAATTAGAAACATCTTCAATAGAAATAAGCAGGCTTAGGATTGAAACTGAGAAGCAGAAGGAACATATACAGGTTCTCAATAGAGAAATAGAGAAGACCATTCTTCTCATCTATATAGATTGAGGAGGCAAAAAAAAGAAGGAAGACATTGAAAAGATGGTTTCAAGAAGATCTTGCTCAAAAGAAAGAAGAACTTGATGCAACTCATGATGAGATTGACAAACTCAAGGGACCAAAAAAAGAATACCTGCAAGATAAGGCAGATGAAGAAGTGAAAATGAAGGCAATTAAAGATGGTAAAGCTCCAGTTGATGAAGGTACAAGCTCTGCAGCTTCATAGGATGATTCTAAGAAGGAAGTTGATCAAAGTGAAAAGCCAAAGAAGAATGCTGCAACTTCAAAGGACAAGACCAAAGCAATAAAAAACAAAGGACCACAAGAAACTACAACACAGCCTCTAAAGAAGAATGAAAAATCTTCCAGGTATGTTTGTTTATTTAATAGTTATTTCTTTTTATGTGCTAACTATGGACATATGACTAGGGATTGTGAAGGTTTTGATAGGTACAATCATTATCTGCAAAAACTTGGAAGCAAGTTTGTAGGATCACGAGACAGGTTCCACAATGGTTTTGTCAAAAGAGAATACGTGCTAGATGGGAGAAATATTGAATTTTCAAATGCCATAACTATGGTCATAAAGCTCATGGTTATAGATATCAGATGGAATCGCCTATGGACAACATTGAATGCTTCAAGTGTCATAATTATGGGCACATAGCTTGAGATTGTAGGAATAAGAAGGTCTGGAAAAGGAAACAGGTATAGGAAGACAAAGCAGATAACAAGGTTTCAATAGTTCTGCTTTCAGGACTTGTAAAAGCAAAAGGTCATGAGGAATTAGCAGTTGCTTCAGATAATGACTCAATTCAAGATAGCACGTTAGGTGACTCACTATATTGAACAATCTGGCTTGTTGACTCCTTAATGTTTGTACAAGAGGAGTCTATGCAGCAGTATATGGCACAAGTCTACGATTAACAGGAAAGTAGTTTGAACAAGATGATAGTTTCATTAAAGGTTCAGGGGGATAAAAAAAGTTGAAGGATTACAGGTTACTAGGAATAAGACAAGATTAGTCTGCAAAGGATATGCACAAGTGGAAGGAATTTATTTCGACGAAACATTTGCACCAGTTTCTAGATGGAAGCCATCCAGATGTTTCTCGCCTATGCATGTTCAAGAAAAATAAAAGTCTACCAAATGGATGTTAAGTTAGCATTTTTGAATGGAGAATTAGAAGAATAAGTTTACATTGAATAGCCTAAAGGTTTTCTACTATCAGAAAAAGAAGACTATGTTTGCATGTTAAAGAAGGCTCTGTATGGTCTCAAGCAAGCTCCCAGAGCATGGTAAGCTCATCTTGATGGATATCTACGTCAATAAGGGTTCAAGAAAGGTACTGCTGATAGAAATCTTTATGTACAAATTGTTAGATCCCTATAATACTAGTGATTACCCCATTACTATTGTAGTTGTATCCCTTATTAATATTGTTGAGCTCCTATTGTCCCCATATTTTTATTACTATGCCCCAGAGTCCCTCTATTGTTATTTTTTTGGCTTTATATTATTATTGTTAGGTCGGCTGGGTTATATTGTGACTCCATAGACTCCTATATATAGAAAGGAGGTTTTGTCATTTGAATCATCGAAGACTTTTTCATTTGTGTAATGTAAAGGAGGTTTCCCCCTCGAAGAGGCTGAATTATAAGGCGTTGATCTCTCTTTTCTATCTTTTTGTGAGCTGGTTTCATAACATTTGGTATTAGAGCTTTGGATTCTAGGGTTTCGCTGCTCCAAATAGGTCATCGTGGCATTTTCGCTATAACTTTTTTTTTTTTTTTTTTTCTGCGACATTTCAGAAACAAAAAAAAACCCATTTGAGATGAAATCGAACTGAACCTCATATCTGAATTTCTGAGCTTTTCGTGCTACATTTGCGGAGATATGATTTGAGGAAGTTGGTGTTTTTGCAGACTCCTGAATTACATTCCAAATAGGTGACCTGGGGAAAATCGCCATAACTTTCTCTCTGAGCATCGAATTGAAATTTTGTAAGAAGGTACAGAAAGAGGACGGACTTTAGTTTCATGTATATATTGTTTAGTGCCATAGGTTTAAACAATGACACATGGCACTTCATACAAGTTCGTTCTTCTGGAAAGGACTATAATCAGGTCATCTTGGGAGATTGTGCATAACTCTTTCTTGGAGAATCCAATTTGGATCAGATTGGTGGCATTGGAAAGAGGACTTAGAGATATACTATAGGTCGCAATTTCAGAACTAGATGATTCGAAATTACAGAGATACATCAGATTCAATATTAGGCTCCTACAAAGTGAAAAAAGGTGTGTCGTTTTATTTTTTATTTTTGCTTAAGCTTGGTTTGAAAAATTAGTTTGAAGGAATTCAAAAGGCATAGTAAAGCATTATTATCAGTAATTGATGCTCTAAGGAAAGAAAATGCAAACACCTAGTAAGCAACCTGAAAGTTCTAGCATGACTCATGAAGAAGAGGAAGAAATGCAACATGATATATCAAAATTACGAGACCAAGTGCAACAAGTGTCACTTGCACAAAAAGCAACAGAATCTAAGATGAAAGATGTAGAAGCTAAGATGGATGCTTTAAAGAAAGGTGTAGAAGCTAAGCTGGATTGTTTAAATAAAGATGTAGAAGCTAAGATGGATGGCATGGAAGCTAAGATGAATGGCATGGATGCTAAAATGGATGGCATGGATGATAAGATGGAAGAATTGAAGATAAATATGAATAAGTTGCTACAAGAAATGGTCACTAATGGTGAAAGGGTAGTAAAGGAAACTCATGATGAGAACAAAAAAACTGTTAATCATGATTCCATAGAATCTAATGTTGGATCTAAGACCTACCATATTCCAAAAATCGATATGAGGAAGTTTAATGGCAAGAATCCTGCAACATGGATATTACAGATGGAGCAATTTTTCGATCTCAATAATGTGAAAAACACACAAAAGGTATGTATTGCAACTTTATATTTAGAACGAAATCAATTTGTATGGTATCAATGGATTTTCTCTCATAAACAAATTATCACTTGGGCAATTTTTACGGAGGAATTGACAGCACATTATGAGGATACAAAAAGAAACACTTTTTTTAGCCAATTGATAAGTCTCAAACAAAAGGGTTCAATAATGGAGCATATTGAGGAGTTCCAAAAATTGAACATAAGGGTAAAAAATATTCTAGAGGAGCATAGGATCGATATGTTCATAGGGACTTTAAAGGATAATATCCAACATGATGTTTGCCTTTGGGAACCTGATTCATTATAGAAGGCATTCAGGTTAGCAAGAAAAATGGAAAGCAAAATTATGGCAACCAGAAATCATACCAGTCACAACTATAAAGATGGAATTGTTGTTACCCTTAGCCTTCCACAACCTATAAGGTTGACATCACAACAATTGGAAGAAAAAAGAGCAAAAGGGCTTTGTTACAGTTGTGATAGCAAATACACTAAAGGTCATAAGTGTGCTAAGAAGAAATTATTCTACATAGATTGTGAAGAAGAAGAAGAAGAAAAGGAGCAAGAAAGGTCAAAGGAAGAGGATATACTCCAGGAACAAAGCCTAGATAAAGAAGAAATGAATCTGACCATATCTTGTAATGCATTAGCTGGAATTACCACTCCTCAAACCATCAAGATAGAAGGACAAATCAAGAAGAAAAAGGTAATAGTGTTGATTGATTCAGGATGTACCATAATTTTATTCATTGTAAGGTAGCAAAAGAATTGAATTGTTTCCTATATCTAGCACCAGAGTGTCAAGTGATGATTACAAATGGAGGAACGATAAATTGCTCTAGAAAGTGCCATAATATCAAGCTATCCATCAGAGAATATGTATTTACTAGCCCAATGCTTTCCATTCCAATGGGAGGTGCTGATGTTGTACTAAGAGTCCAATGGTTACAATCCTTGGGTACAATAGCTTTTAATTTTCAAGAACTTTTCATGAAATTTTCTACTGAAGGAGAGGAAGTTGAATTAAGGGGTATTGCAGGGAAACCAAGAAAGATAATCAGCTCTAACGGTATGACAAAGCTTCTAAAAAAGGAACAAAGAGGTGTAATTGCACAATTATGTTTGCTAGATGTTTCCACATTAGAATCATCTATTTCTCCATATCTCCAAAAAGTCTTGGACAACCATTCCAAGGTATTTGAGACTCCCAAAGGTCTCCCACCTATTCGTGATCATGATCATGCTATTCATCTGATTCCAGGAAGTGTTCCTCCAAACATCAGGCCATACAGATATCCCTATACCCAAAAGAGTGAAATTGAACGTATGGTTGTAGAAATGCTAGAGGCTGGTATAATTCAACGTAGTCAAAGTTCTTTATTTGCTCCAGTAGTATTGTTTCACAAGAAGGATGGATCATGGCACATGTGTCTGGATTATAGGGAGCTCAACAAGCTCACTATTAAAGATAAGTTTCCCATTCCTGTCATTGATGAATTAATGGATGAATTGCATGGATCAATTTACTTCACCAAGTTGGATCTTCGTTCAGGATATCATCAAATCAAAATAAAGACTGAAGACATTCTGAAAACAACATTTAGAACTCATGAGGGTCATTATGAATTTTTGGTCATGCCTTTTGGCCTTACCAATGCCCCTTCTACATTTCAAGGTTTGATGAATTCCATTTTCAAACCCTTCCTTAGAAAATTTGTGTTAGTATTTTTTGATGATATACTAATCTACAGCAAGTCTTGGAAGGATCATGTTGAACATGTTGATAGGGTGCTACAAGTATTGGAGGAGAAACAATTATATGCAAAAAGATTCAAATGTTTCTTTGGAGTACAAGAGGTGGAATATTTGGGTCATATTGTATCTCATGAAGGAGTTAAGGTAGACCTTAGCAAAATTAAATCCATTAAGGAATGGAAAATCCCCACATCCATAAAGCATCTGCGAGGATTTCTCAGGTTGACAGGGTATTATCGCAAGTTTGTTAAGAATTATGGGAGAATAGCAGCACCTCTAACAACATTATTGAAGAAATATGCATTTTCATGGACTCCAGAAGCAACAAAGGCCTTCAAACATCATAAAGAGGCAATGTGCCAAGAACCAGTCTTAGCTACACCAGACTTCACAAAAACCTTTATTGTGGAATGTGATGCTTTAGGAAATGGAATTGGTGCTGTTTTAATGCAAGATGAAAGACCCATTGGTTTTGAAAGTCATCCAATCAAGGGAAAGTATTTACACAAAGCTATTTATGAGAAGGAAATGTTGGCAATACTACATGCACTTAAGAAATGGCGACCCTACCTAATGGGAAGACACTTCAAGGTAAAAACAGATCAAGATAGCCTTAAATATTTTTTAGAACAAAGAATTTCCTCTGAGGAACAACAAAAATGGGTCACAAAGATGTTGGGTTATGACTTTGAAATCATCTACCAAAAAGGGAAGAAAAATGTTGTGGCAGATGCACTCTCAAGAAAGGATGAGGATGTGGAAGCATTGTTGTGTGCCATTTCGATTATCCAACCAGATTGGATAAACAAACAAGGGAGGAATGGAAGAATGACGAAGAAGTGTGGTACTTATTCGAAAGTTACAACAAGATTCCAATACATCTAATACATTTAGTTGGAAAAATGATTCCTTATGGTATAAAGATCGCTTATACCTCTCTAAGAATTCCCAACTAAAACAAAAGATTCTTCTGGAATTGCATGCTTCTCCCTTAAGAGGGCACTCAGGATTTTTAAAAACTTACCACAGGGTTAAGAAGGAATTTTTTTGGGATGGCCTTAAATCAAATTTTCAAAATTCTGTGGTGGAATGTTTGGTTTGCCAACAAAATAAAGCTAAAAAAATTAAGACACCAGGTCTATTACAACCTTTATCCATTCCAAGCCAATGTTGGGAGGAGGTTTCAATGGATTTTATCATAGGTTTACCCAAGTCTGACGGAAAGAGTGTCATAGTGGTGGTAATTGACAGACTTACCAAGTATGCACACTTTTGTACATTATTACATCCATTTAAAGCCAGTACAGTTTCTACTGCATTTATGGAAACAATTCAAAAGCTACATGGAAATCCAAAGATTATTGTAAGTGACAGAGATACCATTTTTACTGGAAATTTTTGGACAGAATTATTTTCTTGTCTTGTGGTGGGCCCTAGTATTGTAGCAATAATGCTACAACTCCTGGAACTCCCTTCTTTAATTTTATCAAACCGGTAGTTCGTAACAAACTTGGAAGCGACGGTGCTGTATGCACAAGTACTAGCTCTTGCCGCAGCTGTCACTTGGTCAGCTGGCACAAGTCCGCTAGGGGCTCAAGCCAACTTCTATGAGCTCTTAGAAGAAGCTTTTTAACTGATGGACAAAATCTAACTCAAAGGAAGCTAACCTACTTGTGGAAAGAAACTGAAAGCCAAAAAGAAATACAAACCCTAGCAAACCCTAATTCTACCAACTAGTCCTACTGATGCAAAAATGAGAATGCAAACTATGAGAAGAGATGCCATTACTTCTAGGAAGGTAAAATGCATGTGTCTAAGTTATCACTATCTGGAGAAAACATCTTTTTGTATTTTTGCTTAAGTTGTTGAAATTATCATGCATGTGCTTCTAACTAGTTTTCCACTGTGCAGGGATGGATCAAGGAGGAGAAATGCTTGGGAAAGTTTGGGAAGGTTCAGAGAGGGTCTAAGGGGTCCCTAACACCCTTCTAGAGAGTCTCAAAAAGTTTGGCTGCCAAGGAACCGTGTTTATGAGCTTCTACAGGAAGTATGCAGGGGTTCTACAGGATGTTCAGGATTTCTACAGGATGTTCTGTAATTCTTCTACAAGATGTTTCGAAATGGGATTTTGGAGCATGGATGGAGGGAAAAAGATGGAGGAATGAGTATGAAGGTGAAATAGGGGTGTGAAGAGGTCTAGGGCTTGGTGGATGAGGCTAAGGAGCGATTGGATTTGTTCAAGGATGGATGAAGCGATGTTGCACAAGAAGATGAGAATCATGGCAAAGTAAGCGGATGAGGCAAATGTAAGGTAAGGTTTATAAGTGAAGGATGAAGCAGGTAGGTTGGATGGAGTATGGGCAGGTAAGGAAGGATAACAGGTACTCTACAAGTGGTTTTTCAAACTGAACAAACAAAGACATGCAAGAAAACAAAGATCTAGTTATAAAACCTATGACCTAGTTACTTCACTCTAATCTGACCTAACAAAAAAGGAAATGAACAGAAGTTTATTTGCAGTGAAACCATGTGAAACAACTATGAAACTAAGTGATCATAAACCTAAGCATGCATCCAAACTGATATCAAGTTCTACGAACGAGATTCAAACACTAATGATTGCATGGTGAAGCAAAGAAAGTGTTTTTGTTTGGGACAGCATGGTTACTTCAACTCCAACCCCTGATCCAATAAGGAAGAGGTGAAACCAAAAGCGTTTGCTGACCCTTTTTTGGGGCTTTTTCCTGTTATTATCCTACCAATATATTCTAAACATAAACAGCTACTTTAACCATCAAAAGAAATCTAAATAACGAAGCAAGATCTAAATCTAAATAGCAGATTTTATTTTAAGAACGCAGCAAACACATAAAGATAAACGAAGGAGGTACTGGGCGCTTGAGATGGGCCCAACCCCAAGAGCTACAGCCTCCCAAGAGAGATTTAGAGCTGGTGCAAAGCTGGATTCATCTTTATTGATCAAGAAATGAAGAGTTACATCAAAACTGTCCACAAGAAGGACTTGAAAATGAGCTGAAAGCAAAGCTAATCTATTGCATAAAAATCGAACTACAAACTAGCTAACTAATGGCTGCAAAATGACTAACCACTAGCTACTATCTACTGGCTAACTAGCTAACATCCACTGGCTAACAAAATGACTAACTGGCTAACCAAAATGAGGCCCTAAGCCTTCTTATTTATACAATTTGAGGACCCAACAGTCCTCCTAAACTTTAGGGACTCGGCTGCCCAAAACTTGTAGTTAACAACAGTCCTACTTGACTTGCTTGGTTGCCCTTGTGCTAATTGATTCGGTGGCCCTTGAACTCCGAGCTGATGGTGGAGAATTCGAGGTAAGGGCCCATAAATGAAGGAGACACCTTCCTACAAATCCTCTCCCTTGTCTTCCCACGAATTTGGCTGCCAAGTGCTCATTAAGACCTTCAATTTTGTCTCCAAATTGACCAAAACGGCTACACAAAGCACCCATTAGACTTGTTGGCATAATGACTAACCAAATTCACTCTATTAGCATAAATATAATCAAAAACATGCAATAAACTAATGAGAATGGTGGATTAAGTCAAATTAGGAGGTTGAATGAGCCCAAATAATTATCCATTTTTGGGGCTCATCATCTTGGTACTCAGCGCATAGATCATCTTATCATCCTCAATTTGATGGGAAAACTGAGATAGTAAACAAATGTTTGGAAGGATATCTTCGTTTCTTTGTATCTGATAAACAGACACAATGGGTCAAATGGTTGCCTTTGGCTGAATGGTGGTATAACACTTCCTTCCATACTGCAACAAAAATGACCCCATTTATGGCACTTTATGGATATCAGCCACCATCCATCACATCATATTTAAGAGAAAATTCTAAGGTTAAAGCAGTGGAACATCACATCGAGCATCAACAACAAGTTCTCCAACTCTTAAAGGATGACCTCATTTTGGCGTAGAATAGAATGAAACAACAAGCATATCAACATCGCAGCGAAAGAAGTTTTGATGTAGGTGACTGGGTATTCCTACAGCTACAACCATATAAACAAATGTCCCTCAAGCAAGCTAAGAAGGATAATAAATTATCACCAAAGTATTATGGTTCGTACAAGGTGTTGCAAAATATTGGTACTATGGCATACAAATTGGAGCTTCCTGCAACTTCTCGAGTGCACCCAGTTTTCCATGTTTCATGTTTAAAGAAGGTTATAGGCGACAAGCTCCCATTTCAAACAATATTTCCAGAACTTGATGAGGAAGGAAAAGTTATATTGGAACTGGAAGCAGTCATAGAAACAAGAACTCGACAGCTATGAAATCGATCCATTTCGGAGTATCTCATTAAGTGGAAGAACTTATCCGCTGAATATTCTACATGGGAGGATGACAATTTTATACAGAAGCATCTAGAACTACTCAAGCGTTGAGGACAACACTCTTTTGAAGGAGAGGGGCATGTTAGGTCCCTATAATACTAGTGATGCCCCCATTACTATTGTAGTTGTATCCCTTATTAATATTGTTG
The DNA here is from genome assembly GCA_031772625.1 of Pinus tabuliformis. NCBI lineage: Eukaryota > Viridiplantae > Streptophyta > Pinopsida > Pinales > Pinaceae > Pinus > Pinus tabuliformis. The sequence goes on from CM062818.1 coordinate 287,212,714, forward strand.
TGCCCCTACTGTCCCCATATTGTTATTAATGTGCCCCATAGAATCCATCTATTGTTATTTTTGTGCCTTTATAATATTATTGTTGGGTTGGCTTGGTTATATTGTGACCCATTAGACTCCTATATATAGAAAGGAGGTTTTGTCATTTGTATCATATAAGAATTGTTCATTTATGTAATGTAGAGGAGGTTTCCCCCTCGAAGAGGCTGAATTCTAAGGCGTTCAACTATCTTTTCTATCTTTTTATGAGTTGGTTTCATAACACTTTAGGCCTGATGAAGCTACATGGGAGATGGATGATCAAATGTGGACTATGTATCCTTTATTGTTTTCCGATGGAGGCAAATGAGTTTTTGGTATTTGCACATATTTATGTATGGTTTCTATTGTAAATACCACAATGAGCTGTGTTATTAATCTCCAATAAGGGGTATGGTTGTCAAGTTGTCATGTTTTTCATGATGGTTTTGTTTTTGAGAAGGTTTTTCATTGTAAATATTGCAACGAGATAAGTTATAAAGTGCCATAGGCAGTATGTTTTTGGTTTTCAATGGTTTTACTGGTTGTAGGTGTCAAAACATGGAGTATAGTGTTCCCCTAACGGGGAGGGGTTTGTAACAGTGCCAAGTTAAAATTTCATGTAATAAATTTAAAAAGAAAAATAAGACCAAGGTCATGGGACACTTATTCCATGTGGGATGTTGGTAAAAACATCTTATTGGGCATCACTTGTTGTGTATTATGGCTAAGGGAAAATTGGTAAAGGAAATGACAAAGGCTTTAAAAAGGAAAGGAAAAAAGACACTATTGGTACTTTATTTATGAAAATAAAGGAAAATAGGAGAAAAGGGAGGTGAAAGGTCATAGGTTGCATCTGAGGAGGAAATTGAAGGAAAATTAAGGAAAATTAAGAAATTAGAGGCATCAATAATAAAAATACATCAGAGCATCAGTTTGGGACCTTGTGTCGTTTCAGTTTGGGAATCAGTCTCAAAGAGGAGAAGAGCACCAGGAGGAGAAGGACAACAAGTAAGCAAAGGAAGAACAAGGAAAGAAAATGAAAGAAAGTAAGCAAATGAAGAACAAGGAAAGCAAATGAAAGCAAGGATCAAGAAAGGAAAGGTTGGATCAAGCAGCTTCAACAGGAATAATTGTAGGTAACAAGTGGCATGTAACAAGTGGCATACATGGTGTGTGCTTGTTTGTATTTGGTTAATTTGCTATCATTGGCATGGGTTTTGCTGAGTTTTGATGGTGTTTTTTATCCTAGCCTTCCCATTTTCGGATAGCCATGGTGTGATAGGATTAATTCTTGGTTGAGATTTGGATTGTTGGAAGGTTTTGGATCCAGGTGAGGTGGTTTTAGGAAAATTCCAAGGGTTTGGGGTTAGATGGATTTCTTCGAGAAGCCCTCAGCAAGTGGGCGGAGACAAGAAAATTCCTCAAGTGATGGTGAAGGAATTTTAAGGCATCCAAGCTTGGTTTGGTTTTATGATCTCGAGTTTGGTTTAGGTGAGATCATGGTATGGTGAGGGTGGAGGTAGTTTAAACTCTAGATTCCCTTAGTTTTTTATGGATTGGTTTATCCCATGAGATCCCACATTCATGCTTGGAATAAAGAACAGGGGTGATTAGCTGAAAGAAAGATTTGGTTCAGTCAATCTATGGTCAGGTGGTATGTGGAAGTCCCTGACTTGGTTGTCATTTGCACATGGTTAATAAGAGGTAAGTTTCTCTTTTCTTTGATGAGTAATTATAATTGTTATTATCTGGCTTCAATGGTTATCCTATCATTGTTATTTGTATGGTTATATGCTGGTTATAAGCATGGTTTTGTGATAGATTTAACTATAGCTCCTATCAAAATGAATGTCTAGTTAATGAATGCATAATCTAAATGGCATTATGGCAACTATTGTGAGACGTCATTGGTGCTTCTTGTTAAACCTCAGATAAATTTCAGATCCCTATGTTTCGATATGCATTCAAGACCTATAGATTGCATGTTTACCATATGTTTGATGGAATGTTTGTCATGGATTGGAGGGGGTCAGGTCAAGTACCTGTTCAATTTTTTTTTTTTATTTATTTTTTTTTTTTTTATTTTTTATTTTTTATTTTTATGTTATTTATCATTTCTAGAAGTTTCATTGAGTTCTGGGCAGAGGCCTGAGTCCTAACCCTGAAAAAGTGGCTCAAAATTCAGGTTTGCTAGCATAGAACTGGTTGGAAAAGTCCATAATCGCTCTGAAATAGGCCACTGGGAGTGAATGTAGGCTCACATTCACTTGGAGGCCTTATCAAGGGAGCGATTGAGGCTCTAGGTAATTGAAAAAGAGAATTAGGTCAGGGGTTGGACACCTGGAGGGGTTGGGTAGCTCATGGAGGCACTGTACTGCCTAAGGAAAGTTAGTGTGGTCTTAAGTTGTCGACTGCATTTCCTTAAGGTAATATATGAGGTTGAGTCTTATCATACTGACCCTTAGCTCATATTTACCCTAGGAAAACCAGTAAAAGTGGGTAAATTTAGGAGGAGGCAGTTACAATGACAAAGAAAAATACAGTGGCTTCATACTTTGTATAAGAAGTCGAAATGAAGCTCCCGATTTGGAAGAAATATGAAAATATTGTGCTCAAGAAGAATCAATAATTCTATATAGAGAATGAAAGCTGAAGAAGAAGAGTATTCTCAAGCTTATGCAACTCATCATTGAAAGTTAGTGGAAGAAATAGGTTCAATTTTCAGAAGATGAAAAAGGGTTTTTATAGTAGACCCAATCCTCAAATGAAGAAAACTATGTCTCAAATTTAGTGCTTTCGTTCCAACAAATTTGGTAATTTCAAAGCCCAATGTCCTGAAAGGTTCAATTATAGGAAAAAGAGAGAAAACAATCTTGCTACCATGACATAATTTGATGAGCAGGCTAAGAGATCCAAACTTAAAGGAGAAAATGAGCACTTCTACTATTCTGCACATGTAAGATCTCTTGAATATGACAATTATATGGCTGATTGATAGTGGAGCTTGAAGAAATATGAAAGGGTAGCATGATCATCATACAATTTTAATGGGAAGAAGATTGGCACAAAAGGTAGAACTTGGAGAAAACCACAACTATGCACTTAAAGGAATTGGGACAACATCCACTGAGTTGGAAACAAGTGAAGACATTCTCTTGAGCAACATACTCCATGTTCTAGGTTTGAAAAAGAATTTGGTTTCAATTTCATGTTTTTAAGAGATAGAAGAGATAGAGTGGCCTTCATTGATGGGAAAATCCTTGTGTGGGACAAGGGATTTAGTATAAGTTATGCTAGGGTTATTGGGATTCATGAAGGAAGGTTTGCATAAACTCTTGAGGAAATAATCCAAAGCTTTAGTACATAATAATATTAACCCTAGTGAGCTATGACATAGGAGATATGCATATCTCCATTATAGAGCCTTTCCAGCTTTGAAGGAGATTGTTTTAGGTGTACCATATTTTTGGATAGATCATAAAGGTGTGTGTAAGGGATGTGCTCTTGGAAAGAATGTTAAGAAAACCATTTCCAAGTAGCGAACACATTTATAAAGAAATTTTGGATCTATTCCACTCTGATGTGTGTGGTCCCATGCTGATGAAATATCTTGGAGGGATTTATACTATGTATCCTTTATTGATGACTTCTCCCGCAAAATGTGGATCAATCTAATGCATTCAAAAGACAAAGTTTTCATAATGTTAAGAGATTTCAAGGCTAAGGTGGAGAACCAAACAAGGAAGAGAATAAAGCTATTGAGATTAGATAATGGAGGAGAATACACCTATGAGGAACTCATTTCCTTCTATAAGGAAGCTAGGATTAAGAGGGAGTTGATAGTTCCCTATAATCCTCAATAGAATGGAGTAGTCGAAAGAAAGAACACATATATTGAAGAGTCCATGAAGATGATGATACATGATTAATATGTACCAATGTTCTTGTGGGGAGAAGATGTGAAGATAGTCAGCTACATCCAAAATGGAAGTCCTCATAGGCTTCTACAAGATAAGACTCCCGAAGAAGCATTCATAGGTCCGAAATCACAAGTTCATCATATGATAATATTTGGTCGTCAAGTAATCATACATGCACCCAAGGATAAGAGAAACAAGTTAGAGCCTTCAGGTAAGAAGGAAATATTTTTTAGGTATAATGAATCATCAAAATCCTATTGGATCTATGTTCCAGGGCAATGATGGGAGGAAGTAAGTAGAGACATGACTTTTCATGAAGATGTAGCTTATTAGAAACCTAGAGAAGAGCACTATGACATTGAACATGAAGAGAAGAATCATGTGGCTCCTAAAGAAGAGGTTACAAGTCCTCCCTCATCCTCTTGTCATCCTGAAGATCATGAAAATATTCTAGAAGAACCTTGTGAGCCATTGGATCTTGTGGTTATTCCCGAAAAAAAAAGACCAGCTTGGCTAAAATCTACTTTGAAAGATGCATAAGGATATGCATCTCCACAAGGCACTTTTATGGAATCTAAGAGACCCAAGAGGTATTATGGTTATGTATATTTAATGACTAAGATGATTGACTTCGAACCTTCCAACTTCGAGGAAGTAACTCTTCACATGTGGAAGGATGTAATTATGGAGGAATACCAATATGTTATGAAGAACAATGTATGGGAAATCATTCCAAAACCCGAATGAAACTTGTGGTAACATCAAAGTGGATTTACAAGATCAATAATGGATTTGATGGGAGCATTGACAAATAAAAGGAAAGATTTGTGGCTAGAGGATACTCCCAAAAACAGGGATAAGAGCATGATGAATTCTTTACACTAGTTTCGAGATTAAAGAAGGTCTTTTATGGACTCAAACAAGCTCCAAGATCTTGCTATTCTAGAATTGATGGATATCTAGCTACACTTGGTTTCTATAAAAGTTTCATTGATCCAAATCTTTATATTAAGGTTGTAAAAGGTGAGCCGATGATACTGCTACTATATGTTGATGATTTTTTCCTTACTGGTGTAGAGAATCTTATTGCTTAGTGTAAAATGGAGTTGGCCTCTAAATTTGACATGAAGGATATTTTCTTGTTGCGTTACTATTTGGGTCTAGAAGTCTGGTAGAACACTTGTGAAATCCTCCTTGGACAAGGAAAATATGTCATGAAGATCCTTCAGAAGTTTGGCATGATGGAGTGAAAGTCTATGGAAACTCATATGGTGTTGAATATGAAAAATATGAGAGATTCTAAGTCAGGCCTAGTGGATTCATCCATGTAATGGAAGTTTATTGGATCGTTGATGTATTTGGTAAATACCAAGTCATATATTTTCTTTTCGGTAAACACCTTGAGCCAATTCTCGATGAAATTGAGACATGAGAATTAGTTTGCAACAAAGAATATATTGAGATATTTTCATGATGATAGTGACTACTATTAGAGATATTCTTCAAATGGTGATATATAGTTGTGAGAATATACAAACTTTGATTGGCAAGGAGTTCATATGATAGGAAGAGTACATCTAGTGTATGTTTTAGTTTTGGTTCTATTATATCCTAGATGAGCAGGAAGCATACCTCTATCACACTCATTACTGTAGAAGTAGAGTATAATTTTTCTTGTTTGGTATGTTGTGAGGGATAATAGATTCAAAAGCTACCCTCTGGATTGTTTGACCAATTGTTGGAACCGACTATGTTATTCTGTGATAATCAAAGCTGTGTGAAGTTGACCAAAAATCCAATGTTTCATGATAAGATAAAGCATATTGAGATCAAGTACCACTACATTTGTGATATGGTATTGAAGGGAGTAGTGAGGCTTCAATATATTTCCACTAATGAGTAGATGGATCACATTCTCACAAAGCCTCTATCTTGGGTGAATTTTGTATACTTTAGAGACAAGCTTGGACTAGTGGATAACTCATACAGACGTGAGAGGGATCATTGATGTAAGTACTAGTTGAGTAAGTACCACCAGTTAGAAGAGCTAACCTAGGTTGAGGTACATATTGATGATGATGCTAATTTAGGTCAACGATATTGACCAAGATAAATATGCTATTTATGAGATTTACCTTTTTCTTAAGATAGATCATTTATACATAAAACATCTAGATAGTCATTATGAATACCTCCCTAGCTAAGAGGGAGTGTTGAAGAATATATCTATGGTTGGTGTTCATAATCCTTGATGTATTTATAATACTATGAGAAAACATGAATGAAAAAACATTAAAGAAAATAAAATTTAAAATAGAAGAAATAAATTAAAAGAAAAGAAATCAACAAAACCACCTAAAATTAAGATCCTTGAAAATAACTCATACTCATGTAAATAGCATATTTACCATAAAATACTACCCACCATAATTTAAGCAAGTATTTTCATAAAATATGGAATTGTAACAAGATTCAAATAAATATATGCACAGGGAGTTATTTCCCACCATTATTTATGTGATCTTCAACACTTTAACAAATATGAATAAAAATGTAAATTTACAAACTTACTAGAATTTAGTTTACAAAGAGACATGATTTAATTTAAGAGACATGTCTCTTGAGTATCTTGGATATAAAGTAAACTTGAACTTTTTAATTTTACACACACTTATCACTCACATATCTCTCTCTCTCTCTCTCTCTCTCTCTCTCTCTCATTGTGATATACTTTCTTTTCATGCTTAGTAGTCGAATTTTTGAAGTGTGATTATTTGATGAAAATAATAGGACTATAATATATATTCACAAGTAATTACCATATTTCATAAATAAAGTATGTATTAATTGTACTAAAACATAAACAAGCTCAAGACAACCCTCAACCTTTATCTAAGCTAGTCAACGGAGGAGAAGGATCGATAGATGGTGGAGCTGGGACCACTTTTGGAAATCATTGAACCTTCGACTTCAACACAACAGGTCACTCCTACATTGGGTAATACTCATGTTTCCAAATTTTTATCCTCTTTAGTTGGTACTTTTGTTGACTTGCATAAAATATGGGATAAATCCAATGGTTGTGATATTGATTCATCCTCTCTTCCTTCCCTCCCTAAACCATCTCTACCTATTTTCCACTTCCCACCTACACCTATTGTCACCTTGTCAACTATTGTCTCCATTAGAGAAAGACAAATATATATTTCCTCTAACTCAATTGGCTAATACCATCTATGCCCTCACCCTACAGACCCTTCCATGGATAAATCTACTTACAAGTTTGGGAAATGTACCCTTGTTGAGGGTAGAGTTAGGGGCATAAAATATCACTTGGCTATGGCCCAAGTAAAAGCTTGACTAGATGTGGTATATGGGAAACAATAGTCCATCATTGAGGAACTCACAGTAAAAATGACCCTTTGAGGGGTTACCCAATGATTATATAGTCATTCAACTACAAGGGGTTGGCCAACCCCTCTAAAAACATGGTTCTTACTAGATTAGTTAATGTAAATTCTCCTAACATCATGCTATTAACATAGACATTGGGATAAGGAGACTTAGTCACAAAAGTGTTGGATAATTTTTTAAAGGTTAGCGCTTTTTGAGTTCTGATGCCCAAGGGCATTCGATTGAACTTTCCATTGGGTGGAATCCTTGAAATGTTAAGGCTATGAACCAATGAGGGTTTGATTATGTTTAGGATTGGATTTTTTCTACAGATTTAGATTTGGAATTGAGAGTCATAAATATTGATTGGCCCTACCCATATAGGAATACTATCTAGAAAACCCTCATGTGAAAGTAATTTCTCCCACCTTAGAATTCGATCTTCGATGGGGATCTTAATTTTTTTAGTAGCAACTAAAGTTTGGGGTCCACATGTAAGAGTAGATTCCCATGCTTATTGTTTTGAGCACCTCTTTATGGATAATAATCTTATTTATGTTGAGATGACCAATATTCAACCTACGTAAATGAACAAACAGATTGGTGAGGTCAAAGTGGCCAAAATATTGGATCGATTTCAACTTTTTGAAGTGTTCGCGAAAACCTTTCCTCTGATGAGGTAGTGAAATGGTTGATGGGGTGAGTTTGACCATTATATGATTTTTTTTTTTTAGACTAAAGGGGCAAGCCAAAAATTATCAAGCCCTTAATGGAGCCTCACTCAAAGAGGAGAATTTAATTAATTTGGTCAATTCTACTTAGGTCCCTCACAACCCTAATATTGGGATCACTTTGAGGGTACACTTTGCAAGAAATATTTCCTAGGTCAAAAATGTTTCTAAATAATAGGAAACTAATAAGAGAATTAGAGACAAATGTAAGCTAAAGGATGTTGAAAATCAGTTAAAGGTTATAGGGAATTTTGAAGATGGGGGTTTCGTTAGTGATGACTCAAAAGCCAAGTTACTCGATTTGGAAAACAGGAAAAGGAAACTCTTGGAAGGCAAAGAGGCTTCTTTGAGGCTTAAAAGTCGAGCTATCTAGTTGGACGTGGGAGACAAAAGCATTATTTTTTTCTAGAATTATGCTAAGGAAGGAAATTGGACAACATTATTTAGAAGATGGAGGATTAGAATGGAGGATCAACCTCTTCCTTTGAGGAACTAAAAAATCTTGGGAAACACCATTATGGCACTCTTTTCAAACTAGAATAAGGTGCTTCCATAGAAAATGTGGTTATACTAACTCAATTGTTCCCTTGTTTTGTTGAGGAAGTAAGCAACTTCAATCTAGTGTAGGAAGTTTAGATGAAAGACTATAGGAGGTATTGCACAACTTCCAAAAGGACAAGAGTCCAGAGCCAAATGTGTGGCTTGTTGATTTCTTCTTGGGGTTTTATGAACTTTTGGGGGCTAATTTGTTGAAGGTACTGGAGGAGTATAGGAAGATAATGAAGGTCCTTGCTTCTTTCAATTAAAAGTTCATTTCCTTGATTCCAAAAGTGGAAATTCTGATTATTCAGTGAATTTAGACCTATTTCCCTAAGAAATTGTATTTACAAGATCATTGCAAAAGTTATTTCCCGCCGACTAAAACCTATTATTTCTAGGGTTATAGCTAAATAAAATTTAGGTTTATGGAAGAGTGTAAAATTCATGAAGTCATTGGAGTGGCCTAGGAAGCTTTACATGGCCTAAAAACAAGGTATTTAAAATGGTGGTCCTAAATATTGATCTCTCCAAGGCCTATGATAGGGTAAGTTGGTTATACCTATGATTGTTATTAACACATATATATTTCAAAGTACCCTTCTTAAGTTGGGTCATGAGCTACCTCAAAATGAATTCCTTTCTTTTATTGATCAATGGATTTGCATCCCCATTCTTTCATGCCTAAAGAGGGTTGAGGCAAGGTTTTCCCCTATCCCCACTTTTATTTATGCTTGTTATTGAAGGTCTTAACCGTCTCTTAAAAAATGTTAGGAAGAGAGGGATACTCAGAGGAGTAAGGTTAGAAAAAACTTGTTTATAATGCACCAACTATTTTTAGATGATATTTTAATTTATTTTGATGGGTTGCATAAAGCCACTAAGTTCCTAAATTAGGCCCCTTTTCTCCTTCAGAAGGCCATGGGTATGGAAATTAACTCCACAAAATCGACACTGTTGAGTCATATTTTGGAAGATTGAGAGCTACAATTTGTAATTAATACCTTTTTCTTTCACTTCAATTCCTTTTGATGGCAGTCTCAAATTCGTAGGATTTCAATTGAAACTAAATGCCTACAGCAAGGAGGATTGGTCTTGGCCATGAGGGATTCACTAGGGGAAAAATAACATACCTTATGCACTCATATTGGGGGATATATATTGAGGAAAAAATGACATAATATATTGAGCATATAATAGGGGGTAAAAGGTTTTTACATTTTAGGTATAAAAAATGGATCTCAAATTTAATGAAAAATTATAAAGAAGTGTAAAAAATGATAATGAAAAAACGGGTACCTACAATATCTAGTGAAAGTAAGGATTTTTAAAATTGGGAAGATGTATTGGGTTTGTATTGGTAGGGGGTTAAATAAAATGATTTTAGAGGTATCTTCCACTAGTCAAATTAAGTGTATTGTTTAGTATGCCATGAATGCACGTGCTATATCAGAGGTTCATTCAGTGAAGCCCCGTGGTTTTGGCTTCTTGAAAAATTATAAAAGCAGGTTAAAATTTGGAGTGTGAGATGGATCTTCCAAAAGGGAAGGATGGTTTTGATAAAATCAGTCCTGTAAGCAATTCCAATCTACTAGATGTTCCCAACTTGGGTACCAAAATGAATTTTGGAGAAAATGAAAAATATATGCCTAAGATTCCATTGAGATGGTTCTTAGGATCATTTTGTTATGCCCTTAGTTAAATGGGATAAAATTGCATTCCCAAAATCTTGGGGTAGATTGGGTCTAAAAATATGCCTTTATTTTCAGCGTTACTAATAACTAAGGTAGGTTGGAGACTATTGCATAGAAAAATCCTTTAGATAATGGTTTGACATGCAAAATATATCCTTCCTTACATAATTGAGAAATGGTTAAGACTTCCAAGCAAATGAAATTCTAATATGCCTGTAATTTGGAACACAATGTTTGTATTTTTCCATTTGATTGAAGATGATCACTTATGGAGAATTGGAAATGGTCAAAAATTGAGAGTTGGCATTGACCCCTAGTCAAATTTTGGGAATGCGTATAACCTTCCATAAGAGTTTCTTATTTTTGTATAGAAATTTCATGTTCACAGTAAACCTTACCGCCAACTAGGAGACTACGACCATTAGGTCTCAAGGGTGGCTAACAACAATGCAATTAGGCATTGGGGAAAACCATTCTAGTGCATGGAGGGGTTTTACTACTTTGCTACAAGCTACACATGTTCGATTAATAGACATAGAATATGAATTGATCTAGTCATACTCATCCTGTAGGGATCATGCTCCCAAGATGGGTTATTTCCCCTTAATGGTGGGAAGGTTTGGAGAAGAGAAACTATGTTGATAGAAACAATTGTGGAAGATCAAATTCTCAAAGAAAGGAATGACTTTTTATGTGGTGTATTCTTGAAAACAAGGTTCCTACATGGTATAATTTACAAAAGAGGAAATTTGAGGGACCTAATTGGTGCACTCTTTGAAGGAATGAGATTGAGAAAGTTCAACACCTTTTTATTGATTTCCCCTACATGAAGCACTGTTTGTCTTTGTGCAAAAATAAAATTCCCTTGGTAGCTGAATGGGAAATAAGAAGTATATTGGAAGCTTGGAGGAGGTTGACCAAGAATAGAGACAACAAATTTTTTGAGGTTGTTTCCCTGCTTCTGCATTGGGGAATTTCTCTAATTAGGAACAAATCAATTTTCCCAGATGCCCCTACTTGTCTTGGTAGGTCTGCGACCCAAAGCCTTGCTATTTTTGTTTCCCTTCCTCAAAATATTTTTGTCCATGGTGTTAGAAATGTCATTGAGGAAGTTTTCAATAAGTCTAAAACATGGGTTTTTTTAATGTATATTCCCAACGAGAGTAAAGGAAATGAGGGGGAGGAGCAATTATTTATCTAACACACACTCACTTGTTTACATTGGAAATGGGTTTGGGTGAAGGTTCAAATAACTATGCAGAATTGTTGGTGCTCAAACTTCTCTTTCTCTTTGTGATTGAAAAAGTTTGCACATCTCTATAGGTTTTTGGGGTTTCATTTATTGTAATAGTCTAGATGTCTCAGGTGCAAAGGTGTCACAATATAAATCTGTTTCCACTAATGGAGGAGTTATCCCATATTAAAGCTACTCTTGATTTCATTTCATGCTTCCATATTTACAAGGATAGGAACCGACTCACCGATCAGCTATCTAAAGTTGGCCTTAGGAGATATTTTGGGAAATGGATCATAAAATAAACCATAGGGAATGAACACTATGAGTTCTACCATCACCTCTCATTGAATACCATCCAAGAAAATGGAACTAATATCAACACTTTTTTGTGGAATGTATCAATTTTTATTGCATTATGATTCTTAGCTAGTTTTTATATGTACGTATATCTTCCATAAGGCAACTTTTTGGCCACTATTCAGTTTGTATGAGAAGAAGGTGTTAAAAAAACACCAAAATCCTTGTATCTTTTGTTTATATTTCCTGAATGCATTCTAGAAATGCATAGACAAAATGAAATTTTGTATCATTCTCTAAAGAAATAAAATTACACTTTTATATATATATATATATATATATATATAAGAGATTGGATCTCTCTTACCATCCTAGATCGATATTAACTCTAGATCTACCAAGAGGTAAGAGAGATCCAATCTCTTGAGGTGCAAACCTCTTTTAAAGTGAAAAGAGATTTGATCCCTTGGGGACCTTGCTAAACTTAGAGTTAAGCTGAATCTAGGTTCGTTATTAAAAAGTGATACAAGTAAATTATAATATTAGATTATACTTAGAAGTTATATGTATTAGATATTTTTATATTCGAATATGATTATAAAATTTGACCAATTTATTTTATTAAAATATATTCATAAAAATAATTAAAATTTAAAATATTTATAAAATATTTAATAAATTATTAGATATTTTAATTCTAAATTTTAGTTTTTTTTAATAAATAATTAAAACATAAAACATATTTTTTGTGTCCCTGTTGGGGGTGACTGACTTGATAAATGTGTCTTCTCAAGGAAATATAAGCCCTCCCACGTGGTGGTAATGAATACAAGTTATGGTGAGTACATGAGGCTGGGCGACCTTCTGACGAACGTTCTGGAGATTGTGCTAGATTTAGTCCCCCTGAAGCTAGATGTGGTGAACAAAATTTTCATTTGGGAAATGAAAAGTTGTGTTTTGGAAGGTTGCACCTACTCTGTTCGCTCAGAGGGCTCCTTTGGAAAGCCATGTGGGGGTTTCAAAATCAGTGCAAACTAGAAAGCAAGGAAAGAATTACAAACAAGAGTTTCTCAAATGTTTATTTGGGAACCAAGTTCAGTTTCTACAAGGCGATCACTACAGTTTGATAGCCCTATGGTGTCACCTATCTTTGATGGCAGACGTCTTGCCTTTTGGCCAAAGCTGGTTAGTGAAAAAATATTTGCATATGTAATCTTATTGTTTTAGGTTATGTTTGAGTTTCATGTTTTTGTTCTTTTTGTGTGGTGTTGTAAGAAAAATGTACAGGTGGTTTCATCATTGTGGCCCATGGGTGGGTGTACCAATTTATGAGCAACCTCTACTTAATTGAGAGAAGTCAAAGTGGTTAGGGTTTTGGCCCTCAACCTAGCGTGGTTAAATTTTAGAGGCTCACTCGGCTCTTGGTGTTACATAGGATTTTTGGGTGTCTGAAACAAGAGTGGGACGTATCAAACCAAGTAGTTGTTGGCGCCTAGATTTGAGGTTTCCTCGAATTTAGTGTGTTTAATGATTAGTGTGAACAATTTTGTCAATTTTTCCTATACTAAGGGTTTTGGGCTCGCTCGAAACCTTGGGTTGAGTCTGGGATTATGCTAGGGTTGGGACCCAAAAATTCTAGTGTGATTCCGCAAAGGGTGGTCATTGGGCATGGTAATTTCACTTATGCAAGGTCTTAGCAGATGTTTCACTAGGTCCAGATGATAGGGATGATATGCTAATCTAGTTGCGCCCGTTGAGGTGTTGGTCATTATGGGCAGCAGGGAGCTTGGGTTGATAGAGAATGGGTGATGAGTGAGGAAGAGATGGGAGGTACGGAATGGAAGGAGAGGTATCACAAGTATAGGTGCCCTCATCATGCCATGTAATTCAACCACCCTCCCTTGGTACAATTGTTAATCAACTGCGGGATATCTACGACAACCTGGACATCCTCTATGAACATAAATATGAGGATTGGAATGAGATTGTTGCAAACATCAATGACATCTAGCATAGCCAAAATGAAATAATGGAGTAGTTTTCTTTTGTGAGACGTAGCCAGTACTAGAAAAATGGGAAAATAGATGAAATTGAGGCATGTTTGGGTCATATAGACTTTCATGTCCATGAAGGCCATGACCCTCCAATAGCTCCAAGTGATCAAGCTTCACATCCCCCTCCTTGATATGCAAATTACTGGTCGATTTTTAGTTTTGTAAGTATTTTGGTATATTTTTCCATCAGATTTTTTTCCATGAGATATAGGAAATGAATGGGCACATCTATTACACTTTTGTTTAACTCTCCTTGTTAACAAATCCGATCAAAGTGAATGTAACCACCCCTCTCACATTTACCCACTTTCTCCAGCTTGTCAGGGTAAATATGACCTTAGGGCTACTATGACATGACTCAACCTCCTAAGTACAGTTAAGGAAGTGGAATCAACAAACCAAAACTTAACAAACCTTCCTAAGGGGATAGAGGACCCCCATGAGATAAACAACTACTCCAGGTGCCATAACATTGAGTTAACTTACCTTTTTAGCAATCTAGACTCCAAGTATCTTGCATAACAAGGATGGACAATAGTAGTAACCCTCTGGTTGCATGGATAAACCTGCCTCCTAGTGGCTGCAGTCTAGATTTCCTAGTTCTGAGCATGCGACCCTGAAATCTGATCCACTTTTTCAGGGCTAGTATCCATACCTCTATCCAAAACTTTATATAACTTTGAATAATGATGAATGACACAAGGAAAAATCAATTAATGTAAATCTTAGTCAAGAACTTGACCTAACCAGGCCTAACCATGACAAACGTTCCATAAAACACATAGTGAACAAGGAATCTACAGGTCAGGAATGAATATCTAAACATAGGGGTCTAATACTTATATTAGAATCATAAAGAAGGTCTAATAACATTTGACAATCATTGCACTAACATATATTAGGTCATGCATTCAATAACCATTCATTTACCAATCAAAACATGATAAGAGCCATAATTAGAATCTGTCATAAAACCATGCTTATAGCCAACATATAACTAGAATAATAATAATGATATAACAACCATGAAAGGCACATCATAACAAGTACATTTACTCATAAAATACAAGAGGAAAATAACTCTTATTAACATATGAAAAATCCAACCAAGTCAGCAACTTCCATGTACCACCTGACCATAGATCGGGCTAAACCAAATATTTCTTTCAATCAATCACCCCCATGCCATATTCCAAGGATGAATGTGGGATATCATGGGATAAAACAATACATAAACAACCAATGGAATCTAGAGGTTAAACCATCTCCACCCTCACACTACCGTGATCTCACCTAAACTAGTATAGATATCACAAAACCAAACCAAGCTTGGATGCCTCAGAATTCCTTCACCATCCCTTGAGGAATTTTCTTGTATCCACCCACCTATTGAGGGCTTCCCGGAGAAAACCATCTCCACCCCCAACCCGTGGGATTTTCCTAATACCACTTCACCCAGATCGAAAACCTTCTGGTAATCCAATGCTCAACCAAGAATGAATCCCATCACACCACAACTATCCGAAAATAGGAAGATAAGGCGGAAACTGCTGTCACACCTGGAAAAACCAATGTTGATGTCAGCAAGAGAACCAACTACACATATTCATGTACCATGCATTCACAAACTAGATAGGAAATCACACATGCAACCTGTTACCTTAAAGTAATCCTTCTAAAGATGCTTGATCCAGCTTTTCCTTGTTTATCCTTTGCTTTCCTTGTCCTTCCTTTTCTTTCCTTACTTTCCTTGCTTGCTTTCTCCTCTTGGCACTCTTCTCCGCTTTGAAACCAATTCCAAAAGTAAACTAACAAGAGGCCCCAAACTGATGCTCTAATGCCTTTTTGTTATTGATGTCTCTAATTTCTTCAATTTTCCTCTATTTTCTTTCAATTTCCTCCTCGCATGTCATATGTGACCATTCATCTCCCTTTTCTACTATTTTCCTTTATTTTCATAAATAAATGCAATAATTTCCACCTTTCCTTTCCAAAGCCTTTTCCAATGTATTTTTTGAATTTCCTTGGCCATAATAAAGAATGAGTGATACCCACTAGGATGTTTTGCCTGAATTTCAGCTTGGGATATGTATCCCATGACCTTAGTATTATTTTTCCTTCATTAAATTTTTTACATGAACTTTTAACTAGGGGTTGTTCTAGATCCCTCTCGTGTAGGGGAACATTGTCCTCGATGTTCTATGACACCTATGGCCAACAATACCATGCAAATGGAAACATACTACCCATGGATATTTATAACTTAGCTCGATGCAATAATTACAATGAACCACATGCTCAAAAGAAAAACGATTATGACAAACATAACAACATGACAACCATACTGCTTATTGGAGCTTTATAAGATAGGTCATTGTCGTATTTACAATATAAACCATACATAAATATGTATATATACCAAAAACACATTTGCCTCCACCAAAAAATAATGAAGGATACATAGCCTACATCTGATAAGTCATCTCCCATGTAGCTTCATTGGGCCCAAAGTGCTTCCACTACACTCTAACTTGCTCGATTGGTCAGTTCTGGAGCATGAGCTATTTCCATTGCAATATGCATTGATGTTCCAACTGGAATTATTATTCTAGTTCCACCTGTAATATAGACTAATCAATCACATGATCAACATATTTCACATATATTTTAAGCAATGAAGCATGGAAAACATCATGAAATTTCATTGTCGGAGGAAGTGCAAGTTTGTAGGCCACTGGTCCAATCCTCTCAAGATTCTCAAAAGACATGTAATACAGAGGTGCCAACTTTGCACATGATCCAATCCTCAAGGAGCTCTTCTTGTGAATGATGCGTAAGTACACATGCTCTCCAACTTGAAACTCCTTAAATTATCTATGCTAATCTCCATAAATCTTGTGTCTGTCATGTGCTTCCATTAGATTCTTTTTCATTACCTACATTTCTTGTTCTATCTATGCTAACATATCCGGTCCAATATGTAACATGTTCAATAGATCACTCTAGCTAATGGGAGTATTACAAATTTTCCCGTAGAGTGCCACAAATGGACTCATCCTTAGTGACTCCTGTTAACCATTATTGTAAGAAAATCCCACCAGTGGAAGATACTCCTCCCACCTCCTCTTCTCATGCATGACATACATCCTCAACATATCCTCCAGAATCTTGTTGACCCTCTCTGTCTGTGCATATGTTTGCAGATGATAAGTTGTAATGAAGACCAATTTTGTACCCAAACATACAAATAAATCCTTCCAAAACCTGGAAGTGAACTTGAAATCTCTATCTCATATGATCTTCTTAGGAATACCATGCAATCTCACTACCTCCTTGATGAACATCTAAGCTACTTCATTGACTGAATTAGTAGTCTTTAATGGAATAAAGTGAGCTACCTTCCTCAACCTATCAACCACAACCATGATGGATCATGCTCCTTTGATGTCGTCAGTAAATTGGTAATGAAATCCATCGAAATGACCTCCCATTTCCACTCTGAAATTAGAATAGGCTGTAACAATCCAGCTAGGTGCTTTCACTCACCTTTCACCCACTAACAATCTAGACATCTATCAAAAAAATCTACTACTTCCTTCTTCATTTCGACAAATAGTATAACTTCTTCACAACTGTCAACTTCTTTTGATATACTGAGTGATGTGAATACTGCTTAACATGAAACTCCCTCAAGATAAGATTCTTGAGCTTGCTGTCATCCCACACATAGATCCTGTCCCTAAATCTCACCAACCCATGTGTGATGAGATGATAATCCAAATCCTGTTCACTAGCACCCTATTGTAACATGTGCTTGAGCTGATAATACTTGTCATCATTTTGCCCCTACCTACAAGACCTACTCATGAAAATCTATCCCATAATATCTCACAACCACAACATAGTTTACCTACACCCTCCTACTAAGAGCATCTGCAACCTTGCTCTCCTTTCCTTTAATGTATCTAATCTCAAAGTCAAATTCACTAAGGGTATCCAACCATCTAGATTGCTCGGAATTCAAATTGGGTTGGTTAATTAGATACCTCAATCCACTATTGATCCAAATGGAAAGTGTAATCTACCCATGGTATTCATTCACCCATGGTATTCATCCATCCATGGTATTTTAAGTGGCATCTACCCATTGTATTCATTCACCTATGGTATTTACCAACCCATGGAATTTACCCATGGTATTGTAACTAAAAAATACTATAATTAACACGTCACATTTTGTGAAAGGACAAATTTTCCATCACAATGTAGCTTTCACAATTATTCTCTATTTTAATAAAAAACAAATTGTGGTTTTATTTACTGTGTGTTCCCTCCTTTTTTTTTTCTGGCATTTCAAATTTTCAGTTCTTAGGGGCCTCCTCACCAAGATCCATTTCATTTTTTTAGATCTTTGGGGCCTCCCACCAAGATCTGGATTAGTGGAATCAAAGCCAAGTCACAGCTCCATGGGAATGAAATTTTGATGCATATTTCAGTTTCAAATTTTTGCAACAATCTTCATTAAACTTCATGCACGTATTACGACCTCCACATAGAATTTTCTTGGGTAACGTAGGAATATTTTTTATTTTGTTTCATTTTTTTCATGAATTTTTTGGTTGGTGAGTTTGCAGATCAGATATGAAACTTTTGGTGCAAAATTTACAGAAAAAAATAACAGATTTGGATTCCTTGCAACAGAATACCCAAATTCAAACAAAAAATCAGTTGAATTACAAACTAGATGAGGGATATATCGTTGATTTAAAATCAACAATGTTGTAGAAATTTTTCTGACGATAATTCATGGATGACGGATCTCGTATCATTCTTTTATAGATTTTGTGAAAAAAATTTGAACAATTATTGCAAATCTGTTCTCCTCTTGAAAAATCACCCAATTGAAAAAAAAATTGGTCGAATTGGAGTTCAGATGAGGGAGATATCACTGATTTAAAATGAACTAATTTTTCAAAACTTTTGTGACAGAGGGACAGTTGCAATGCAAATATGAGTTTCCATAGTTTCCAGATAGGGATTTCAATCATATGGGAAGATGCAAAACGGTCATTCTATTTCCAAAAACAGGTTATAATAAATATTCTGAGTTATATACATAGAGTTATGCCCATTTTAAATTAGTTTTTATATCTGGAGCAAGATTCAGAGTAGGTTCCCTTTGGAGGCTTGCCCTCCCACCCTGCTTTAGTAAGCACCTGCTTCACATTCATTAGTTTTAGCATAGTAGCATCTCGCTTGGGTTCTTTGGAGATGTGCCCTCCTACTCCAAGCTACGTAGGCACCTAATACTTCATCTGTAACACCCTCCTCCCACATCTACCCAAGCAACTGACCAGCTGGGGTAAACATGCGACGAGAAGCCACTATGGTATGACTCGACCTCCCAAGTCATGTTAAGGAAGTGGAATCGATAGAAACACACCATACATACATTAATTATTAGCTATAAGACCCTCAAGAACCAATCCAATAATTTAGACAACTTGCCTTTGGGTCCCATTGAGCTTTTGGAGAATTTGAGGCTCAATCGCTACCATGCTATAGGCATGCATGCGACTAGAAACTCAAAGTCACTCTCACAGGATTGCTTGGCAGCGACCAGAGACCAAAATAGTTAGTGGTATGCCAGTGAATCCAGAATTTGAGCCACTTTTTCAGGCCCAGAGCCTAGGTCGCTACCCAAAATTGAACCATCTCCTCAGATTAGTAAATTAACATGGAAATGGAAGTACTAAAGAAAATACTTGTTCAAGACCTTGATTGGACCCCTACTAGCCATGACAGGCATTTCATCAAACATATTACAAATGTATAATCTACAGGTGTACTTAACAATTTCGAGCATAAGAGTCTCATACTTTGATGAGAATCGCTAAGAACCATTGATGCCTGAACACATCAACTGCCATTCCATCCATTATGTCATAGATACATTTATCATTCAAGTTCAAGTAAAAACATGAGGAAAGCCACGCATGGCTACTGTCATAAAACACATACATAACCAACATAATAGGGACAAAAATACTCATGAAATTACAACCATACAGATCATGTAAAATCCATAAAATGATCATAGAAGTACAAGGAAAAATAACCTTTCATTGATGATGCAAAATCCAAACCTAGGACGGGACTTTCATGTTCCACACAATCATAGAATGGCTGAGCCAAATCTCTCTTCAACCATTCACCCTTGTGCCATATTCCAAGCATGAATGTGGGATCTCATAGAATACATCAATAAAAAACCATCCAGGGCTTCCAAAGGCCGTCCACCTCATCGCAGCAAATAGTGATTCCACCTCACGGTCAGACATCACAAACCATCATCAGATGGGTCTCTTTCTTAGCCATTCCGGGCTCTAGAGCATTTTTCCAACTCGGCTATGGGACTAGTAATTCAACCCACAACATTTACCAGGCTCTAGAGCATTTTTCTAACCAAGGCTATAGGACTAGTAACTCAACCCATGAAGGGCTCTAGAGCATTTGTCCAACCCAGGCTACAAGACTAGTAACTCAACCCAAGCTATTCCAGGGCTCCAGAGTGTTTTTCCAACCAAGGATACATGACTAATAACTTAACCCAAGCTAAGGAAACATGAGAACCAACCAAAAACACAAAAAGGAAATAAACCCACAATCACCATGGCTATCTAGGAAATGGCAAGGATAGGCAATGCATTGTAAATCTCGGCCATCCTCCATGCCAATGACATATCACAACCAACAAACCACAAACATATGCCATGCATGCCAAAGCTAGTGAAGGAAACACACATGCAACTCGGTACCTACAAACAAATATGATATAGCTACTAATCATGAAGCTTTCTTGCACTTTCCTAGTCTTCCTTTTCCTTCTTTCTCTAATAATCCAAGTATGCCACACCCTGCAAGAGTGCTCCAAGAAAATGCTAAGTGTCCAATAGTATGAGGGAGAGAGAGAATAATGAGAGAGCTACAAAACTGAACTAACAAAAGGTTACCAACTAATCCTCAAGAGCATTTTTATGGATGAGGCCTCTATTTTCTTCATTTTCCATTATTTTTCTTCATTTTCCTCCTCACATGCAACCTGTGACCTTTCACCTCCTTTTTCTCCTAATTTCCATTATTTTCATAAATAAATGTGGCAAAAATGCCCTTTTCCTTTTAATGTCTTAGCCATTTCCTTTTCCAATTTCCTTAGCCATAAACAATCAAATGAACACCCCCTAGGATGTCTTACCCAAAATTCAGCTTGTAATATGTGTCCCATTCATCTGTGGTTATTTTTTTTAACTTTTATTAAATGGAATTTTCACCAGGGCTATTACAAAACCCTCCCGCTTGGGGGACACCGTCCTCTGTGTTCAATCGCACATATACCTAAGCAACTTGCTGAAATAAGACATATTGCATATGGAGCTTTCTAACACAGCTCGATGCAGTATTTATAATGAAATATATTCTCAAGTGAAAAATATCATGACAACATGACAACATACCGCATAGTGGAGCTTTATAACATAGCTCGTTACGGTATTTACATCCATACATAGGTGTGCATATAGAAACATCGTCAAATATATATATATATATATATATATATATATATATATATATATATATATATTATATATATATAATATATATATATATATATATATATATATATATATATATATATATATATACCAAACATATGCCAAATCATATACCAAATCATATACTAAACATCATGTCTAAGCATATATTAAAACATCATATAGCATATATCGAACCATCATAAAGCAAATACCAAACCATTATAAATCATATACCAAACCACCAAAAATAAAATGCCAAACCATCATAAAGCATATACCAAACCACCATAAAGCAAATACCAACCCACCATTAAGCATATACCAAACCACCATAAGAAAATACCAAACCACCATATCAACCCTCTTTACCTCAACTAAAAGACAAGGAAGGATATGTAGCTTGTATCTGATTCACCATCTCCCATGTAGCTTCATCGGGTCCAAAGTGCTTCCATTGCACTTTAAATTGCTTGATTGCTCGGGTCCGTAGCATGAGAACATCTTTCTGCAATATACACTGAGGCTCCGACTGGAATTCTCCATCTGGTTCCACCTGCAACACAGACTAGTCAATCACATGATCAACATATTTAACATAATTCTTAAGAAATGAGACATTCAAAACATCATGGAATTTCACTGTCGGAGGCAGTGCAAGTCGATAGGTTACTAGCCCAATCCTCCCAATAATTTTGAAGGATCCACAAAAGAGTGGTGCCAAATTAGCACATGATCTAATCTGCAAGCAGCTCTTCCTCAGTTTGATATGCAAGTACACCTGTTCCGCAACCTGGAAATCCTTGAACAACCTATTCCTATCTACATAACTCTTCTTCCTATCCTATGGTGCCTTTAGATTCTTCTTGATTACCTGCAATTTCTATTCCATATATACCAACATATCTAGTCCAATCAATACTCTGCTAACCGAATCACTATAAACTGATAGGAGTGTTACAATTTCACCCATAATAGTGCCTAAAAAGGACTCATCCTCAATAAATCCTGATAACCATTGTTGTATGCAAACTCTACCAAGGGGTGATACTCTTCCCGCTTTTGCTACTGATGCATCACATACAGCCTCAACATGTCCTCTAATATCTCGTTGACCCTCTTTGTCTGCCCATCGATCTGCGAATGATAAGTTGTGCTAAAGGCCAACTCTGTGCCCAAACCTACAAATAACTCCTTCCAAAACTTGGAAGTGAACTTCACATCCCTTTCCGACACAATATTATTTGGAACACCATGTAGTTTAACCACATCTTTGATGAACACCTGTGCCACATCACTAGCTGAGAATGTAGACTTCATTGGAATGAAGTGTGCAACCTTTGTTAACTTGTCCACAATGATCATGATGGAATCATGCTACTTTACTGTTGTCAGCTCCCCTGTGATGAATTCCATGGAAATGACCTCCCATTTCCATTTTGGATTCACAGTCAGCTATAGTGATGATTAGATGCTGCTTTCACTTGTTGATAATTAAAGCATCTAGCCACAAACTCTGCTACATCCCTCTTCCAATTTAGCTAATAATAATATCTCTTCACTGCTGTTAGTGTCTTCTGATAACCTGGGTGACATGAATATCATTTCACATGAAACTCCCTCAAGATCACCTTATTGAGCTCAATATTATCCAATACATATATCATGTCTTGGAACCTCACCAATCCATCTGTTGTAAGACAATAGTCCATGCCCTGTGCACCTACACCTATACCTATACCTGTACTTGTACTTATACTGCAACCTATAGTTGTACCACTACATGTACCTAGACCTAGAATTGTCCATGTACATGTACCATGACATATACTATCACCCTATTGTAACTTGTACACAATCTCCATATACTTGACATGTTGCTAACCTACCTGCAAGATCATGTCATGTAAGTCTATCCCATAGGAGCTCATAGCTACTAAGTGGTGTACCTATACCTATCTACTGAGAGCATTTGCCACCCTGTTCTCTTTACCTTTGATGTACCTGGTCTCAAAATCAAACTCGCTGATCATGACCAACCATCTAGCCTGTCTGGCATTCAGCTTTAGCTAGTAAAAAAAATATCTCAACCCAATGTGATCACTCATAAGCACAAACTGTGTGCCGAGAAGATAATGCCTCCACATCTTTAGTGCATTTATAATCGCTGCTAACTCAACATCATGTGTTAGGTAGTTATGCTCGTGCTCATTTAGTTTCCAGGACTCATAACATACTACCTATCCATCCTGCATAAGGATTTCACCAAGCCCTCTCTTGCAAGAATATGTGCATACCACAAAATATTTGTCTGAATTTGCAATCTGTAGTACTGGTGCATGCATCAAGAACTACTTAAGATTCTCAAAGCGAGCCTCACACTCCTCAGTCCGTTCGAACTTCTTACCTTTCCTCTTCAATGATGTAATGAGATAAGAGATCTGCGAGAAGTATCCGATGAACCTCCTATAGTAGCTAACCAAACCCATGAAATATCTCACCTCATCCACACTCTTAGAAGATACCCACTCCATGATGGCCCTTATCTTCTCTAGATCTATTGCAATTCCTTCCTTGTAGACAACATGTCCCAAGTAGTGCACCTTAGTCTGAAAGAAACTACACTTGTTGAGCTTAGCATACAATTGATGCTCCCTCAATAACCTCAACACTGTTGCTAAATGCTCAACATTCTCTTCCTCATTTTTAGAATATACTAGTATATCATCAATGAACACAATAAAAAACTTATCCAAATATGGGCACAACACACTATTCATAAAACACATAAATTTTTCTAGAGCATTAGTTAAGCCAAATAGAACAACAATGAACTCATAATGCCCATACCTGGTCCTAAACGTAGTCTTGTAAATGTACTCCTCTTTGATTTGTACCTGATGGCATCCAGATCTCAAATCAATCTTCAAGAACACTGTTTCTCCCTTTAGTTGATCAAACAAGTCATCAATCCTTAGAAAATGGTACCTGTTCTTGATAGTCACTTTGTTCAACTACCTGTAATCAATGCATAATCTAAGAGTACCATATTTCTTCTTCACAAACAAGACTAGTGTGCCCCAAGGTGATACACTTGGCCTAATGTATCCCTTGTCCAACATTTACTTTAGCTACAATTTTAACTCAACCAACTCAGGTGTTCTCATTCTATAAGGTGTTTTCAATGTTGGAGCTACCCCTCACACTAACTCAATCGAAATGTCTACCTCCCTATGAGGTGGCAAATCTATAATGTCCTCAGGAAATACATCCTAAAACTGCTGCAAAATTGGATACTTGTTCAACACATCTGCATCCTCAACCTCCTTACTCTTATCACTAGTAAGGTGTACTGCAATACCTTGCACCCCTTCCCACGACTACACTTTGCTTGCATAGTGGTCACCATCCTAGCTGATGTAGCTTTATTCTTACCCTATAGTACTCTTGGTTCTCCATTGTCACAACACACTCAATAACTTTATCATAGCATTCAGCCTTGGTTCTATGTAGATACAACCAATCCATGCCCAATAAGATACTGTATGAACCCAATAGTAACACATTCAAATGTGCTGTGATTGGAATACCATTTAAGTCAAATGTGCAAGCTCTTACCCAATTATGCACTCACTTATTTGTACCTATAGCTAATTGCGCTAACCAAGGCTCTGCATGAAATCCTTTTCAAACCACACTTATCCACCAAATCAGGACTAACATAGCTATAATTAGATCCAGGGTCAATTAAAATAGAAATAACTTGATCACAAATCTTACCATCCATCTCAATGATAGATGCTTGGTGTTCTGCTTGCCCGTTGTCCACTGCTACATAGATACATGGAATACTCTAATCAATGTCCCCAACGGTCTGTGCCTCTTGTGCACTTTATATTTGAGATCAACCACCCTGATTCTGCAGACAAACTCTCCTACAATGATCTTTGCCACAAGTCCAACAATTTATAGGCTTCCAACCTTCATCCTTATTATTTTCTTCATATCGATATCCCTGTCCTCTATCTAATGCATTGAAACTCTTAGGTGGTGCAACATTCTCCTTGTTATCTGTACCCTATGGCCTTTCTTACTTTTTATCCTATTTTCCTTTGTTCTTTACATTAGCTCTCTAATCTGGCATAGTTTCAGTTCCGCGCTTCGATTGTTCATAGCAATGCTTCAACTTTCGAATGGCCTCCTCCAACAATCTAGCTCATCGAACTAAATCCGATATTTGAATGCAACCGATAACCCACTAAAAAATCTCTTAATCTTCGCCTTCTCCTCCTTGAGGTAAGGCACATACCTCAACCGTTCCAAGAACTTGGTGGTGTACTCTAACTTTCATGTTCTCTGAGTAGTTATGAAACCTGAAGAACTTCTTCATACGAGTAACCATGCCTCTATATTCTATGATCTATTTAGCTCTCCATCAAAATTAGGTGGCTTTGCTTTATTAAAGTCATCCAACAAGTATCCCCTATCACTCCTCTTGTAAGGATGATACCGATGACGATGATAGTTCCTATCTGTATTAGTACTAGAATCATACCTGCATCTGTCCCTTCTCCTCTCTAGATTGTCCAATAATTTTTCATCTTGGATTGTGTCATCTCTATCTGGTCAGTGACCCCCATGTGATCTACTTCCATATTCCCCATTAGTTTTTTCCTCCTGCTCATGACTGATTCGAAGTGGTCCCTGTTGCTACAAATCTGAAAATCTCTAAAGTATGACTGCGTTTAACTCTGCAAACTTTTTCTATGACTGTATGATTCTATCATTATCTGCCTTACAACTCCTTATCTCTTCCTTTAATCTTCTCAGTGTCACTGCCAAGTCGGAAGACTTCCCAACACCACACTTCTCTTCAGATTCATAGGGAGAGTCTTTGTAGTCAACCATCTTGGTATCCATTTGATATTTCTTCCTACAAGGTATATCATGTCAGTTAAACAAAATCACAATAAACCAACGTACATTAGTATAGCTAGGGGAGGATACCTTTTTCTCAATATCAACAAATCAACATGATACATGTATAGCATCATCAGGACAACATATAGAAACTTAAAACATAAGCATGTGACCATGCAATTGTCATTCTAGCTAGGGTCCAATCATCAATGCATGACCTTAACAATAACATAGACCATGACCTCATGCATGAAAACCACCATCATTACGTCACTATACACTTGACCACATGTAAACATGAACATGCATCAGTGATGCATAACCTTCCACACATATGCATAAACATGTATGATCAAGCGTGAATGAAAAATTCTTGAAATCAAACCTGGTAGAATTATACATGCAATGAAGCATACAAGAATGTAGCCAAGTGTACTACAACGATACATGTAAGCGACATAAATCGACATGTAACCATTCATACACTCACAATGATGCATTCCACAATAACACCTCAAACCTCACATGATGACATCACTGCAATCATGAACAACATCATATAAATACCACAAGTGCATGGAATGAAAGGGTGAGAGACACACATGAAACTGATATGCGTGCATGACCAACACATAGCCCATCTAGGTTGAGGGGTGAACCAGGCTCTGATACCACTCTTTAACACCCTCCTCCCACATCTACCCAATCAACCAACAAGTCGAGGTAAACATGCGACGATATTCCACGATGATATGGTTCGACCTCCCAGGTCATGTTAAGGAAGTGGAATTGATGGAAACACACCATACTGACATTAATTATTAGCTACATGACCCTCAAGAACCAATCCAATACTTTAAACAACTTGCCTTGGGGTCCCACTGAGCTTTTGGATAGTTTGAGGCTCGGTCGCTCCCATGGTATAGGCATGAGTGTGACCAACAACTTGAAGTCAATCTCACAAGCTTGCCTACCAGCGACCAGAGACCAAAACAGTCAGTGCTATGCCAACAACTCTAGGATTTGAGCCACATTTTTAGGCCTAGAGCCCAGGTCACTACCCAGAATTGAACCATCTCTTCAGATTAGAAAATTAACATGGAAATGATAGTACTAAAGAAAATACATGTTCAAGATCTTGACTTAACCCTACTAGCCAAGACAGGCATTTCGTCAAACATATTGCAAATGTGTAATCTATAGGTGTAATTAATAGTTCTGAGCGTAGGGGTCTCATACTTAGTTGAGAATTGCTAAGAACCATTGATGCCTCAACACATCAATTGCCATTCCATCCATTAGGTCATAGATACATTGATCATTCAATTACAAGTAAAAACATTAAGAAAGACATGCATGGATGCTCTCATAAAACACATACATAACCAGCATAATAGGGACATAAATAATCATGAAAGTACATCCATATATACCTCTTATAATCCATCAAAATGCTCATAGAAATATAAGGAGAAATAACCTTTCATTGATGATGCAAAATCCAAACCCCGAATGGGACTTCCATTTTCTAGTCGACCATAGAATGGCTGAGCCAAATCTCTCTTCAGCCGTTCACCCTCATGCCATATTCCAAACATGAATGTGGGATCTCATAGAACACATCAATAAAAAACCATCCAGGGCTTCCAAAGGCTATCCACCTCAACCCATCAAATAGTGATTCCACCTTGTGGTCAGACATCACAAAGCCATCATCAGATCGGTCTTTATCCCAATCATCCAGGGCTCCAAAGAATTTGTCCAACCCAACTACGGGATTAGTAACTCAACCCACAACTTTTACCGGGTTCTAGAGCATTTATCCAACCAAGGCTACGAGACTAGTATCTCAACCCACCAAGGGCTCGAGAGCATTTTTCCAACCCATGCTACTGGACTAGTAACTCAACCGAAGTTTTTCCAAGGCTCCAGAGGGTTTTTCCAACCAAGGCTACAGGACTAATAACTCAACCCAAGATAAGGAAACATGAGAACCAACCCAAAAAACAACAAGGAAATAAACCCACAATCACCATGGCTATCTAGGAAATGGAAAGGATAGGAAATCCACTATTAAACCAGGCCATCCTCCATGCCAATGACAAATCACAACCAACAAACCACATGCATATGCCATGCATGCCAAAGCTCATGAAGGAAACATACATGAAACTTGATACCTACAAACAAATCTGATATAGCTACTGATCCCAAAGCCTTCTTGCACTTTCATGTTCTTCATTTGCCTTCTTGCTCCAAGAATCCAAGTATGCCACACCCTCCAAGAGTGCTCCAAGAAAACTCTAAGTCTCCAAGAGTATGAGAGAGAGAGAGAGAGAGAGAATAATGAGAGAGCTCCAAAACTGAGCTGACAAAATGTTACCAATTGATCCTCATAAGCCTTTTAATGGATGAGGCCTCTATTTTCTTCATTTTCCATTATTTTCCTTCATTTTCCTCCTAACATGCAACCTGTGACCTTTCACCTCCTTTTTCTCCTAATTTCCATTATTTTCATAAATAAATGTGCCAAAAATTCCTTTTGCCTTTTAATGCCTTATTCATTTCCTTTTGCCAATTTCCTTGGCCATAAACAACCAAATGAAAACCCCCCAGGATTTCTTGCCCAACATTAAGCTTGGAATAACTGTCCCATTCATCCATGGTTATGTTTTTAACTTTTATTACATGGAATTTTCACTAGGGCTGTTACATCATCAATAGTCACCATCACAATTATGGGTCAACCGTACAAAATCCTTGTCATTGAAGTCCATTTTCTAGGCGCAAATTGTTAGTATCATTGTTGGTCACAAGCATTATAGGGTATCTCTATCCTCATATCTTCATTTTTCATGGTTATGGATCATCCACAAACCCACACTTCATTGAAGTCCATTTGTTAGGTCGCACATTGTTAGTATCACAGTTGGTCACAAGCATTACAGGGTATCTCTATCCTCAAATCTTCATTCATCACGGTTAGGGGTTAACCACTAACAACCCTTCTCTTTAGTAGCTCTTCATATTCATCACAATCTTCTCAAGAGGGAACTTCACACAATGGGGAACATTTCTTCTTAAGGAGGGAGGAATGATCAAAATGGAAAGTGACATCTACCCATGGTATTCATTCACCCATGGTATTCATCCACCCATGGAATCTACCCATGGTATTGTAAGTGGTATCTACCCATGATATTCATTCACCTATGGTATTTACCCACCTATGGAATTTACCTATGGTATTGTAACTAAAAAAAGACCATAAGTAACAAGTCACATTTTTTAAAAAGACAGATTGTCCATCACATTGTAGCTCTTACAATTATTCTCTATTTTAATAAAGAAAAGTTTCTTTGTGGTTTTATTTATTGTGTGGTCTCTCCTTTTTTTCTTCTTTTTCTGGCATTTCAATTTTTCAGATCTTCGGGGCCTTCCCCCCACAAGATCCATTTCAATTTTTTATATCTTGGGGGCTGCCCCATAGGATCCAGATCAACTATGGTTACTCATCAAAATAAATCCCCTACCAAGAAGATAATTCCTCCACACCTTTAAGGCATGAATAACAATTTCCAACTCAAGATCATGAGTCACATAGTTTTGTTCATGCTTATTTAGTTTCCTTGACTCATAGCACACCACCTATCACTCCTACATTATGACTTCACCAAGTGCTATCTTGCAAGTATTTATACACACCACAAACTCTTTATCTGGATATTCAATCTTTAAAACTGGAGCATTTGTCAGTAATTCATTCAACTGCTCAAAACTAGTTGCACCTTCCTCTATCCATTCAAATTTCTTTCATTTCCTATGTAATGGTGTAACATGATAGATAATCTGTGAGAAGTTCCTAATAAATTGCATGTAGTAACCTGCTAGCCCCATGAATGATCCGACCTCATCCACATTATTAGGAGCTTCCCATTCCATGATAGTTCTTATCTTTTTTGGATCTAGTGCTATGCCTTCCTTGGAAACATGTCCCAGGTAATGTACCTTTGTCTCAAAGAAACTGCATTTACTAAGCTTGGCATACAACTGATGCTCTCTCAATAATTTTAACACTACTTCTAGGTGTTCTACATGCTCTTCCTCATTCTTAGAATATATCAATATGTCATCAATGAATTCTATCATAAACTTGTCTAAGTAAGGATGCAACACATCATTCATCAACCACATGAAAGTAGATGGAGCACTAATCAAAACGAAAGGAACCACAAAAAAACTCATAATTCCCACACCTGGTCCGGAAATTAGTGTTGTAGATCATCCTCTTCTTTGATGCACACTTGATGATATCCTTGTCTCAAATAAATCTTTGAGAACACACTTTCTCCCTTCAACTAGTCAAACAAGTCATTGATCCTTGACAACGGATACCTGTTCTTGATCGTCACCTTGTTCAACTACCTATAATCAATGCACAATCTAAGAGTACCATCCTTCTTATTCACAAATAATATGGGTGTACCCCAAGGTGATACACTTGGTCTAATGTATCCCTTATGATTCATTTCCCTCAACTACAACTTCAATTCCACTATCTCTAGAGTGTTCATGTCGTATAAGGTTCCTTTGATGCTGTTGTTGCTCCTGGTACCAACTTAACAGAAAATTCAATTGCCCTGTGGGGAGGCAAATCTAAAATATCTACTAGAAATACATCCTCACACTGTTGCAAGACATGGTACCTCTTGAGGACTTTCTCATCCTAAACATCCTTACCCTTGTCACTTGAAATATTAACTACATGCAATATACACGCCTTCTTGCAACTGTGCTTAGCGTGCATAGATGTAACCATCCTCACCGATGTAGGCTTCTTTTTTCCATGCAAGATTCACTTTTCCCCATTATCATTCGGGCACTCAATAGCCTTGTCATAACAATCTACTTTGGTGTTGTGGAAGTACAACCAATCCATACACAAAAACATACTATATGATCCCATTGGAAGAACATTTAGATGTGCTAATGTAGGCATACCATTCAACTCAAACACACAATCTATTACCCAATGATGAACTCTATTTTTAGTGCCTGTAGGCATCTGCACCAATCAAGACTTTGCATGCACTTCTTTTCTCAAACCACACTTATCCACCAAGTTAGGATGAACATAACTATAATTGGATCCAAGGTCAATCAAAATAGAAACAAATCTATCAGCAAGCTTTCCTTCTATCTCAATAATGGATTCCTGGTGATATTCTTGCTTGTTTTCCACAACCACATAAATCCGAGGAATGGTATAGCCAATATCACCAACTATCTGCACCTCCCAAGAACTATAGATCTGAGGTCTTCCACCCTGGTACAATGGGAAATCCTTCTTACGTGGACCATTTTGTTATAGACATTTTTGTGCCTTACAACTCCAAGCATGAAATGTCCATAAACCATGGGCTCCTAAGTCCCTAAAAGTGTTGTTCTAACCCCTAAAGGAACAAGGTCAACAGATTACAACTTCTCCCAGAAGTTCTCCACCAGAAACTACTCAGAATAAGTCAAAACAGGATCATTTCAGCTGCTCCACTGGCTAGGTGCGTTGCATTGCACCTAAATACACTGTGAGGGTGCATTGCATTTCAAAATTCCCTTCTGTGGGGTGCGATGGGTGAGAAATGACAAATGGAAGTGTCATTCCGCGAGGTGGAGAAACAATGGAAGCTTCCAGAATCTTCTCCTGTGACACTTGCCTCACTGAATTCGACCAATGATGAGTAAGAGGCCTTCAGTCTCCAAGTGGAAGCAAGAACTGACAGAGAGAAGACACTAATCAAATCACAAGCTGAATCATCCTCCTTACAGATATCTATATATGGATCCCTCATCCCAGAGATCCAGAGGCTGGAATTTTGCATATTGTAAGGAATTGTTGTTGGTTTTTTGAGACAAACATCAGAGTATTGGGTGATCTATGCTTTGTTTGAGGTGAAGAGGGGCTTCTTTGCTGGGAGGTTGATGCTGGGTCAGGAACCACCGGTTGTAACTCCTCCTGGATTTTTTCTTGTTTATCAATAAAAACTATTTGAGTTTTTCCTCCATGCTTTAGTATCATTGATGCTTATTACATTTGTATGGTTAACTTAAATCTAATCCTAAGTTGTTTATGAATATAGATCCATGTCTTTTTATAGTGTTCTTCTTCTGTGATCTTACAGGTACTTTGTGAAGCTGGGCAAGTAAGGGAGCAGGTAGCTGGAGACTGTCAAAGAAGAGAGGGATTGGATCAAAGGATTAGCGCAAGACGCAGGTTGGTTCTTTCTATTCCTCTCTATCTATAACTCATAAAGGAAATACAAAAGTAGTTTTTCTCTGTTTGTTTCTAAGGCAGCTGTCACACCTTAGTGGGATAGAGCAGTTCTAAATAGACACTTTTCCCTGTAACAAAATTGCGACTCCGCTGGGGAATGTCTAATTAGTTTGTTTGTGTATCATTCTTTGTTGTTTGTTTCATAAACTTATAAGTAGCATTCGAACTGCATTTGCCATAACAAATGCAAAGTAGACATCTGCTGCTTCAATCCATTCACTAGATATGTTTATGATTTGAACAGCTGATTCACAAACTATTTGATTGCCCTTGTGATAGCTCTTAGACCCTCCTTAGATCTACCCCTGATTTTGCATTACTGATTGCTTTTACTCGGCCAAAAACCAAAGACTGAACTGCAAACTGTGACCCGGAACCCGGACAGATTCTCGTTTCTGGCCCAGCACAGGTACTGTTAAGAGATCCTGAATTTTAGCGCACTTCCCGAAAGGGCAACCTGTGCTGCATTTCAGTTTCTCTGTGTTACAAGTGCGCTGATCAGACTAGCTCTGTGCCGCTGTGGTTCTTGTGCTTCATTCTTTCCAGTTCTATCTCTGAATTTTGCTGCCTGTGATCAGTATATGTCTGTTTAAAACCCCTTTTCCTTGCTGTTATTCCACCTCCTTTGTACAAAAGAACTGTAGATGTTTTTGTGTGTTTGTTGAGTCGTTTACAGTTTTCCATTGCAAAAGTAGAATAGTCGTACTGTCGTCCTTTGATTTGGATCTATCCCAAGTGTCGATTTCGATCATAGGAGAAAGTTTGATTGCTGTTGATGGTTGATTATACTGTTACTATTGCCTTTGGTCTGAATTTGTGATTTTCTAGTGTCAAGAACAAGTGTTCATTTCAAAATCGCAAGGTGTCGTAATCATCTCTGTTTTTTATTTCGAAAAAGAGCTTGTTTATATTTGTCGCTTGAAAAGAAATTCAGATTTGTACATCAACTTTCTTTTTAGCATCAATGCTAAGAAATTCGAAAAAAAATACATGCATGTGCATTTGCATATAGACAGTCTGTTTGGCTTGATTTAGGAAAGTGCATTTACAACGTGCTCTTTGCTCTTTGTGAAAAGATTGTGTCTTTCTTTTCCTCTAGTAGCTAGTATTTTCATTGCACAAAAGAGATAAAAAGTTTGTTTATCATCTTTAGATTGCATTTTAAGAATTACATCTACATCTCGTGGTGAACCCAAAAGGCAAACTTCATAAGCAAGATCAACTTAAAATAAATTCAATGAATCTAACAACGCTTTGGAACTTAACGCACAACATTTAGAGGTCTAGGCTAGAGATGTATTCCGGCGTCGTAAAGCCTGGTAACTGTTGTCCTCACTGATGGTTGGGTGATTCCTCCACTTTGAGACGATAAGTGCCAGTACGGACTTGTGCTCCCACGTACCGTCTAGTATATTTTGGGAGACCCCTATAGGCTTAAATCCTTTATCCTTAGGAAGCCGTGTCTGCCACCCTATCGATCACAATGCACTGAACACAGCATTCGGGAAGATTGACTGTCGTACCGTAAAAAGTATTCTGCAGTTTTGCGATTGGTTTGGTACTCCCTCTACCTAGATCTCCAGAGTAGTCCCTTTCGTTCCTTTTCAGACTCCTTAACGGAAAAGGTCCATCTGAGCACTTGTCACTTCAGGCTCATTAAAAATCGAAGGAGACTAGAGTCATCTTTTGTTTTTTCTTGACTCTTAAAAACTGAAAAAACAAGTTGTGTCAAAGCGTCTAAAATTTATTTTAAACGGAATATTCATTACCCTTTCCTACGTTGATCTTGGGTTGAGAAAATGGAGTCTACCAACCAAGGAATTCCCCTTGGAGGAAATCCTAGTCCCTTCTCCTCATGGGGAGATGTTGGTACACCCCATATGGCCACATTGTCGCTTCCAAGACTGACAATTGGTTTGCCTGTATGGCTCTTCTCGACCTCTGTCGTTCAGAACACCACTATTCCTGAACAATCAAATCAGAAATTAGACGAATCCAGAGTTACCCACCAACCTTCTACTTCCTCTAATTCTTCCTCTCCTCCTTCCTCTTCGCTTGATGGGGCTGGTAAAGCCAAAAGTCAAGTTCCTAAGGAGAAGAAGGAAAAGAAGAAGAAAGAGAAGAAGAAGAAGGAGCCAAAAGCAAATGGGGGCAAACGAGTGTCGTCTAACGGAAATCCACACACTGCACCGACCAGGCCTAAATCGCCATGTGTCATTTGCAAAGGAGACCACTTTCACAGAGATTGTCCTTGCATCCCTCGGATCTTAAGGGACTCGACTCCTCGTTTGCACAACCCAGTGTCGTCAACCTCTGATGATCATGTTGAAAACACACCATCGACTAGTGAAAGTGAAGCCCCAGGACAAAAAGGAAGATATAGATTTCCTTGTAAACTGTGTGAAGGCGATCATGTCGTTCACCGTTGTCCCTTCTTAGACGAAGCTAAAAGAGTTTTGGATGATCGTCCGGTTTCACCGTTACGACTTCCTCCTGGATATAAAAAAACTCTTACCGAGTACGTCACTAGTCAAAAATCCGGCTGACTCGCTCAGGTGGTCGGCTGAAGCATCTATCATTGAAGATGAACCATCTGAATCCATACCAGATGAAAGTCAAAAGGTTGAGGCGGCAGTTGACCCGGTCTTGCCTTCAGAGGTTCCATCTTCAAATGATACAATCACTGAAGAGAACAAGGATGACATCATCCAAATTCTTTTCATAAGCACAGACTCCAACGAACATGGGGGCAATTTACCCGTTCCTTTACCGCAGGAGGGAAGTTCGTCAGAGTCGTACTCGGCCGTCTATTCGGTCCCACCTCCAAGCAACCTAGTTGTCTCCTTCGACTGGAATCAACTAGGTAGACCCCGTTTACCAGCTAGTGTACCATGCCGAATTATTGTTCAAATATATAGAATGGTTATGGCTGGTACCATCACAGATGAAGGGGCTTCTGTGAGTATCCTTTCCTCAACTGCTTGGAAAGCGCTTGGTTCGCCATCGCTTTTTCCTGAGATGAGAAATCTGATAGGCTTTGATAAAGGAACCAGTCGACCGTTAGGGATCCTTCCTAATGTGCCCATAACATTGAGAGGGAAAACCGTTCACATGAACATGATGGTAGTTCAAGGACCCCTGGATTACAATCTACTCCTTGGACGAGACTATATTTATTGCATGGGAGCAATTGTCTCCTCACTCTTTAGAGTAATGTGTTTTCCGCACGAAGGAAGAGTGGTCAAGCTCGTAGACCAGCTTTCATTTCCCGGATCACGCATAGCAAATAGTCATATACCATCCCTAAATGGTCTTTTCACGCAAGAAATGTCTCAATCTCCAGTCCGTCCACCCGATGAGTGCGAGTAATTCGGGGGGACATGACTGAAACCCAGGGGGCATGCACCCTGGTCTGCTTCGGTAGAAAAACTTCAGGTATAGGGTAGGTTTCCATGAGAGAATATGACTAGTCTATACCCCCGTCCGTGATTGGAAGAGGGGGTTATTCTAGAACAAGATTTTCTTGTCAAAGTTATGTGAGTGGAGTAGCTTCCTTCACTCACCTTTGTTTATCTCGATAGACATCTCCAAAGAAGTGTTTTGTTTGCGCTGTGAATAGAACAATCTTTGGGTAACCTGTAAGAGGTAGGCCTCTCTCAGTAAAACAAATGTTCTAACGGAATAAAGAAGGGGTAACCTTGAAACTCTGTTTTATACCTGGGGGCATGCAAACCTTTTGGAGTGCAAGCAAAGAGCGATCATTTATCTATTTTTTTTGGATTGGTCGTTTCCTAACTTGCATAAAGAAAGGATGTGGGGCAAAACTCTAAAAGTTGTCGTTTTTATATGAGACATTCTTATCACAAGACTGGATTAATCAAGCAGTGTTACCGCAAGGTTCAAGCTCGTTAAAAAATAAACCCGCATTGAGCAGTTTTAGCACATAGTTCAAGCTCGTTAAAAAATAAACATAAGACATGAGCAAATGTTTCCACCCGCGTTTAAGCTCGTTGAAAAATGAACTATTCCCCGGTAAATAACCACCGTGAATGTATTACTTCAGCCATTAAAGCCTTGGTCGTGTTTGCACCGTCACCTCCACTTTTTCATTGGCCGATCATTCACCTCCATTTGATTGTTTACCCATTTTGAGGAACAACTGCAAAGAGTGATTTCATTAGCCATCCTTGTGACACTACCATGATTGGAAAATTCCAAACCTTACCTGGAATCAGTTGCTATCCGTTTTATCACTCATTCCTCAAAAGACGAGTCTCCTTTAAGCTCTTTTCAACTGACTCGTAAAATATGAAAAGATTGCCGAGTCCTTGGCCTTCCAGCTCGTTAAAGGGACAGGAAGTGCTATCCCTCATCTAGATTTTAATATTTTTGGACCTGAGGGATTATTGCACAAAAATATCGAGCGCTTGTTTTGTTCGGCTCGTTAAAACTATCGAAAATTCATCCCTTCTGTATTGTTTTATACTTTTTCGGACTTAAGGGATTAGATGACGAAAAAGGAATTTGGAGTTACCTTTACATTCCTTTTCAGACTATCTAAAATTGAAAAGGACCGAGTTATCTTTGTCGTTAAACTCGTTAAAAAGATTAATAGCGACAAACTTGTCTTTAGACGAGAACGAGTTTCACTATCGCTAGGCTCGTTAAAACATAGCGATGGGTTTGCCCGAAGGGAAAATTATAGAACAAGCATATGTTATCCTCCTCAAGCTTGACAAAAATAAAGAGGTACTGGTCAGCAATGACTGGGGAAAATTGGGAAGAAAACTCAAAGAAACTTTGTTGGTAGCAAGTCGCTCTCGAACATGACACTTCCACTCCATGTCCGAGTCGGGTTGGGTTGTTTCATTCACCGCTCACATCGCCATGGTCACACCGTACCATCCACATTTGGGGTTAATGATACCAATCCATCACATCAGTGTCGTCGACATGTTCAAGAGAAGTCATCCAGAGAAGTCACCTGTGTCTCACCCACTACCATACATTATACTCCATTCTTTCATGACCGCCACCATGAACCGTGTATCATCAGATCGTTTTCACCTCCATCAAAATCATTTGCTCCGTTCCGTGTCATTGATGTGGGATTCATTAAGGCCCTCCTGTGACAGATCACTTCTTGTCGACATCAGCTCATTATCCAAGAAGTTGATCTAGGAACACCCCATTCAGTACTTTGAAGCTTGCATGCCTTAATGGCAAGTTTCTCACTTCCGGCGACAGGTTTACATCAATGGCCTTCGACCAAAAGAATTTGTGTGGTGTTCGACGCCAAGTCCTTTATTCACACCACGTGGATTGTACTGCAGTACCTTGAGGATCATTATCATTATCGATGATTCCTCTTGCGCTTGTTAACAGTTTACATCATTGACTGGTAATCAAGCGATGTCTTTCCATGTTCGACTTCAAAACATTTCTCACATGGATCGACTTGTACTTCGAGTAAAGATCGAACGAGATTGAAGACCCCAGATCTAGTTTCATCCATCCGGGC
Organism: Pinus tabuliformis; assembly: GCA_031772625.1. NCBI lineage: Eukaryota > Viridiplantae > Streptophyta > Pinopsida > Pinales > Pinaceae > Pinus > Pinus tabuliformis. The sequence continues at coordinate 287,250,962 of CM062818.1, forward strand.
TGCGATATATATTCAGGGAAATAAAGACATCAAATGTACAGCATTGCAGCACAGATAATCATCCTACCAAAAGGATGATGGCTCTATCAGAATCATCAGTCTACACTCAGATGATTGTCTGTCCTATGTACATGAAAATGAATTTATAAAGCTGAGCATGGGAATGCCCGCCTCAGCTAGATCATGAAAATAGTATGAAGATAATGTATTGTATTGTATCTTATTACAGGTCTCCTCCCAGCATTGAAAGAACTTTGGATCCTCATAATAAAGCATTTCACCCGACACCAAAAGGTTAACGGCCTCATACTTTAGGGGGCAACTGTTATAGACATTTTTGTGCCTTACAACTCCAAGCATGAAATGTCCATAAACCAAGGGCTCCTAAGTCCCTAAAAGTGTTGTTCTAACCCCTAAAGGAACAAGGTCAACAGATTACAGCTTCTCCCAGAAGTTCTCCACCAGAAACTGCTCAGAATAAGTCAAAACAGGATCATTTCAGCTGCTCCACTGGCTAGGTGCATTGCATTGCAACTAAATACACTGTGAGGGTGCGTTGAATTTCAAAAGTCCCTTCTGTGGGGTGCGATGGGCAAGAAATGACAAATGGAAGTGTCATTCCGCGAGGTGGAGAGACAATGGAAGCTTCCAGAATCTTCTCCTGTGACACTTGCCTCACTGAATTCGACCAAGGATGAGTAAGAGGCCTTCAGTCTCCAAGTGGAAGCAAGAACTGACAGAGAGAAGACACTAATCAAATCACAAGCTGACTCATCCTCCTTACAGATATCTATATATGGATCCCTCATCCCAGAGATCCAGAGGCTGGAATTTTGCATATTGTAAGGAATTGTTGTTGGTTTTTTGAGACAAACATCAGAGTATTGGGTGATCTATGCTTTGTTTGAGGTGAAGAGGGGCTTCTTTGCTGGGAGGTTGATGCTGGGTCAGGAACCACTGGTTGTAACTCCTCCTGGATTTTTTCTTGTTTATCAATAAAAACTATTTGAGTTTTTCCTCCATGCTTTAGTATCATTGATGCTTGTTACATTTGTATGGTTAACTTAAATCTGATCCTAAGTTGTTTATGAATATAGATCCATGTCTTTGTATAGTGTTCTTCTTCTGTGATCTTACAGGTACTTTGTGAAGCTGGGCAAGTAAGGGAGCAGGTAGCTGGAGACTGTCAAAGAAGAGAGGGATTGGATCAAAGGATTAGCGCAAGACGCAGGTTGGTTCTTTCTATTCCTCTCTATCTATAATTCATAAAGGAAATACAAAAGTAGTTTTTCTCTGTTTGTTTCTAAGGCAGCTGTCACACCTTAGTGGGATAGAGCAGTTCTAAATAGACACTTTTCCCTGTAACACATTTCTAGAAATACAACATTGCAATGGTTCCTTACCATCACCTCTGTTTTGTTTCTCTCCAGGTTGAGATCCATGTCCCTTCTCAACTGTAATAAACTTCTTATAAGGAGAAAAATTTTCTTTCTCAACTGCATTCTGAGGTCTTCCTCGCTTTGGTTGCCACTTCCCTTTATAATTCTCATTCCCTTTCAAATCACGCTTAAACTGAACTTTATGTTTTGATTTCTCATAACAATGCTTCAGTTTCCTGATGGCTTCCTCTAGTGACTATGGCTCATCAAACTCAATCTGGTCTCTACATGTTTCTAGAGACCCACTCATGAACCTTTGAATCTTTTCCTTCTCATCCTTGAGATAAGGCACATACCTCAACAACTCCAGGAACCTACTAGTATACTCATCATTTGTCATAGAACCCATCTGCAACTTATAAAAATCATTAGCTTTTTCATCATTATATCTCTCAAATAGGTACTTCTTCTTCAAGAGTTTCTCTAACTCATCCAAAATCAACTATTCCTTTCGAATGCCTCTAATATTCATGATATCTTCCCACCAGATATTTTCTTTCCATTTAAGATTGAAGGTAGCTATTTTGGATTTCATGTTGTTTAAATAGTTATGCAATCTGAATAATTTCTTCATCCCAAGCAACCATGCCTCTACATATTTTGACTTCTTCATCTCTCCATCAAATGTAGGAGGATTTAATTTCTTGAACTCCTCATGCAAGTACGTATTCGTCGTATAAGGATGATGGCAATGATGATGGTGATGATGTCTCTTGGATGAGGAACTAGAATGAAACCCATACATATCAGTCCTCCTCTTAGGTGTATCCAATGATCTTCCACCTCTGACTGTATCCCCTCCATCCGATCTGTATCCTGACCGAGACCTACTATGATATGCCCCATTAGTCTTGTCTTCCTGTTTCTGACTAATCCTTAATTTCCCTTGTCTCTACAATTCTAAAAAACTTAAAAGTATCATTGCATTGACCTATGACTTCTTTTCATGAGCCCTTTCAAGTATTTCCTAAGCCTCAACCAACCTGTCATTGTCTGCCTTGCAACTTATGATCTCTGTTCTCAATCTCTTTAATGTGTCTACTATATTAGGAGAATAATCATCTCATTTCCTCTCAACTGATATTTAGGGAGTGTCACATGAACTATAGTCCACCATTTTTATTTTCATCTCTGCTCCTCTTCTTCCTACAAACATTCCATGTTAGATAAACCAAATATATACCATAATCAAAATCATACCTCAATGACGTTCAGGGGAGGCTATCTCATTTACAAAATTAGTCCACATTAGAATGATACATGTGTAATCATAATGATATCAATATACCAACATCATGCATGAAAATACCTCACTACATACCATGACCTGATGCATCATAATCAAAACCATGATAATGCATTCATAACAACATGCATCTAGCCCACCTCGTCCAAGTTTTTGAACCATGCTCTGATAGTAATATGTAACCTCCCTTCCCACATTTACCCACTTTCTCTAGCCTGCTGAGGTAAGTATGAGCTTAGGGATACTATGAAATGACTAAACCTGCTAAGTATAGTTAAGGAAGTGGAATCGACAAACCAAAATTTTATTGACCTTCCTGAGGACCTACACGACCCCCAAGAGCTAAGCAACCACTCAAGGTGCCATAACCCTAAGTTAACTTTCCTTTTTAGTGATATGGACTCCTAGTCACTTGCATAACAAGGTAAGCTAGTGGTTGTAACCCTCCAATCGCAAGGATAGCCGTACCTCCTAGAAATTGCAGTCTAGATTTCAGGGCTAGTATGTAAACCTCTACCCAAAAATTGAGCCACTTTTTCAGGGCTAGTATGTAAACCTCTACCCAAAAAGTGATAGAACTTTCCATAATGATGAATGACATAAGGAAAAATCAATTAATGAAAAACTTAGTCAAGAACTTGACCTAACTAGGCCCAACCGTGACATACATTCCATCATACACATAGTGAACATGAAATATATAGGTCATGAATGCATATCTAAGCATAGGGGTCTGATACTTATCTGAGAATCATCAACAAGGTCTAATAACCTCTCACAATAGTTGAAATAACATATATTAGGTCATGCATTCAATAACCATTCATTTTCTAATCAAAACATGATAAGAGACATAAATGAAATATGTCATAAAACCGTGCTTATAATCAACATATAACTAGAATAATAAAAATGATAGAACAACCATCAAATCCACATCATAACAAGTAGATTTACTCATAAAATACAAGATGAAAATAGATCTTATTAACATATGAAAAAGACAAGAAATTTAGGGACTTCCACGTACCATCCAACCATAGATAGGGATGAACCAAATATTTCTTTCAACCAATCACACCTGTGCCATATTCAAAGAATGAATGTGGGATCTCATGGGATAAACCAATACATAAAAAACCAAGGGAATGCATAGGTTAAACTACCTCCACCATCAAACCACTGTGATCTCACCTAAACCAGCCCCGAGATCACAAAATCAAACCAAGTTTGGACGCCTCATAATTCCTTCACTATCCCTTGAGGAATTTTCTAGTCTCCACCCACATGTTGAGGGCTTCCCACAGAAAACCATCTCCATCCCCAACCCTTGGAATTTTCCTGATACCACCTCACCCGAATCCAAAGCCTTCTGCCAATCCAAATCTCAAACAAAAATGAATCCCATCACCCCATGTCTATCCAAAAATGGAAAGTTAATGATGGAACCACTGTCACACTTGGCAAAACCCACACCAATCATAGCAAGATAACCAACTACACACATGCATGTACCATGCATTCACAAACTATCTAGGAAGTCACACATGAAACTTTTTACCTACAAGTAATCCTCCTAAATCTGCTTGATCCAAATTTTCGTTGCTTGTCCTTTGCTTTCCTCATCCTTCCTTTGTTTTCCTTACTTTCGTTGCTTTCTTTCTCCTTTTGGCGCTCTTCTCCTCTTTGAAACCAATTCCAAAACTAAATTGACAAAAGACCGCAAATTAATGATTTTATACCTTCTTATTATTGATTCATTGAATTTCTTCATTTTCCTTTAGTTTCCTTCAATTTCCTCCTCACATGCAACCTGTGACCTTTCATCTCCCTTTTCTCCTATTTTCCTTTATTTTCATAAATAAATACCAATAATTTCCACTTTTCCTTTACAAAGCCTTTACCAATTCCTTTGCCAATTTCCTTAGCCATAATAAACAACAAGTGATTCCCACTAAGATGTTTTTCCCAACATTCATCTTGGAATACTTGTCCCATGACCTTGGTATTATTTTTCCTTTATTAACTTTATTACATGAACTTTTAACTTGGGGTTGTCACAATGAAGCAGGGAGAGTTGTAGGCCATCAGAATGCAATATGTTTTCCTCTGATAATATAATGGAAGTTTTTTTGACCAAAAAAAACAAACATATTGTTTGTGAAATATAAAATAAATTTTAAAATTTTAAGTTACAATTTTATAATTAAACACATATAAAATGTTCCAGTATTGTCCATTTTAATGGTTTATATAACTCTTAATGTATACAATTATCAACATAGATCCATGTTAACCCTAAATATATCAAGCTATTAGAGGGATCAAATCTATTAAGGTACAAACCTCTTTTAGAATGTTAACCCTAAATCGATCAAGTTCCTAGAGGGGTCGAATCTAATGAGGTGAAAAGCTCTATGAAGAAAGGTTTGTACCTCTAAAGATTTGATATTTCTTAGCACTTGATAGATTTTGGGTTAACATGAACGCATATTGTTTCTTTGTGTGTGTGTGTGTGTGTGTGTTCACCATGCTTTAACTCCTCAATAAGTATGGAAGGAATTACACATCTCTTTTAACATGAGTCTCACACTAATAAAATGTTTTAATCATTATATATATATATATCTATATATATATATATATATATATATATATATATATATATATATATATATATATATATATATATATATATATATATATATATATATATATATATATATATATATATATATATACATATACATATACATATACATATACATATACATATACATATATATATTTCATATTGTAATATTTTATATCGACGTGATAGAAACAACACAGTCTCTTTCTATATATATTGATTGATATATATTTACATTGAAATTTGTTTTGTTATTAATATTTTTTTTAGAAATGTTACTTGCCAAATTATTAGTAAGCATTGAAGGTATTACAAATCTTCCTTGTACTAAAAGTCAAAAGCGATAAGATATGAATTTATCAAATTAGTTTCAATTATTTTGTTTATGGATATAAAGTTGATGTAAAGTTGCGAAAATTGAAGTATTTTGTTTATGAAAGACAATGAATTTTTGTTGTTGTTGTTGTTGTTACTACTTTAAATTGATTAATATAAGTATTATTTTATTAATTTTAAATTTAATGTTATAGGACAAGATCTACCCTATACTAGGTTGTAAATCATCTCTTGAAAAAATGAATTTTATAATTACTTTTAGTTAAATTTGCAATGTAATCAATGGTTTACCTATCTCTTAACTTCTCTTATTTTGAATTTGATCATTAACTTTGGTTGAATTTGTGATGAAAATACTCTTTAAATTGATGTTGTTTATTAATTTCTTTGCATTAGAAAGTAGGTAATAAATAAATTTTAATTAATGTTTGAATAATATTTTAGTTTGACAAATCTATATTTATAGCGAATTTTGGGAAAGTTTTAAAGATACACATTATTTTATTTTATTTTATTTTCCCATAGGGCATAGAACAAATGGTGACAAGGTGCAACATTGTGGCACTAGTTGCGTGAAGACTGGTGGAATCAATAACTGATCTAAAAATTAAAATTTGAAGGTTTCATGTAAAGTTTTGCAAGCTAGTTTATGTCTTTTGGGAAATGGATTGATATTGCAAAAGAAAACGAACTAAGTAAATTTTGTAGATTTAAACAGATAAAAATGAACCATAAACAACATCACAAACAACAATTTGGTCATGGAATTCACCCCTCTTGGGCTATGTCTCCGGGTCCAGCGTGCAATGGTGGCCCTTTTATATTATATGCTCAAGTTTGAAATTACATCAACATGCAATGCTCAAATTGCAAAACTAACACTACCATTGTGTCCATAACACCCAAAAATCCATGTGTAGGATCCTCTTGGGATCAAAAAGTTGAAAAAATGACCAAGTTAGGCCTCCTTCTCCATTTCCTTGGAAACTATTCTACAAATTTGTCCTCCCTACAAAACTAGCAATGAAACTAGTCTTTAGTAGACTTGGAAGGTGAAATTTTAGCCATTGCAAGTAGCGGGATCAACCCACAATTTCCACCATTTATGACGCAAAATGTAGAACCATTAACAATTTTTTAAATACATGGGTCGATCCCCCTTCAAGCATCGTGACTATGGTTCCTTGATTCCATATGGTTGTGGGCCATGGGGGCAGGGTGGTATGCCATACACCCCAACCCTCGCTATCTACCCCACTAGTCACGCAATAAAATCCCAATGCCGAGCCCTTATTTCTTCACACCTTCCACTGTAGCCTTCACTCCTTTCATGTGTGGTCATGTTTGTTACCAGAACCATGGGTTGGGGCATGGGAAGGGTACCATGTGCCCTGCCTCTCCCGCCATTTTCTGTCAGTCATATGACTTACAAAGCACTTGCGATTGCGCCTATTAGACATGCTTGCCAACCCAACCTTCCCCCAATGACTCCAACAATCAACTTTATATATGGATCATCGACTATGAATATCAAGTTGTGCTTTTGGTTGAACAGTGGAGCAATGAATTATGTTGTTGAAGGTCTTGAGTTTTATTGGTATAGTAGCTATCGACCAATCCCAAACAATTTTGGTCAAATCTAGGGTGCCACGTGGTGCCCCGTGATTAGGCCATATGTCACCTGATCACTGGCCCAATTTTCCAAACCAAATTCTCTCGCCACTATCCAATCACTAAATACCACATATCAACTTTGGATTGGACCATATGACAATCGTACTGCCCATTCAGTCTGTTGACATCAACATGATGTCATCATACAGATTGCCACATGACAGTCATACACTAACTGGTCAACCCTGCAAGTTGACATTTTTTTATTGTTTGCCAAAAACTTCAGAATACAATAAATTCCTCATAAAGTGTCTGATTGATGTGATTCATGCATCTTTGGCATAAGAATGACAAGTTATATGATTTGGGGCCAATTTCAAGAGAATTTGAGCACTTTCATTTTGAGCATATTTTTGATCCCTTGGACCATTCCCCCCCATTGGAAGCTTGTGGACCATCAAAAGTTTGTGCACTCAACAAGTAAGTGAGGGTATATCTCCCTCACTTTCTCAATCTCTATCCACCTTGCTTTGCTTAAATTGGTACCTTTGAGCCCCACTCGAAGATACTCCACATTCCCTCTGCGTGAAGTCCTTATCCCCCTATTAAGAATTGAGTCTTTATGCAACTCATTTAAATGTTCAAGAGAAAAACATTCTATAGATGGAATCTAAACATTCTCTTCTTGATCATTAATCATTGGAGGCTCATACAATATCAAATTTCCACATTCATAATAGAATAAATTTTCATGCAAGATGGCAAACCTAATCGGAAATCATTGTTACCAATCTTCTCCAAGATTTTTAAAGGACCATATTTGATTGGATTGAGCTTGTTACCTTCACCTTGTAGTCTTTCCTTCCTGATGTACATCCAATATGTATCTCCCACTTGGAAATCATGATCAACCCAATGCTTATCATGTCTTGCTTTGTACTTGCCTTTGCTTTTATCTAGTTGTTCTTCTACCCTTTGATGCACTAGCTAATTTTGTTCAATGAAATGCTTGGATTTTGTTATGAACAAGCTCAAAAAAATATAGAAAAGATAGATCAATGACTTCAAAATCATTCTCTTCAAGGGGGAAACCTCCTTTACATTACACAAATGAACAATTCTTAGATGACACAAATGACTAAACCTCCTTTCTATATATAGGTGTCTAAGGGGTCACAATATAATCAAAGATGACATAATAATAAGAATATAAGGGAACAACAATAACAATAATGGGCTTCTATGGGGCACACTAATAACAATATGGGGACAATACCGGCACAATAATAACAATAAGGGCTATAATGACAATAGTAATGGGGGAATCACTAATATTATAGGGACCTAACATGCCCCACTCCTTTAAAAATGTTTTGTCCTTGACGCTTGAGTAGTTCTGGATGCTTCTGTATAAAATTCTCATCCTCCTATGTGGAATCTTCAGCAGGTAAGTTCTTCCACTTGATGAGATACCATGAAATTGATCGATTTCATAGCTATCGAGTTCTTGTTTCTATGACTGCTTCAGGTTCCAATATAATTTTTCCTTCCTCATCAAGTTTTGGCAATATTGTTTGAACTAGGAGCTTGTCACCTATTATACTCCTATACCAATAGGTGTCATATTTCATGATTGACTTGATTAGCTCTACAATATGTTCATGCCTTTTCTGGTTGTAAAGGTTTTCCATATTTTGAAAAAATAAAAAAAAAATTAAACATGTAAAGAGGGTATGCCCTAAAAGAAGAATCAAAGGGTAAAAAGAATAAAATGGTCAGAAAAATGAAAAGAAATGAACCCCAAACAAAAAGACCAGGAAAGTGTGCAAGTCCAAATGCCACTCCTATTTCATTTTCTGTAAATAAAGCATCATGTACAGCTTGTTGAAATTTTTACCACAATTGATCAATGGCCAAAAAGCTTAATCTTGGCCAGTTCATGTTTGAATTTCCTATTTTAGAAATAGAGAATAAAAATCTGTCCAAACTGTTTAAACTTGGCAGATAAGTAGATAGGTAGAGAAGCAAAGGAGCTCAATTGTTTAATCTGAGCCCTTGGATGTAATAAGTGCAGATTTAGATAGGCTTACAATGTAAAGAAAATAAAATTGATGAGGGTTTTCCAGTCCAAGTGCACCCAAAGAAAAAGAAGAAAAAATGTTAGTTACAGTAGGCTGGGTAGGCAGTTTTTGTGTTGCAGAATGAGACTTGTGATTGATTTTGTCTCTCAAGATCTTCATCTTACTGTTATCACAAGTACCATGGTAGATGTTTGGATGCAGCTCAAGCAAGGCATGACTAACTCCCCTTCATCCTTCCCCCAAATCATTTACTAATTTCCCCCAGAGATATTAAGATCTGCTTAATATCACTAAGCCATCTCACTCCATTCCATATGAATTACCTAAGTGAAAACCCCATTTTTACTTAGGAAATTTGTACAAATATCACAAATAAACTCTTTTTGCCCCTTTAGCCTAAGTTTTTTAAACATTGTGACTTGGCGCTTTCCGATTCATTTTTTCATATTAACTTTAACTTTATTATTTAAACCCCACCCCATTACCCTTTCCCTTATTATATTTATAATAAAAATCCCCAATTATTAATATTTCCCGTCCCCCGGTTATATAACCATATTCACTGTTTTAAAGGGATTAATAGTTCATCAGGAGCTTATTAATAACCTCCACGCGCATAACCTCGGGATTAATTAACCTTTGGTTAATTAATAACCTAACTTCAACCCCGATAACCAATGAAAATCACCCCGATACCATTATAAACCATTGTTTAATTCATTGCCCCTCGTTGTTTAAACCTCCGCCACCTCCAACGAGCGCCCACTGTCTGATCGGCGTCCTCCCATCAGACGACCGATATGCATTTTTCTAGCCCTCCATCCGCTGAACTTTACCGCCTGGGAAATTGGCGGTATTTCTACCTGTACCAGGACACGCATCATATTCCCGCGCTGCTCGCAGCCTCCCCGTCCAAAACCGCCCTAGCCCATAAGCAGTTGGGGGGTAAACCACTAACCACCCTCCCTGGACCCCTCGCTGACGTCATCCTGCCACATCATCCCTCACTGATGTCACCTACCATGTCACCATCTATACTGCCATGTCATCTGTCCCATACCCCCCTAACATCATGTTGACATCATCTGTTCAATAAATGCCAAAAAATACTTGCCAAATCGAATTTTGTTAAAAAACAATGAAATATCATTTTTGCTTTAGTTCTCTTTGTTCAAGCTCCCATGCAAAATAACAACTGGAGCCACTGTACCAGCTTTTAAACCACCACCCAGCCGAAGAGACCACAACAACGTGCTTTGCAATCCTTCATTCGACCTGTAGTTACTCAATTTGCCTCCTTAATCCAGGTATTTATCCATTTAGCCGGTAACCCTGTAAATTTCATTTCTTCGCTGAAAAGTCTGCCTGTGAAAACCAAATTCGAGTAAAAAGCGGTTCGCAGCTGCCATAAAGGGACACCAAAACTGTTGTTTAAAGTCCATCCTTTCCACAGAAAGCCCAAATTCCAGTTTGAATACACAAGAACCAAACATGGAAGCCCCTGCAGCTCTGAACATCGCACCCATCAATGCTCCTCGCAAAGATTTAGATTATCTACCTCTTGCAGACAAAGATTTTCAAATAAAGGACTTAACCACTGATTATAATCAACTTCAGGCCTTCTGCCAAATTAGGGATAGTTATCTAAGAAACTCTGATATTTTTGGACTATGGGAATCAAACCTTCCCATGTACTTCCTTCCCTCATTCCATGTTTTCCCAGACATCATTCACCAATGTTGTGCCAACTATGACCCTGTCCATAGAGTAGTTATGTCACCTTCCCAAACTATCTTTTTTCCATAACTGCTGAATCCATCAATGAGATGATACATTTCCATTCCACTGAGCCCCTTGCTCCCCTTTCCATGGGATTTTTGCTGGAAAAAGCTTCTCAATTTCCCAACACAGAGATAACTCGTATTGCTCAAATGTTCATGATACCAATGCACCAACCTAAAGGCCCTCCTCCTTATCTGCGCGCTTTTTCACTGAGACTGGAAAACTCATTCTTGCCATGATATCCTTGATCTTGGGATTTAGGTCTAGTGAATATGTGGATGATATCACCCCAGTTAGGCCCTTATGTTATCCATTCTAGGGATGCATGGAAAGATGCTGAAAAGATCTTAGAAGACCACCTTAGATTGAAGAAGAGTTTTGGGTGGGTGCCATATGACCCATGTAGTTTCATAAGTGACAGAAGGGTAAGGTATAGGCTATCAGTGTATGTACATCATAGGATCCCACAAATTGAGCAGTATGCAAATCAGGAAGAATGGGTAGAAGGGACCTTAATATAAGAAATTAGTCAATAGGAAAATATGGAAAAGGCTATGAAAGATCTTGAAAAAACCCTTGACCTAGACTCTTTTGGACAGGTATCTTTCAAGCTGCCTCAACAATCAGGAGTTGGAACATCCTCTGCTGGAACTTCTTAGCAGCCTGCACAGAAAACCAGCACATCAATCATAGGGACTTCAAAGGGTAAAGAGGAAGATACCACAGAGCATCCTATAATGAAAAATCAGCCAAGGGTGTCCAAAGAGCAGGGTCAAGTACAAATTCCTCCAGCCCAAACTAGAGCGCCAGAAATTCCAGCACTGCAAACTCCTCTAAATGAGGAAACAATCAAGAGGAGAGATAGAGAAGAGCCCACGCCTATCAGTGGACCTCCTAAACAACCAGGAGCAAGGAGACAAAGACTAAATCCTCTGTTAGAAGAGGAAGTTATTGAAGAAACGACAGATAGTCTAAGAGGTGAGAGGGTAGTCAGCCACCAGACTTCCCTAGTGGTAGAAACATCAACTAGCTCCCATAGGTAGGAGCTAGAAAGGCAACACAGTGTAGAGGTGTCGTCCACCAGGCCACAAAGCAAACAGGCCTCAGACATTAAGAAAAATTTCACAGAGATAAAGGCCAAGAATGATTCCGTGAGAATTGAAATCTATAATCAATACTTGAAAATGGCCCCCTCATCCCAACAAATACTGATGTCTGCCTATGACATTAAAGAAGGAAAAATGTTAATGAGTTATTTTAAGCCAAAGGTACAACAACCCTAGTCAGTAACAGATTACATCAGAACAAACTTGGAGGTCCTAGCCAAAGACATTCATCCACTAGACCAAATTTAACTTCACAAACAGACTGGGGAAATGGTTTATTCCACACTAACTGACAAAGCAATGTTGGCCCACCAGTTACAAAGTTCCTTAGACAACACAACAACTTAGTTGCATTGGGAGAAAGCTTCTTCTTTGGCCAAGGATAACAAAATCAAATCCTTAGAAGAGATCATCATGGAACTGGGACATGACCCCAAAGATGCTAAAGGCATAAAGGCATTAATCAAGAAGAAGGAAGAGGACATTGCTGCCCTGAGGAAACAACTGAAGCTACCTCCTTCAAGGCACCCTCAGACTGCAGAAATCATAGAGCAGAAATTAGAGGAAGACATGATGGACCTGCTCATGAAACTCAATGAAAGATTAACTGATATAGAGCAAGCACTCGAAAAAGCATTAAAAGAGAAGCAGGGAGAGTCAACCTCCCAGCCACCTGAGGTAATCCCTATAGTCACAACTGCAGTCCCCTCAACAATTGGATCAACATTGGCCCCAAATGTCCCAGCAACCACAACAGAAGTAATTACAGGTACAGAAATAACAGCAACAACACCAGGCAGCAATACTAGTATGAGCACAGAAGAATTGATAAAAGCCATGGAAGAATTGAGACTCCAAGTGTCAGAATTGAAACGAGTGAAAGAGTAATTGGCAAAAGTAGAAAAGAGTTATGATGAATCCAAAATAAGTGTGGCAGAGAAAATAAGAGAGGTTAAAGCATTAGAAAATAAAGTGAGAACATTAGAGAAGGATCTCACTATGGATAAGCCTCTAGTAGAAATCAAAGGAATTCTTTGGACCAACATCAACCAATCCCTAAATTATTTTTGGCCATCCATCCAAGCTATCTATGAGCAGATTGACTTAGTGAATGCAACACATGGAGAAATTCAAAAAGCAAGAGCTTTATTAGGACAAATGCCTGATCAAGCCAACCAGCTCATACAATTTTTGAATAACAGAAATAGGGAACAACTGGAACAACTCGGCATCCCAAACAGGACAGGTACCATTTTGGAAATCAAAAGAGTTCTAATCAAGATAACTTTAATGCAGAATTTGGAAAGAAGATGCTAGGATATGCAAGTAGAAATTAATTCTTTTATGGAAAGGTTTACAGTTTTGCAGGATAAAGGGCTACCAAGTCTTTTAGGAAATAATGACCGGCTTATGAAACACAAAGATTATGTACATAAGTTGAACAAATATGATGTTGATCAAGTTAGTTTGTCAACAAGTTCTTTAGAAGTAAAATCACTCCCCACAAGCCAAGTTCTCTACGACAACTTAGAGAACTTATTTTATATTGAGCATGAGGTAAAACATCTGTTTCATCTCCAGCCTAATTTGTTTAGATATACAGAAATTGATGAAACCCTGAGGAAACTTCAGAAACATAAATTGCCAGAGCAACAGTGGTGGGAAGACATGTTGGGAATTTTGTAAATTTCTCTTAAGTATTATGTAGATTTTGGGTTATTTTTCTGCCATAAGATAAACAGAGATGAACGAGGATTAAACGGGTCAAGGTGTATTGAAATAAGATTGAAGAATATTTGACAAAGATGGAGCAGCCAACATAGAGTATCAGTGGAAGACAGCTGTAAACCGACTCACAGAGCTTGCATCCAGCACATCCGACAAAGATGGAGCATCCAACGCGGCATCAATTTATCGTTTCCTTGTTTTCGAGACTGTTTGTCTCTATCCTTTGTAAAAAAAAGGGATTAGTCATCACTAGATATTTTGTAAGATATTTTGTATGAATACCCCCCCAAATGAAGTATTTGGGGTTGGTGGACATATCTAGATTTTGCTGTAATATTGAACCTTTGGAATAAAAAAGCTGTTGGAACCATCTGTTGTCTGGCCTACTGGATGAGAAATTGATGTAGAAGACTTGTCCCAGAATTCTTGAATCAAAATCTGGATCAATAAGTCCCCTATATCTCATGTTTTACAGTTTTCTCAATTAGCTATATCATCTGTGTTTCATAATCTGAATGGTAAAGAAAAGGATTAATTCATAATTTGCTTAAACTGCACTCTATTTTCAGTCTTTATTATTCTCTGTGTTTTCTTCAGAATTAATATAAGCAATGAATTCTTAATTTCTCCTACTTCCTGATTCTTGCATATTGACTATTTGCTAAGGAATTCTTAATTGCTCCTTACTAGTAATCATCCATTTTCTCTCTTTCAATATGTTGAAGGATTTTTAACTACCCTTCATCCATTGAGTCCATTCCATCTGATTCTAGCCTATATTCGTTCCATGTTTGACTACCTTGCTCTGTGATACCATCCTCTGTTAAGAAACCATATCCAAAAAGCCATCCTTCTTTGACTCCATCATGCCCAATGGATTGAACTATTCAGTTTGCCTCACTATTCTTTTCAATTCCACCATCCAAACTAAAAACAAAATCCTTGAAATTCATAACTAGCCTAATACATTTCAAAACAACGCTAAATCATAAAGAGAGAGCCCTCTCTAGATACAGATTGGCTAGAATCTGTGTCTAAAAGATTGGTCTGTGCTTACCTCGGCCATATTCCCTTTCTTACAACTTTTGGGAACAACCTGAGTGATAACATCACCTATAACCTTCGTTAAACATGAAACATGGAAAACTAGGTGCACTTGGGAAGCTGCAGGAAGCTCCATTTTGTATGCCATAGTACCAATCTTTTGCAACACCTTGTATGGACAATAATACTTTGGTGATAATTTATTATCCTTCTTAGCTTGCTTGAGGGATATTTTTTTATATGGTTGTAGTTGTAGGAATACCCTATCACCTACATCAAAACTTCATTCATTGCGATGTTGATCTGCTTGTTTTTTCATTCTATTTTGCGCCAAAGTGAGGTTATCCTTTAAGAGTTGGAGAACTTGTTTTTGATGCTCAATGTGATATTCCACTGCTTGAACCTTTTTGTTTGATATTTATCAATTGGCTAAAAAAGGTGTTGCTTTTATTCCTCTTCTTCATGAGTCATGTTAGAGCTTTCAGGTTGCTTACTAGGTGTTTTTAAAAATCTTGAGTGCCCTCCTAAGGGGAAGTGTGAAATTCCATAAGAATGTTTTGTTTGAGTTGGGAATTCTTACATAGGTATAAGCGATCTTTGTACCATAATGAATCATTTCTCCAGCTAAATGTATCAGAGAAAACTTGTACGAAGTGCCATGTGTTACTGTTTCAACCTTCATACCTGAAAATGATGCATAGAAAAGGGACAAGAAATGTTAATCATGATATATCAAAATTACGAGACCAAGTGCAACAAAATTCACATGAGGTTCACCTTCGGGAACCAAATTCATTGGATAAGGAATTTAGGTTGGCAAGAAAAATGGAAAGCTATTTATGAGAAGGAAATGTTGGCAATACTACATGCACTTAAGAAATGGCGACCCTACCTAATGGGAAGACACTTCAAGGTAAAAGAGGATCATGATAGTCTTAAGTTTTTTTAGAAAAAAGATTATCTTCAGAAGAGAAGAAAAAATGGGTCACAAATATGTTGGGTTATGAATTTGAAATCATCTACAAAAAACGAAAGCAAAATGTTGTGGCAGATGCACTCTCAAGAAAGGATGAGGATGTGGAAGCATTGCTTTGCACCATTTCTATTATCCAACCAGATTGGATAAACGAAGCAAGGGATGGATGGAAGAATGACGAAGAAGTGTGTGCACTCATTCAAAAGTTATAATAAGATCCCAATACCTTTGATGCCAAATGTTATGAACCAACTCACGAAAAGATAGAAAAGATAGATCAACGACTTCAAAATCATCCTCTTCGAGGGGGTAACCTCCTTTAAATTAAAAAAATGAACAAATCATGGATGATACAAATGACTAAACTTCCATTCTATATATAGGAGTGTAAGGGGTCACAATATAATCAAAGATGAAATAACAATAATAATATAAGGGCACAATAATAACAATAGTGGGCTTCTATGGGGCATACTAATAAACAATATGGGGGCAATAGGGACACAATAATAACAATAAGGGATACAATGAAAATAGTAATGGAGGAATCACTAGTATTTTAGGGACATAATAGATTTGTCCACATCACTATGTCCATATATTGCAGTATCTTTACTAAATATGAAATCCAAAGGAGAATTTGGAAAATAACCCAAACAAGCTTCAAATGGAGATACTTGTGTAGATGAATGCTTGGAACGATTGTAGGCATGCCAGATATAATGAAAATGCTCATCCCAAAGTTTAGGATTCTTACCACAGTATCCTCGAAGGATATGCATTACTATTATGTTCACTACTTCTGTATGGATGTCAGTTTGTGGATGAAATGTGGTTCTCTTCTTCAACTTTGTGTCCATGAGTTCCCATAATATTGACCAAAATTCCCTGACAAATCAAGACTCTTGATCAGAAATAATAGAAGTGGGTAACCCAAACTGAACCCATACATTTTGGAAGACGATATTTGAGGTCTATTCAATTGTAACACGTTTCTAACGTGGCATAAACACACACTTTTTTATAAAACAATCCACAACAACATATAGATAATCATGAACTTTCCTAGAAATTGGTAGCCCTCCAACAAAATCTATAGCAATACTTTCCCAAGGACAAGAAGGGATAGGAAGTGGAGCGTAAGAACCCAATTTCCTATTACTTGGCTTGCTAGTAGCACACATGGAACATCCTTTCACATATCTTGAAATGGTTTCATTCATGTGAGGCCAATAACAATACCTCTGAATTTGAGCAATTGTTTTTCCTACACCAAAGTGGCCAGCAATAACAGAGTTGTGGGCTTCCCTTATGACATTGACTCTTTCACCCTGTGGAACACATAACTTGCCAAGATGATACAACAACTTGTTATGAACATGATATTTCAACTCTTCAACATAATTTCCTTGACTCAAAGTTCCATAAATATATTTAAAATCCTCATCTTTATCATATTGTTCAATATAACTTTCATGCATGATTGAGTTATTCTTAAGAATAATAGATGCATTAAGAATAGGCCTTGATAACATATCTACAATTTTGGTGCATATACCTTTCTTATACCTGATTACCAAATGAAATTGTTGTAGAAATCCCATCCACCTGAACTCTCTAGCTTGTTGTAGCTTGGCTTGCAATTGTAAATATTGAAAAGGTTCATGGTTAGTATGAATAATCATTTCTTTACCCATCAAATAATGCTTTCATTTCTTCATGCTTTGTACCAAAGCATACAACTCTTTATCATAAATTAGATAATTAATTACTGCATTGGTAAAGGTTTCAAAATGATAACATATTGGCTTACCATGCTACATAAAAAATGATCCCATATCATATTCGCTTGCATCGATTTGAATTTCAAATGGATGCTTAAGATATGGAAGTGCTAGAATTGGTGTTGTATTGATGTTCTCTTTCAAACTATTGAATGCTTTCTGTTGCTTGCCTCCCCACTGAAAGACCCGTTTCACACTTATCAAAGCATGTAATTGTGCTGCAATGAGTGAGAAGTTAGAAATAAATTTTCTCCAATATTGGGCTGCTCCCACAAAGATCATAATTTATGTTACATGGTTGGGTTTAGGTCAATTCACGATGACATCAAAATTTGATGGATCGATCTTCAATTCACCCCCTCCTACAATATGACCCAAATAAACCAAAGAGGTTTTACCAAATTCACATTTAAAAATCTTCAAATACAAATTTTCCTTTTCCAAGACATTTAGAACTTATTTCACATGCTTGACATGTTCTTCATGAGTCTTACTGAAAATAAAATATCATCTAAGTATAATATGAAAAAATCATCAAGGAATGGTCACAAAACATCATTCATAACTCTCATTAATGTGGCAGGTGCATTGCAAAGCCCAAATGACACAACTAACCATTCAAACAAACCTTGTTTTGTCTTGAGAGAAGTTTTCCAAATATCATATTTAGCAATCCTTATCTAATGATAATTGCTTCTCAAATCTAACTTAGTAAAGTAAACAACTTCTGTTAACTTATCTAGCTAATCATCAATACGAGGAAGAGGATAATGATTCTTTACCATGATTTTGTTCAAAGCTCGGAAATCCACACACACACGCCATGTACCATATTTCTTTGGAGCAAAGACAATAGGAGACCCACACGGAGATGTGTTAAGCCTGATGAACCTTTTTTCAAGAAACTCTTGAATTTTCTTGTTGATCTCTTCATTCTCCAAAACTGACATTCTATACATGCCAATATTTGGAAGTGGTGCATCCCGCTGTAAGTGAATCTCATGTTGGATTCCTCTTTTTGGAGGTAACCCTTTTGGTTCTTGAAGCATCTTTTCATAAGTATTAACAAATTCAACCAATTAATTCTTGAGTTTAGAATCATATTGTGTAAAAACTTTAGATTTAGTAGTATATTTAGCTTTAATCATCAATAACACAAAATTCTTCCTAGCATTTACAAGCCTTTTCATCTGACCAACACTAACAAGAGATAAATTCATCTTCTTGTGATGTGCTCTAACAATATACTCAACTCCATCTTTAAAAAGATGATATTTATTCTCATGGAAATATAATATGGCTTTTCAACCATACAAGTATGGACTACCTAAAACAATCCTGCAAATATCAAGTGGTACAACATCAAGCTCTACCTCATCTATAAAATTAGCAGTGATGACGAATTTGAGTTTACATTTTCTTGTCACATATAATTTGGCATCATCACATACCTAACCCAAAGTAAGGTTTAGTATGAGGTGTAGTTTATAAATTAAGTTTCTTGACAATTTCTTTAGAGATAAGACTGAATTGGGATCCACTATCAAACAATGCATCAACCTTTATATGTTTTTTAATGACCCTGATATGGAAAAACTCACTTCTTTATTTATCATTTTGAGATTCAATAGGCTTACTAGAAGAACCAGTACTTGTATTAGAAGCTATATCTTTCATTCCCATGGTTGTGATTTTGGTTTCATCACTTGAATCAAATCTTAGATCTTGTTGAGTTGTAGTAGCAGTCTTTTGTTTCCCCTTGTTATTGAACTTCTTTGGTCTCATTTCTAGATGTAATTTCCAACAGTGGTCTTCATCATGGCCTTCTTTTAAAAAATGTTTACAGGTAAGTTTATCTCCTTCTTTCTTGACAAAATCATTCTTTTTTCCTTTGACTTTAAACTTCCCCTTTCTTTGTCTATAGATTTAGAAGGTTTCTTGCTAGTCTCTTGAGGAACATTCTTGCCTCTTGATTGTAAATGAGTTGTTTGAACACATACTTAATCTAGATTGGTGGGATTAAACATAAGTATAGTATATCTCAAATAACTATGTAATCAACCTATATATTTAAGGAGAGTATCTTGTGTGTTGAAAAGTGTGCAATAAGAAATG
Source organism: Pinus tabuliformis (assembly GCA_031772625.1). NCBI lineage: Eukaryota > Viridiplantae > Streptophyta > Pinopsida > Pinales > Pinaceae > Pinus > Pinus tabuliformis. The sequence goes on from CM062818.1 coordinate 287,270,845, forward strand.
TAAAAATAGAAATCGCTAAAAATAGCAGCTTGGCTAGTGTGGAATTTTGGCCACCTTGGGTGAGAGGTGAAACTGCTAAAAATAGCATTTATGGGTCCCTTCCTATTTATAGTAGTCCCTTGTCTATCTGTGATTCAGGAAAGTGTTCCCTCTGCGGACAGAGGCAACCCCTCTAGCCCTAGAGTGGGTCTAGTCACAAACAAGGACAAATCAACAACAATTTTCCTTAAATAGTTCAAGTTGGAGGCCTACCTCAACCGGTGGTCGATGGAGTTCCATTGTGCTGCTCCAGCTTCCACTTCCTTCTTCTAATGAGCGATTAACCTAAAACAAAGCAAAGGAAATACAACAAAGCACGTAACCAGATACAACAATAATCTATTTACTCATAAAGTCAAGAAGTCATGAGCTATCTAGTACATCACATACAAGACATAGGAAAACATCATTGATTGCATTAATTATGAAATAGAGTAAGCTTACAGCCAAAGTCTTGACGTCGCAAACCTTCTCAGGAGGGTCCAGCCAGCATGTTCCTCAAGCATTCACTCTTGAAGATGGATCTCCCAATACACAAGTCTCTCTCACTCAGAAGTTTTACACAAGATCAAAGGTACTTCACAACCTTCCTCAAGCTATCAAAAATCCCACACTTGTCACACTAACACCAGCTATCTAGCAAACTCACAATACTATCAACAACACTCCAAAGACTAAGAATTCAAAAACTAAAAAAACTAGCAGCACATAGCAATGGTGGGAGTTTAAATAGGAGAAGAAGTCTCCATGAATGGTGGGAGGATGAGCTTATCTCCAAGGAAGATAGCACAAATGATGGAACAACCATGCCAGAGAAAGGAGGGCGACATAAACTAGGCAAACAACTAGGTCTGGAGTCATCTGGAAGGCCAACTGTTTGAACAAATTCGCCCAATCTGGATCATCGCGGGCACATAACTAGTCTGTCGCGCTGATATCGTTATTGAATAACGTAGCTAGTCATGTCATCGCGAGAAACTACAAGCGACAGTTGTGCTGGCACATGAAATTCGACCATCGTGGGAATCACGTGTACTTCCGCGATGGTAGCGCTTCTGGACTGTTTTGGAGCACCCATCAGTGCGTTAATTTGGCCAACAGACGTGATGAGGTAGAAACCTTTGGAAAAGTGGGTCATTTGGAAACATTAAAGAGCATTTGTCTAATATTAGCATGTCTGACTTGGACATATGACATAGTAGGGAGACTGGAGTGAAGACAGTGACAAATTACTGTGTAACAGATGCCCCCTAAAGTATGAAGCCCAAGAGAGTGGGAGAGGTGAAATGCTTTATGAAACTGACTAAACTGGAACACCATCTGGAAGAACCTGCATGCAAGTACAACTGATATCTCTGATAATGAAGTACATGTAGTCTGGGCATGGGCGCAACCATCCAAAAGCCATACGAAATAGGTCTGTGGTATGGACGCAGCCATCTAGCTAATGAGACCATGATGCTGATAAAGGTATGGTCGCAGCCATCCATCAATGAGTCATGTAATCATAAAACCAATCCACATAGCCCGAACATGTGTAATCTGAGTTCGGGGTCTTGAACCCATCCGATCATAGTACAAATTCTAACATGCGAATATATGTGCTGAGGTCGAGCATGATAGAACATCGCTTGATTACCGGTAAATGATGAAAACCGTTAACAAGCGTGAGAGAGACCACCAATAATGCCAATGGATCTCAAGGTACTATCCAGCACAATCCACGAAGTGTGAAAAAGGAGTTGGAGTCAAACACTCGTGGAATCACCCAATCAACAACTAATGATGAAAGTCGACCGTCAGGTGCGAACAACTTGCCATTGAGGCATGCAAGCTCTAAGGTACCAAAAGGGATCTCTAGGTCAAACTCCTGGATAATGAGCAGGAGACAATCTGTCGCAGGAGGGCCATAATGTTTCCCTCATCAATGACACGAGATAAGGAACAAGTGGTAGATGGCGAAACAGAGAATCAGAGGAGAAGGCGAGGGTGTAAACTGCAGAAGGATTATACTCTTGAACATACTGGCGACACGACTCCAGAAGGGGGTGGCAGCATTCAGGCACCAAGGGATCAGAGGCTCGATGGAGACGGCATGAATCGAATGGAAAGAGGCTAGCATGATAACCCAAACCCACAGAAGGCTAAATGACGATGTATGGATGTCCCAACCTGACAAGAAGCAAAAGTTTCGATGTTCAAGAGTGACTAGCTACCATAGACAATCAATGATAAACCTGTTGTTGAGTCCAACCTAGTAATAATTTAACGAGCCCTAGGATGGAGAAGCTCGAGTCTCATCATGGTGACAAGTCCAATGTCGTCAGGGTTTAACGAGTCCGACATAGGTAAAACTTGGAGTCTTTTTCATGTTTAGAGATTTTGAAAAAGACACAAAAAATAAAACTCCAGGGGGGTCCTTTTTTGTAGATTTGTGTCTCTCGAGCCCGAAAAAGTATAAAACAATACTCGAAAGAACCACCCGACCATTACGATTGAGGAGTACTTTTCATGACTTCAACCCGAAAAAGTAGAAAAGCGGTTGGAAGCACGTTGTTTCGTAACCGATAACAAGTTTGAAACGACAAAGGCCCGACAATCTTTTTGTGTTTAAACGGTCAAAAAAGAGCTTAAAGGCAACCGCCTCTCATTCCTTTTAATGAGTCAAGAGGAAAAACTTGGCAATCTTTTCGTCTTTAAATGGTCAAAAAAGAGTTGAAAGTAGACCTCCATTTTTATTCTCTTTAACGAGTCAAAAAGGGAAAAATACTCGGTACTATTTTCATATTTTATGAGTCAGAAAAGGGCTTAAAGGTGACTCATCCTAGAGGAACGAGTGGTATAAAGGGTAGAAACTGGTTCTGACAATGGTGGAACTGCTCAAAACATGTAATGGTCAAGAGGCTAGGTAATAAAACCACTCATCACTACGGCTCCTCAGGAAAGGAAAAACAACCAAGTGAAAGCATATGATCGGTCAAAGAGATGGTGGCGATGGAATGAAACAACCAAGGCTCATCTAGTAGAATTCAGCAGATAACAACGGCAATCACGAGGTGTAAATCGGCTATGGGTTCATTTTTACACAAGCTTGAACCATGGAGAACTCTGCTTGGATTCGGTTTCATGTTTACACAATCTTGAAACGAAAAACTATGCTTGTTATAAGTTCGCATGCCCCCAGCATAATGACGCAAATTTAGGTACATGCCCCCCAAGCTTCATTGCATTAAACGAGGTGGATGGAATGAAGGTTCACTTCCGAGATCTTAGAAAGACTCGACTTGGATTTTACGAGATCTTAAACAAAGACTCGATTTGGAAAAGGAAGAGTTGTTTCATTTTTTAATGAGGTCGACACAGTAAAAGAACTATCCTCAGAACCCTTGTTTCATTTGTTTAACGAGGTCGACACAAGATCAAAACTATCCTCGGGACTCCTTGTTTCATTTTTTAATGAGGTTGAACAGGAACAAACTATCCTCATACACCTTGTTTCATTTTTTAACGAGGTCGACACAAGATCAGAACTATCCTCGGCTCTCCTTGTTTCATTTTTTAACGAGGTTGAGACAAGAACAGACTATCCTCATACACCTTGTTTCGTTTTTTAATGAGGTCGACACAAGATCAAAACTATCCTCGGCTCTCCTTGCTTCATTTTTTAACAAGGTTGAGACAAGATAAGAACTATCCTCGGGACACTTTGTTTCATTTTTTAACGAGGTTGACACAAGATCAAAACTATCCTTGGAACCCTTGTTTCATTTTTAAATGAGCTTGACACAAGATTAGGAACTATGCTCGCAACCCTGTTTAGGGGCCATCCAAGAACGTGGCTCCCAAGAGGTCTTCACGGGATGGAAGAAACACATCTTGGGAGGAACACATGTCGGGATGCACCAATGACAGGTCGGGTTCCAATGCCCCCAATACATCTTGTACCAGACCAGTTGTATGATCATCAGTTGAGGCGGAGATGGAACGAGCAGCCACATAATTGACCTGTGGCAAGGAAGGCACTGCTTGAGAGCAAGAACCAAGAGGGGATGAGTGCTACACAGGAGGCACCGGGGGACTAAAGAACGATAATTGATCTATAGTCACTATTCTTCCATCATGTGGAAAACAAAGTACATGGAAAAGTGAAGAGACAAGGGCCCCCATGGCATAAATATAATCACAGTCAAGGAGAAGACTGAAATTTGCACCTTGGACAACCATGATGTCTATATAGACAGTTTTGCCCCCCAAAGTAACAGGAAACTTTGGGAGGATACCGAGAGGTTGACAAGGTTCTCCGTTGAACGCTAACAGATTTTGTGTGACTGGCACAAGCTGTGGGGAACCCAAAGCTTGCCAAGTAGTGGAGGGCATAAGGTTGACAGATGTACCGTCATCCAAGACAGTGCCAGGTACGGCCTTATCGTAGGCGTGTACTATAATCTCAAAAGGCACATAGGATGGAAGACGGAAAGTAGTCAAATGACTCCAGTCGAAGGGAACGGCCAAACTACTTGGTGGGGGAATCGTATAATTGCCCCTGTGTCCCCCAGGAACCGGAGAAGCACTCCCCAGATCAGCCGAGATAGGAGAGTCATTTTCGGTCTCTGGAGAATCTGATGAGATGAGAAGAACATGAGAATCATGCACTTCCGAGACAGAGTGATCAACTGGTGGTGAACCTAAGTCACCACTCCTTCTGACTAATGGGTGGTCTAGAATAGGTTGAGCACAGCCAGGCTTGGAAGAAGAAGGAGGGACAAGAGAAGAATCTACGTCAATCTCTTTGTCAATGGAGGGAGGGTCTAAAGAGAGCCGCTGATAACCAACGAGGAGTTGGGGTGGAGAAGCTGTAAGACTTTCCAAAATGGCGGAAGCTTTATCCATGAGCGGGCAAAGGTGAAGGGGATGGATGCCTTCACATAGTCTACAGGGGAATCGAATCTTCCCTTCCTTCTTACTGTTTCCAGTTGCTAGGATAGCATTGCCTTGAGCTTCAGAGGACAATAAGGGATGAACCGAATCATGAGACCATACTTCTAGGATCCTTGGAATTCTAGGACAATCACGAAGAAGATGGTCATCCTTGCATAATTTACAAGGAAACTTAACCTTCTGCGAAGGAGCAGAAGGTGTTTTGACCTGAGATGTACCTAGAGCAGTAACTACATAGGTAGCATTGGATTTATCAGACTTCTTCTTCTTATTCTTCATCTTCTTCTTCTTCTTAGTCTCCTGGTTACTAGATGTGAAACTTTCACCAGGCGAAGGAGGAGAGGAGGAGGAGGAAACAGGGGAAGCAGGCATAGGCTCACCCTTGGAATCAACATGTCTTAGTTCGGATGAAGGAGATGGTGGAATACAAGTCATGGCACTCGGGACCACCGAGGTTGAGAACAAAAATACAAGCAAACCGATGGTTATCCCAGGCAACGACAATGTTGCCATATACGGAGCACCGGCATTTCCAAAGGAAGGAAACGGACCAGGATTTCCATCTGAAGGAAAACCTTGGCCGGTAGACTCGGGAATGTTGCCATCGAGAACAAGGAAGAAAACCTACTCAAGCTAACACAAACAAGATCTAACCGGGTAAATGTGAATCGTGGCGGAATAAATTTTAAGACACACGAACAGAACTTGACCTTTTCATTTTTAAAGAGTCGAGAAAAGGACAAAAGATGACTCTAGTCACCTTCGAATATTTAATGAGCCTGAAGTGACAAGTGCTCAGATGGACCTTTTCTTTTAGGGAGTCCGGAAAGGAACAAAAGTGACTACTCTGGAGAACTAGGCAAAAGGTTTACCAAACAAATCCGTAAAACTGCATATAAACCTTGGCAGTCATATCAAAACCAAGGACTTTATGTACGGCAGTCAATCTCCTTGAATGTTGTGTTTGGTGTGTTATGGCTTGTAAGGTGGCAGACACTGCTTCCTATGGATAAATGATGATAACCTAGTGGGGCCTCTCCATATACTTGACAGTACGTGGGAGCACAAATCCATGCTAGACCACTATTGAGTCACAGAAGGAGGAATCACCCAACCTTGAGTGGAAACAAAAGTGACTAGGTTTAACGATGCCGGAGCACATCTCTAGCCTAGACCTCTAAATGTGTGTGTTATGTTCCAATGCGTTGTTAGATTTATTCAATTCATTTTAAAGTTGATCTTGGATTATGTTTCAATTTTCAGGCCTTACCGTATGTATATAACAAAAGCCTAGGATGTAGCTAAAATGAATGAAATATCCTTTTCTTCGATGAAAACCTACCTATGGGAGGGTAGAGAGATCATTCCCAAACCAAGAAAAGCGAATTCAAACACTAAGAAACACAATGCATCAATACACTAATCTCACGATGCATCGATACTACTAATGAAAGATTTAAAATTTGCTTTCCAATTTCTCAAACATGAAAATTCATAATTCAAATGTACTTTCACTTTCGTATGCTAAATGAAATGCAATCTTTTTTATTTTGATGCCTTTAATTTAAAAGAAACCAATAAGCAACAAACAAATGTGGAAAAACAGTTGATCCAAACAATTGTAATCTATGTCTAGGCAGTGAAGAGAAATGGAATCAATGCCGAGATTGGTCCAATAACAATCAACCAAAAGGAAGCCAAGGGGAAGGCTCAATCAAACCAACAACAAGCAGCAAATGAAACCTTGCAAACAAGCAACCAAGAAAAACTGATCCAAAGGACATGAAACAATAAAACTAGGTCACAAAGCAAAAAGGCAAGATTCGCTCAACAAAGCTCACAAGAGAGTGCTTCAACCTTTAGACAGTGAAAAAACAAATCGTCAACCAAGTGAGAACAACAAGGGACTAGCAAGACTGACGAATTCAGGAGGCAGAATTGAAAAATTGAATTCTACAACAATCATCGCGGGCAATACACAACAACAAAGCACTGATAAAGAACAATAAGCAGCAACAAAGTGATGTCAATGTGGAAGTACAAGCCTTTTCCGCGATGGTCCGTTTAAAGAACCGTCGCGACTCTTAGGTGTAATAACGCGATGGACATGAAATTACAAAAAGGGTGACGCGATGACAGCGCGACTGTTAAGTTAAAAAATGTGATGACATTCAAAAACAGCAACAAGAGAACCAAAAACTCCCAAATAAAAAACAATCAATCTTTACGCAAATAAAGACATTTCCCAAACTAGGCCAGAAACTCAACAAACAGATAACCAATCCCCAAAAACTTGAAAAGAGACCAAAACAAAAACTCAAGGCAAGAGTGAACAAGAAAAGAACAAAGGCTATCTCCCCAACGGAGTCGCCAATTTGTGATGCAGGAAAGTGTTCCCTCTGCGGACAGAGGCAACCCCTTTAGCCCTAGAGTGGGTATAGTCACAAAAAAGGACAAATCAACAACAATTTTCCTTAAATAGTTCAAGTTGGAGGCCTACCTCAACCGGTGGTCGATGGAGTTCCGTTGCGCTGCTCTAGCTTCCACTTCCTTTCTCCTAATGAGAAATTAACCTGAAACAAAGCAAAGGAAATACAACAAAGCACGTAACCGGATACAACAATAATCTATCTACTCATAAAGTCAAGAAGTCATGAGCTATCTAGTACATCACATACAATACATAGGAAAACATCATTGATTTCATTAATTATGAAATAGAGTAAGCTTACAATCAAAGTCTTGACGTCGCAAGCCTTCTCAGGAGGGTCCAGCCAGCATGTTCCTCAAGCATTCACTCTTGAATATGGATCTCCCAATACACAAGTCTCTCTCACTCAGAAGTTTTACACAAGATCAAAGGTACTTCACAACCTTCCTCAAGCTATCAACAACCCCACACTTGTCACACTCATACCAGCTATCTAGCAAACTCACAATACTATCAGCAACACTCCAAAGACTAAGAATTCAAAAACTAAAAAAACTAGCAGCACATAGCAATGGTGGGAGTTTAAATAGGAGAAGGAGTCTCCATGAATGGTGGGAGGATGAGCTTATCTCCAAGGAAGGTAGCACCAATGATGGAACAACCACGCCAGAGAAAGGAGGGTGATATAAACTAGGCCAACAACCATGTCTGGAGTCATCTGGAAGGCTAATTGTTGGAACAAATTTGCCTAATCTGGATCATCGCGGGCATATAAATGGTCTGTCACGTTGACATCACTATTGAATAACGTAGCTAGTCATCTCATTGCGGGAAACTACAAGCGACAGTTGCGCTGGCCCATGAAATTTGACCATCGCGGGAATCACGTGTACTTCCGCGATGGCAGCGCTTCTAGACTATTTTGGAGCGCCCATCAGCACATTTATTTGGCCAACAGACGCGATGAGGCAGAAACCTTTGGAAAAGTTGGTCATTTGGCAACATCAAAGAGAATTTGTCTAATATTAGCATGTATGACTTGGACACATGACACAGTAGGGAGACTGGAGTGAAGACAGTGACAAATTACTGTGTAAAACTATCTATAGGAAGTAAATTCGAATTTGGTCTTATTGGTAGTTTGGAATATTAATTAATTAATTCTCCATGAGTTAATTAGTTAAGGAAAAGCAAACTTGAAGTCTTTGTGAGAACATGCAATTATTTATCCACTAATTGGGGAATGTGTCATTGATTTTCTCCACTGGTTGAGGAATTAAGGATGAGTTCTATATTGAGAGGATCAGTTGACTTAGTTTAACTTAGTCAATTTCAGTTAGATTAATTTAACAAGTTGTTAAATTAATGAGATACAGTTTGTTGATGCTTGCATGCATGTGACAAATGTTATTTTCAGATAACTATGTATTCACTCATGGATAATTGATGCATGTCAGTTATGTCATAGACCCAATTGAGATCAGATGTGGGACAATGTACTATCAGATGCTAGGATATTTCTAGTAAGTATTCTTTGCATGGGGAAGGAAACTTCTTCCTTCTATGACTGCATAGTTGGAACTGAGGTGAAAGCAGGTATGATCAGGCCAATTTACATGTGTTTTGTAATTGGACCCCAATGAAAATTGCGCAAGGAATTAGGAGCTTGGACCTGAGGTGCAACCTTTATATACAGGGCTAGGTAGTCCATGAGCTTTATCATTAGAGTATAGAGAGAGCAGGATAGCTTTTGAGCTGATTCTTTTTGTATGTTGTTGAGGATTTCCACTTGATTGATAATACAGAGATGGGGTTTTAGGCTGGTGCTTTTCCCGCATAAATTCTTCTATGCTATGTGTGATTGATTCCTTCTTATCCGTTATATGTGTTCATGCTTGATGTTGCTTATGTTCAATTAAGCTTTTGCAAAGTTTATGGTAGATGTAGATATAGTATTATGCTCTAGTACATTTCATATATCAGTTTGATCTGCAGGTGAAATTTCTGCATGATATCAGTGAGCTAGCTGATTTGTAGAGAAAATTCTACATGGTATCATAGAACAGGTGATCAAGGAAGATCAGTATACAAGAAGGAATTTGAAGTTTATTATTCGAAATATAGATCTCAATTTCATATCACATCTATTTCACCGATGGCATTCTATGCTTTGAGGCTTGAGTATGCCCTTAATGGTAGCTCAAACTATATAGCTTAGAATGATCGCATGGAGGCAGTATTGGAAGATAACGGCCTTAAGGACTTCATTGATCAAGAAGTCCCTAAGCCTACTGATGCTACTCAACTGGTGGAATGGAAGAAGTGTGTGGCTAGAGCTAGGAGAATTCTCTTGGAGAGAGTGCAAGCATCCATGGGAAGGAGATTTCATTTGCAATGTGGAAAACATTGAAACATTTATATTAGAATAGCAGTGATCAGAGGAAGCTGGCACTGAAGGACAAAATTCGAAAGATCAAGTGTGAAAAGGATGAGACGATCTCTATGTATTTGACCAAGCTCATCACATGCAGGGATGATCTTGCAAGTGTAGGGGTCGTGACAGATGATGATGATATGGTGAGTTTAGCACTCCTTGGCCTTCCTAAGAGCTGGAATAGTTACCAGGACTCGGTTAATGGAAGGGAGAAACTGCCAGATTGGGAACGACTATGGTCGGATTTGATGCAAGAGAAGATCAGACGGAGCACCAGAGACGGTTCTTCATCCATGGAGGATGAGGAGAACTGTGCCTTAGTGAGTAAGGCAAAGAAGGGGAAGGAGAAGGTTTCTCTTTCCAAATCTAGTTCTTCCAATGGTGGGAAGAAGGTTGACAAATCGAAAGTGTGATGCTTTCATTGTCATGAGGTGGGCCATTATGCTGCAAATTGTCCATAGAGGAAATCAAAGAAGGGATCTGGGGAAGGATCTGAAGGTGAGGCACTTGCTTCATAATTCAAGTTGGATTTCACTCTTCGCATGCATGGTTTTAGCCATGGTGGGAAGTGGTTGGTTTCTTGACAGTGGAGCTTCTTTCCACATGACTGATGATAAGAGTTTGTTTATTACTTTGGAGGAGAAAGATCTCCAGATACTCATAGCAATGGTTAATGATGAGAAGTATAGTGTCTTAGGTGTAGGCACGGTTATTTTTTAGAGGGAGCATGGAGCTCACCTTACCTTGACCAATGTCAAGTATGTACCAGGACTGAAGAGAAACTTGGTGTCGATCGCGATGCTAGAAGACAGAGGATATGATGTAGTCTTCAGTAAGGGAAAGTTTTTCCTTAGACACATCATCACTAGACAGGTGAAGCAGATTGGTTCACGGGTCAAGAACTTGTATGCTCTTGAGGTTCAAGATGCATGCAAAGCCTTGAGCACAAGGAAACTGATGGAGACTTGGTGGTTGAGAGGGAGGGTATTTTACCTCTCAACATGCAGCGCCAAAAGAAGTCTTAGACGATTATGGAGGAGCCATGATTGGTGCAACAGCTTCAGGAGGTTGTGGAGCAGCCATAACAGGGGAAGCTAAGTGGAGATTGAGTAGAGACATCTACTCATGTAGAGACCTCCAGTAGGGGGAAACTTCGAGCTAGGTGGGCAAAGGGATCACATGCAGCCATACCTCCAGGTAGGAGGTGGGGTGATATAGAGTGATCGTCCCAAGGAGGAGGGGCAAGATCCTTGAGGTACCCAACCTCTTGGATGAGACCTTGCTATGGGAGCCCCGATGTGGAGTAGCAAGAACTGACTGATTGGGTAGAGACAGATGCGGATGGAGCAGCATAGAGAGCGACAGTGTAGGGAATCCCAAGACAGCGCAGAGCATGCAGGTTGCAACAATGTGAGAGGCACAAGTGTGTTGCACAGTGCAGGGTAGCACAGAGAAGGGTGCAACAGTGCGATATGCATGGAGATGTTGCAGTAGTGCAGAGGTCAGAGAGGGAGCAATTGCTAGCAGTAGGTAGAGCTTTAGCATCAGAGTATGTTTCTAGCCCAACAAAGTGGTCAGTTGGGAGTTTTTTTTTTGTTCTGAGTGTTGCTGGAGCAACCGCACTTGGTAGATGTGTTGCATGCAGAACATTCCAGAGTTACAGGATCAGGTTCGAGAGGAAGCCTTTCTTGTTGAGAGGGAGTGTTGAAAAGTGCACAATAAGAAATGTAAAAATAGAAATTGTTAAAAATAGTAGTTTGGCCAGTGTGGAATTTTGGCCACCTTGGGTGAGAGGTGAAACTACTAAAAATAGCATCTTATAAAAATAGAATTTATGGGTCCCTTCCTATTTATAGCAGTCCTTGATCTATCTATAGGAAGTAAATTCAAATTTGGTCTTACCAACAGTTTGGAATATTAATTAATTATTCTCCATGAGTTAATTAGTTAAGGAAAAGAAAACTTGAAGTCTTTGTGAGAACATGCAATTATTTCTCCACTAATTGGGGAATGTGTCCTTGATTTGCTCCATTGATTGAGGAATTAAGGATGAGTTCTATATTGAGAGGATCAGTTGACTTAGTTTAACTTAGTCAAGTTTAGTTAGATTAATTTAACAACTTGTTAAATTAGTGAAATACAGTTTGTTGATTCTTGCATGCATGTGACAACTGTTATTTTCAGATAATTGTGTATTCACTCATGGATAACTGATGCATGTCAATTCTATCAAAGACCCAGTTGAGATCAGATTTGGAATAGTGTACTATCATATGCTAGGATATTTTTAGTAAATATTCCTTGCATGGGGAAGGAAGCTTCTTCCTTCTATGACTACGTAGTTGGACCTGATGTGACAACAGGTACGATCAGGCCAATTTACATGTGTTTTGTAATTGGACCTCAATCAAAACTGCCCAAGGAAACAGGAGCTTGGACCTAAGGTGCAGCTTTTATATATAGGGCTAGGTAGTCCATGAGCTTTATCATTAGAGTATAGAGAGAGCAGGATAGCTTTTGAGATGATTCTTTTTGTATGTTGTTGAGGATTTCCACTTGATTGATAATACAGAGATGGGGTTTTAGGCTGGTGCCTTTCCTAGATAAATTCTTCTTTGTTATGTGTGATTGATTCCTTCTTATTAGTTATATGTGTTCATTCTTGATGTTTCTCATGTTCAATTAAAGCTTTCGCAAAGTTTATGGTAGATGTAGATCTAGTATTATGCTTTAGTACATTGCATATATCAGTTTGATTTGCAGATGAAATTTCTACATGATATTAGTGAGCTCGCTGATTTGTAGAGAAAAATCTACATTGTGAAGATAAATCAATACCCAATATAAAACTCTTCTTCTAAATTCTTGTGTGTAACTTTGGACATTCTTACCTTTAACTTGTCTAAAATTTTTCCAATCTCTAATTGATTTTTTCATGTAAGCTAATTGATAAAATTTCCTTCTTAATGCAACTATAAAATAATTCCAAGAAGAGATAATTTTACCACTTTTCTTCAAATCTTATTGAGTTCTGTCATCCCACCAGATGAAGGCTGCACTTTCTAGGTGAATAGAAGCAATCTAGATCTTAGTGACATCATCATCAATCTTTTGAATCATGCAACATACCTCAATCACGAAACCAATTATCCAACCTATTTCATGAGCCCAATTATCCAACTTTTCAACATTTACTTCCCCATTGTACATAGGCAATTCAAACTTGACATCAAGCTTAATCAAAGGAGACTTAGCATATCCTTATGGAAATGGAGGGAGAGTAGGTCTATGAGATGAAGGAGGTGAAGAAGGAGGTGAGGATGGAGGTGAAGGAGGTGGTGGAGGTGGAGGCTTGCTCCCATCACCAAGAATACCTTTTGGTTGATTATAACTTTCTCCTTGCATCCTTTCTGTCCTCCCATTATACAACACTTTCACCATCTCTGATATATGATAAAAATCCTTTCTAAAATATCTCTCATCCTCAAACATCAATTCTTGTCCTTATTCATGTGCCATAACTTATGGAGTTTGTGGCCTCGTTGAACCAATTTGATGGTTTGGTTCTTCAAGTACTCATTCTCCTCTTCTTAATTTAGACCTTGTAATCATTCAAGAAAAATAATTTCAAAATCTAACAAACCTTCACAAAAATCCATGCTTTGATACCAAACTGATTTGAAATTTAAAATTGAAGGTTTCACGTAAAGTTTTGCGAGCTAGTTTATGTCTTATGGGCAATGGTTCAATATTGTAAAAGCACACAAACTAAGTGAAATTTTAAAGATTTAAACAGTTAAAAATGGACCATAAACAATATCACAACACAACAATTTGATTTTCACCCCTCCTAGGCCACAGCTCTAGGCCCAACTTCCAATGGGGGGAATTTTATATTATATTCTCAAATTTAAAATTACATCAACACACAATGCTCAAATTGCAAAAATAACACTCCCGTTATGTCCAGAACACGCAAAAATCCCTTTGTAGGCTCTTATTGTGCTCAAAAAGGCTGAAACAAATGGCTTAGTTAGGCCTCCTTCTCCATTTCCCTACTAACTATTATGTAAATTCCTCCTCCCTGCGAAACTGGTAATGAAATTGATCTTTGGTGTACTTGGAAGTTAAAATTTTATTCACCTTAGGTGGCGGGTTCGACCCACGATTCCTATCATGTTAGGTGAAAAATGTAGGACTGTTAATCATCTTTTAAATATAAGGGTTGAACCCCCTTCAAGCTCCACAAACTTGGTTCCTCGGCACCATATGCCCATGGGTCATGGGGGCAGGAGTTATGCCACACACCCCAGCCCTCGGTCCCGACCCCACCGGTCATGCGGTAAACTCCCAGCGCCAAGCCCTTATTTCTTTGCACCTTCCGCTATAGCCCCAAATCCTTTTGTGGTTGGTAACGTTTGTTACCAGAACCATGGTTTGGGTCGTGGGAAGGGTGCCACGTGCCCCGCCCCTCCCACCATTTTCCATCGATCTTATGAATTACATAGCCCCAATGACTCCAATAATCAAATTTAAATATGGCCCATTGACTATGACTATCAGGTCATGCTTGTGGTTCAATGGTGCAACGTGAATTATGTTATCAGTGCCCTTGAGTTCGATTCACACAGTGGTTGTTGATTGACCTCAACCAATTTTGTTCCAATTTAGGGTGACACATGTCACCCTATGTTTGGGCCATGTGTTACCCGATTATTGGCCCAATTGTCCAAACCCAATTCACTCACCATTGTGTAATCATTGAATGCTAGATGTCAGCTCGAGATTGGCCTGAATGATAAACATACCACCCAATTATCTTGCTGAAATCATCATACGGATTGCCTCGTGGCAGCCATACACTGTCCAGTGAACCCTACAAGTTGATTTTTTTTAACTATTTTCCAAAATCTTCAGAAAGTGATAACTTCCCCATACACTATCAGATTGAGGCGATTCAAGTGTCTTTGGTGTACTTGGAAGTTAAAATTTTAGTCACCTCAGGTGGCGGTTTCGACCCATGATTCCTGTTGTGTTAGGTGCAAAATGTAGAACCGTTAACTATTTTTTAAATACATGGGTCGAGCCCCCTTCGAGCTCCACAACCTTGGTTCCTTGGAACCATATGGTCATGGTCCATGGGGGTGGGAGATATGCCACACACCCCAGCCCTCGGTCTCAACCCCACTGGTCATGCGATAAACTCCCTGCGCCAATCCCTTATTTCTTCGCACCTTCCGCTATAGCCCCAAATCCTTTTGTGGGTGGGCAAGTTTATTACCAAAACCATGGTTGGGTCGTGCGAAGGGTGCCACGTGCCCCACCCCTCCCACTGTTTTCCATCGATATTATGAATTACATAGCCCTAGTGACTCCATTAATCAAATTTAAATATGGCCTGTTGACTATGGATATCAAGTCGTGCGTGTGGTTCAATGGTGCATCGGTGAATTATGTTATCAGAGGCCTTAAGTTTGACCCACACAGTGGTTGTTGGTTGACCTCAACCAGTTTTGTTCCAATTTAGGGTGCCACATGTCACCCTGTGATTGGGCCATGTGTTACCCGATCACCGACCCAATTGTCCAAACCCAATTCACTCACCACTCTGCAATCACTGAATGCCACATGTCAGCTCGAGATTGGCCCGACTGACAAACATACAACCCAGTTAGCTTGCTAACATCATCATACAGATTGTCTCAAGGCAGCCATACACTGTCCAATCAACCCTACAAGTTGACATTTTTTACTATTTGCCAAAAATTTCAGAACGTGATAACTTCCCCATACAGTGTCGGATTGAAGCGATTCAAGTGTCATTGGAATCAAAACGATGAGATCTAAGATTTGATGCTAATTTGAAAAGAATTTGAGCACTTTCATTTTTTAGTATATTTTTGATCCCATCTATCAGTAACTCAATAGATCTCGTACTCATGTGACATGAAGTTGATCCTTGATCACTTCCACTATAACCTGCAAGTGCAATTAGACTACCCCCAACCACAACACACAGGTAAATCGAGATTTAAACATAGAAAAAAATGTTTATTTAAAAAATACTTTTATATTATTTTGTTTAATATTTACAAAAACCTTAAAATTTTTTTAAAATTTATTTGTTTTCCATTTTTAATAAAGAAATAATTATTTCAAAAATAAAATGTTTTATTGATTTTAATAAATAAATGGTATTCATAACTAGGTTATCAACTAACCCACATTTTAAAGGTGTTTATATAGGCTTTTGTTTCATAGCCATACAACTATGCTTCGATTGTAATGTGGTAAGAAGAATCCAAATGTGGAAAAATTAGTTGGAAGAAGAACATAAAGGCAAAAATAATAGATGGAAACTAAAGATAAGGAAAATACCAAAAATACAATCTAGTAATTATAATCATACGACAATATAGAAAGTTAGAAGACAAAACTAATAAAGAAAAAGAAAACATAGTCAAACAAGAATAAAATTTTTTTTCCAACATAGAAAGTTAGAAGACAAAACTAATAAAGAAAAATCAAACATAGTCAAACAAGAATAGAAATTGTTTTCCAATAGTAGTCAAGAAATGGTTAGTATTAAAGCGAAGAAGGATATTGAAAACAATGCAATACCTAAAAATATGAATTCACTTGATTAAACAATCACAAGGTTAAATACAATTAAATAATTATTTATCATTAATTAATTTGATTAATGTTAGATATGTAGTTACAATAGTATTAAGAACCCAACATTAGATAATTACGGATATAAAACTAGATTTATTGTACTAGTCATGAGAGATTGAGGCTGATTAGGTTAATCGATATGTGACCAAACCTGTTATAATGTTCATTTAATTAGACATGAGGCAAAGGATTATCCTATCATCCTTTAACCAATCTTTAACCACATGATAAGGATGATCCTATCAACCTAATATTTACACTAATGTAGGATCAATCTAATCTTTACACTAATGTGTTATAGGAGGATATATTTGCATTGTGTCGTATCCTCTACATTTCACTTTTAAAGGAAGACGGGGCAGAGGAGTTGGGATCAAGATAAAAGCTCCATGGGTTGTAATAAGCTTTTACATAATAAAGTTAAGTGCCTTTATTTTTTGGACATTGTTTTTCACTTATGTGATTGTTTGTATATTTTGATTTTAATGTTCGTCTTATTAAAATTGTTAATGCATGATATATTAGCATTGCACCGAAAGGTGTAAGGGTGTATCAATAATGTTTTGGGTTTTTTACTTTTCATATATAAAATGATACTTGAAATAGAAGGGTTTCTAATGTCTTATTAGAGGTTGGAGATCAATTGGTCGAATAAGCTTGGAGGTCGAGTTTCTCTTCAAAGGTCCAGTGTGTTGAGGGACCAAACTATGCAGGATGTCAATGCGTCATGTCCTATATTCTAATGCCAAGAAGTAAAATAAAGATGGATAGTCAAAGGTGAACAAAATGGTGGTCGTGAGATATGGAAGATATTCAATCTAGTATAAGAACAAGTGGTAAGGTAGTAGTGCGATTAGAGTTTGGATTACACCATTGTTTAGAGTGATCACTTTAGATAGTAATAAGTACAAACAATTTACATGGACAACAAATCATTCACAGTTACATAGGGTATCTAAAATGTTGCAATATGCGAGTTGTGTTAGTGTGAAAATTAAATACCATCATAGTATTAGATCTAAGACTTTTTTGATCCGTAATGTACTAGATATAAGTCTTTCGGATTAATCACATTGTTAGGACTTGGTCGACATTTCAAACCAACTAATGTGGTTCATCCTCAGGACAAGGTGAGAAATCAATCAATCTAAATGAATAAATAACATGAATGCATCATTGTCCAGGGTTTG
Source organism: Pinus tabuliformis (assembly GCA_031772625.1). Classification (NCBI taxonomy): domain Eukaryota; kingdom Viridiplantae; phylum Streptophyta; class Pinopsida; order Pinales; family Pinaceae; genus Pinus; species Pinus tabuliformis. Next base: position 287,288,555 of record CM062818.1, read on the forward strand.
TCGTTGAGAATTAGCCATTGGTAAATTAGTTAATAAGGAAAGTAAAATATTATTTAATAATTAGCAGTACATAGATATCTAATAATATTATATATTGAAATTAAAAATAGCTTATATTTTTAATTTAAATATATAATATTTTATTAGATATCTCGGTACCACTAATTATTAAAGAATATTTTACTTTCGTTATTAACTAATTTACCAACAGCTAATTCTCAACGACAAACCTTGGACAATGATGCATTCATGCTATTTATTCCTTTAGATTGATTGATTTCTCACCTTGTCCTGAGGATGAACCACATTAGTTGGTTCGAAACGTTGACCAAATCCTAACAATGTGATTAATTTGAAAGACTTATATCTACCATCTTTTTTTTGCTAAGGCAAGAGCGGATCCTTCTATTCAATTGAACAAAAAAGAAATAGTGTACAAAATGCTTAGCCAAAAACTAGCTGTTAGATCCTAAGCTAAAGATCCAGTGGATGAGAAACATTTCGGGTGGCCAACAAGCGCACCGTATAACAAGCAAATCGGACCCGATGAACTCAGTAGAATAGAATGGATAATACTATCAGGTTCATTTTTAACATAACCTTTGTTCATTTTCACCTCCCGAAGTCTGCCATATGCACGCGATTCTAGATGGGTCGTGCAAACAGCTCGAAACTTAACCTCCGTATCAAACCCACCAACAAGCATGATTAATCCTAGCCATAGATCGACTATGATTGATCCAACAGTTACAAATCATATTGCTCAGCCTTAATTCACCGATAATTACCACGCAATGAGGGTGGTATTTCCTCCCCACACTGAGCCATGTGTTGTGTGGTGAGAGGAATCGCTTCCAAATGAGAAAAACCGCTTCTGGCCTGAAGGGGTTGTGATACACTCGAAACCAATTCGAGGTCAGTAAAGCTACCTTAGGCAAAAAAGCGAGGTTTTTCGACTACCACAAAAGTTTGGAGTCCGGTGCCTGGGCCAAAGGAAGATGAAGATCCCTTCTTCCAGCCATCCCTGTGAAAATTTTGATTTGTTGTTGTCAATCATAGACCTGCATACCAAAAGCAACCTTACTTGTGTCATAACTCTGCATAAGAGTCAACTAGATCCTCTCTCTATGGCTTTGGTTCAGAATACCTTATTTTCCTCATCCGCCTGACTAAAACATTTCTCCCTTAATCTGTTCTAAGGCATCTCTCACCAAACCAACTTGACCCTGTTTTTGGTGCAAACCACTCCTTGATTGGCCAGAATGTCCGCCAATTTGTTGACCGTCCTTCGAACATGAGTGAAACTCACTGTGCATATGTCTAGGAGGTGAAATTGGATCCTTTGAAAGACCTGGATTAGCCTCCAATGACTTGAGACTTTTTCTGGCTCTGTGCCACAACAAATTCTTTTAACCAAGTTACTGATCAACTGAGAATTAGCTTCAATAATAATATTCTGGAGATTATCCTACTTCAGGAAATCTAAACACTGTTCAAGAGCCATTAATTTAGCCATATTGTTTGTAGCTCTTCCCAGATGGCAATGGAAAATAAAAAGAATACAGCCATTTTCATCCCGTAATACTCCTCCAAAACCAGCAAGACCTGGGTTGCCTTTTGAGGCCCCATCAATGTTGAATTTCAGAAAACCCTGAGGGGGAGGATGCCAGTAATCTGGCTTATTTGCTGGATTCAGAACCTTCCTATCCATTCCCTATGGTATAAGCCCCTGCATACCCAGCTGACGAAGTATCTGCATCTCATTTTCTGAAGGTGGGTTTTTTGGGGAGTTTTTCACAATAGTGCCAACCGTCTCCTTGAGCTGTCTTAAGATCTGCTCAAAAATGTGTTGGGTGGTGCTGTGAACATTTTTGAAGATTCTATTGTTCCTTTCTTTCCAAACATTCCAAGTTATGAAGCCTAGAATTAAAACCCAAGCCAAGCGAAGAAACTCATACTCAAAGAAGTTTCGTCTCCAGTTAGTTAGGGTGTTGATGATGCTTTCTTTGTCCCTGTTCGTCTGTTGGAAAATTGTGGAAAAAGTGTCCCACAACCTAGAGGTAAAGATACAGCCATTGAGAAGGTTCTCCATTGTCTCCTCTTGGGCTTCACAGAGCTGGCATCTAGAAGGTCCCAGAACACACCTCTTCTGAATATTTTCCCAAGTCAGAATTTTCTTATGATGTACAAACCACATGAAGAGTTTAATTTTCATCCAACCTTGATTCCTCCAAAGGTTCTACCAAACCCTATCCGGTATGTAGGAATCCAACTCAAGGAATATCTTCTTGGCCTCCTTAATATTGAAGGTACCTTCTTTATTGTTGCCCCATCTAAGTTGGTCATGCCCCTCTGAAACAAGAATCTTCCTTTGGTCCAAAATTGTCAGTAGTGCATCTACTTTTGCTTTCAAGGGGTTGTCATCCCCAAATTCTATATTCTTCTAGGTTCTCCATTTTTCTTCAATACTGGTTTGTTCCCAAAAATATTTAACCTGAAAAACCCTTTGGTATCCGTTTCTTTCTTGAGGTCCAGAAATTCCTCTCTTAACAGTGTAGGTTCTTGTTGCCATTTATCCTCCCAAAACAAAGCAAGGTCTCCTTCTCTGATTTCCCATAAACTGTTTTTCTACACTAAGCCTCTATTCTCCCAGGCCTTATTCCAAATGTGGGATCCTCTTATGATTCCCATCATCCTTATGTGATCATTATCTTGCCAAGTGCTGGCATATTTTCCTTTCCATATACTAGCCTACTGAGCCTTTGGATATTTTACCCAACGCCACCATAATTTTGCTCCTAAAACCTTGTTGAGTACATCTGGATCATCCAATCCAAGACCCCCATGGGTTTTTGGTATGCAGATCTTATCCCAAGCTACCAAGGCCAATTTCTTTCTCTCCTCCCCCTTTCCCTAAAGAAAGTCTCTTTGAATGGTTCTAAATTGTTGTAAAACTCCCTTTGGAGCTGGAAGTGCTGAGAGCATGAAAATGGGGATTGATTGCAAAACAACTTTTGTGAGCACCAACCAACCTACCAAGTTTAAAGATATGATAGTCCATTTTCTGATTTTATCCTTCATTGTATTAATTACCAGCTCCCAGATGCTTTTGTGCAAAGGTTTATCAGTTAGAGGAACTCCCAAGTACTTGGAAGGAAGGACCTCCCTTTGAAAGCCCAGAATTTTGGAGATATTTCTCGAAATAGCGATATTAGTATTAAAGAAAAAAATCTTAGATTTGAATAGATTTACCTCCATACCTGTGGCCATGGTAAAGTCATGCAGGATTTGTTTATAAGCAAGAGCTTCTTTAATCGTGGGGACTCCCTACAACATAGTGTCATCAACAAATTGTTGATGGGACATAGCCTATCTAGTTTTAGAAAGTTGGATACCCTTGATGTTACCCCTTCTTTCCCATGCTTGATAGACCACCCAAGTCCTTCCATCACAAGGATAAAGAGAAAGGGAGAGAGCGGATCTCCCTGTCTGAGACCTCTTGAAGGAGAAAAGGTCTGGGAAGGAGAACCATTGACCAGAATTGAAAGGATAGAAGAAGTGACCAGTGCCATAACCCATCTTACCCAATTATGATCAAAGCCAAAGGCTAGAAGGACCTTCCTAATATAGGTCCAATTCAACTTGTCATAAGCTTTGGCAAGGTCCAATTGCATAATCATTCCCACCTTCCTATTGCTTAACAATGAATGCATCGCTCCATGCACTTGAATGATGTTATTGAGTATTTTTCTACCCTCCACATAACCTGATTGCTCCACAAAAACTAGAGTAGGAAGAAGGGGTTTGAGTCTATTGACAACAACTTTGGATATTATTTTATACACCACAATGTACAAAGTTATGGGTCTAAACCTGTCAGGAGTCTGAGCATTATCTTGTTTGGGGATCAAGGAGATGAAGGAAGTATTGAGCGCCTTCAGAATGGTTCTATTCAACCTGGAATCCTCCACTACATTCATAATATCTTGTTTAACAATGCTCCAACAGGATTTAAAGAAATCCACATTGAAACCATCAGGGCCTGGCGCTTTTCCATTATACATTTCCTTAATGGCCTCACTCACCTCCTCTTCAGTCACTGGTCTGTTGAGATTGAAATTATCCTCTCTTGATACTAGCCTAGGTATATGCCTTGTTAAGTCCCTGATAAAGTGACCTCTGTCTGCAGTGGTCTCCTTCGCTATACCTTGAAGGTGCTAGACTAACACAATTTCTATCTCTTCATGGGAATTGCGAAGATGACCTCCCTCATCCTTCATCGAAGAGATCCTATTGTGGGATCTGTTTGCCATGGTGGATCCGTGGAAAAAACTGGTGTTTCGTTCCCCTTCTTTTAGCCATTGAACTCTAGATTTTTATCTCCAATATATTTCTTCTTGTTTACATAAGTTCTCCCAGTCTTGATGAAGTTTGGTGACTTGTTCATCTCTGACTCTATCAAAGCCATTTGTGATAAGGGTTTGATTGAGTGTTTACATTTTATCTTCAAAATCTTTTTTCGCTGCAAAAATATTTCTAAATTCATTCTTGTTCCAGTCTTTGAGTCTGAGCTTGATGTATTTTAGTCTTTTGTGGAGCAGAAACATTCTTGGTCCCCGAAGATGTAGATATTCTTTCCACCATCTTGCTATATTGCCGATAAAATCTGGGTGGGTAAGCCAGATATTTTCAAATATGAAAGGTCTGTTCTTGGGGGTACCAATGCCCTATACGTCCATTTGTATAGGCCAATGGTCCAAGCACCAAAGGGGAGAATTCTCATTGTCAGTTCCTTGTCTGTGAGCATAAGGTCCTCTGAAATTATGAATCTATCTAACTTTGAGGCTACTTGAGACTCCCCTCTTCTCTTGTTGTTCCATGTAAAGAGGCCATTATTCATATCGGTGTCAACTAGCTTCATATTATTTATGAAAGTTTGAAATGCTATGGAATCTTCGCTTAAAGTTCTTGTTCCCCCTTTTTTTTCCGAAATTGATTTGATCATGTTGAAGTCCCCACCAATGATCCATGGAACTCCCGCATGTGTATCTCTTAGTTCTACAAGAGAATCTACAAATCTAAGTTTATCATCCAATCTTTGTGGGCAATAAACATTTGTAACCAAATAAGTCTCGCTGTCTCCCACAGGCTGAATAACCACTAATAAATAATTCCTAGATGCCTTAGCATCTATTATGCCAATATTTTGGGGGTTCCAAAGAGTGAGCATGCCTTCTACTATATTATCTACTTTAACTTCTAGAAACACAAATCTATTGAGCCATTTTCTATGAATTTCTTTGATTTTTTGAATGGAACATTTAGTTTCCTAGATAAAGATCATATTCAAAGCTTCTTGTTTCATTCTATTGCTAAGTATTCTTTGTTTTCTTTCACTACCTAAACCTCTGATATTCCAAGATGTGATCTTCATTATTAAATATTTGTAAAGGAGCAACTGGTTAGGTCTTTCATCTTACCTGAATCTATCATTAGCTTTCCACATTCCATCAATAGCTCGTTCTACTTTTTCTTGCCTATTTTCTTTCGTGGGTTTTTGGGAGCTAATCCTGGTGTGGTTCTCATAGTTTTAGCTCCTTCGTTGCCCTGCCTTTCATTGTTTCTTTATCTATCTAGCCCTTTGGCCTGAGTTTTCCATAGGAACAACTGTTGTACTATGTTGAACTCTTCTTGAGGTAATATGTCTACCCTTCCCATGGTTCCCTATTTCAAGAATCCTTCCAAATTTAGGTGTTCTCTATCCAGAATCTCCTGTAGTTCATGATCCTCCATTTCTATCTCACTCTGAGTCATTTCTTGATCCATCTCAAGTTCTCCATTGCTTAGCTTTATCTCTTTCTGTTTAGTAACATCCTGTGCTTGTTCCCTATCTTCTTCTTTCTCCTTCTCCCTTGAGCTTCCTTTCATTACCTGATCTACTTTTGATATTCCTTCCTCTTCTTCGAGAACTTGGAACCTGTTCAGACTGGCCTGTTGCCCTTCTGTTTGCTATTTCTTTGGCCCCCTTTTGCTCTTTTTCCTCTATGTCCCACATTGTGAAAGATTTCATTGTCTTTCATTGTGGTTTATTTACTTCTGTTCTCTATTTTGCTGAGAGGGAAGTCTCTAAATAGGTGCCCATGCTCATGGCACCTGCAACATCTGAAAGGAATGTGTTCATAATCTACTGTTTGCACCCATTCTTCATCAAAAGCTTCCAAGATGACATCATTTGGTAGGGCTCCTGATAGATCCATCTCCACACATATTCGTGCGAAGGAAGTGTATTTTCCCTTCTGGTGACCTCAGAGGCTTTAACAAAATGCCCTAGTTTATTTCCTATGGCATATAACGATTCCGTTTGCCAGTAATCAAGAGGTAGGGATTAGAGTCTTACCCAAACTGGGACCGAAGTAAAAGTTTCTTGCTCCGGGACAAAATTCATCATCCATGGCTGCATGTAGAGGCCTGCTGCTGCATAGAAGTCGGGTCCTCCTTCAAACACCCTGTCTTCATCCTCAATATTTGTAAAGACCACAGTGAAGAAACCCTTTGACCCAAGGTGTAGGTCTATGCTTCCTTTTGGTTTCCAATGGTATTTAATCCACACTTGTAATGCATTTTCAGTGGTCCATAATCCCACAAACTTACAAATGATAGCATAGGTCCGCATGTGGTCCCTATGTGCCTACAGAGTAGGATCATTTAAAACTGCTTTGGGAGTGACCTCAACCTTGGGTTTACATGGCCCCTTCTGTGCCTGTTTTCTGCTCCCTGTTTCTTGTCTTCTTCCTCATTATCTTTCATGCTGTTGTCCTCCCTTAGTTTGGTGAAATCTTGATCCTCTTCCAGATTCCTTTTCCTTTCTCCTGAAGGCCCTTTGACCGATTCTATAGGTTTCTTACCTCTTTTGGCCACTGCCTGCCTGTAGGAGAGAGTGGAGCTCCCCCCTTTGCGTGCCTCCATGGAGCTCAGCAACCTGAAACCCTAACTATTCGTCTGCGTTTGTTGTTCGCTCACTCAAACGCTCGGGTAATTATCACATCACCAGATTGTTTTCATTTTTACATGCAGTGTGTAATTTTTTTGAATAGAGACCCCATTCAAAAGACTTATATCTACCATCATTGTAGTTAAACCAATAAAAAATTATATATATTTATATATATATATATATATATATATATATATATATATATATATATATATATATATATATATATTATATATAGATATATTAATTATATATATATATATATATATATATATATATATATATATATATATATATATATATATAGATATAGATATAGATATAGATATATATATATATAAGTTTAAAATATTCAATAAATGTTTTTTCTTTACATAAAAATGAGATTAATATATAATTTTACAAAACTTCAAAAAATGTTTCAAAAAAGTAGTAATTAATACAAATTCAACATGAATTCATTTTGTTTCCATGGGTTCTTGGATAGACATTGATCATGTGTTGTTAAAGAACTCTTAGATGTTAAGTCACTAGTTCAATTCTCCACCTTACTTAGGTGTTATTCTTGGACATGACCATGATGTAGCCTCACCAATGTTGAATTTACAAAAACAAAAAAAAGAATTCACTTTGTACCAAAAACTATAGTCCCTAACTAAGAGGGACTAATAATTTTTTTTATGATTGATATATATATATATATCTATATATATATATATATATATATATATATATATATATATATATATATATATATATATATATATATATATATATATATATATATATATATATATATATATAACATTTTCACATTATATTAATAATGTAAAAGCTTAGTTTTTCTATTCATTGAAAATCCCATTGGAAAATTTGAGAATGGTAAGTTTAAATTTTGTAATCTATGTAATGTGAGTACCCTAGGTTTTTTCAAGGCCTTGAGTCCATTTTCTTTAAAAAGTGCATTTTAAACAAGGAAAATTCACAATATCATAATAAATCTATCATCAAATTTTGTAATATATGTAATGTGAGTGCCCTAGATTTTTTCTCAAGGCCTTGAGTCCATTTTCTTTAAAAAGTGCATTTTAAACAAGGAAAATTCGCAATATCATAATAAATCTATCGTCAAATTCTAACCAAAAAACAATGATTTCGAATAATTAAGTTGCAGCTATTATAGATCCTAAAATAACATTTTGAATGAAAATTGTAAAATTATGTTATCAATTAGATTATATCCAAGGTTTTACTTAACATTTATATGGTTTATTTTAATTATATTGTTTGTTCACATAAATCTTAGAATTGTATTTGAAAGAAGAATAAAACGGGTTGTTTTTTTTTGCCAGAGTTTTCTTTCAACTCCCTATTAATTGTTATCCTTCAATGGTGCACAAAAATCCATTTATTAGTATTGTTTAAAATAACAAAAAATATTAAATTTGGCCTTTAGAGATGCATGCACCTATGTAGTATTAAAGGATAAATTCTTAATTGATAAGAAATAAGTGCCTAAGATTGTGGAAATCTAGGTGAAAACTTAGAAGAGAAATAGCTATTCAATGAAGTGTACACCAAAAAATACAATGAATCACGATTAACCTTTGAATGGAAAAATGAAATGTGGTTAAATCTTATCAAATCTCAATTGATTATTTTTCCATTAGACTGTAGTATTAATTTGTAGTTTTAGTTAAGGAAGCAATAACGTGGATTCATAGTAACAAAGAAGTAGTAGTTATCAATAGTTTAGTCTAGTTTATGAATGAAGTTTTTCTCACCAATTGTGATTTTTTGTTATTTAAAATACATTTTTGAATGCATAAATGGATTTAACACTTGAAAAATTCTAGGGAACTGAAATTCTGTAGATTAAATAACTTAAAGTCAATATTTTAAAAATATCTACAAGATTTTGGTTAAAAATAACCAAACAGAATGCCTGAAAAAAACCATTTAATCACACTGCCATCAAACTTTACTACTCAGATACTACTACTCAGACTAGTACCACTCAGACTAACCCTATCCCCTATCACTAAAACCTATTTGAAAAGACCATTGCTATTAACCTAAAGACATTATACAATCAAGTAAATAAGAAAATACCGATCCTTTCCCTCCAAAGTTAAGTAATTGAATGGTAGTGTTTCAAGGCTGTCCATAAACAATTTCTCTCTTAAATATTTTTCTTCCTTGACTTATGATGGGCCTCTAAATCAGACATTGATTAAGGCCCATGCCTCTAAATGAGACATAAATTAAGGCCCATCTGACCATCCTTTAGCACATTAAACCTTTGTTTTTGCATTAGATAATGTATTTTTAACTGTAATATGTTCATTAGGAAGGTTTATGGATAATTGCATATTTGTGCCAAATATTATTTATTTTTGTGTAATATTGTGAGATTATTGGGCAGAATATGAATATTTGGAGGAGATAGTTTAAGGACTTTCTCCCTACTACAGGAAGATCAATATTAAATAATAAATCAACAAAATATTCTAGAATTATGGCATAAATTGTGAAATGATTGAGAAAATCTAGGAATGTGTTCCTTGTCATTTAATGTAGATTCCTTGTATTGAGAACCAGATCCACTAATGAAGGGATTTTTTTGGGGAAATCTTCCTCCTTTCATGGGGAGTGACTCATAATTAGTTTTTATAAGTAACGAGTTGAATTTTTCTCTAGTAGTTGCTTTTGATTAGTCTTCTTGTGGAGAGAACGCGTATTTTTGCAGCTTCATTGTCATTTCTTGCAGGGATGTAATTGTATTGATGGAAATAATGAAGATTGGTGTCATGTTCATCTTCTAAAACTTGGTCTCTTTCATAGGACTCTGAGTTTCCTTGGCATTAAATGTCCTAGGATCCTCAGAGCCCATTTCTATCATTTATGTTTATTCCTTTCACTTCTTATTCACATGCATCTCTTGTTCTTGTCTTTTTTCTATTTCTGCATTTAGTATTAATCATTTCTTGTTGTAGGATTGGGTTAAATGGTTGATGTCCATTATTTTGCAAGATCACAATCATCATTTCATCCTTGGAAAAGCTTTGGAAGTTCATAGTAATCATTGAGCTACTTGGATTAGTTTTCTTATTCCAAAATCTAGATTTCTAGAACTCCTTTGTGGCAAATACCAGTGCATTTCTGCTATCTTTTAGAGCATGCTAATGAGCTTCAATAGAGTTGGTTCCACTTTCATTAGATAAAAAAACATTATAGTTAATAACAAAAATCACCCCATTGCATTTTCACTTGATTAGGTTAGGCATTTGATAGATTTACTAGCTCACTAGCTCTCGAATTTCTACATTTTAGACTAGTAGTTTGCTACCATTTTTAAGCATGGGTTAATAGAGGTATTTTTGAGTGATTCCACTTGGAATGGATATATAAGAAATCCTAGTCAATAAAAACATTTGTCCGATCCAATTTGGATTTTATTTGGTTGGTCATTCGATGAATTATATCTCCCTATAGAAAATTTGTTGTTTCGTGTAGTAGTACTACATGAAATCCTGTAGCCACCTTCCAGCGTGTATATACTTGCCCAAATTCGCTCAAGAAGGTTGGTTATGGTCCCTTAGGGTTGAATGAAGATCCCTAGTCTCTAAATTAATTATTATGGAATACTAATTACCACTTAGGATTTGCCTCTTTACCCATGCAAAACATTTCAACGATTTGTGCTAATGGATAGATTTATGGATTGGATGATACAATGATGATTTTCTTGATTGCCACATCCAATGAACTCTGTTAATAGATATAAACTCTTTGAAATGTAATGGTTGAAATTTAGTTCATGATATTTACTTCATGAAATTCGAATAGGTTTCTTTCCTTTTACTTTCTTTCTTGCAATAGGTTAAGGTTTCCATTTTGAGCATTTCATTTTCTGCAATTAGTTTAAGATTTGACTTCAGTACATGCACTCCATTACATCATGACAGCAAAGGAAGGACACATTGTATGCTGCTCATATAGTGTTGATACCTCTTAAGTTTGTATGAACCTCGGGTTGATAATTAACGTTGGTAGCCTTGGGAGTTGCAGCACTCTTGTTGCAATACCAAGGCTCATCACTTTTTGGCGTCGTTGTCAGGGAGGTGTCAAAGTATGAATTATTTTATTCCCCAGTTGATTCATTTATTTTTACTTTTTGCAAAAAACAAAAAAGGCATCTTTCATTGCATTATCATTCTAATTCAAATTTTATTTTATAAAAAAAAAGTACTGCTCCAATACCAACCCACCCCCCATTTGATCACATGGTGTAGTAAGAGCCACATCACCATCTGCTTTTGCAGGTATAATAAGAAGATATGGAAAAGAATGTATAAAAAATGGATGGATATGATGAAAATGAGTAATATCCTCTCGGATTTCCCATTCACGGTACTGATGTCAGTGTGCATATGAAGAACATCCCTCCATCTTTTCTTCCAAACTTTTATGGTCTAAGGTCAGAGGATCCGGAAACCTTTCCCTTTGAATTTGAAATCCTTTGTAGATATTATGGTTACTTATTAAACACTCAAAAAATGATATTATTTCTGGAACCATCGAAGGATAAAGCTCTTAAATGGTTCATGAGTTTAAGGACTAATTCAATAAGATCATGGAATGACATGAAAAATGTATTTTTAGAAAAATATAAATATCATGATCTTAAAGAATAAATATTTAAAATGAATAAAAAAGAAGATGAGAGCCTTTAGGATCTAATAAAAAGGTTCATGTATAATTTTAAGAGGGAAAAACTACATCAATCAGGATCTAACACACTAAAAATGCTCTTACTTAGAACAATTAGGGATGAGTGGATGGATCTCCTTGATATTATGAGTAGAGGTGATGTATACCAATTATCATTTGAAGAAATTTGTGAAACATGCAAACACATATCAAGGGAAGGAAAAATGTAATTCAATCAGCATCAAGATCGGTAAGTCAAGCTAAACTTGGAAATTTTCTTGATAACTTTAAAACATAAATTATTAGCAATCTAAGTGAACACGTAGAAATGTTAAGAATGCAATATGACGAAAAAGAAGATGTTGATATTTGTGTTGTCCATGCAGAATAACATAATGTTAAATATTGTCCATCATTACCAAGGTTGAAGGAAGTTTACCAAGAGGACAGTGAAGCAAGTCAATCACCAAAGCAGCTATGTTATGTAGCTCCAAGATGACCATGACAGTCTAGTCAACCTAGTATGATGTAAGAGCCTAATTCACAATTTCAAGGTTATGCATATCCACCTCAAAGTAATGGGAACACATCTTTTCCTTAGCAGCATTGGCCACCTTAACCACACAACCAATCTTGGCAACAAGGTTGGCAAGGAACTTATGGGAGCCATCCACAATATCTTCAATATTTTCCTCAATATCCTCCATACCAAAATCCATGTTATCCCTAATATCCACCTCCACCTCCACCACAACCCCAACCACATCCATCTCAAATATCCACTCCCACTCAACTACATGTACAACCATTTCCAAACCCACACATTCAAGTCACTCACCCCACTTACAATGATGAGGTACAACACTTCCAAACATCTTCTCTTGAGCTAAATGGTATTCACCATAGCTCAGGGAGAGTATTGCAAAAAAAATATTCTCTTGATATCATTGAAAGACCACATACAGAGGAAGAAGATTCAAATGAGAATACCAAAGGATCATGGATTGAATTTGATGAAGAAAAGACATCAGAATCAGAGAAAAAGAAAAATCCCTCATGGTTACCATCAAATCCTCCATTTTTTCAAGAGAACAATCAGCAAAAAGAGGAAGATTTAAAGGTCATGGAAGAAGAAGACATCTAAGATGATCCAAACCAAAAACTAGAATAGGGGAATCCCAACTATATTGAAATATGGTTCCAGACAGTCATTAAGTTGCAGCAACACTCTCTTCTTCAACTATGCTTGATATCATCAAAGGAAAATCATTTGATCTCTCAAATTTAGGTACATGTCAAAACATACATTTCACGCCTACACATCAATTTTTCTGTCATCTTGATGTGTACATGGCTCCATTGGAAGTATTCTTATACTTGAAATTGATTTTTATTTTCAAGTAGGGTAGGATAGAAAAAATAGAAAAATGAAAAATAAGAGAAAAAAATAAAATATCAGGTGAAAACCTCCTTTGAGGGGCCTGAGATTGGCTCATTGATTGAAAACCTCAATGAGGCGGTCAATGGGTTGGAAAAAAGAGAAAAAAAAAAGGATCCTAGGTGAAAACTCCTTTGAGCTGCCTAGGTAGACCTACTAGTTGAAAACCTCATTGAGGCGGCTAGTAGGCCTAGAAGAAAAAAAGAGGAAAAAAATAAAATATCTTTGCTCCATGTATCTCTATGATGAATGTAGGTGCTCTCCAACATTTTCAAGCAACAAAAACAATTTGGAACTAAAAAAAGAAAAAATTGGTCAAAATTCTAGTCAAAGGAAGTCAAACTTGGACTTTCTCCTCCTTTTCTCAGATCCTCCAAAAGGGCCAAGTCCATAACAATCCATCACCCTAATTTATTTCCACTATCCACTCATCATTCCTAAGATTTTACCACTCATTTTCCTTGTTGTCCTGAAATACTACAGGAATGCTTTGTTTTACTATAGGAAACAAAAATACATAGAGCATAAATTTATTTTTGTCATATCTTGAAAACCATGCATTAATTTGCCAAGTTGTTACAGGTGGAGATGCATATGGATGATGGTAACATGCTCAAGCGATTTCAACAAACTCCAATGTACAATTTTTGAGAAATCAACCTCCACCACCTACAACCATTTTTTAATTTTCTCAGTATTCTCAATATGGACGATGGTAAGATGCCCAAGAAATTTCAGAAACTTTTAGTGAAAACTTTCCAAGAAATCGACCTCCATAAACTTCATCCATTTTTATTTTTTCTTGAGATTTGTGCATCCATTGGAAAAAAAAATTTTATGGGGAGGTGCATAAGGATAATGGCAACATGTTTAAAAAATTTTAGGTCAATCCATTCTACCATTTGGGAGATATGGACAAAACAAGGCAAATCTGTTGTTTCCTGTAGTACTACTACAGGATGTCATGGTTCTATTATAGGATGCCCTGTTTTACTACAAGAAATAGGCCGAAATATTAGGAGATGGTAGGAAAGGTAGAATGAAGTGTGGGAAAGGTGTCTAATGGTGGAATAAGGTATAGGGAAGGTTAAGATCACCCATGGAAAAACTCATCACTCCAAGAAGGTCAGATTTGACAAGGATAGTTTTCTCATGGTAACTGGAAGATAGAGGTTTAGAATCACCAAGATATGAAGACCTGTTCAGAAGCAAACAAAGGAAATTATCACCTCCAGAGGACCATGGATCAATCATCAACTTAGCAACAACATGTATGTCTCTCCAACAACCATGAGTTAGGTACATGTATGTAATATTATTGACCTCTTCTCTTGATCATATTATAGTTAGAAATTTGTTGTCAATGCATGAGAGATGAGGTTTTATAAGCTAAGGATTGGTCAACACTCTCAACCGCCTTCAACTAGTTAATTGCATCTCACTCCATCACTCATGCAATGTGTAAAAGCGTAATTACGAAGGATGATGATTTTAAGGAATGGGGATAATAGTTAAAAGAGGAAATTTGTGCAAAGGCAAAGTCACCAAATCACTCCAAACCATCCACCGCCTTCATATCCACTATCTACCCATCATTCATCCATCCCATTTCATAAGAAAAAAATTAATATTTTTCAAGAAAAAACCCTACACTCTGTCTCACCCTGAAAATTTCTTGAAAAAAACAAACAGAGCAACCTATCCATTTTCATAAACCTACACTACTCCCTATGAACCCTAGAATCATCCTCCAACCCCTCTACATGATTTCTCATCACTCCCATATAGTTACAATTCCCTGAAGGAAGAAGGAATGAATGCTACAGGAAGGCAAAATGCTGCTACAAGAAGGAAGAAAGGAAAAAATTGTGCTAAAACCCAAAATGGCAGTGCCTAAGAGAGACCTAATAAAAAAAGAGAACTCTGATGCCATCAGGAAATCATCTAGGCCACAAAAGAGAAGAATAAGGCAACGAAATGAAATAACACAGTCACCATCAAAACAAAACTCAAACTACAGTGATGAAAAGAGGCTTTCCAGGAGATCTCTAATATATTTCTAGCTTTTGTCCAAGGCATAAAAGATGTTATAGAAATGGGAAAAGGCATGGAAGTCAAATTGAGGGCCTACCCTAGGCTCAAACTATCATTTCCTCTCAAATCAGGTTTAAATAGGGTTTCCTGTAGTACTACAGGAACTGCTATGGGGTTTCCTATAGTACTACAGGAACCACTACAGAGTTTCCTATAGTTTTTACAAGAATTACTATAGGATGTCCTAGTTCTCATCTAAAGATGTTTTGAAGGTTTCAAAGGTGTCCAAATGGTGGAACAAGGTAGTAGAAGGTTGGAAAAGGATGTGCAATACTTTTCCAAACTGAAAAATATTCAAGAACCCATCTTGAATAAGGGGAGGATGACAGGAAAATGGTCTCAAGAAAGACTGTGATTTTTCTATGCACAAATTGTTATGAAACCAGCTCACAAAAAGATAGAAAAGATAGATGAATGCCTTATAAATAAGCCTCTTCGAGGGGGAAACCTCCTTTACATTACAAAAATGAACAATTCTTGGATGATTCAAATGACTAAACCTCCCTTCTATATATATGAGTCTAAGGGGTCATAATATAATCAAGCTGACATAACAGTAATAACATAAGGGCACAAAAATAGCAATAGTGGGTTTCTATGGGGCATACTAATAACCATATGCGGACAATAGGGGCACAATAATAATAATAAGAGATACAATGACAATAGTAATGGGGGAATCACTAGTATTATAGGGGCCTAACATGGCCCTATCCTTCTGAAAAGCGTTGTCCTCAATGCTTGAGTAGTTCTGGATGCTTCTGTATAAAATTCTCATCCTCCCATGTGGAATCTTCAACAAATAAGTTCTTCCACTTGATGAGATACTCCGAAATTGATCAATTTCGTAGTTGTTGAGTTCTTGTTTTTGTGAGTGCTTCCAGTTCCAATATGATTTTTCCTTCCTCGTCATGTTCTGGAAATAATGTTTGAACTGTGAGCTTATCACCTATAACCTTCTTTAAACATGGAACATGGAAAACTGGGTGCATTCGGGAAGCTACTGGAATCTCCAATTTGTATGCCATAGTACCAATCTTTTGTAACACCTTGTATGGACCATAATAATTTGGTGCTAATTTATTGTCCTTCTTAGCTTTCTTGAGGTACATTTGTTTATATGGTTGTGGCCGTAGGAATACCTAGTAACCTACATCAAAACTTCTTTGGTTGCGATTTTTATCTGTCTATTGTTTCATTCTATTCTGTGCCAATGTGAGGTTATCCTTTAAGAGTTGGAGAAATATTTTTTGATGCTCGATGTGATGTTCCACTGCTTAAACCTTAGAATTTTCTCTTAAATATGATGTGATGGATGGTGAATGATATCAATAAAGTGCCATAAATGGGGTCATTTTATCTACAGTATGGAAGGAAGTGTTATACCACCATTCAGCCAGAGGCAACCATTTGACCCAGTGTGTCTGTTTATCAGATGCAAAGCAACGAAGATATCCTTCCAAACAATTGTTTACTATCTCAGTTTGCCCATCAGATTGAGGATGATAAGATGAGTTATGAGCTAACTGAGTACCGAGACAAGAAAATAATTCTATCCAAAAATTTCCAGTGAAAATGGGATCTTTGTCGGTTACAAATCTTTGTGCTTCCATGCAGCTTTTGAATTGTTTCTATAAATGCAGTAGAAATTGTACTGGCTTTAAATGGATGTGATAATGCACAAAAGTGTGCATACTTGGTAAGTCTGTCAACTACCACCATGATGAAACTCTTTCCCTTAGACTTGGGTAAGCGTGTGATAAAATCCATTGAAACGTCCTCCCAACATTGGCTTGGAATGCATAAAGGTTGTAATAAACCTGGGGTCTTAATTGTTTCAACTTTATTTTGTTGGCAAACCAAACATTCCGCCACAAACTTTTGAGTATCTAATTTAAGGATATCCCAAAAAAATTCCTTCTTAACCCTGTGGTAAGTTTTTAAAAATCTTGAGTGCCCTCCTAAGGGAGAAGTGTGAAATTCCATAAGAATCTTTTGTTTGAGTTGGGAATTCTTACATAGGTATAAGCGATCCTTGTACCATAAAGAATCATTTTTCCAACTAAATGTATCAAATGTACTGGGATCTTGTTGTATCTTTCGAATGAGTGCCCACACTTCTTCGTCATTTTTCCATTCCTCCCTTGCTTCATTTATCCAATCTGGTTGGATAATAGAAATGGCGCACAACAATGCTTCCACAACCTCATCCTTTCTTGAGAGTGCATCAACCACAACATTTTTCTTCCCTTTTTTGTAGATGATTTCAAAGTCATAACCCAACATCTTTGTGACCCATTTTTGTTGCTCTTCAAAGGATAATCTTTGTTCTAAAAAGTCTTTAAGACTATCATGATCCATTTTTACCTTGAAGTGTCTTCCCATTAGGTAGGATCACCATTTCTTAAGTGCATGTAGTATTGCCAACATTTCCTTCTCATAAATAGCTTTGTGTAAATACTTTCCCTTGATTGGACAACTTTCAAAAGCAATGGGTCTTCCATCTTGCATTAAAACTACACCAGTTCCATTTCCTGGAGCATCACATTCCACAATAAAGGTTTCTGTGAAGTCCGGCGTAGCTAAGACCGGTGCTTGGGACATTGCCTCTTTAAGATGTTCGAAGGCCTTTGTTGCTTCTCGAGTCCATGAAAATGCATCTTTCTTCAATCATGTTGTTAGAGGTGCTACTATTCTCCCATAATTCTTAACAAACTTGCGATAATACCCTGTCAACCCGAGAATCCTCGCAGATGCTTTATGGATGTGGGGATTTTCCATTCCTTAATGGCTTTAATTTTGGCTAGGGTCTACCTTAACACCTTCATGAAATACAATATGACCCAGATATTCCACCTCTTGTACTCCAAAGAAACATTTGGAGCTTTTTGCATATAATTATTTCTCCTCCAATAGTTTGAGCACCCTATCAACATATTCAACATGATCCTTCCAAGACTTGCTGTAGATTAGTATATCATCAAAAAATACTAACACAAATTTTCTAAGAAAGGGTTTGAAAATGGAATTCATCAAACCTTGAAATGTAGAAGGTGCATTGGTAAGGCCAAAAGGCATGACCAAAAATTCATATGACCCTTATGAGTTCTAAATGGTGTTTTCAGAATGTCTTCAGTCTTCATTCTGATTTGATTATATCCTGAACAAAGATCCAACTTGGTCAAGTAAATTGATCCATGCAATTCATCCAATAATTCATCAACAACAGGAATGCGAAATTTATGTTTAATAGGGAGCTTGTTTATCTCCCTACAATCTAGACACATGCGCCATGATCCATCCTTCTTGTGCACCAATACTACTGGAGTAGAGAAAGAACTTTGACTAGGTTGAATTATACTAGCCTCTAGCATTTCTACAACCATACGTTCAATTTCACTCTTTTGGGCATAGGGATATCTATACAACCTGATGTTTGGAGGAACACTTCCTGGAATCAAATGAATAGCATGATCATGATCATGAGTAGGTGGGAGAACTTTGGGAGTCTCAAATACCTTAGAATGATTGTCCAAGACTTTTTGGAGATCTGGAGAAATAGATGATTTCGATGTGGGAACCTCTAGCGAACATAATGTAAAATTACACCTCATTGTTCCTTCTTTAGAATCTTTGTCATACTGTTAGAGCTGATTATCTTTCTTGGTTTCCTTGTAATACCCCTTAATTCAACTTCCTTTCCTTCTGCACAAAATTTCATGAAAAGTTCTTGAAAATTAAAATCTATTGTACCCAAGGATTGTAGCCATTAGACTCCTAGTACAATATCAGCACCACCCATTGGAATGGAAAGCATTGGGCTATTCAATACATATTCTCCCATGGATAGCTTGATATTATGGCACTTTCTAGAGAAATTTATGGTTCCTCCACTTGCAACCATCACTTGACACTCCGGTGCTAGATATAGGAAGCAATTCAATTCCTTTGCTATCTTACAATGAATAAAATTATGGGTACTTCTCGAATCAATCAAAACTATTACCTTTTTCTTCTTGATATGTCCTTCTATCTTGATAGTTTGAGGAGTAGTAATTCCTGCCAATGCATTACAAGATATGGTTGGATTCATTTTTTCCTTACATAGGGTTTGTTCCTGCAGTATATCCTCTTCTTTCGACATTTCTTGTTCCTTTTCTTCCTCTTCTTCACAATCTATGTAGAATAATTTCTTCTCAGCACACTTATGACCTTTAGTGTATTTTCTATCACAACTATAACAAATCCCTTTTGCTCTTTTTTCTTTCAATTTTTGTGGTTTCAACCTTGTAGGTTGTGGAAGGCTAGGGGCAACAACACTTCCATCTTT
The DNA here is from genome assembly GCA_031772625.1 of Pinus tabuliformis. Classification (NCBI taxonomy): domain Eukaryota; kingdom Viridiplantae; phylum Streptophyta; class Pinopsida; order Pinales; family Pinaceae; genus Pinus; species Pinus tabuliformis. The sequence goes on from CM062818.1 coordinate 287,308,124, forward strand.
ATAGTTGTGAGTGGTAGGCTTCTTGGTTGCCATAATTTTTCTTTCCATTTTTCTTGCTAACTTGAATGCCTTCTCCAATGAATCAGGTTCCCAAAGGCAAACCTCATGTTGGATATTATCCTTTAAAGTCCCTATGAACACATCAATCCTATGCTCCTCTGGAATATCTTTTACCCTTATGTTCAATTTTTGGAAGTCCTCAATGTGCTCCATCATCGAACCCTTTTGTTTGAGATTTATCAATTGGCTAAAAAAGGTGTTGCTTTTTGTATCCTCATAATGTGTTATCATTTCTTCCGTAAAAATTGCCCAAGTGACAATTTGTTTACGAGAGCAAAACCATTGATACCATACAAACTGATTTGGTTCCAAATATAAAGTTGCAATATGTACCTTTTGTATGTTTTGCACATTATGGAGATCAAAAAATTTCTCCATCTGTAGTATCCATGTTCCCAGATCCTTGCCATCAAATTTCCTCATATCAATTTTTGGAACATGGTGGGTCTTCAATCCAACATTAGAGTCTATGAAATCATGATTAACATTTCTTTTGTTCTCATCATGAGTTTCCTTTACTACCCTTTCACCATTAGTGACCATTTCTTGTAGCAACTTATTCAAATTTATCTTCAATTCTTCCATCTTGTCATCCATGCCATTCCTCTTAGCTTCCATGCCATCCATCTTAGCTTCCATCTTAACATGCATAACATTCATATTAGCTTCCACGCCATTCATCTTGGCTTCATTTACCTTTAGTGAGAATGAAATTTGTTGTACTTGGTTTTGTAATTTTGATATATCATGTTGCATTTCTTCCTCTTCTTCACAAGTCATGCTAAAGCTTTCAGGTTGCTTACTAGGTGTTTCCATTTTCTTTCTTCGAGGCATTAATTAATACTAATAATTATTCACTATTCCAAACTAACTTTTCAAACCAATCTTATGCAAAATTTAAAAAAAACTACACACCTTTTTTTTCACTTTGTAAGAGCTCAATATTGAATCTGTTGTATCTCTGTAATTGCGGATCTCAAATATCTAAAATCTCGTCTTGCAGTAGCCCTCTATGTCCTCTTTCTAACCTTGCAAGTCTGATCAAGATTGGATTCTCCAAGGAAGAGTTATGCTAAATCTCCCATAGTGACCTGATTATAAACTAGTTAAGTAGAGTGAACTTGTACGACGTGCCACATGTCACTGTTTTGACCTTAGTACCTGAAACTGATACATAGAAAACTATAGGTCATCCTCTTTTTGAAAATTATATGAAATTTCAATCTAATGCTCAAAACCAAATTTATGGAGATTTTCCCTAGGTCACATGTTTGGAATGTAATTCAGGAGTCTGCAAAAGCCCTAACTTCCTCAAATCATGTGTCCATAAATATATTGAGACAAGCTCTCAAATTCAGATCCAAAGTTCAGAACGATTTCAATGCAAATGGGTTTTTTTTGTAGCTTTTGAAACGTCGCAGAAAAAAAGTTATAGCGAAAATGTCACAATGACCTATTTGGAGCAGTGAAACCCTAGAATCCAAAGCTCTGATACCAAGTGTTATGAAATCAGCTCACACAAAGATAGAAAAGATAGATGAACGCCTTATAAATAAGCCTCTTTGAGGGGACAACCTCCTTTACATTACACAATGAACAATTCTTGGATGATTCAAATGACTAAAGCTCCCTTCTATATATAGGAGTCTAAGGGGTCATAATATAATCAAGCCGACATAACAGTAATAACATAAGGGCACAAAAATAACAATAGTGGGTTTCTATGGGGCATACTAATAAAAATATGGGGACAATAGGGGCACAATAATAACTAAGGGATACAATGACAATAGTAATGGGGGAATCACTAGTATTATAGGGGCCTAACACAAACAGTTTTTGAAAAATAAGTGAAAATGGAATGAAGGTTTCAAGGGAGAGGATATGAATGAAATGGATCTATAAGCCAAAAAATTTCACTTGCGAAGAGGAAAGTTATGTTTTTTTGCTTGAAAGATTGTTAAACAATCATGAAAAGAACAATTACATTTTTGGGCTTGTCCTTGCATAAGTTAGAGTCAATATTCTTAAGAGAATGGACTGAGGAATGCACAAGAGAGAGGCCAACAGGGCCATGAACGAGGAACAATTAGGTCACTATGTTTCTCAGAGGATGAGCAACACTTTTAGTGGGGGTGTATGATGGGCCTCTAAATCAGACATAAATTAAGGCCCATGCCTCTAAGTTATACATAAATTAAGGCCCATCTGACCATCCTTTTTCACATTAAACCTCTCTTTTTTCATTAGATAATGTATTTTTAAATTTAATATGTTCATTAGGAAAGTTTATGGATAATTGCATATTTGTGCCTAATATTATATATTTTTGTGGAATATTGTGAGAATATTGGGTAGATTATGAATATTTGGCGGAGGAGATAGTTTAAGAACTTGCTCCCTACTACAGGAGGATCAATATTAAATAATAAATCAACAAAATATTCTGGAATTATGGCACAAATTGTGGAGCTTCAATGATTGAGAAAATCTAGGAATGTGTTCCCTGTCATTTAATGCAGATTCCTAGTATTGGGAATCAGATCCACTAATCAAGGTATTTTGGTGGGTAAAGCTTCCTCATTTCATGGGGAATGATTCCTAATAATTTTGTATAAGTACCAAGTCGAATTTTCCTCTAGGGATTGATTTTGATTATTCTTATTGTGGAGAGAATTTGTATTTTTGCAGCTCCATTGTCATTTCTTGCAAGGATGCAATTGTATTGATGGAAATGATGAAGATTGGTGTTATGTTTAGCTACTAAACATTGGTCTCTTTCATTGGACTCTGATTTTCCTTTGGCTTGGCCATCCTAGAAGCCTCAGATCCCTTTTGTATCATTTAATCTTCTTCCTTTCACTTCTTATTCACATGCATCTCTTGTTCTTGTCTTTTTTCTATTTTTGCATTTAGTATTAATGATCTCTTGTTGTAGGATTGGGTTAAATGGTTGATGAAAGTTCTTTTGCAGGATCACAATTTATCCTTGGAAAATATTTGTAAGGTCATAATAATCATTGAGCTACTTGGATTAGTTTGCTTATTCCCAAATCTAGATTTTTGGAACTGCTTTGTGGCAAATGACAATCAATTTTTGTTATTTTTTAGAGGGTTCTAATGAGCTTCAATAGAGTTGGTTCCACTTTAATCATATCACAAAAACATTCCATTTAATAAATTACCCCATTTCATTTGCACTTGATTAGGTTAGACATTTGATAGATTTACTAGCTCACTAGCTCTCGAATTTCTATATTTTAGACCAGTAATTTTCTGCCATTTTTTATTATGGGTTAACAAAGGTATTTTTGAGTGATTCCACTTGGAACAGAGACCTAAGATATCCTAGTAAATAAAAAAAAATTCCCATCCAATTTGGATTTGATTTGGTTGGTCATTCGATGAATTATAACTCCCTATAGAAAATATGTTGTTTCCTGTAGTAGTACTACAGGAAACCCTGTAACATCCTTCCGGCATGTATATACTTGCCCATATTCACTCAAGAAGCTTGGTTATTGTCCCTTAGGGTTGAATCAAGACCCCTAGGCTCTAAATAAATTATTAGGGAAGACCAAAGACTGCTTAGGATTTTCCTCTTTACCCATGCAAAGCATTTCAACAATTTGTGCTAATGGACAGATGTATGGATTGGATAATACAATGATGATTTTCTTGATTTCCACATCCAATGAACTCTGTTAATAGATCCAAAATCTTTGAAATGTAATGGTTGAAATTTAGTTCATGATATTTACTTTATGAAGTTAGAATAGGTTTCTTTCCTTGTACTTTCTTTCTTGTAATACGTTAAGGTTTCTATTTCGAGCATTTCATTTGCGGCAATTAGTTTAATATTTGACTTCAGTACATGCACTCCATTACATCATGACAACAAAGGAAGGATACATTGTATGTTGCACATATAGTGTCAATACCTCTTAAGTTTGTATGAACCCTGAGTTGATAATTAAAGTCGGTAGCCTTGGGAGTTGCAACATTCTTGTTGCAATGTCGAGGTTCATCAACCTATCAGTTGGGAGTACTCGACCTAAGCTTGACTCGACCAACATAAGTAGGCTTAAATCATAATATACGATGATCCACTTTTACTTAGCTTGATCTAAAGGGTTCCAAGATAAAACACTAGGCATATTAAGATTTTATGTCACAATTTTTTGAGCTTATAGAGGACATGTTAATATTAAGAAAAGGAACTAAAAAATATAATCTATAAGCCAAAATCTAATGTGGGAAGTCTCAAAAAGTGAAGGAGGCCTATTGAATTAGAAAGGGTAGTATGCCACACAAAATAAAAGACTATCACATAAAAATTGAAGATGTCACTAGATTTGTAGATGAGAATATATGATGTGTCAAAGAGAGTTGTTGTGAAATGATGCCATGTATAGTTGGAAGAATACTCTAGAAATCGGAAAAGGGTAAAACTGAGATTTTATGTGACCACTGAGAATAATATCGATGCCAAGTTGTAGTGGAAATCTTCACTCCAATTTTTAATGGAAAATGATCATTGTGGCACAAATTAAGGAGAAATAAAGCAATGATCAAAGAAGATATTCGTGTATGCAGCATTTGATTGAAAGATCATTGTTAATGACAACCAAGTCTTCATCAATTCCCTTGCCAACTATGCGAAATTCACTAAGGCCTTATTACCATAGTTTGAAAAAGTTGAAGTCTTACAGGAACGTGGTTATAACTTAGACTTGCATGCCACAATAGCACAGTGTTAGATATCTCTAGTCTTGGGGTAAAAGTAAAAAAAAAAATATAAGATATTGAGCAACAAAGAAATCCCGTGAGGTGAATAATGAAAGCATGGTAAAAATAGAGTAGACCTATTCACATAGGTAAATTTGATTGCCAAAATCATGTTTAAAATACAAATATGATTAGAAAACCAGTGGCTGGAAAAATACCCAAATCCTAACATGTTTAAATATGATCTCAATTCGTCCACTATAATCTATGATTCACAAGCTTCTTATATGGCCTTTCCTTGTTGTAATATCTTCTTGAAAAATATATTTGATACTATTTTAAAGTTGTTGTGGCCTTCTATGGAATCAACCATCGACATAAGCTCAGGGTTCTGGGACTAGTGAACATGCACAATTTACTTGGCCCATGGCTTATCCAGCATGGAAAGAAATACTAGTAACTACTATGCCATAGCCTGAATGTGGATCCATCTTAACATGTATGAGCACTACTTGTCAACGTTTATCCTGTGGTTTCCATGTTAAACCCATATTCAACTTTGAGTTTTGATTTTTTTTCCTTTCCCCACGGGGTTTAGCCCTTGAGTGACATATGTTATTTAAATTGAAATTGTCCATATCCATATTTTTGTGCCACTCCTATAGAATTGGGATAGCAGTGAGACTATTTTTGGTCATGTAGCAATGCCAACACTATTTTCCTATGATGTGGCCAATCAGTTTGTGAAGATATACTAGATTCAAAGTTGCTTGAAGGGATCTCAGCATACCCTTAGGTGAATTCTTAGGCATTTAGGTCTCAACATGTGGTTGTTCCTATGCAAGATGGGCATCATAAGGAGATGCAGAGAAAAAGTGAGGAGTGTAGCTCCTTTAATGATATGGTCAATGGCTTCATGGATTTTGATGAAGTAATGTGTTCTCGCTATAGTTTCTCAAATGGAAATGGCAAATCTTGTTTTAAGAATGAGCTCGAGGATCCCCACTCCGATCATATAATAGAAGTAAAGTCGCATCTCTTCCTAGTTTCCATTTTAGGCTTCCTTGTACCTGGAAATATGTGCATTTGCGATGGTCTAAAATTCTCTATCTAGAAAATGTAACCAAATATTTCTTGAATGTGTGCATGGTATTATTTTCGTTTTCATGAACATGTGGAGATTGTGGTCTCTTGCATGACTTCAATATAGTTGCATTTGTTAGGTTGTGTAAAGGATACCATGGGTAATCATGATAGCATGGAGGTGAATAACAATAAGAGTTGTCTATGACGGGAAATAATGATGCACTTAAAAGTGGTAGGATACAATGCAACGATATGTAAATCACTATGGGAGAGTATCATACTTTTCTTTAGGTAATTGAAGTTATAGATTTATTGAACTTGATTAAAAAAAAATAAAAATTCAACTCAATAGATTTAAAGAATTGACTGAGAGAGGGGCAACAATGATTTTTGAGTGAATTAGTAATGGATGTGTGCCAATGTTTGGATTCTTGGAATTCCACCTCAGATATTGTGGATGTGGATGAAATCTATATTATGAATAGAGATATATATATATATATATATATATATATATATATATATATATATATATATATATATATATATATATATATATATATATATATATATATATATATATAGATTGTTAATTCAAAAGAATTTGTACCAGAATTTGAATATATCACATAGAACAATGACTGAATGAATGATTTCTCTTTGTAGAGGGAAAATTTGTTGCCATTCTTGAGTAGCATAGATGTCTGCTAACATAATGTAAGAGAGACCAATGAATGAAATGTTTGGGTTTAACATTTGATCACATGAGGTATTCAGATTGATCAGTTTCCATTTTTCCTAGAAGCATGGAAAATATATAATTGGACTATACAGAGAAATCAGGTGGGCCAATTCATGATTGGTTGATGAGTTGATTGATGAAACCTGACAAAATAAATCCTTGCATGACGTCATCAGATTTGTTCAGTGGTGGACGAAAAATATCTACAATGTTAGTAAAAAGAACCTCATAATAAGATGCATATCAACATAATTATTTTATGAATATTTCATGAATGTCTTAACTTAAGTGTATAATATATTAATTTTGGATTAGATGTTAAAGGACATTATGTAGGCATTAGAATTTAGGGCAATATTTGTGCACGATGTGTTCCCTTGGTGTTAACTCATGCAGCAAGGTTGTTCATGTATGGATGTATTGTTGGTTTTAATGTCACATGGGAAATGGGTATTCAAATCTCAGTGGGCTAGAATGTGGTTTATCATGGTTGTATGCAACTATACGTAGGATGTCATGGAATCCATGTCAAATCCATCATTCTGGAAAATCTCCTACAATGCTTCCATTATTTCTATCCAAATTCATGGTACTTTGGAACTCAACGTTTCAATGACTCTTTTCATCTTATTAGCTATTTCTTTTCTTCACATCTCTAGTTTCATCATGGGAGAGGATTCTCTCTTCTACGACTCTGGTTTCAATGGGGGGAGAAAGGTTCTTATGTGAGCATGGCACTTATTTCTCCTTATATTTAGCTAGTCCCCCCCTCTCCCCGCATTTGCAGTGCCCCATTTCTTTCTTGGCCATTTGCTTCTAGTGTTAGTGGCTCCATCATCATGGTCTGATAATGTACTCATGTTTGTAAGGCTAGAAGTAGTGGTTGAGGGCTGGAAAGTTCCTGAGAAAACACATGACATGGTGCATGAGAAGTTAACGAAGATTGAGGAAAAAATGGAAATTGAAGGGGCTTATACCTCATATACCAAGGTCTTAACATATATCATCTAATAAATTCCTGACTCGGGCCATACCTGAGGAAGAGAGAAGTAATATCTTTTAACCATATACGTCTACTAGAAAACCAAATGGCACCACGAAAAGTAATTATAGATAGATATGAGGGAAAGGATAAATTATTCAAATGTTGCACATTGTGGTCTTGAGCCAAAAGGAAATGAGGCTATGTCTCAAGCACATTGACGAGTAGCCACCTTCAGGCCCTAGTCCTAGTGGAGGCAATAGAGAGCAACCAAGGCCCATGAAGGTGGATGCCTTAGGTTCTTGATAATTTCAATGATTTTATACTTTCAATCTCACAGGTTTTCTTGTTTAACTAGGATAATTTCTTTCAAAGTGTCTAGAATGTTCATTAGGCCTCATTTAGATATTCCTAGGCTAAATTGTTTAGTTTTTCAAACTTTGTGTCAATGCATGGATAATGACATGTCACTTAAGAATTTATTTTTCATTGATTCTTGATGTTTTTTGAGTGGTATGATTTCCCAAATGGAAATCCACTACCAAGAAAATCTTGAACTTTATATTTTCACTCATATAATAGAAATGTTAGTTTGCATGGAAGAAAAACAAGGAAGTATATAATATCTTAAGCTCCAAATAAGTAAACTATAAAGAATAAGTTAAATGTAATGATAAGTTGGGTATAAATTTGAGCTCCAATATTTAGTAATCTTATATAAGAGTCCCTTATTCATTAATATCATAAATATACTCTTCATACTTATAGGTCCATGCTCATTTATAGGTCTTATGCTCATTAATATTAGTTAGCTCGCTTCTAATATAAGTAATGGAAAAATTAATTTTTCCAAGGGATATAGCAAGAAAAATGTGTGTTGGTTTTTTATTTTCTTAAAATTGTAAATTAAGTGTTTAAGAGTGTAAATGTCAGTATCAATTTTAATTGGGATTAATATTTTGGGATTAATATTTTCATAGAAATTTTAGTTTATTTCAATAAAATTTCAATATTTTATTTTAACGTTTATAAAAAAAACATTATTTTATATTTAAATAGATAAATAAATAACCTCTTTAAAATAGAATTCAATCCTAAGAGAGAGAAAATGCTATTAAAACTATTAAACATAATGATATTGGAAGACTAATATGCATAAAATGCATCCCATAGTGATCTAAAATGTGCTATGTAATATAAGGAAAACTTGAAAATGAGAAAATCAAAGATTTTAGTTTTCTAAATAGACAAAGAAATATTGTATAATTTTGGAACACGTACACATAATTAACACATGTATATTCATTTCATTAATTAACATGAAGTATATATAACTCTTCAAAAGAATTAAAATATTCAAAAATTATATTAATAATTTTTTTAATTAAATATATATTATTTTAATTGTAACCTATTTTTAAAAATCTTACTAGTTTCTTAATATAATTGTTTTTTATTGATATGAATCTATACATTATATTGTTTGTTATTTATTTTGATGTTTTGAGAGTAGAGTAAAATGGAGGAATTAGTTTGTAGAGTCATTTTAACAATAGGTCCTCACTTGGAAAATTGGGGTTTAAAAACTTCTAGAATGATTTCGAGGCATTAAATGGAAATTTTGGCATTAAAAGTTTATCAACTCTCGTTGAGATCCCTTGACATTGATCTACACTTAATAAATTTCAAACAACTCAAAAATCACATCAATCATAGCTATTATGCAAAAGTTATGGCTCCCACAAGTTTACCTATGTGTCAACCGCCATGGAAGGAGAGGATGCAACGACAACCTCTATTACTCAAACAAATGGGGCTATCATGTGGAATTTCAAGAAGATTCTAGAAAGTACAAACATGTAAGTCTAATTCAGGTTTGAGGAATTCAAAACCTTACACCTAGATAGGATCGATCTATGCTAAATACGGGTCTACTAGGTGTAGTAGGGGTTCCATTCAATGTCAGTGTATTTGTTCCATAGTTGAGTAAAGGAAAGAAAATAGGAGTGATAATTTAGAGAGAGAAACAAAGAGGAATAGGATTTTGTATCAACCTTACAAGCCACAAGTCTTAGGTAACTCCAAAAGAGTACCACTTTCTTTGTATTTACATATTTCCATGCTAGATAAAAAATAGTAGAGCAGTCTCAAGTTCTAGTAGGAATCTCTCCAATACATGTTTCCTAGGGTAAATGTTATGTTTATTTGTAGATGTTGTGTGAGTATTATTTTTTTTATCTTATTTTCACATTTCAACTATTTCATACATTTAAGCATAAAACCAATCATTAAATAATCTAATATCTAAAGGAAGTTAATGTTCACAATATATATTTAAGTATTTAATTAATATTGTTGTGATAAAATGTTCCATTGGAATATCCATGAAAATTTACATGTTGTGTCAGTATCAAAGAAGTTTTTCTGGGGTATTTTATAGGAATTTATATGGATACAAGAACCAAGATAAGAAGAAATAGTAAAACCATAGTTGTGGCCAATGAGTCTATTCATAATAACCCTCAATATCTAGCAAAAAATATTTACAAGGTTTGAAGCACAAGTTTCCAACATCAATCACAATATGAGCCTCTTTATGGTGGCTCTTGAAAGCAATCTTAGACCTTTTAGAGTGATTGTAGGTTCTAACTCAAATATTATATTAGAGGGGAAACTGGGAGATAACAAAGACCTAGAAACGGATTTGAGTAGATAAATTGAGAAATGACAACCAATTTCTAGTGTTATTAACCCTTCGTAGTGCCTATTCAAGATGGAAGTGGAAGTGAACATAAAGCCATATCAAAGTAAGAGTGATGCATTAAAAATGAATCATTGGTTACAACAACTAGAATTTTATTTCAATGTTGTTGATATAAATGAAGGAAAGAGTATACCATTTTCCAAACTGAAGTTAGAAGGGCATGATTTAACCTTGTGGGAAATCCATATGGAAACACTTAGACTAGAGAATGATTCACTAGTAATTAGGTGGGAAGTCTTCAAAACCATCATTACAACCCAATTCTACCCTATCAGTTATGTAGAGGACCCATGGATTTGATGGCACTTGTTTGGGTAAAGGAAAGGGTAGACTATATAAAGGTACACCACCATGTTTAGAAAGTTAACTACCATGTTGGGTATCTCTCCCAACAATCCAAATTTACTCCTCAATTATCTAGGGGTTCTACATAGTCATCTACAAAATAAAGTAATTCTTTTCATGTCAAGGAAAGTAGATGATTCATGTGTATATGAACAATATCTAAAAAACATAAGAAATAAGAAAGGGAAACCAAGTGGCTCCAAACAGAAAGAGCACTATGAAGCTTCTAAGGAGGGGAATAAGATGTGGAAAGGGGGCAAGGATAAGAAGACGACATCCACTCCACATTAGTGTAAGGATTACAGCAACCATTGTAACCGTTACAATATTAATGGTCACACTGAGGAAATGTGCCAAAAACTACATCTAAAGTTGACCCCAAAGAAATGCAAGAAGGATGGAGAGAAATGAATATTCTAGATATAGATTGGAGCGATCTGGTAAAAAATAGCTTCGATGTGGATGATAATACTTTCCACACTTCATGTGGAAGGAGATGAATATGAGTAACACCTATCACCAGGAAGAGAAGGATATGGCCAAACTCTTTCACATCAATATCCAAGTTAAGAAGCCCAAGATATATGCTTTGTTTAACTCTAATTCACATTTTAATGTCATAGCAACAAATCTAGTTAGATAGATTAGATTAGAGGTTCATTACCATCCTACACCATATCCATTAGGATGGGTAAACAAGGATGTTGAGATCAAGGTAATGAAACAATGCAATATTAAATTTGTTGTAAATGTTGATTTTGTTGATGAAGTGGAATTGGACATAAAGCCCTTTGAAATATGCGGAGTAGTGTTTGGAAACCCCTACATATATATTAGGGATGAAATCATCACGTAGAGAACTAATTTGTACAACCTAATCAAGGATAGGATTTCCTACATCATTAATGTGCATAAAGGAATATCAAGCATCTCACTAGTAAAATCTAACCAAACCAAAAGGTTGATTAGTTCTTGTAATAAATATGTTACTTTTCTTAAAATAAAACTAGTTGAATGATGAAAATTAGTTACTTGGAGGAGCTTCTATTGAAATACAAAGGAGTGTTCTAGGATCCTAAAGGGATACCACTCAAGAGGGAAGTGGAGCATGAAATACACCTATTTCTAGACTCTCCATTGTCAAATATTGAGTTATATAGACATCCCATTCTAGAAGTAAATGAAGTGAAGAAGAAATTGCAACAATTTTTGGAGTAGGGCGTGATACAAACAAGCACCTCACCTTATGGGTCACATATCATAATTATAGCAAAGAAGGATGGGACTTGGTGTATGTGTATTGACTATAGAGAATTGAAAAACATCACACTCAATAATTGGTACCCTTTTCTTAAGATCCATTAGGGGAATTTTGAGGTCTAAAAAGGGTCTCCTAAGGAAATTATAAAATAATAGTGGAAATACTAAAATAAGATTAGATTACATCATCAAATTTTAGAGAGAAAAAAACATTTTTTCAATGCGTATTTTCAACTTATCTCCCTGTGGGTTTACTCAAATTTCAAGCAGAAACACTTTTTGGATGCATAATTTGATTCCTTGTCCAAGGGATACCCATGTTGCATACTTTTGATGGACCTTGGTACATGAAAAATGTGATTGCAAACACATTTTTTAATGTATTTCTCATTTTTCATGTAGCAGGTTCATCGAGAGTATGCAACATGGGTACTCCTCAGATGAGGAGTTAAAGTTTGGATCCAACAAGTACTCGTGCTCGAAATTTTAGTACAACTTTATGGAGATAAGTTGAAAATACGAGTTGAAAATTTAGTTTTATTATTTTATTATTTTTAATCTTTTTACTTTTTTACTCCAAAAATATTGAATCATCCCCCATGGTACATTTTTCTTAGGAGGCCCATTTTAGACCTCAAAATTCACCTAATGTATAATCTATTAGATCAACTACAATGCACAAAATAATTCACCAAGTTGGATCTTAAACCAGGATAAAACCAAGTGTACATTAAGGAAGAAGACACTTGGAATATTCCATTCAAGCAATGAAAAGGTTTGTATGAATGGTTGGTAATGCCATGTGGCTTATGTAATGCACCCACTACATTTATGGGAGTGATGAATGATGTATTATGTTCATATCTAGATTCATTTGTTATAGTAAATTTCAAATATGTACTAGTTTATATCACTGCTTGGAATGAGTACATCTCACATCTCATAATGGAATTAAAGACTTTAAAGAAGCACAATTTACTGGCTAACCTCAAGTAATGTTAGTTTTCTCAAAAGTATTTTTTGTATTTGGGGTATGTGATAAATGCGTGGAGAGTGGGTGGAGCTCAAGGTAAATTTTGAAATGATGAATGCCATTATGAAATGGCCGAATCCTACAAATGTCACTGAAGTTACTATGTTTTTTAGGTAAATATAGTACTTGCAGAAGTTCATAGCTTCATTTTCAGTAGTGGTTACACCCTTCATAATAATGAGAAGTAAGAGGTTTCATGGGGGAATAATCAACAAAAGGATTCCAATTAGCTGAAAGCAAAGAGATGTTAAGAACCAATTCTCACATCAACAAATTTGTAAAATCATTTCAAATTGGAGATTGATACAATAATATGCCATGGAAGTAGTTTTGATTAAAGGAGGAAGGCATGTACACTATCATTCTAAAATATTTCATGAGGTAGTTCTCAACTACCCTATATATGACAAGGTACTATTTTCCCACTACAACAAATTAATGTGATTAGCTCTATTTTTTGCTCCCTTTTGTTCTTCCAAGGATTGTTTTAGTGTACTTTTCTCTAATTTTTTGAAAAAGTTGACACTGTTTATCTGGATGGTGCTATTTTTGGCCTTTTTTACACTGCAGAAAAATTTTAGATGTCAAATTAGGCATTAATAGCACTGACAATTACACTAGAAATGAAAATAGGAATTGCACCATAAATTTACACCAAAAATTGTGCCTGTGTTACGCTAGATATCACGCCAGGAATTGTGCCATAAATTTTTCCGAATTTAGCTGCCCTGTCTAGTGCTTAAATTTCCACCTTGGTTGATCCTTTTTTAACACCGGATTTTGTGTCAGATGTGCCTAAATAGTTAATTAATTGAGGTGTTATGGGTTAAGTGGATATAGACTTTGAGGATTATGAGATTTAGGGATTTGGGGTAATGGGAATAAGGTTTATGGGATTATAAGCTAGGGTTTAAGGGATTAAGGATACTAAGGGATTTGGTGCTTATAGGTTAGGTAGTTTAATGATTAATTTCCTAGGGATTATGGGTTAAGGGATTAATGTTTAAGCTCTTAGGGAGTATGGGTTTATTAAGGATTAGGGATTAGGGCTTAAGTGTTTAAGGGTCCATGGCTTAGCGGTTAGGGGACTTAATGATTTTTCAGTAAGGGATTAAGGATTAACTAGGGTTGAGGGATTAAGGGCACTTAATTTAGGGATTAGGGCTTAATGATTTAAAGTTCAATGTAGACATATGGGGTAGGGGATTTAGCACTTTATCAAAACTCTCTTGAAATTTCATGGAATGTATTCCAACACGCCCATCACCAATGTCATCCATCGGTGCAACACAGTGAACAATGAATGGGGCCAACCTTGAAATTTCTTCAAAATATTCTTGTATGCGTTGAAATTTGATATGGTTAATAGAGACTAACACATGCCTTGATAGTATGTCAGTTTTCAAGACTAAAGGATGCGTGATGTCCCCACATAATATTTGAGATCGCCCATGTTTGCATCAATGTTTATTATGCAATCTCATTGTCATCATTTGTCATTCCCATAAATGGAATATTTGTCAAAACTCTCTTGAAAAGTCATGGAAAGTCTTCGAGCACACCCATCACCAATGACATCCATCAACACTACACACTGAGTAGTGAATGGGGTTGACATTGAAATTTATTCAAACTGTTCTTGTATGGATAGAAATTTTACATGGTAAGAGTTGATACATGCATTGAAGGTATGTGAGGGTTTCAAGACTCAAGGATGCATGATTGTTGGAAATAATATTGAGAGGGGGGTGAATCAGTATTATCAGATCTATAAAAAAATTTCCCAAAAAGATTTATATATATGCTACTTCAACGAAGTGAACTAGCGTGTACATGTGACTGTACTTAAAGAAACCAAAGTATATACAGAGAAATTTTGATTTAAACCATTTATCATGTATTGAGCTTAAACCAATATATCAGAGATTTATTAGACAGTGTAGTAAAAGCATAATAAAGCATCACACATAAGCAACACAAATGAACACCAAGATATAAGGTGGAAACCCAATGTGGGTAAAAACCACCCACTGCTCTTATCTCTATCTTCTTTTAATAATAAGAAAATCTTGTACTGGTGTAGACTCATACAAGTACGCAGGCACCCACCTGCAGAAGACTACAACCTTCTCTCGTTCTCCAACTACTATTGGAAGGGAGCTACAACCGCCTAGCTCTTGTACTAGCCAATATGTTTACTAGTACATAGGTTCTAGCCTACAGAAAAATCCTCTCTTCCACCGGGGACCACGTTTCATGAATTTTCAGATTGGATACTCCTGGAACACAACACCACAATCTGAAGGCCAAGTTTCATCCAATTTTCATATTGGACCCATCAACAACATTGAAACTCAGAAAATCATAATTGCAATACAACCATCAAATACATCTGCACCAACTAATCACTGAAACTAAATCATCACTTTCTAAAGCAACCACCACTGAATCAATCAATCACTGACAACCCATCATCACTGAAGCAAATCACAATCAATCAATCTGATCATTTAGAACACTATTACCAAAATATAGTCACCAGAACACAAAGCGGAAACTAGAAATCTGCAACAACAAACAGAAACAAATGAAACTTTAAACATCATGCTTCATAAGGTATATGCTACTTCCATGTGTCGAACCAGCATGTATATACACTTTTACCTAAAGGGAACTAGCGTACAGATCTGCAAATTCCAATTTATGATGTATACGCTACTTTGATATGCTGAACCAACGTGTATACTCTTGTTTACTAAAGCGAACTTGCGTATAGATCTGTAAATGCTAACTTAAAACATCACAACTATTCTAGACTTAAGTGATACCCAGATCATCACATTTATAGAATAAAACACGCATCAATATTCATATCTAGACTGTTCAAGATCAAACCACATAATGATAATACTGTTAAGCCTTTATGATCCCAGTCCATTAACCTTCATCAACCATATAGGTGCCTCCTTAGATCAGATCAAGAAAACCATCAAAATCGCATTAAGCTACATATATGATCCAACACCCCATAAGATATTCAAAATACTTGCACACTTGGCCTAATGGTCTTCTCCTCCTTATATAGTTTTAGGCCTTTCTCAATATCATGGACCAAAACTACTTAGGACCAATACCTTGGACCAAAAACTTTATTTTTCCAAGAAATACGCGCTTTTCCTTTTGTGAAAGTGCATGTGCATGTATATTCTCCTTTTGTTTAGTAAACCTGCGTGTATATGCAGCTTGGACAAGGTGAACCTGCGTATACCTCTCTTTCTTCATTCTTTGTAGTTTGATCTGTAATTCTTTGACCTATTGCACTGTGAGCTTTTATCTAAGTGAGTTTCCATCAAGGACAACACATGTATCATAATGCCAATAATCTCCCCCTTTGGACTTGATGGCAACAACAACACCAAGACACTCTCCCCCTTTGACAGCAAGGGAAAAGGGCAGACCAATATATTCTCTCCTTTTGACATACATTATGTTGTTCATGGTCCCCTTGAGTACATGTTGAATTCTCCGATTGAACTCCCCTTTTGTACGTGCTGATATGTACTAAAACCATTCATGCTCCCCCTGAGCATAAGTAGAGTCTGCAAAAATAGTTTCGAAAAGAATAACATGACTCTATAACTCAACTATGTGAGTATGACCTTCCTATCACCAATGACTCATACATACATCCATTATCCCAACCAAGTGGGAATATACCAAGCTTGATCCACCCAACCAAGTGGGGATATACCAATTGTTTATACATGAAAGAAACAAATAAATATTACATCATCCATCTTATGCAAAGTGGGGATACAAATTACATCATTTGTCCAATAGGGCTCATTCAAATGTATGAGAATACATATGACATCCTAGACTTTTACATGGCCTAGGCAACATAAGGTATAAATATCTAAAGCCATAGCTAGACTCAGCAACCATAATGCCAACGATGCAGAATGCCAGTGAAGGTTAATGCTCCCCCTGAACCTGTGCTACCTGTGCATTGTTAACAAGTCAATGACCAAGGAATCTTTGTCAGTTAGATAAAAATTAATGAACAAAGCATATCAATAGACTCTGATCATAAACATCAGACAGAGAACCCATATCAGAACCTACCTCATTGTTTTTCTTGACTGAAAAACATATACACTCCTTGTCCCACAAAAACCCGCGTGTGTACGCGACTCAACTTCATGAAACACGCGTATAATAACATTTATCTGGAAAAATTAGATTTAATAGCAGGATGATGAAACAACTACCCCCAAATTTTGTCTGAGA
This sequence comes from Pinus tabuliformis, assembly GCA_031772625.1. Classification (NCBI taxonomy): domain Eukaryota; kingdom Viridiplantae; phylum Streptophyta; class Pinopsida; order Pinales; family Pinaceae; genus Pinus; species Pinus tabuliformis. The sequence goes on from CM062818.1 coordinate 287,325,414, forward strand.
TATTCAAATGTTTCTCTGGGCAATGGTTTAGTGAATATATCAGCAACCTATTCTTTGGAGGGAACATACTCCAATTTGAATTTTTGTTCAAGCACTTGTTCACGTAGAAAATGGTATTTGATGGGTATGTGCTTGGTCTTGGAGTGCATGACTGGATTCTTTGAAATACTGATGGCACTTGTATTGTCACATAGAATGGAGATGGGTGGAGTATATGTGATCTAAATGTCTTGCAAGGTTTGCATCATCCAAAGTAGTTGTGTGTAGCAAGAGGCAATAGCCACATATTTTGCTTCAGTTGTAGATAAAGAAATTGACCTTTTTTTTCTTGCTGACCCAAGACACTAACCTGGAACCCATATAGAATGCACCACCACTAGTGATTTTTTTGTCATCAACACCTCCTGCCCAATCTGCATCTGTATATGCATGAAGAGTAAGATCTGCATCTCTAGGATACCATAAACTAAAGCCCTGAGTTCCTTGAAGATATGTGAAAATTATTTTGACTGCCTGAAGGTGTGATTCCTTTGGATTTGCTTGGAATCTTCCAACTATTCCTACTGCATGCATGATGTCAGGTTGGGTACCCGTTAGATAAAGCAGACTGCCAATCATGGATCTATAAGTTGATTGATGTACTGTTGTTGATTCATCATTTGAGCTGAGACTGCATCCTGTTACCATTGGGGTACATACAGGTTTAGAATCTTCCATACTGTATCTTTTCATGATCTGTTTGAGATATTTGGTTTGTGGAAGAAAAATACCATCTTTATTTTGTTGAACTTGTAGACCAAGAAAATAGGTAAGTTCACCAAGCAAGGACATTTCAAATTCTTGTTGCATTACTGAAGCAAAATTCTGACTCATGGATTCTTCATTGATACAAAAAATGATATCATCAACATAAATAATAATAATTAGCAATTTATCAGTTTCAATCTTTGTATATAGATTGCTATTTGTTGAACCTTTTGTAAAACCTTGTTCGTGTAGATATTTTTCAAGGTGGTAATACTAGGCCCTTGGAGCCTGTTTCAGACCATAGAGGGCCTTTTTGAGTCTGCATACAAGTTTTGCATCATTTCCAAGAATGAATTCTTCTGGTTGTTCAATATAAACTTCTTCTTCTAAATCTCAATTCAGGAAGGCCGATTTTACATCTATTTGGTATACTTTGAATTTCTGAAAGCTAGAAAGAGCAAGAAACATCCTTATGGCTTCAAGTCTAGCAACATGTGCAAAAGTTTCTTCAAAATCTATACCTTCTTGTTGAGCATACCCTTTACAAATAAGTCTAGCCTTGTTTCTAATAGCTTCTCCATTTTCATTTAGCTTGTTTTTTAATATCCATTTAGTTCCTATAATATTTTTATTATGAGGTCTAGGAACTAATTCCCAAGTATCATTTTTTTCAATTTTCTCAAGTTCTTCATCCATGGCCTTGACCCAACATTCATCTTTGCATGATTTTTTTACATTTTGAGGTTCGGTGGAGGATAGTAATGCTAGATAGCTTGAGGTCCCTATAATAGTTCTTCTTGTCTATACACCTGCCTCTTTTTCCCCTAAAATTCGAGTTTCTGGATGATTTTTCTTAACTTATCTGGACAAAGTCTTTTCTTCTACCATTATCTTTTTTGTGGGTGCTTCATTGGTTCCTTCTTCAATATGATTTTTATTTGATGTGGGAAAATAATCCCCATTTTCTTCATTGTCATTATCTTCTGTTGATTTTATCTGTTTTGGATTTTTGCATGCTTCATCAACTACAACATCAATGCTTTCAACAAATTTTCCAAGTATTTTAATATAACATTTATATCCTTTACTTCTGGAAGAATAACCAAGAATAATACCTTCATCTGCTCTGGGTTCAAACTTACCAAGTTTTTCTTCAGTCCTTTTGATATAACATTTGCTTCCAAAAACTTTAAAATATTTTACAGTAGGATTCTTACCATACCAAAGTTCATGTGGAGTTTGAGTGTTTTTTAACCGAACATTTTCTTGGTTGGGAATATTTATCGCAGCGAATGTAGCATCGCCCCAGAAGGTTGCACGAGTTCTAGATTCATCTAGCATAGCTCGAGCCATTTGTTGAATAGTTCTGTTCATTCTTTCTACCACTCCATTTTGTTGAGGAGTCATTCTAGTGGAGAATTTCCTTTTTATTCCATGTTGTTCACAAAAGTCAAAGGATTCATCCGAGGTAAATTCCCCTCCTCAATCAGATCCGAGGCATTTGATTTTTTGATCTGATTCATTTTCAACCAAAGCTTTGAAGGCTTGGAACTTTTCAAATTCTTCATCTTTATGCTTTAGAATACCTATCCAACACATTCTAGAAAAATCATTAATGAACAAAATAAAGTATTCCGTTCTCCACAAGGTGAATTTTTCCTTGATGGTCCACATAAATAAGTATAGACAAGTTCAAGAGGCTTACTAGCTGACCCTTCCTTTTTCATGAAGTGAAATCTGTTTTTCTTGCCGATTTGACATGGTTTGCATATTGTATTTTCTGGGATGCTGATATCTAGAAGATCACGAAATGCCTTGGATCTTCTTGCTTTTCTTATTTGAGAAAAGCTTAGACGTCCCAATCTTCTATGCCACAACCAGTTTTCATCACTTTTGCTTAGATAGCACTGTTGTTGTCCTCCATTCAGTATGTATAAGTTGTTTGGATTTCTTGTACCTTTGATCACGGTCTCTCCTGTATCAAGCTCAAGAACAACACATTCGTTTGATCGAAACACCACTTCATTTCCTTGATCACACATTTGACTGACACTCAACAGGTTATGCTTTAAACCATATACATACTTAACATTTCCAGCCTTAAGATTTTCTTTTAAGAAAACAGAGCATTTACCTTTTATGATAGTAGGAGTGTCATTTCCAAATGAGACATTCTTTTCATTTTCTAAGGCATTATATGGGTGAAGTTTTCCTTTGTCACCTGTCATGTGTTTTGAGAATCCATTGGCGATGTACCACTGATTTTCTTGTCCTTCTGCATACAAGGCTATACCACATCTTTCTATTTGAGATTCTTTCGTTCTCCATATCTTGGGATTTAAAGGAGTTTGCTCCTTTTGAGATGTTTGCCGAAATTTGCTCCTGCATTCAGAGTCTTCATGACCAAAGTTGTTACAGATTGAGAAACCTATTTCATTTTCAAGAAGAGAAAATTTATTACAGGAACTTTTCTTGATCCTTGTTACATTCCTTTGATTTCGTGCTTCTCTAGTCATGATGGTTTTGTAAGCAACACATTGAGAAACTATGTCCAAAATTTTGACATGAAAAACATTTCCCATTAAATAAGTTCATGTGACTATCGAATCTATTGACTTGGTGATTGTAGTTTCTATTGATATTCATCTTTGGAGCAAATTGAGTATGATTTAACTGAGGTTGGTTGTGGCTTCTATTCATCCTTGGAGTAAATTGAGTCTGATTTACCTGGTGATCTGATTTATACCTTTGCTGATGATTGTCATACTGTTCACTGGTATTTGTTGCATCAAGATAGCTTTTGGTGGAGGTTGACGGCTTCTATGATTGAGATGTTTCCTCAGTATATCCAAGACCTGTCTTTATCAGAGGAGAACGCTGAACTTTGATAATTTCATTTAAAGTTTATGATCCTTTAGCAAATCTAAGATTGAGAAATTTCATTTTCTCAAGATTCTTTCTTAGACCCACAATTTCACATTCTAGTTTTTCATTGTGTTTTTCTTTTTCAACAAGTTGGTATGTTAAGGTATCTATAATCATATTCTTTTCTTCTAAACAGATTTTGAGTTTAGATATGTCTTCATGAAGGTCTTCCTCTTCTAAGGCATCCCAAAAATTATCATCGTCATAAGCCATGAGAAGTCTGTAATCTTGTCCAGTTTCATCTTGATCACTATTAGATAAACCATCACTGTCTTCATCAGTATAGTAACTTCTTTTATTCACAACTTGTTTTCTATTCCCTTTTTCATATTCCTTTCCTTTTTCAAATTTATATTTATGAGGACATCCGGTAGCATAAGGACCGACTTTACCAGAAGAAAAGCATTTGAAGGGTAACTTACCTCTAAACCTTCCAGAACCCCGTTGAAGCTTTTTGACAAAGTTTACCTCATCTTCTTCTTCTGAAATATGTCATGATTCATTGTGTTCTTCCTTTCCTTTTGTTGAAGCTTTGAATGTGGCTTCTCTCATATCTGATGGTCCTCCTTTTCTCATCTCAAAGGCAGTTAAGATTCTGTGAAGCTGCGTCATAGTGATATTCTGCAGATCTTGTTTTTCTTCTATGGCAGACACTTTGGATTCAAATTTAGTAGACAAGGATCTCAAAATTTTCTTACCTAAGTTAACTTCCTTAATTTCTTCACCCAGATTTTTCATACAATTGACAACCTCATCTATATGTAGGAAGTAACTAGATATTCTTTCATCACTATGCATCTTAAGAGTTTCATACTGAATTCTGAGAGTTTGAAGCTTAGCACATTTTACCTAAGAGTCTCCTTCATAGCTTAGAATGATTTTGTCCCATATTTCTTTGGATGATTTGAGCTGCATGACTTTGACAAACTTTGATTGTGACGGACTTCCCAATAAAGTATTGACAGCTTTGGCATTGGTTTCATATTGCTTTTTACCTGCCGTATCTGTAGGAATTGTTGTTGGAAATGTGTATCCTCCTTCTACAATTTCCCAGATATCCATTTCAAGCAATTGTAGATAGGTTGTGGTTATTATTTTCCAATAAACAAAGTTTCTCCCATCGAAGATTGGTGGTCTGATGGATCCCATGCTTTCTTGATTAGTCATGTTGATGGATCTCCCTTCAAATGATCAATCTTCTTCTGAAGGACCTGCTCTGATACCAATTATTGGAAATAATGCTGAGACGGGGGTGAATTAGTATTATCAGATCTATAATTTTATTTCTGAAATAGATTTATATATATGCTACTTCAACAAAGTGAAATAGCATGTACACGCGACTGTACTTAAAGCAAGCAACATATATGCAAAGAACTTTTGATTTAGACAATTTATCATTTATTGAGCTTAAACCACTATATCATAAATTTATTAGACAGTGCAGTAAAATCATAATAAAGCGTCACACATAAGAAACACACATGAACACCAAGATGTAAGGTGGAAACCCAATGTGGGTAAAAACCACCTGTTGCTGTCGTCTTTGTCTTCCTTTAATAATAAGAAAATCTGTTTACAATATTGTACTAGTGTAGACTCATACTAGTACATAGGCACCCACCTACAGAAGGCTACAACCTTCTCTTGTTCTCCAGCTACTACTGGAAGCGGGCTACAACTCCGTAGCTCTTATACTAGCCAATATGTTTACTAGTACGTAGGTGCCAGCCTACAGAAAACTCCACTCTTCCACTAGGGACCACGTTTCGTGAATTTTTAGATTGGATACTCCTAGAACACAACACCACAATCTAAAGGCCATGTTTCATCCAATTTTCATACTGGACCCATCAACAACATTGAAACTCAGAAAATCATAACTTCAATACAACCATCAAATAAATTTTCATCAACCAATCACTAAAACTCAATCAACACTTTCTGAAGAAACCACAACTAAATCAATCAATCACTGATAACCCATCATCACTGAAGCAAATCACAATCAACCAATCTGATCATTCAGAACACTGTTACCAGAATATAGTCACCAGAACACAAAGCAGAACCCAAAATTCCACAACAAAAAACAGAAACAACTGAAACTTTAAGCATCATGCTTCATAAGGTATATGCTACTTCCATGTGTCGAACAAGCGTGTATACACACTTTTACCTAACGGGAACCAACGTACAGATCTGCAAATTCCAATTTAAGATGTATACGCTACTTTGATATGTTGAACTAGCATGTATACGCTCTTTTACTAAAGTGAACCTGTGTATAGATCTTTAAATGCTAACTTAAAACATCAAAACTATTCCAGACTTTAGTCATACCCAGATCATCATATTTACATGATAAAACATGCGTCGGTATTCAGATCTAGATTGTTCAAGATCAAACCACATAATGATAATACTTTTAAGCCTTTATGATCCCAGTCCATCAAACTTCATCAAACATATAGGTACCTCCTTAGATCAAGTCAAGCAAACCATCAGAAGCTCATTAACCTGCATATATGATCCAACACCCCATAAGATATTCAAAATACTTGCACACTTAGCCTAATGATATTCTCCTCCTTATATAATTTTAGGCCTTTCTCAATACCATGGTCCAAGACTACTTAGGACCAATACCTTGGACCAAATACCTCGGACCAATTACCTTGGGTCAAATACCTTGGACCAAAAACTTTGTTTTTCCAAGATATACACGCTTTTCCTTCTGTGAAAGTGGATCTGTACGTATACGCTCCTTTTGTTCAGTAAACCTACATGTATATGCAGCATGGACAAGGTGAACCTATGTATACCTCTCTTTCTTCATTCTTTATAGTCTGATCTATAATTATTTGACCTGTTGCACTGTGAGCTTTCATCTGAGTGAGTTGCCATCAAGGACAAAGTCTTTATCATAATGCCAACAGTGACATCCTCGAATAATATTTGAGATCGTCAACATTTGCATCAATGTTCATCATGAAGTCTAATTGTCATCGTTCCTCATTCCCATCTAAGGAATCTTTGTCAAAACTCTCTTGAAATGTCATGAAATGTCTTCCAACAAGCCCATTAACAATACCATCCATGGACGTCACACAGTGAGTAGTGAATGGGGCCAGTGTTGAAATTTCTTCAAAATGCTCCTGTATTGTTATAGGGAAAAGTGTCTACACAGAACTGCTTATCCCACTAAGGTGTGATAGCTACCTTAGAAAGAAACAAAGTAAAGCTACTTTCGTTTTTCCTTTATGAAATATAGATGATAGAAGAACAAAGAAGACCAACCTCTGTCTTGCGCTAATCTCCTAGTTCGATTCCTCTCTCTCTTGATAGTCTTTCGCTACTTGTTCCCTTGCACGCCCAGCTTCACAGAGTACCTATAAGATCACAGTAGCATAGCAGTATACAAGAAAATGGATCTATAATCATAAACAATCTAGGATCAGATGTAAATTGACCATACAAACGCATAAAACATAAATGACACAAGAGTATGGAGGAAAACTTGAATAGCTTTTATTGATAAACAAGAAAGAGCCAAGGGAGTTACAACTAGTTGTTCTGACCCAGCATCATCCTCTTAGCAAGGAAGCCCCTCTTCACCTCATACAAAGCTTAGATCACCCAACAATCTGATGTTGTCTCAAGAAACCAACAGCAATTCCTTACAATATGCAAAATTCCAGCCTCTGGATCTCTGGGATGAGAAATCCATATATAGATATCTGTAAGGGAGATGAGTCAGCTTGTGATTTGATTAGTGTCTTCCCTCTTATAGTTCTTGCTTCCACTTGGAGATTGATGATCTCTTACTCATCCTTGGTCGAATTCAGAAAGGCAAGTGTCACAGGAGAAGTTTCTGGAAGTTTACATGCCTCTCCACCTCGCGGAATGACACTGCCATTTGTCACTGCTCGCCCATCGCACCCCATAGAAGGGCCTTTTGAAATGCAACACACCCACACAATGTATTTAGGTGAGATGCAACGCACTTTGCCTATGGAGCAGCTGAAATGATCCTGTTTTGACCAGTTCTGAGCAGTTTTTCATGGAGAACTTCTGGGAGAAGCTGTAATTAGTTGACCTTATTCCTTTAGGGGTTAGAATAACACTTTTAGGGACTTAGGAGCCCTTGGTTTATGGAAATTTCATGCTTGGGGTTGTAGTGCCCAAAAATGTCTATAACAGTTGCCCCCTAAAGCATGAGGTTGTTAATCTTTTGATGTCGGGTGAAATTCTTTATTATGAGGATCCAAAGTTCTTTCAAGCTGGGAGGAGACCTGTAATAAGATATAATACAATACATTATCTTCATAATATTTTCATGATCTAGCTGAGGCGAGCATTCCCATGCTCAGCTTTATAAATTCACTTTCATGTACATAGGACAAACAATCGTCTGAGTGTAGGCTGATGATTCTGGTATAGTCATCATCCCTTTGATTGGATGATTATCTGTGCAGCAATGATGTACATTTGATGTCTTTATTTCCCTGAATATATATCGCAGCCCAGATGGATGAAACTAGACCCAGGGTCTTCAGTCTCGTTCGATCTTCACTCAAAGTACAAGTCTATCCATGTGAGAGATGTTCTAGAGTCGAACATGGAAAGACATTGCCTGATTACCAGCCAATGATGTAAGCTATTAACAGGCGCGAGAGGAATCACCGATAATGATAATGACCCTCAAGGTACTGCAGTACAATTCACGTGGTGTGAATAAAGGACTTGGCATCGAACACCACGCAAAATCTTTCGGTCGAAGGCCATTGATGTAAACCTGTCGCCGGAAGTGAGAAACTTGCCATTGAGGCATGCAAGCTTCAAAATACTGAACGGGGTGTTCCTAGATCGACTTCTTGGATAATGAGCTGATGTCGTCAAGAAGCGATCCGTCATAGGAGGGCCTTAATGAATCCCACATCAATGACACGAAACGGAGCAAATGATTTTAATGGAGGTGAAAATGATCTGATGACATACGGTTCAGGGTGGCGGTCATGAAAGAATGGAGTGTAAATGTATTGTAGCGGGTGAGACACAGGTGAATTCTCTGAATGACTTCTCTTGAACATATCGGCGACACTGACATGATGGATTGGTAGCATTACCCCAAATGTGGATGGTGTGATGGGACCATGGTGATGTGACCGGTGAATGAAACAACCCAACCCGACTTGGATGCAGAGTGAAAGTGTCATGTTCAAGAGCGACTTGCTACCAACAAAGTTTCTACAACTTTTCTTCCCAATTTTCCCCAGTCATTGCTGACCAATACCTCTTTATTTTTGTCAAGCTTGGGGAGGATAACATATGCTTGTTCTATAATTTTCCCTTCAGGCAAACCCATCGCTATGTTTTAACGAGCCTAGCGATAGTGAAACTCGTTCTTGTCTGCTATGGACAAGTTTGTCGCTATTAAGTTTTAACGAGTTTAACGACAAAGATAACTCTTTTCTTTTCAATTTTAGAGAGTCTTAAAAGGAACGTAAAGGAAACTCCAAAATTCCTTTTTCGTCATTTAATCCCTTAAGTCCAAAAAAGTATAAAACAATACAGAAGGGATGAATTTTCGATACTTTTAACGAGCCGAACAAAACAAGCGCTCGATCTTTTTGTGTAATAATCCCTCAAGTCCAAAAAGATTAAAATTTAGAGGAGGGATAGCACTTTCGGTCCCTTTAACGAGCTGGAGAGGCCAATGGCTTGGCAATCTTTTCATATTTTACGAGCCAGTTCAAAAGAGCTTAAAGGAGACTCGTCTTTTGAGGAACGAGTGATAAAATTGGGTAGCAGCTAATTCCAGGTAAGGTTTGGAATGTTCCAATCACGGCAGTGTTACAAGGATGGCTAGTGAGATCACTCTTCGCAGTTGTTCCTCAAAAGGGGTAAACAATCAAATGGAGGTGAATGATCGGCCAATACAGAGTGGAGCTGATGATGAGAACATGACCAAGGCTTTTAAAGGATGAAGTACTACATTCACGATGGTTATTTACCGGGAAATAGTTCATTTTTTAATGAGCTTAAACGCGGGGGGAAACATTTGCTCATGGCTTATGTTTATTTTTTAACGAGCTTGAACTATGAGCTAAAACTACTCGATTAATCCAATCGTATAATAGGAATGTCCCATTTAAAACAACAATTTTTAGAGTTTTGCCCCACATCCTTTCTTTATGCAAGTTAGGAAACGACCAATCCAAAAAACAGATAAATGATCGCTCTTTGCTTACACGCCAAAAGGTTTGTATGCCCCCAGGTATAAAACAGAGTTTCAAGGTCACCCTTCAAATCACCAACAAAACATTTGTTTTATCAGGAAAGGCATACCTCTTTCAGGTTACCAAAGATTGTTCTATTCACAGCGCAAACCAAACACTTCCTCGGAGATGTCTACTGAAATAGACAAAGGCGAGTGGAGGAGACTACTCCACTCACATAACTTTGACGAGGGAATCTTATTCCAGTCTAACCCCTTCTTCTAATCACGGATGGGAGTACAGTCCAGTCATATATCTCTCGCGGAAACCTACCCTATACCTGAAGTTTTCCTGCCGAAGCAAACCAGGGTGCATGCCCCCTGGGTTTCAGTCATGTCCCCCGAATCACTCGCGCTCATCAGGTGGACGGACTGGGGATTGATGAGACATTCCTTGTGTGAAAAGACCATTCAGGGATGGCATATGACTATTTTCTATGCGTGATCCGGGGAATGAAAGCTGGTCTACGAGCTTGACCACTCTTCCTTCGTGTGGAAAACACATTACTCTAAAGAGTGATGAGACAATGGCTCCCATGCAATAAATATAGTCTCGTCCAAGGAGTAGATTATAATCCAGGGGTCCTTGAGCTACCATTACGTTCATGTGAACGGTTTTCCCTCTCAATGTTATGGGCACATTGGGAAGGATCCCTGACGGCCGACTGGTTCCTTTGTCAAAGCCTGTTATATTTCTCATCTCAAGCAAAAGCGATGGTGAACCAAGCACTTTCCAAGCAGTGGAGGAAAGGATACTCACAGACACCCCTTCATCTATGATGGTACCAGCCATAACCATTCTATATACTTGAGCAATAATTCAGAAAGGTACACTAGCCAATAAACGGGGTATGCCTAGTTGATTCCAGTCGAAGGAGACAACTAGGTTGCTTGGAGGTGGGACCGAATAGATGGCCGGGTATGACTCTGACGAACTTCCTTCCTACGGTAAAGGAATGGGTAAATTTCCCCCATGTTCATCAGAGTCTGTGCTTACAAAAAAAAATTGGACGATGTCATCCTTATTCTCTTCTGTGACTATATCATCTGAAGATGGAACCTCTGAAGGCAAGACCAGGTCAACTGCCGCCTTGACCTTTTGACTTCTGTTTGGCATGGGTTTAGATGGTTTGTCTTCAATGATAGATGCTTCGGCCGACCACTTGAGCGGGTCAACCGACTTTTCAACTAGTGACGGACTCGGCAAGAGTTTTTTATATCCAGGAGGAAATCGTAACAGTGAGACCGGACGATCGTCCAAAACTCTTTTAGCCTCATCTAAGAAGGGACAACGGTGGACGGCATGGTCACCTTCACACAGTTTACAAGGAAATCTATATTTTCCATTTTGTCCTGGGGCTTCACTTTCACTAGTCGACAGTGTGTTTTCAACATGATCACCAGAGGTTGATGACACCGGGTTGTGCAAACGAGGAGACTAGTCCTTTAAGATCCGATGGATGCAAGGACAATCTCTATGATAGTGGTCTCCTTTGCAAATGACACATGGCGATATAGGCCTGCTTGGTGCAGTGTGTGGATTTTAGCTAGACGACGCTTGGTTGCCCCCTTTCGCTTTTGGCTCCTTCTTCTTCTTCTCTTTCTTCTTCTTTTCCTCCTTCTTCTCAGCTACTTGATTTTTGGCTTTACCAACCCCATCAAGCGAAGAAGAAGGAGGAGAGGAAGAATTGGAGGAAGTAGAAGGTTGGTGGGTAACTCTGGATTCATCTAGTTGTTGACTCGATTGTTCAGGAATTGTGGTGTTCTGAACGACAGAGGTTGAGAAGAGCCATACAGGCAAGCCGATTGTCAATCCTAGAAGCAACAATGTGGCCATATGGGATGCACCAACATCTCCCCAAGAGGAGAAGGGACTAGGATTTCCTCTAAGGGGAATTCCTTGGTTGGTGGGTTCCATTCTCTCAACCTAAGATCAACGTAGGAAAGGGTGATGATTATTCCATTTAAAATAAATTTTAGACGCTTTGACACAACTTGTTTTTTCAATTTTTAAGAGTCGAGAAAAAACAAAAGATGACTCTAGTCGCCTTCGATTTTTAATGAGCTTGAAGTGACAAGTGCTCAGATGGACCTTTTCCGTTAAGGAGTCTGAAAAGGAACGAAAGGGACTACTCTGGAAATCTAGGTAGAGGGATTACCAAACCAATCGCAAAACTACAGAATACTTTTTACGGTACGGCAGTCAATCTTCCCGAATGTTGTGTTCAGTGCATTGCGATCGATAGGGCGGTAGACATGACTTCCTATGGATAAAATATTAAGCCTATTGTGGTCTCCCAAAATATACTCGACGGTATGTGGGAGCACTAGTCCATACTGGCACTTATCATCTCAAAGTGGAGGAATCACCCAACCATCAGGGAGAACAACAGTTACCAGGCTTTACGACGCCGCAATACGTCTCTAGCCTAGACTTCTAAATGTTGTGCGTTAGCTTCCAAAGCGTTGTTAGATTCATTGAATTTATTTTATAATTGATCTTGTTTATGAAATTTTCCTTTCAGGTTCACCGCGAGATGTAGATGTATAATTCCTAAAATGCAATCTAAGATGATAAACAGTCTTTTATCTTCTTTGTGCAATGAAAATCCTAGCTCCTAAGGAAAGAGAGACAGTATTCTTTCACAAAGAGCAAAGAGCACACTCTAAATGCACTGTCCTAAATCAAACCAATCAAACAGTCTAAATGCAAATGCACATGCATGTATTTGTTTTCGGCTTTCTTAGTATGTGAATGGAAAAAGAAAGCTAATGCACAAATCTAAATTACTTTTCAAGCGACAATTACCAACAAGTTTCTTTTCGAAATAAAAAATGGAGACAATCACAACACTTTACGATTTGGAAATGAATACTTTCTTTCGACACTAGAAAAATTACAAATTCAGACCAAATACAATAGTAACAGGATAATCGACTATCTACAGCAACCAAACTCTTTCCTATGACTGAAAACGACACTTGCGACACTTTCAAATCAAAGGATGACAGTACGATTACGTTACTTTTTGCAAAGGAGAACTGAAAATGACTCAACAAATACACAAAAACATTTACAGTTCTTTTGTACAAAGGAGGCGGAATAACAACAAGGAAAAGGGATTTCAAACAGAGATATACTGATCACAAGCAGCAAAATTCATGAATAGAACTGGAAAGAATGAATCATAGAAACCAAAACTGAACAATGCCTAGTCTGATCAGCGCACCTGTAACATAGGGAATTTGAAATGCATCACACCTACTACACTCGGGAAGTGCGCTGAATTTCAGATTCACAGAATAGTACCTGCGCTGGGCCAGAGACGAGACTTTGCTTGGGTTCCGGGTCACAGTTTGCAGTTCAGTTCATGGGTTTTGGCCGAGCAAATTGTAATCAGTAATGCAACAATCAGGGGTAGATCTAAAGAGGATCTAAGAGCTACCACAAGGGGCAATCAGAGAATTTGTAAATCAGTTGTTTAATTTATAAACAAATCTCAGAGATTGACTGAAGCGGCATTTATCTACTTTGCATTTGCATAGCAAATGCAATTCAAAAGCTACCTGGATCAACTTCAGTCTCCGTCTGTAAGTTTATAAAATAGACAACAAGGAAGATAAACAAACAAACTAATTCGTCCCTAGTGGAGTTTCCATTTTGTTACAGGGAAAAGTGTCTACACAAAACTGCTTATCCCACTAAGGTGTGATAGCTACCTTAGAAACAAACAAAGTAAATCTACTTTCGTTTTTCCTTTATGAAATATAGATGAGAGAAGAACAAAGAAGACCAACCTCTGTCTTGCGCTAATCTCCTAGTTCGATTCCTCTCTCTCTTGATAGTCTTTCGCTACTTGTTCCCTTGCACGCCCAGCTTCACAGAGTACCTGTAAGATCACAGTAGCATAGCACTATACAAGAACATGGATCTATAATCATAAACAATCTAGGATCAGATGTAAATTGACCATACAAATGCATAAAACATAAATGACACAAGAGTATGGAGGAAAACTTGAATAGCTTTTACTGATAAACAAGAAAGAGCCAAGGGAGTTACAACCAGTTGTTTTGACTCAGCATCATCCTCTCATCAAGGAAGCCCCTCTTCACCTCATACAAAGCTTAGATCACCCAACAATCTGATGTTGTCTCAAGAAACCAACAGCAATTCCTTACAATATGCAAAATTCCAGCCTCTGGATCTCTGGGATGAGGGATCCATATATAGATATCTATAAGGGAGATGAGTCAGCTTGTGATTTGATTAGTGTCTTCCCTCTGATAGTTCTTGCTTCCACTTGGAGATTGATGATCTCTTACTCATCCTTGGTCGAATTCAGAAAGCAAGTGTCACACGAGAAGTTTCTAGAAGTTTCCATGCCTCTCCACCTCGCGGAATGACATTGCCATTTGTCACTTCTCGCCCATCGCACCCCATATAAGGGCTTTTTGAAATGCAACACACTTTGCCTATGGAGTAGCTGAAATGATCCTGTTTTGACCAGTTCTGAGCAGTTTTTCATGGAGAACTTCTGGGAGAAGATGTAATCAGTTGACCTTGTTTCTTTAGGGGTTAGAACAACACTTTTAGGGACTTAGGAGCCCTTGGTTTATGGACATTTCATGCTTGGGATTGTAGTGCCCAAAAATGTCTATAACATGTATGTGTCAAAATTTGACATGGTTAGATTAGGCACATGCCTTGATGGTATTTGAGGGTGTCAAGACTCAAGGATGCTTGACATCCCGACATAATCTAATTTGAGATCGTCAATGTTTGCATCAACATTCATCATGCAGTCTCATTTTCATCATTCTACATTCCCATCTAAGGTATATAGGAGTTAGAGAATATGTTTGTATATGGGATTAGGTTATGGATCATATATGTTACTAGTTAACAAGTATAGTTGTTATGACTAAGAGTTTATTAGTGATAATGGTTACATTTCAAGAGTTAAGGGTGATAGGGTTTTTCTTTTTGGGATATAGTGGTTATGATTACAAGTTATATTAGATAATAGATATTAGGGGTCAAAATTAGTAGGTATTAATGGTTATAGGATCTTGGGATTATAGTTTTTATGTGTTATACAATTTAGGGGTCATAAGGATTGGATATCATGGGGTTAGTAATTATAATGGTTATGGATTTATGATTATGAATTAGGAGTGATAATAGTTATAGGGAATGCGCACAAGGTGTAATATATTTAAGGCTTTTGTGTTAAGGGATTAGGGATTAATGGTTTATGGCTTAAGGGTTTAAGGGTATGTTATCACATATTATGTTTTTATAATTTTTTGCAAAAAAATTATAATTGGGGTCAATATTTTTGAAGCATATTTTTATACATTAGGTTAATATACATGGTTATATTTCTTTTTTGTAAAAAATATTCGGTTCCTAGACTCGATCTCCATGTCAAAACAATTTTACTCCAACACATACAAAGCATCACATGTCAGATGTGAACACAGTGCTATTCGTCAAGATATCATCCATGAGCTGGGATATTTAAATAATCAAATTCCTTTTACTCTATTGCATGTGGGATAGTTCAAAGCACCAAAGGCCAAAGTACCATATTGTATTATGTGGTTCAAAGGTCCAGAACATGGGAAGTTGGAGACCAATGATGAATATGTGTTGCATATTTTGAACTGGTCTGAAGTATAAAACATCATTCAAATCCCACACTCATTGAGAAGCAACATGTGTCCCTTAACAAATTCAATGCGGGATTATCTTACGGTATTAAATATCATTCATTTCTTATCTCCGCACTCAATTTCCATCATTGATCTAGCAATTAGATCAAATCAATGGATACAAAAATTTGGTATCTGCTAACTTTTTACCAAACACTTTATTTATAAAGATTTCTTTTTACTCAGTAAAAACATAGTGTTTTGTAGTTTCTTATAGGTGAAAAGTACTTTATTACGAGTGACAGAGAATATTGTTAAAACATCTAAGTCAACGAGAATTCATCTTTCAAGGTTGTTTTCCTATTCTATCTCAGTGTTTTAGCAGTTGACAGAATGGAATCCTTTAATAAAACTGTCTCCATCCAAAAAATATTTGACCTGGACCAGAATAACCTATTGGACCAAAACTGGGATGCTTATGACCCAATTATGTCATGTTCTAATCAAAATAAGATCCCTCAATTGTTCTTTCAGCAGGATGATGAAAGTAGTAAAAGATAAATTTTGGGAGTCCCATCTGCCATTTTGTATAGTTCCTCAGGTCTTTCATTTCCCTAAATTGGTCATATGGTGTTCTAAGAATGATTCTACTTTTATTAGATCAATAATGACAAATAGAAATTCAAATATCCTCATTTCCTTAACTACCAAATCAGTTCTCAATATTTTAGGGTTATAGTCTTCCAATCTTATGAATGAAAACACCGTAGAATTAAATGAAGAAACTCTCATTCAAACCTCCAGATCATTATCCCCACAAGTACAACTTACATTTATCCGAAGTGTTTCAAATTTTGAGACTTCTCTACAAAAATTAATCTACCCTCTAAAATCCTAGTGGTTTGTTACACTAGTGCAAATAATTGTCTCCATGATTAGTCAAATCTTGTGTTTCAATCATGATTAGGTCGTTAGTGAATGTCTCCTAGATTTCCTATGGTCTTTTTCATTGTTGATAAATTTTAATTATCTTTATTTTATAGAAGAAGAAATGCATTAATAGTTGAGCAGTTTGAGAACCCTTCAGAGCTTCAGATATCAAGCCTATCTCATCTACTTAATTTTTGGATAAATTCACTTATCAGTTTCAACATGTTTTGGAACCAGAAGGAATTACTTCTTTTGGAGTAATTTCAGTGATGCATAAAGCATTATGTATTAGCATCCAATGAGAGGGTTTCTTTAATTTTGTCAACAAGTTCATATCCAATTTGTATGTATTGATTCATGAAGAAGAATTTCCAAGAGTATGCCCAGAGCTGAAGAAATGTATCCGACTGAGTTCAAGGTCCACAATAAGAGATTGGTTCTTATATAAGGAATATACAGTGATAAGGAGTTATGGAGCAGAGTTTCAACCCTATAAACTACCTTCATTTTTTAATCCTAGGGTTTATTCTTTAGATATATTAAGGTAGAGATTAGATTCATATTTCATACATTTTTCAAGCAAGAATTTAACAATGTCTTTCAAATTTCCAATAACACTGGGTCCTTTTACTATTAAAAATAGAGCAACTTCACCCATAATTGATCGATTAATGGCTTGTTTCTACTTTGAATATGATGAATCATGTCACTATTATTCTTATCATATCATTTCAGCGAAAATAAAGAAGCTAAAAAGGGTTGAATATAAACATGATGGTAGTTCAGAAATGGAAAAGTAGTTCAAAACTGGTAAGGCTAGCAAACAACCTAGAATGGTCAACTATTGAAAATGTTGATCAAAATCAATTGGGAAATGAAGAAAAAAACTCCAAGGAATCAAAAGGAGTTTCAAAGCAAGGACAGACATAAATAGTTACCATAGCCAATATTGACAGTGATGCTAAAAGGCCATTTACCAAGGATATGAAGAAGATAGATGAAGAAGATGTCACTGAGGAAGAAAGGAGAAAGATGTCAAAACATTCCCAGGAAAAATATTTGATGCTTGTAACTGATAATTCAAAGGACATGTCTTTTGCAATATAGCTTTTTATTCAGATTCATTAGCAGTATTCAACAAAATTTAAGGTTTTTTAGTCAATAGATATTTCAACTATATCAATTGAAAATCCTATCACAACCTATTACAGTGAAATCAAATAACAAGGTTACCAGGATATACTAGAGAAAGTTGAACAACATAAATGCAAAGATCCTCCTCATTTAATTACTGTGGTAGATAACAAAGATGTATTTAAATATTGCAGTGATAAAGCTTGTTCCTAAAGGAAGCAAATCTCATGAAGGAGTTAAGACCACTCAGTTCAAATTGAATATGAATTAGTTTAATATTGTTGATAAAATTGATTTTTTCAAACAAGCAGGTCAACTCATTTGTACATATTTGGTTAATGAGTACACTACAAAAGAAAAATTATAGTCAAATGTGAAGAAAATTAATGAATTAATTGAAGTCAGAGAAAACACATAACAAAACTTTACGACTGTGCAAAGTAGAATTAGAATGAAAGTTTATAGAACTTGATGATGATGTTGTAAGTAATGTTGAAGTTTCAAATTTACCATAAGAAAAAGATAAAACAATCCAAGTCCCAAAGAAAATCTCAAAATGCCACATGATGCTCGGCCTAAAACTCTAGAGCTTCTTACAATACTTTTGGAAAAGGAGGACTTGGAAAGAGAATTATAGGATGCTAAAGGAACCAAAGTATTAAGAAATCAAATTGAAGGGTTAAATAAAGAATTTAAAACACTTTCAAAATCACAATTTGAACATCTCTCTGAGGTTGGTATTGATATTGCATTATCCAAAGAATTGGAAAACTTGACAGTTAAATATATGGAGTGCATAAAATTAAATGGGGAGTTGACTAAATTAGAGCAAGATAATGAACAAAAAACAAAGGCCCTTGAGGAAGCTCTGGCTAAATAGAATGGATTAAAGGCAATAATAAATTCAATGAATTTCAATTTGATTGATGCTAAATATGTTATTTGGAACCATCTTGCTCTAGAACATAAAATATTGAAGGATTATTTTGCATGGGTTGAAGATGAAAAAGAATTGGAAATTTCTTGTTTGACTCAGGCTTCCACTTTTAAGAAGGATATATGATACAAAGATATGAAAACCATAAATTTTGTAAGATTTCTTAACTCAAGGACCAAATATCAATTGGCTTTTTAGGAATATAGGACAAGGCCGACCATGTCTTTCAAGCTAGAAAGTATATTGTGAAAAATGGCTTAGTATAGGACGTGATATGTAACAACCCCTACTTGATTTCCTATGTAAATAAATAAAATTAAGACCAAGATAATGGGACACATATTCCAAGATGAATGTTGGGAAAAAAACATAGTGATGGGGATCACTAGTGATTAATAAATGGCTATGGAAATTGGCAAAGGAAAAGAGGCATTAATTGGAATTTTATTTATGAAAATAATGGAAAATAGAAGAAAAGGGAGATGAAAGGACATAGATTTGCATGAGGGGGAAATCAAAGGAAAAATGAAGAACATAGAGGACTTAGTGATAAAAAGGCTTCTCAGGTTCAATTCACAACCCTTTATCAATTTTAACTTGGATCTCTCTTATATTCTCTCACTCTCTCATACTCTTGCACACTTAGAGAATTCTTGGAACATGCTTGAAGCACTCTAGTATTCAATTGTATTTGGAGAAAGAAGGCAAAGGAAAGTAGGAAAGTGCAAGGGAACAATTGGATTACTGGCCACAACTATATTTCTTTGCATGTAACACATTGCATGTGTCTTTTTCTTGCTGATTTATGGATGCGTGGTGTTACGTGATTATTTGGTTGTGTGTTGTCATTGGCATGGAGGATTGCCTAGATTGACAATGGTTTTAGCCTTACCTTACCATTTCCTAGATATCCATGGTGTTGTTAGTTTTCCCATTTGATTTTTTTTTATGGTTGGTGCTCATAATTCCTTATGGCTATGTGTTGGAACAAATGCCTTGAAAGCCTTGCGATAACTTGGGTTGAGTTACTAGTCCTTGAGCCTAGGTTGGGCCAAATTCTATGGAGACCTTGTGGATTGAGTTACTGGTCCTCTAAGACGGGTTGGACAAACGATCTGGAGCTATGGAAGGTTGTGGGTTTAGTTACTTGTTCTAGAAGACTAGATGGTGATTTCTCATGTTTCCATTGTGATTGATTTTTACTATTTTACAGTTCACTTCTAGTTACAACATGAGACATATAATGATTAGTTAGATATCAAAATGTGCAATTGGCCCATCTGAATCACAATATTATCATGTTATTGCTTTCATGGTTTTTAATGTTCAACATTGAGTATAATTCTTATAACTAATTATAGTAAAAGAACATACGTGGAAAATTTATAATTTATATAATCATCTTGCCCCCTTTTCTAAAAGGCATAGCTTTACACCATGACTATTGTTGCATATAAAGCACCAATGAGAACATTTTTATTATTCTCAATAATAATTACCCTTTCAATGATATTTACTTGGTATTCTCTATGACCCTGTGCATTCAATGAAAGATTTGATCTAGCCATATTCACATATCATAATTCAAGTAGAAACATTGATGTTACTACTATAATCAAATATTTATGACATATACAGAGAAATACCAAATATTTCCATGTTTCTATGGAGGATTAACAACATAAATCTTGTGTTATTACAAACATGCACATGATATCCTTTATAGAATTTACTCACATTTTGTAAAAAATCATGTATCTCAATTGGAAATCTCAAGCCAAGTCATTCTAACTTCAGAAGATAAAATTTTCACTCTTTTCTCTAGAATTTGGTTAACAAATTATTTTCCATTGGAATTTATCTCTTTATAATTCGAAGAAAAAAAGCACATATATAGTCTAATATTCAGAATATCGAAAACCTTTAGAGATAAGATAATTTTACAAGCTCATGTATGTTCCTTCTCTCAATTGAAATAAATGGAGAAAATGACATTAGCCAAAGGTCATCGAAAATCATATTGCAAAAAAGAAGATGATCTTATTTCTTGCTAAAAAAGTTATATCTACTAAGTTTGTTAAGGAACCACCACGACAAGATGAGTAGAGATGGCAAGGCTTGAGTGAGGCCTTTATTGTTGAAAAATAAATCTAAAATGATAGAGGAGGACAAGGCAAACATTACTTACTTTTCAAACCCTATTGCATCCTACAACCACTCTATATATGATATTCCAAACTAATCCCACTAGGCTTTGTCTTAAGTTTCAGTCCCTTCTATGCATCCCTCTTCAATGATTCCATTCCCCCACCTATCTACTTTCAACAAGCACCAAGTGACTCTACACAAGAGATTCTCCAACAAATATACAACATAGTCCTATAGAAAAACATTCATCAAAAGTACTTGAATGTAATCAAAGGATTCAAAATTCATCTTTGATGCTTTGCTTTCATCATAATATCTGTTGATACAAAATGAATGGAAGAAGAAATCAAGTAATCCTAATTTTTTGTTCTAACAATTCATACCATATCTTTGACACTTTAATGATATTACAATAGGTAATTTGTATTGACACAAATAATACTAAAGCATTTCAAAGTTTAGGCCATAAGGATCATCATTTTTTAAAAATGGATTACAAATAGTTATGAGGTCATTAACATCATTGTTTGCAACAATGTCATCCATTGTATCATTGTCAATGTTCATATGATATTTCAAGTAGTTAATATTATCATCATCCTTATCTTGACCTACATCATCTTCAGCATCATTGAAATTTGACTATAGACCATCCGTATTGCCACCAAATGTATTTGGCTCATCATTTTCTATAACATCCATATTGTTGTCTTATATAACATCATCTAACTCTGTATTGTTCTCTTCTTATGCCTGAACATAACCATCATCAACATCATGATGGATGTCAATTTCTTCAATGTTCTCTAATCCCTCTCTCATTTTGTTGACCATAATTGTTTTGCTTAGTATCCACTAACACATTATCAAATACATGCCTAAATATTCGATCATAATGTATGACAAATATCCATTTTGGATCTAGAATATATTCATAAAAAAATATCTACACATGAACAAGTACATACATATATTAGATGTATGTTATAACAATTTTATTGATTAATAAACACATGTATATATTCACAATAAAAAATGTATTAATATATTATTGATCACTACCACTTCTTCTTTGAGTTAAACAATACATGCTCACAATGAATTGGTAGATAAGGCTCCTTATCCTCCAGTACAAAATTTCAGGAAGATATAGGAAACAATTCACTATGGGTATCATGTCTTCATGTACTCTCAAATACTTCATAACATCTACAGTTAAATACAACATTTAAAAGTGCAATAATCCAACTCAATAATTTCTTGTATTTTCCCAACATATTGTAGATTCCCTTCTATAATATTCTTATCTTTTGAGCTTCATCGATTGGATTGCTTGAAGTCAACCATGATGCCACAATCGAAGGATCGTCTCTTTACATCTACACATTCTACATGATAATATGCCCACATTTCTTCTCTATTTTTTGACTAATGCAATATAGATAGGAAATGGTTTTGATCAGTTTATTTCCCCTTTGATAAATCTCTGAGCATATACAATTGAATCTTGTCTCATTTTTATGTTGTGATTCCTCGATCAATTAATTGTTTCCACTAATGAGTAGAGTAGATTCAAGTTTTTTTTTTACCATATTACATAAGAAGTTTGAATCTACAAGGAATTTCTACATGGTATTAGAGCTAGAATCACAACAGACAAGATAATTCAAAGTTTGTGTAGGAGGTTCGAATTATAAGAGCAGTGATGTGAGTTTTCTCCAAGACTCAGAAGATGGCTTCCATTGGACTCAGGCTCGAGTATGCTTTGGAAGGAACCAAAATTTGTTTCATGGGAGATTCATATGGAGATGACATTAGATGATAATGGGCTACTATATTAAATCAAAACAGATGTAGTTAAATGCCCTGCGGTCAATGCCCAGGATCTTACTCAGTGGAAAATGATGTAGCAAAAGAGAGGAGGATTATATTGGATGGAGTTCGAGATCATATTGTCTCGAATATCCACAGGAAATAAAATACATTAATAATGTGGAAAACATTGACCAACTTGTTTGAGAATAATAGTGACCATAGGATGTTGGCACTAAACGACAAGCTTCAGAGCATTAAGATGCAAAATAATGACACAATTATGTAGAACCCATACATGTTTAGATAGTGTCATGATGAGTTTGGTAGGATTGGTGTAATGTCCTTGAAGAAGACTTGGTAGATCTGGTCCTGTTGGGCCTACCCAAGACCTGCTATAACTATCAAGATTCCATGAATGGTAGAGAGAGAATACCAAAGTGGGAATGTTTATGGTATGATCTAGTGCAGGAAGAAATAAGTTGGAGGAACAAAGACATGACCTCATCAAAAGAAGAGGAAGAGGAATTTTCATTAGTCAACAAACAAAAGAAGGACAAGGGAAAGAAGTCCCAAGATGAGATTGATTCCATCCGAGAGGGCAAGAAGAAATACTTGTGCAATATCAAGTGCTTTCACTGTCATGAATTAAGGCACTATGCCATGAGTGCCCTTACAAGAAGGCAAGCAAGAAGGAGCCTACAATAGTTGTAGCACATGAAGTTTTGGCTTCACAGTTTAAGCTATATTTCACTCTCATTGCATGCATGGAAACAACAGTGATGGGTAGCGTGTGCTATCTGGATAGTGGTGCCTCATTCCACATGATGTGTAGTAGAGATTGCAAGAAAAATACCTCAAGAAGACATTGATTTTGGAGACATTAGAGGGTATAGTGTGACCGGTATCAATACAGTCACCTTTCAGAAGGAGTTAGGCTCCCCTCTTAGACTCAAGGATGTGATGTTTGTTCTGGGACTAAAGAAAAATCTTGTTTCCATCGCGGTGTTGGAAGACCGTGGCTACGATGTGATATTCAGAAAAGGAAAGGCATTCCTAAGACACATTGTCATGGGATAGGTGAAGCAAATTGGTGTGCGAGTCAAGAACCTATATGAACTTGAGGTGGAAGATGCCAACAAATCCTTGAGGAGAATGGAAAATTTTAGAGACTTGGTGGTTGAGAGGGAGCATGATTTACCTCTCAAAATGTAGGCTCAGAAGAAGCCTTAGAAAGTTGTGGAGCAACCAAAAATGGAGAAGCAGATCGAAGGCAGAGTGAAGACATCCACTCAAGAAGAGACCTCCATTAGGGGGGAGTTTGAGATAAGTGGGCATAGGGATCACATGCATCTATACCTCCAGGAGTGAGGTGGAGAAATGTAGATTATTAGTCCAAGAGTTGCAAAAATTTGGGCAGGGTCCATTGAGGTGTTTTTGTCTCATGGATCATTACCCTTGTTATAGGGGCCCACAATATTTAATAGCAAGAGGATCAGTGTTAGTCAAATACTGAGGATTGTAGACTAGTGTTGATAGCAGAGTAGAAGGCTTAGTGGAAGATTCAACATTAGCATAATTTTCCCAGTAGACAGTTGCAAATTGATTCAATTTTTATTTTTATTTTATTTTTATGTATGCTTCTTAGTTACAGATGTTGCCATAGAAGAAATAATAGAGAGAAGTCTTGCATGCAATAAATTCCAATGGTGTTAGATGGGGGTATATGTGAATCCGTTTCTTGTTGAGAGGGAGTGTTGAAAATGGCAACACGAAAATACTGGTTTAATTCCCCCTTGAATTAAATTAGGAGAAAATTGTAATTCCACATCACATGAAAACAAAAATGAGTTAACTAAGTTAATTTCACTTAGTTGGATTAGTTAATTCGAGTTGAGGGCCTAATTTAAGTCATGTAGAGTGGTTCCTAAATTTTAGGAGCATAGGTTGAGTTTAATTTGAGTTGTAATAATTTAATTCAATTAAACTGAGCTAATGTCAGTTAAACTAGTTCCAACTTTTGGAGGAACTGGTAGGTGGTCTAGCAGCGGGGTGAAGTTTCATGTGTTCAACCAGTTAACTGAAAAATCAATCATAAATAACTTATCCATGCATGAAATTTGAGTTGTCCAGTTGATATTGGAGTTCAAGGACAATGTAATATCAGTGCTATAATTTTCCGAGTTGTACAGGTGGTGCATGCAATCAGAGAAGGGTCTATAGGGATTACACAATTCAGGATGGGGATTTCCCTAATTAATAAGGGGGTAATTCCTTTAGAAATAGTGCAAGGAAATATGAGCTTGGCAGGTAGAAGAATTGGCTAAGTATTGGCCAGAGTCATTTCGTGAGGAAGTGAGATAAATTATACTTGTGCAGAGATTGTTCAAGCTTGAACAAGCATTATATTTCTTCTCTATTTTATGAAATATGATATAGATATGAAGGGGTTTTGAGCATTTTTTTCCCCTTAGATAAATCTCTGAGCTTATGTGATTGAATATTGTATCATGTTTATGTTGTGATTTCTTGATCGATTCATTTTTTCCACTGGTGAGTAGAGTAGATTCAAGTTTTTTGTTTTAGCATATTACATAGGTAGTTTTAATCTACAAGGATTTTCTAAACACCAAGTCCTAGGAAATCATAAATAGTCCAATATAGCACACCATACAACATGAAGGACCTATTTTATGAAGGACATGATATGTCATACATTCTTATGCATTTCCATAGCAATTGCATCTCATCAATAAAATGCATAAGATAAACATCCATGTTTTTAACTTGATGTTTTCCTAGAACATTGAGAGTCAACATAAGGTTCTCCTTTCTTACACTCATCTATAGGAGAATATTGTGTAATATCAATATGACTAGACAAATAGTATAATTTGAGCGCATGAAAGAGAATGGGTACACTC
Source organism: Pinus tabuliformis (assembly GCA_031772625.1). NCBI lineage: Eukaryota > Viridiplantae > Streptophyta > Pinopsida > Pinales > Pinaceae > Pinus > Pinus tabuliformis. Next base: position 287,350,909 of record CM062818.1, read on the forward strand.
CATCAATTACAAGACCAAACCTGATACTATGGGGTTCATCTTTAAATTTTCTTGGCCATTTTTCCTCTATGTTTTTCAATGTTTTGGAGTTGGCTGAAATTCACATGAATCCATATTTACTCATATTCTTTGCATGGTAGTCCAACGATTATGAAAGTGACTTGCAACGAAACATTCATTGAAGTCTAGGTATAGTTGGCATGTGACAAAACCCTCTTTGGAACTATAGGACCCTATACATCTGTACGATATCTCTTCTATTTGAATACATGGAATTCTACCTTGTGCTAATATTCATATATTTATAAAATTAAATCTTTTTTACATGAATTAGTTTTCTTATATTCAATCCCCAACTCAACGAACAACTGATGCGCCTCTCTACAAGTTGATGGCAACACATTCTCTTCAGGAAATATTTTAGTTTTTATGTTGTAAGATTGATAAACATTAGATCAATTGAATGTTTGACTTATGATGAACTTGTTTGATATTTCAATATATATTATGACTATTCATATACAATATATGGTTTTAAAATCCCCTTAAATAAATACTAATGAATTTCATGAATGTTTACGAATTATGTACACCAATTGATAATGCATTGTAAGAAATAGATTTTAGCTCACTTCAGTAGGGTGGTGAATCTTTTGTATGACCATTTTTTAATTTCTACTTGCACCGAGATTGAACACAGGTGTTTTAACTACTTTCTTGATGGAGTCTTTCAACAAGTTGTTATCATCAACATTATATTGTGTTAGAAATAATACTGGGGGGGGGGGGGGGGGGATGGGGTGAATCAGTATTTGAAATTCAATAAATTTTCAATTCCCAAACAGATTTATATACGCTACTTCAGTGAAGTGAACTTGCATGTGTACGCAACTGTGATTAAGGAAACCAATGTATACCTAGAGAACTTATGATTTAGTCAATTTATCATGTGTTGATCTTTAATCAATGCATCAGTATCTTATTATATAGTAACTATGTGCAGTAATAACATAATAAACCATCACACATAAACAACACACATGAACACCAAGATTTAAGGTGGAAACCCAATGCAGGAGAAAAACCACCTACTATTGTCGTCTCTGTCTTCTTTTAATATAAAGAAAATTTGTTTACAATCTTGTACTAGTGCAGACTCATACTAGTACGTAGGCACCCACCTGCAGAAGGCTACAACCTTCTCTCATTTTCCAACTTCTACTGGAAGGGAGCTACAACCCCCTAGCTCTTGCACTAGCTGATGTGTTTACTAGTACGTAGGCACCGGCCTACAGAAGGCTACGACCTTCTCTCTTCCTCCAGGGACCATGTTTCATTAATTTTCAAACTGGATGCTCCTGGTATGCAACAATACAATATGAAGGCTTCTTTTCATCAAATTTTCATGTTGGACCCATCAGAAACTTTGAAACTCAAACTGCATCAACCAACAATCAGTTAATTTGAACAATCAGATCACTGTCACCAGAACACTTTACTGAACCTTGAAAGCTGCATCATCATTCAAAACTAGCTGCAACCTCAAATATCATACATCAAAATGCATACACTACTTTACTAAACCCAACCTACGTGTATACGCTACTTCCTTTAACAAAAGTTGCGTATACCTTCATAAATACTGAATCATAATAACTTCTGAATCAGATCTATACCAACCAATAATATTCTGAACATCTACTGTCAATCTGCAGAGATCTAGATAGTCAGCATCAAAGATAACCCTTCTCACTTAATCAATCAATCAATGAGACACAAACTCGTTAAGGAGAATTTATTGACAGACAACAGTAAAACAACAACAGTGATCAAATAGATCAGTAATTTTTGAACAACAAGATTTTCCTTTTCATACACTACTTGGCAGAGTCGAACCTATGTGTACACATGCCTGTACCAAGGCGAACCAGCATTTAGATCTACAAATATTAAATCACAACTTTGCTGCTATTCTAGACATACCCAGATCATGACATTTAAAGAATAAAAAATGTGTAAGAAATCAGATCTAGCCCAACCAATATCAGATCATTCAATGATAAGTCATTTCAGGTCTCATGATCCTGATTGAACACTGAATTCAAGGTGCACACAATATTTCATATTATATCATAATCATAGCCCCTGCAACATCAAATATACTTCAGACATAAGTATTCATAAGAAACCCTTTTACTTGCACACTTGACCCTTTGATCTTCTCCTCCTTATATAGTTTTGGCCTTCCTCAATACCTCAGACCAAAACCACACTTAGGACCTGTGGTATTCTTGGACGGGAATAAATAGTTGTTACTCTGATTAATGTTGTGGGCTAATGCCATGGTATTGACCATTGTATCCTTTACTCTTGAATTTCCTTGATTTTCCAACCCATACACACTTTTCTTCTTGTGAAAGTGAATGCATACGTATACGCTCTTTTTCTTATGTGAACCTGTGTGTATACGTTTCTTTTATAAGGTGAACCTGCGTATACAGCTTAAACTATCTAAAAACATCCTTATCCTTCAACTTTTTGATTTTGATCAGTAGGCCTTTGTTCCAACTTCCTGTTCCTCTATATCAATGCCTTGTTACCTCTTAATTGACCTATTACACTATGAGTTTCCTTTTATCAAATCTGAGTGGACCTGTGAGTGACTTTCCATCAAGGACAAAACCCGTATCATAATGCCAACAATCTCACCATTTGGACTTGATGGCAGCCATATTGGTGTTGATTATTGCAAGCTATATAAACTGTTAGAGATATCAAATAACACCAGAATACTCTCCCCCTTTGACATCAAGGGCAAAGGGCGGACCAAGATATTCTCCCCCTTTGAGATACACTATTTTGTTCGTGCTCCCCCTGAGTACATGTAGAGTATACATAGATATGTTTCAAAATAATAACATGACTCTATAACACAACTAAGTGAGTATGACCCCCTAAGACCAATGACTCAACATACATCAATCACCCAACCAAGTGGGGATATACCAATTGTTTATACATGACTAAAATACAACAATTATTCCATCATCCATCCCATGCATAGTGGGCATAAAAATTACATCATATGTCCAATAGGACTCAAAAAATAGACTATGAAAAAAGGAGACACATAACACCCCAGTTCTATACATGACTTATGCAACAATTCATATAAATATCTAAACCATAGCAGAAGTCATCAACCATAATACCAACAATGTAGAATTTTTTTGAAGGCGAATGCTCCCCCTGAACCTGTGCTACCTGTGCATTGTCAAGAAATTATTCATAAAGTCATCTTCATCAGTCAGATAAAAATCAGTGAACAAAGCATATCAACATATTGTAATCATGAATATCAGCCTAAGCACCCATATCAATTTCTGCCCCCTATTTTTCTATCAGAAAAACATATATGCTCCTGCAGCCACAGAAAATCACGTATATACACGACTATCCTTCATGAAAACCATGTATATGAACCTTCCTCTGAAAAGATGGATTTAACAGCAGGATGATGCAAAAACTACTCTAAGATTTTGTTTGAGATATTCAAATGTTTCTCTGGGAAGCAGTTTGATGAATATATCAACAACCTATTCTTTGGAGGGAACATACTCCAATTTAACCTTTTGTTCAAGCACTTGTTCTCGTATAAAATGGTACTTAATGGCTATGTGCTTGGTCTTGGAGTGCATGAATAGATTTTTTGAAATACTGATGGCGCTTGTATTATCACATAGAATGAAGATGGGTGGATTACATGTGATTTGAATGTCTTGCAATGTTTGCATCATCCAAAGTAGTTGTGTGCAACAAGATGCAACAACCACATATTCCGCTTCAGCTGTAGATAAGGAAATCGAACGTTGTTTCTTGATGAACCAAGAAACTAACCATGATCCCATATAGAATGCACCTCCACTAGTGCTTTTTCGATCATCAACATTTCCTGCCCAATCTACATCTGTATATGCATGAAGAGTATGTTCTGTATCTTTAGGATACCATACACCAAAGTCTTGAGTTACTTGAAGATATTTGAATATTCTTTTTACTGCCTAAAGATGTGATTCCTTTGGATTTGCTTGGAACCTTCCAACAATTCCTACTGCATGCATGATTTCAGGTCTTGTACCTATTAGATAAAGCAGATTTCCGATCATTGATCTGTATGCTGGTTGGTTCACTGCAGGTGATTCATCGTTAGAATTGGGACTGCATCCTATTACCATTAGAAAACATACTTGTTTATAATCTTCCATTCCGTACTTCTTAAGAATATTCTTGAGATATTTAGTTTGTGAAAGAAAAATACCATCTTTTGTTTGTTGTACTTGTAGACCAAGAAACTAAGTAAGTTCACCAAGTAAGGACATTTCAAATTCTTGCTGCATAGCCGAGGCAATTTTCTGACTCATAGATTCTTCATTGCTACCAAAGATGATATCATCAACATAAAAAACAATAATTAGTAGTTTATCATTTTCAATCTTTGCATATAATTTTTTGTCTGCAAAACCTTTTGTGAACCCTTGTTGTTGTAGATATTTTTCAATGCGATAATACCAAGCCATTGGAGCTTGCTTCAATCCATAAAGAGCCTTTTTGAGCTTTCATACAAGTTTTGCATCATTTCCTAGAATGAATACTTCTGGTTTCTCAATATAAACCTCTTCTTCTAAATATCCATTAAGAAAAGCTGATTTTACATCCATTTGATACACTTTGAATTTTTGAAAACTAGAAAAAGAAAGAACATTCTTATGGCTTCAAGTCTGGCAACAGGTGCAAAAGTTTCTTCAAATTCTACACCTTCTTGTTGAGCATACCCTTTACAAACAAGTCTTTCTTTGTTTCTAATAACCTCTCCATTTTCATTCAACTTATTCTTAAATATCCATTTTGTTCCTATAATATTTTTATCATGAGCTCTAGGAACTAATTCCCAAGTATCATTCTTTTCAATTTGGTCAAGTTCTTCATCCATGGCCTTAACCTAACATTCATATTTACTATCTTCATTTACATTATGTGGTTCTATGGAGGATAGTAATGCTAGATAAATGGAGTACCTGTAAGAGTTCTTCATGTCTGCACTCAAGACCCTTTTTCTCCTAGAATTTGAGATTCTGGATGATTCTTTTGAACATACCTAGATGGAGTCTTTCCCCTGTCTATTGTATCTTCTTCTAGTTCTTCACTAATTTCTTCCTCTATATCATTTTGATTTGATACGGGAAAGCATTCACCATCTTCCTCATTGTCATATTCTTCTATTGATTCCATTTGATCCGGATTTTTGCATGCTTCATTAATTACTACATAAATGCATTCAACAATTTTCTGAAGTCTTTTATTATAACATTTGTATCCTTTACTTCTGGATGAATAACCAAGAAGAATTCCTTCATCTACTTTGGGTTCAAACTTACCAAGTTTTTCATCAGTCCTTTTGATGAAACATTTACTTCCAAAAACTCTAAATTTCTTTACAGTAGGAGGCTTACCATACTAGAGTTCATATGGAGTTTGATCACTATTTACTTGAACATTAGCTTTGTTGAGAATAGTCATGATAACAAATGCAGCTTGACCCCAGAAGGTTGCAGGAGTTCCAGATTCATCAAGAATAGCTCAAGCCATTTGTTGAAATGTTCTGTTCATTCTTTCCACTATGCCATTTTTTCAAGGAGTTCTTGCGACTGAGAACTGCCTTTTTATTCCATGTTGTTCACAAAAATCAAAGAATTCATCTGATATGAATTCTCCCACTTGATCAGATTTGAGACATTTTATTTTTCGAACTGATTCATTTTCAACTAAAGCTTTGAAGGCTTTAAAATTTTCCAATGCTTCATCTTTATGCTTTATTAGACCTATCCAACACATTCTAAAAAAATCATCAATGAATAAAATAAAGTATTCTTCTCCACGAGGTGACTTGTTCCTTGTTGGTCCACATAAATCAGTATGGATGAGTTCAAGAGGCTTACTTGTTGATCCTTCTTTTTCAATGAAATGAACTCTAGTTTACTTACCGACTTGACATGGTTTACTTATGGTATTTTCTAGAATACTGTTATCTGGAAGATCACGGACCACCTTGAGCCTGCATGCATTTCTTATTTGTGAAAATCTTAGATGCCCCAATCTTCTGTGCCATAACTAGTTTTCATCTGTTTTGATTAGATAGCATTGTTTTTGTCCTCCTTTGAGTATGTATAAATTGTTTGGAGTTCTTGTACCTTTGATAACTATCTTTCCTGTATCAAGCTCATGAACCACACATATGTTTGATAGAAACACAACTTCATTTCCTTGACCACACATTTGACTGACAGTTAACAAGTTATTCTTTAAACCATCTACATACATGACATTTCCAGGTCTAACCTTTTCTTTCAAATAAATAGAACCTTTACCTTTAATGATAACTGGTGTTTCATTTCCAAAAGAGACATTCTTTTCATTTTCTAAATCATTATATGAATGAAGTTTATCTTTATCACCTGTCATGTGTTTGGAGCATCTGCTATAAATGTACCTCTAATTCTTTTGTCCTTCTGTAAACAGAGCTATGCCACATATTTCTGATTGAAATTCCTTCTTTCTCCATATGTTGTAATTTGATGATGTTTTTTCCTTTTGAAGTGTTGGCCGAAATTTGCTCCTGCATTAAAATTCTTCATGATCAACGTTATTACAAAATGAACATTTAATTTCATCTTGAAGTGGAGAAAAGTTATTATAGGAACTTTTCTTGATTCCTATTACACTCCTTTGATTTTGTGCTTCTCTAGTCATGATGGTTTTGTAAGCAACACATTGAGCAACCTTATGCCCAAAGTTATGGCATGAAAAACATTGTCCATTAAAGAATTTTCTGTGATCATAGAATATTTTGGCATTGTTTACCTGTTGGTTGATGCTTCTATTGATGTTTATCCTTGGAGTAAATTGAGCATGATTTACCTGATGAGTACTTTTAGGCTTTTGCTGACGATTGACATATTGTTCACTGGTCTTTGCTACATCAAGATAGCTTCTGGTGGAGGCTGACGACTTTTGTGATTGGGATGATTCTTTAGTCTCTCCAAGACTTGTCTTTATAAGAGGAGAAAGCTAAACTTTGATGATTTCATTTAAAGTTTCTCACCCTTTAGCAAATATAAGATTAAGAGATTTTGTCTTCTCAAGTTCTTTTCTTAGACCCCCAACATCACATTCTAGATTTTCATTTTTCTTTTCTCTTTCAGTGAGTTGATGTGTCAATGTGTCTATGATCATATTCTTTTCTTCTAAATAGATTTTGAGTTTTGTGATTTCTTCACAAAGGTCTTCCCCTTCTAAGGAACCCAAAAAAATCATCATTGACATAAGCCATGAGTAGTTTATAATCTTTTTCAGTTTCATCTTCATCGCTATTAGATAAACCATCACTATCTTAATGGGTATAGTAACTTCTTCTATTAACAACCTATTTTCTATTGCCTTTTGAATTTTCCTTTCCCTTTTCATATTTATCTTTATGAGGAAATTTGGTAGCATAATGGCCAACTCTACCACAAGAAAAACATTTGAATGGTATCTTACCTCTGAATCTTCCAGAGCCCCATTGAAGTTTCTTAGCAAATTTTGCCTCATCTTCTTCTTCTGAAATATATCTTGATTCATTGCACTCTTCCTTTTCTTTTCCCTTTGCTAAATATTTGAAAGCAACTTCTTTCATATCTTATGGAACTCCTTTCCTCGTTTCAAAGGCAGTTAGAATTCCATGAAGTTGAACCATAGTAATAGATTGAAGATCTTGCTTTTATTTTATGGCAAATACTTTTGACTCAAATTTAAAAGACAAGGATCTCAAAATTTTCTCTACTAAAGTAGCCTCCTTTATCTCTTCACCCAGATTCTTCATATAATTAACAATCTCATATACACATAAAAACTAACTAGCAATACTTTCATCACTATGCATCTTAAAAGTTTCATACTGAATTCTGAGAGTTTGAAGCTTAGCACATTTTCCCTGGGAGTCTGCTTCATAGCTTTGAATGATTTTGTCCCATATCTCTTTGGCTGTCTTGAACTACATGAATTTAACAAATTCTGATTCTGACAGACTTCCCAATAAAGTATTGACTGCTTTGGCATTGGTTTCATATAACTTCTTACCTGTCGTATCTGTAGGTATTGCTACTAGAAATTGATATCCTCCTTCCACCCTTCCATAATTTACCAAACATTGGCTTCGTGAAATTGAACATAATCTTTAGTTATTATTTTCCAATATACCAAGTTGTTCCCATTGAAGATTGGTGGTCTGATAGATCCCATGCCTTCGTGATTGTTCATCTTGAAATATCTCCCTTCAAGCGATAAAGCTTATTCTGAAGGACCTACTCTGATACTAATTGATGGAAATAATACTAAGAGGGGGGGTGAATCAGTATTTTCAATTCAATAACTTTTCAATTCCCAAACATATTTATATACACTACTTCAGTGAAATGAACTTGCGTGTGTACACAATTGTGGTTAAGGAAACTAGCGTATACCCAGAGAACTTATGATTTAGTTCATTTATCATGTGTTGATCTTTAATCAGTGCATCAATATCTTATTATATAGTAACTATGTGCAGTAATAACATAATAAACCATCACACATGAACAACACACATGAACCCCAAGATTTAAGGTGGAAACCCAATGCGGGAGAAAAACCACCTATTCTTGTTGTCTCTATCTTCTTTTAATATAAAGAAAATTTGCTTACATTCTCGTACTAGTGCAGACTCATACCAGTATGCAGGCACCTACCTACAGAAGGCTACAACCTTCTCTCATTCTCCATCTTCTACTGGAAGGGAGCTACAGCCCCCTAGCTCTTGCACTAGCCGATGTGTTTAATAGTACATAGGTGCCAACCTACAGAAGGCTACGACCTTCTCTCTTCCTCTGGGGACCACGTTTCATTAATTTTCAAACTGGATGCTCCTGGTACAAAAAAATACAATATGAAGGCCTCTTTTCATCAAATTTTCATACTGGACCCATCAGAAACTTTGAAACTCAAACTCAATCAACCAACAATTAGTTAATTTGAATAATTATACCATTGTCACCAGAACACTATGTTGAACTCATAAACCTGCATCATCATTCAGAACCAGTTGCAACCTGAAAAATCATACATCAAAATGCATACGCTACTTTACTGAACCCAACGTGCGTGTATATGCTACTTCCTTTAACAAAACCTGCATATACCTTCATAACTACTGAATCATAACAACTTCTAAATCATATCTGTACCAACCAATAATATTTTGAACATCTACTGTCAATTTGCAGAGATCTAGATAGTCATCATCAAAGATAACCCTTCTCACTTAATTAATCAATCAATGAAACACAAACTCCTTATGCATTTAGTTTTACATTTAGATCTAGGAAGACTTCGTTGATAGACAATAGTAAAATAACAACAGTGATCAGATAGATCAATCATTTCTGAACAATAGAATTTTCCTTTACATACGTTGCTTGGTAGAGTTGAACCTGCATGTACATGTGCCTTTACCAAGGCAAACGAGCATATAGATATACAAATATTAACTCACAACTTCACTACTTTTCTAGACTTTAGACATACCCAGATCATGACATCTAAAGAATAAAACATGTGTAAGCAATTAGATCTAGCCCAACCACTATTAGATCATTCAATGATAAGTCATTTCAGGTCTCATGATCCTGATCCAACATTGAATTCAAGGTGCACACAATATTTCATATTATATCATAATCATAGCCCCTGCAATATCAAATATACTTCAGATAGAATTATTCATAAGAAACCCTTTTACTTGCACACTTGGCCCTTTGATCTTCTCCTCCTTATATAGTTTTGGCCTTCCTCAATACCTCGAACCAAAACCACACTTATGACCTATGGTATTCTTGGATGGGAACAAATAGTCATTACTCCACTTAATATTGTGGGCTAATACCATGATATTTACCCTTGGTATCCTTTACTCTTGAATTTCCTAGATTTTCCAACCCATACGTATACACTCTCTTTGTTATGTGAATCTATGTGTATATGTTGTTTTTACAAGGTGAACCTGCGTATACAACTTAAAATATCTGAAAACATCCTTGTCCTTCAGCTTCTTGATTCTGATCAGTATACCTTTTTTCCATCTTCCTGTTCTTCTGTACCAATGCCCTGTTACCTTTGAATTGGCCTGTTACATTGTGAGTTTCCTTTTATCAAATCTGAGCGGACCTATGAGTGAGTTTCCATCAAGGACAACACCTATATCATAGTGCCAATACATTGGTGGTAATTACCCCTGCTATCATCATTTATGTCAACCATACAATCATTATTGTCATCATTTTTTCCATCCCCAAAGAAACCTATAATAATTTCATTCAATCCTTTTTCGTGCACTACATTTTCATTCTCGTGATCATCATCAATAAGGCTAGGTAACATGCCATCAATGTATGCTAATCTCATCATCTGTTCAAATTTATCAGGTGGTAGAGTTCTCTTTAAATATGTTATTTTCACCCTGGTATGGTTTATAGGATGGTTTGTACCATCCCTTCCCAATATATCCTAATTGCATTAGCTTGGGTATAAGTATCATTTCTTTCATCATCATCTTCTACCTATCGACAAACACAACCATTATTTAATGTTTGGCAAGAATTGGGTAAATCATAAATGCATCAATTTCAAAGAAATATAATCAAAAATCACTTAACAAATCCCATCCCATGTAGTATAGTCTTGACCACCCTCTTCCTCAACGTAATTATTTGTTGTGTTTTGAGGATATGTCATTATACCCTCTTCCACCCACTATATTCTTCATGTTTTAACAATTTTAGGTCCATGCCCACATACATATGTTTTTTTTTTTTGCTAGTTGAATGCTTAGGCTGTGCACTTTTTCCAATCTCCATTACAACTTGAAATATCAACAACATGTATTAATTTATTTCAAGATTGGATAATACACTATAAAATATAATAAGACAGTGAAAAAGGATGGACACATCACAAAATTCTTTCTAAGTTAAGTCAAAATTTGATTACTGGATGTCCCATGACATAGCTTTGACCCTATTTGATATGACACGATCTATTTCAATGGCCACATCTTACCCCTATAATACGTAACATAGTTAATGATGTTTAGTACACCAATTATATCATTTCAACTAATATACTATCCAACACAAAGCCTTACTTTACACATATATTTGACATATTAATATCATGTTTTGGATTTGAAAAAAGCAACATAGTTTATATAACTTTATCTCATCAATGTTGTAACGTTTGTGAATTCATAAACACCATCCTCCTTTGGTTGAGGTTTCTTTGTCTTCTTACCTTTAATGTATTTGTAGATTTCGTGTCTGATTCAATGGCCACCAACTTTCCTCTTATTGATTTAGTAGGTCTACATCGTCCATGTCCTCTATTCATGGCCTCCTCTAGATCCTATAATACAAAACAATGACATTAGTCACATAAAATCTATGTACTGCATTGTTGCTCCGTCTAATTGGCAAAATGCACAATCGATTTAAGCTCAACTGGTTTTCACTGCAATTTTCTAACTAAAATTCCCCTATTTTCAATATATAACCTTTTTGTTAATTTCTATTCCCAATATGGTGACATGACACAACTATTATAAATATTAGATGAGGATTATGAAAAATAATGGAATATTTATTTATTTCTTTATTTCATATTTTCATTTAAATTAGTTCAAACCCTTCATAACATGGAGGCCTCGCACATCGACATAGAAAAGTGCAAAGATGATAATGAATAAAAATGATGGAGGGAAAAATGCATTATTATAGGCACTAAATTAAGCGCAATTAGCGCCCAATTTTGCGCCCCAAAATGACAACATTTTTCAACCAATAGTTGGTGTTAAATCTAGCACTAATGGTGCACAAATTATCTTCGACTATTCAACAAAATCGAAAAAATAAGAAAAAAGCCCTGCCCATCTATAATTCGCGCATGCAATGGATAAACCTATTGTGTATCCCAACTATTTAACAAAAAAAATGTAATAAATTCACCATATTTCCATTCTCATAGTCACCAATTTCAAATCAAGAGAGATTTGAAGTTCTTCGTGGAGTTAGAGTAGAGCACAGTTGGAGAAATGTGTTGAGTCTATGAAAGAAAATAACTAATGGATTGGATATCTGTTGATGATGGGAAAAGATCTTGACGGATATTTCCTCCCCTGTTGTGGATTTCAGTCAAATTTTTTTGATTTGTGGCTGTGATTCGACCTCTAACAGTCACAAAATCAATTTTTGCATCTCATTCACCCCCTACCAGAGACGAAAATCAAACCCTTGTCCATCCATTTTGCACTACCGTCATTTAAAAAAGTTAGAGTGAAGGGTGAAGAACACAGGGAGCAAAGAGAAGGGGTTTTCCATTGTTTAGAGGAAAATAATTTAAGCAACTACAAAGGGAAATGAGCAAATGGATCTAATACTTGTGAGAATGAGATATTTCATTCTCAATTTATAGATTTGTACATGTTTCCATTGCTTGTTTGAATTGTATGTTTTATTTTTTAGTTTCAAAATTATAAAAGAAGAAATTGGGGTTTATTTTTCTATTTCTACATTAAAAATAAAAAATTTTCTATACATACATATGGACATGACAATGAGAAATTGAAAGAGGAAATGACATATATATTGGGGGTAGAAGAAATGAAAAAACAAGAAGGTATGGAATTTTCCATGCTTACTAAATACGTGGAAGAATGTACTAAAGACACTGAAATAGACCAACCAAAGCATCCCTATCAAAGGGAATGGATCGATTCCCCATCAACTCCTGGATTGAGAAAAATATCTAGGAAAAAATCAATCGCAATAACATTTATGAATGGGGAATAGGGAAGAAATACATCTAATGTCCCATCCACTCTTGGGACACAAATTTATTCCACCACTAGTACAAGTACTTATGCATCTATCATTGGTACATACAAAACCAAGGTAGAATATGAAGTTGTCTATGCGGAAATCAGAATGAAAAATGTTGAGAAAGTGTTCAATGGTAGGTTGAAGGAATCATTCCTTCAATGCTTCAAATAGCATCTACATATTCTATTATCAAAGATACCCATGCACCTTCAAATGACAGTCATCATGGCATGCAGACTGAATTTGGGACAAGTTGGTCAGTAAAGCAAGTAAAAAAACAAATGAGTCAAAACTACAAGAGATTCTCTAACAACCAAAAAAAAAAGATAAAACAAATTCCTCCCAAGCTAAGGTCAAAAGAAGGCCAATTGATGTAAGTGTGAAAGTATGGTAAGAGAACATGAAAGGATATCATAAAGCAAATGCATAAAGGAACTCCAATGAGGAGAGCACGCATGTATTTAAATTTTGTTATAAGATTATTTCGAATTAATTTAACAAATTTTATATTTTACTGTTGCATAATTAAATTGAATTAGTGTATGTTTTAGAACAATTCGTCAAAGTTCGGGCTAGCTAACTATTGTGCCACACATCACAATGGCCAAACAAGTTTAGAAGCCTTAACATGCAAATTTGTATGTATATTTAATATCTGAAATTATATATATATATATATATATATATATATATATATATATATATATATATATATATATATATATATATATATATATATAGATATATATGATTTTGTAAAGAAAAGGTAAATGATTGGATATTAATTACTTTGACTCATCCATCTGCCATGTCTTGACAGGAGTAACAATATGGCCATTATCCATCACAGTTGGAATTCAATAGGATATTGTTATGTTAACATGTCAATTTGCATTTCTTGTGTTGAGTTGTTTATTTATGTGTAGATTGAGTTATTTTCTGCTTCCATCGGTCATAAGACCCTTATAAATCACTAGTATTTCACATCAAGTCCTTATAAATTGTTATCCAATCCTTGCTTTTTCAAGTCCTTTGCCAAAAACCCTAGGCCAAAGGAGATATGAAAGACCATGTAAAATGTTGTAGTTCATAGAGACAACCTTTGGGCTAAAAAAGGTTAGTGCCTAGGACATCCATATAATTCCTAGAAAGATTTGCACACTCTGCTCAAAACTAAACTAAGATTTATACATTTGGATGATAGTTTTGCCCAAAGGATAACCTTTAGATGTAATGTGAGCTAGTTCTTGGGGAAAATTAACAAATAATCTCAACTAGCCTACCATCAAAGAAATTTTGAGGTCTAAAATGGGCCTTCTAAGGAATATTATATAATAATAGAGGAAATAATAAATAAGATTAGATTACATCATTAAATTTTAGAGGGAAAAAAGAAAAATTGTTTTTTCAACTCGTATTTTCAACTTATCTTCCTGTGGTTTTACCAAAATTTTGAGTGGAGCACCCATTGAATGCAGAATTTAATTCTTCATCTAAGGATTACTCATGTTGCATACTTTCTATGGACCTTACTACACAAAAAAAGAAAAATACATGAAAAAACGTTATTGCAATCACATTTTTCATGTATTTCACATTTTTCCTATAGGATGGTCCATCAAAAGTATGCAACATGGGTACTCCTTGAATGAGGAATGAAATTATGCATCCAATGAGTGTTCCCACACGAAATTTGAGTAAAAATATAGGGAGATAAGTTGAAGATTTGAGTTGAAAAAGTAGGTTTTTAATTTTTTAATCTTTTTACTTTTTTACCCCAAAAATGGTGAATCATCCCCCATGGTTGACATCATCATCTTGAATCCTATTGGTTCTTATAAAGTTGATTTTGGTTGTACATTTTTGTTTTCAGACCCATTTTTTACCTCAAAATTTCTCTAATGTTATCTATGATTACAACCTTAAAATTGACATGGTAGTATAGGTAGAAGAACATTGAGGAATTTGAGATTTAAAACAAAGGGCTAAACAAAATCCTATGCATTAGATATTCAACAAAGAGCATGAAATTAAAAAAAATGAGATACAAAAACCATGGAGCATTTCATTAAGGTTTCTTTTCTAAAAATTACAGGTATCTAGACTATTAGCACAACATTGATAAATTCATTAATCAAAGAAACCATTAGCTTCATTACACAAGTTTCAGAAGAAGAATGCCAAAAATGTAAAGTTACAAAGAAAAGAATACATACTATGAGCATTGTTAGAAATTGATTAACAGAGCAATGAAATACAAAATATATTTCAGAAACATAAATACAGAAACACATAAAACAAGAGAGACATAAATATACATGGTTCACCCAATTTGGGCTACGTCCACTGAGAAACAGCTAGTCCTTCCTTTTTGTCTTATCTAGAAAAGTGAAGATATACAACGTATAGTAGATCTGATGTAATTTACTCTTTTCTCTCACACGGTCTCTTCTCTATCTCTCGCTCAGAATAATAATCCACAATTGTAATACAATTCCCTCATATAAACCGAGGGGGTTCCTTCTATGGAAAAAAACCCTAAATTAACATAAATTCTACCATTTGACCATTCGCCTAATGAATGACCCACGTTGACTACAAAATTACAATATTTTACAAGGAAAATTTTCATCTATTTTTAGCTTTGAGGTAACTTCCCTCGAACTCCTGCCAGAGGGAGGGCCCATAAAATTCATTGTTACCCCCCTTTGGACCCCCTAACAATAATTAAACGGACTGTGTTGCCGACCCATTAGGAACAAGGGTTAAATGCAGTTGAAGCAAAAGCCTCCGATCAATCAGGAAGATAATTAGGCTCCACACCCAACAATCTCCCACTTGGAGACTAATTATAGCAACTACACCACTGCTTCACTTGTTGGACAATGCTTCCACTTTGGACTTGGTTGTTTCTCATCTTCATCATCATACTTGAATACCAATTGAACTTATTAGGATCTGAGTTTCTCCCCAGTTACAACTTTTGTTAACATGTTTGCAGGATTCTGGTTAGTGTGTATCTTTTCCATCTTCAACTGTCCATCTTCCAACACTGGCCATATGAAATGGTACTTGAGTTGTATATGTTTAGTCTTGGAATAAAATTCTAAGTTCTTTAGAATATGAATGACACTCTGGCTATCATTGTATAACCTACCCATCTCCTACTTGTTGCCCAACTTATCCATAAGCCTTTGTAACCAAATCATTTCTTTACTAGCCTTTGTAGCAACAACATACTCTGCTTCCATTGCTGAAAGTGCAAAAATGTTTTGCAACTTTGAAACCCAACTTACAATTGTTCCATCTATAGTAAAGACATACCTTGTGGTGCTACTCTTTTTATCTCTATCACCTTCCATATCTGCATCAACATATCCCTATAGAGAAATGTTTGAACCACTAAAGCATAATGCTTGATTTGTAGTACCTATCAAATACCTGAGAATCCACTTCATTACCATCCAATGCTCTTTTCCTATATTGCCCATGTACCTTCTTACAACTCCCACTGCATGTGAAATAGCAGGCCGTGTGCATACCATTGCATACATTAAGCTTCCAAATACTGATGCATATGGAACTTTACACATATAATCCATATCTTTCTAAGTCTTGGGACACATCTCCTTAGTTTGAAATGGTTAGCTAAAGGTGTACTAACTAGTGTTTCATTTTGCATATTAAATATTTCTAACATATCTTCTATGTACTCACTCTGAGATAATGTTAATTAGTGATTTTTCTTGTCTTTAGTTATCCTCATACCAATGAATTTTTTTGTAGCAGCCAAATCCTTCATTGCAAATGAATTTTTCAATTTTTCTTTGAGCACATTTATTTCCTGAATGTTAGACCCTGCAAAAAAGCATGTCATCTACATACAATAGAAATATAATATATTTTCCATCATTTTGTTTCTTAAGGCAAACATAGTGATCAAAATGAAATCTAGTATAACCTTGTTCAGAGATAAACCTGTCAAATTTTAGATACCATTTCTGTGGAGCTTGTTTTAGGCCATACAAGGTTTTCTTCAACCTACACACTAATTTCTTCTTCCCTTTGACCTCATACCCTTATGGCTGCTGCATATATATTTCTTCCTCCAAATCTCCATGGAGAAAGGTTTTGTTTACATTTAACTGCTCAAGATGCTAATCTTCTACTACCACTAGACATAAAATAGTTATGATTGAAATCATTTTAACAATAGGAGGAAAAAGTTCATTAAAGTATATACCTTTATTTTATCAAACCCCTTTACCACAAGTCTAGCCTTATACTTGTGTTTAGCTCCATATTCTTCCTTCAACCTATAAACCCATTTATTCTGCAATGTTTTTTACCTCTAGGTAACTTGACTAAGTCCCAAGTCTAGTTATGCATCAAAGGAGTCCATCTCTTCTTCCATGGTTTGCTCCCACTCCTTCTTGGTTTCTACCTGCATTGCTTCTTCATATCTTTCTGGTTCACCAGAATCAATCAACAACACTTAATATAATGAAGGAGATTATCATTCAGGGGGTCTATTTATCCTAGTAGATCTTCTAACACTGGTTTCAGGTGTTTGAGGTGCTTGTTGCTATTGTGGTTATTGTTATTTTTGTGGTTGTTGATAATTATTATTTTCAGGCACGTTTACTTTTTTGGTGATCTCATTAAGCATTGTGTATTATTTGTTTTCTTTTACCTATTTCTTTTCTTGCATATGATCCTTATACAAGCCTTTTCATTGAATAAGACATCTTTGCTCCTAATGATTTTCTCATTTTCAAAATGATATAGGTGATAACCAAAATCATTAACACCATATCCAATAAAGGCACATTGGGCTTTGATTTTGCCTCAAACTTGTTTTGTTTTCTTTTATTAACATGAACAAAGGCTTCAGAACTGGAAGTCTTTAAAAATGAGTAGTTTACCTTTTTACCTGTCCATGCCTCCTTTGGAATACCACCATCCAAGGAACTTGAAGACCCTCTATTTATTTGATAAACAATAATATCTATAACATCTTCCCAAAATTGTAAGGGAAATACTGCATGCAATCTCATGCACCTTGCACACTCCAGGATTGTCCTGTTCATCATTTTTGACACACCATTTTCCTATGTTGTTCCTGCAACTGTCTTCTCTCTATGAATCCCATGCTCTGAATAGTATTTATGAAACTCTTTCCTACAACATTCACCTCCATTGTCTGATCTGAGACACTTCAAATTCTTCCCCATCTCATTCTTAACCAAAGCTTTCCATGAAAGCATCAAATACATCAAATTTATTCCAAATACAATAAATCTAGGTTTTTTAGCTGCATCATCAATTAAAGTAACATAATAGCGAGAGCCCATAAGAGATGATACTTGAGGAGGTCCCCATACATATTTATGCACAAGCTCTAATTTTTTTCTCTTCTTTCCCTTCCTAACTTTGATAAATCTATCTCTCTTTTGTTTTTTGCAAACACAACTTTCACAGAAATCCAAATCAACATGCTTCAAACCTCGCAACAAATTTCTTGAGTGAAGAATCTCCATCCCTTTCTCACTCATGCGTCTGAGCCTATGATGCCACAATGTTGTATTTTATCCCGTGGAGGTCAAAACATTAATAAAATAATAAATACCATTGCATAAATACAATATACCAGTATTTTCTCCATTTTCTATTACCAGAGCTCCTTTAGTGACTTTCTAGATTTTGTCTATGAATGTAGTTACACAACGTTCACCACTTAACTGCCCTATTAAAATTCTGTTTTTCTTCAAATCTGGAACATGCCTTCCCTCCTTCAATATCCATTTGTTTACATTTTGTTTCTTTATAAAAACCTTACCCATTCCAATGATTTTACAGGCTTCATCATCACCCAAATGAACATGTCCAAAATCTCCTTGAACATAGTCATGAAAATGTTTCCTATCAGGTGTAGCATGGAATGAAGCCCCTCAATAAACTGCCCATGCATCAATAATTTCTTCCAATGAAAGAATCAAAGCATATTGCAACACATCACTTGTCACATTCACTTCAAGATTGTTCTCTTGTTGCCTATCTCCTTCTTTTCCTTTCCAATTTTTGCAGTCTTTCTTTAAGTGTCCTTTCTTCCCACATTTCCAACACACTATACCTGATCTAGATTTAGATCTACCTTTTCTTAACTTACTGTGATTTCCTGGGCTCCCTCCTCTTTCCATTTTTCTTCCCCTGGTCTTTGCAGTCAAAGCCTTATGTTACAGGAGCTTTTCCATCTCATTTCCTTGCTAAGGATGGCACCAACAACATCATCAAACTTTAAAGTACTAGATCCAAGGAAAAAGTTACTAATGGCCATAAGTAAGTCATTCTAACTTTTTGGAAATCAGCACAAAAATAACAGATCCCTAAATTCATCATCAAAATTTACTCCTACATAACTTAACTGACTGGTAACCGTGTTAAATTCATTTAAATGATCATCGAGAGATCCTCCTTCTTAGACATATTCATATTAAATAGACGCTTCATAAGGAATACCATATTTTAGGCTAATGGTTTTTCATATAGTTTGGCTAATGTCATCATTAAGCTTTTTTTTTTTCATTTCCTATGAAATGTTAAATGCCACTAACGCTACCAGACATAATGGTATTGTTCGTAGTGCCTTTTTGTTGAGAATCTCCCATTTTGCGTCCATAATACTTGTAGAGTGCTTTGATTTTTTACTCAATGGTAGATACAAATCTTTCTGATATAGATAATATTCAATCTGCATTTTCCACAACTAGTATTTTTGGCCATTAAATTTCTCAACCCTAAACCTACCATATTCTGCCATTATTCCCACTCGAACTAGGAACCCTTCTCTCTTGTGAGTTTATTAGGCAAATTGAACTTTGACTCTAATACCAGTTGTTAGAAATTAATTAATTGAGAAATGAAATGCACAAAATATTGCAGAAACACAAATAAATAAATGCATAAAACAACAGAGACACATATATACGTGGTTAACCCAATTTGGGCTACACCCATGGAGAAATAACTAGTCCTTCCTTTTATATTATCTATCAAAATGAAGAGATACAACCTACATCAAATCCCCTTTAATTTCCTCTTTTCTATCACATGGTCTTCTCTCTCTCTCACTTAGAATAATAATCCACAACCACAATACAATTCCCTCATATAAACCGAGGGGTTGCTTTCTAAGGAAAAAAACCGTAAATTAACATAAATTCTACCATTAGATCATATGCCTAATAAACGACCCAGATTTACTATGAAATTACAATATTTTACAAGGAAAACTTTCATTAATTTTTAGCTTTGGGGGCGCTACTCTTGGATCCCCACAAGGGGGGATCATAAAATTCGTTGTCACCCCACACCCCCCCCCACCCCCCATGATGGAGATTAAATGGGAGGCATTGTTGCCCCGTTATGAATAGGGATCCAACGTGACTAAAACAAAAACCTCTGAACAATCAGGAAGATAATTAGGCTCCACACCCAACTAGGATTAGATACTAGGAATCATTTGAATTTTCTCATTAAATTCCCAAAATAGTTTGGACACATCACAAATAAAAATTAGTTAGAACTTGTATCTAGAGAAATAAATTCGAACCCCCAATGAGTTCTCCCATTACCTTTTTAAAGAAAAGGATCATGTTCAAGAACAATTAAAAACACATGTTAGAAGGTGCAACTGTCTGTTTATCTAGTTGTCCTATTATCTAGTTATTATGACTGTACTTTAACTAAAACAGGTACATCATAAGAAAATTAAAGGCCACGTGCTTAAACATTTGCATGGGCATAGGAACTTGGCCCTTGAGGCCCAACACTTGGATGTTCAGGCTCCATTATAGATTGCAAAAGGAGAGTTTCACATCTGTTCTACAAAGTTTTGTCTAGAGTTGGGCATTGAGAAATTATGTGAAAAGACACATGTAGCTATGTTAGCATGGTGTAGTATTGAAAATCCATCTGCAATAATTTAACTATTGTCTCGCCTTTCAATACTAGAGTCTTCTCCTATAAAGGGGTGTCAATTCTACACTTTTTTGTTATTAACTCTTGCTCATAAGCTTCCTAGGAAAATAAACTTCCATATATACCCCAATAGGTTGGTAACCCAACTCTCTGTCTCTGATCAAACTTGGAGTCAAAAGTGGTTACAGAAATATTCAATACCTCTAGCTTATTCTCATCCTGAACACACAATTGATTCTTCTCGATAGCCTTACTTATCTCTAGAATTATCACAACCATGTCAATAATGTTCATTTCCTTCAAGTCTAATGGAGATTTTTCATTTAAGAATTTGATCATTTTTTTGGCTCTTTGTACTTCTTTTTGAGTTTCTTTCATGCATGCAGCCAAAAATTCAGTAATAGTAGCAAATATTTCCCTTTCTTCTGCAACAACCTAAAAAAAGTTCCATGCAACCCATACTTGTTGGATTATATCATCCCAAATGACCTATCTAGAATCAACTAGGGACACATTCCTTTTTAGTCTACTTTTTAACTCCTTTACATCCTCCTGAGTTGTCTCATACTTTTCAGAAGTTTGTTCTACCTCCAATTTGGATGATTTTCTTTTCCTTAATATCCATCTCTTCTTAAAGCAAGGTGATTTGATCTTGAAATCTTTTCATTTCTACCTCTGAAATGTTAAGCTCGATCATCACCTTTGTCAGCTTTTCTGAAGGATCATCTGATTTGGTAGGAACTGCAATTGTGCAAACATGATCTATAATAGTTCATTCTAGGTATTGAACCTTGTCCTTCAAGGATGCTACCTTTTTGTTCGTATCAATTAGCTAAGGGTTATTTTTCCTTTTCTTTTTCCACATAAGCTACTCAGTAGTGTGCAGAGGCTCTGTTGTAGACATATTTAGCATTTGTTTTAACAACTGGACTTCAACCTCTATTCCTTGTATTAATTCTTTAATTTCCTCTCTATCCTCTCGATTAACACCAAATTTGATGATCAATTCTTTGAAACCCTCATTTTGTACATACAGTGCCCTAGAAAGCGCCTTTTATTGCTTGATTTTATTAGAGGTCTTTTCTAGAAGTTTCTCCACTTTGTTGATTGTCACAATGAGGCCTAGCTTAGATCATGATATATCATATCAGTAGTATGCCTACGTAAATTAATCTTCTCATGCAGAGGGACATTTGTAATGTTAAGGGATAAGTCCATAGTTTTAATCTCATCCCCTGTGGGGAGTAATTGAGTAGTAGGATGCAATCAGGAAAGCTTGAGTTAGTTCCTCTCTAGGTCCACTGTTAAAAGGAATATGGTCTAAGAAGAAGATGATACCCCTTTGGTTAGCTGAGCCATCATGAATCCCTTTTCTCTTTGACTGTTTTTTGTCAATTTTATGATAATATTTTAATTTTTCATCTAGAATAGAAGAACTCCCTTCCACTGTAAGCACTTTCAATTCTATGGAGCTAGATGGTATAATCTACTCTGGTCTTGTCGGGATCATGTGTAAACATGGTTGATCAAAGGTATTTCTTTTTAGTTTCACCTGTATTTCCTCCTTGTACATAGGCTATATCCTAGCCTTCTTTGATGTCTATACCTCCACATCTATATCCATTGCTTCATGAGTATTCCTTTTTAAAATTTTCTCTTTGGTTGTGGGGGTCTCAATCTCCAATTTTGAACTGATGGGTCAGGCCTCTTGATTTCCCTTCCACTCTATTTCAGGTTTGCTTTCATGGGTATATGGGGATGATTTAAAACTCATTCTCCTATTAGAAATAATAAGATGAGGATCATATTTCCATCTCTCTCCGAACTCAAAATGGAACTCCTTAATATTTTCTTCAACATAAGTTAGAGCTTCTCTAGAATTTATAATGAATGGACCCACAACATTTCCTAACTTGAACATGTATCCTTTATTCCTAGGAAGGAAACGAGTTTGGTCCACATATAAGAACTGTCTAATAAATTCCAAATAGAAAACCCTCATGGGCATAAAGATTGGCAATATATAAGATTTCTCATCAAATCCATACAACCTGATCTTAGTAAAATCCTAAAAAATACCAATCTCCCACTTTGGCATCCTTACTCAGTTGTAGAAATTTCTTTTCTTATAGGAAGATCCTTGGGGGTGATATATAATTCAGGATAGTGTAGATGGTGGCCATAAAAGTGGACAGGAAATCTTAAAATCCTTGATTTTCATCCTTTCTTTTCATTATATTTGTCCTTTCAATAATGGATTTTCTCTCGTTTATAGAGTCAAAAGTGCTTAGACTTACGTACTCAAGTTTATCAAGATGAACATAAAGGAATAAGTAGACCAGAATGGAGGGATATCTAAAGAGATGGGAAATGTTGAACTTCCCAAACTGGAGATTAACGGATTAAGCCAGGAATTTAGGTATGTCTAAATAGTCAGTGTGATCTAACATGTTGCTCAAAAACCCTAAGGATGACTTAGTCACATTGGTGGTTTCATCTTCCCTAAGTAGCACCATAATTAAGTCTAATACCTTCTAAGCATCTTGAGAAAATATATGCATATGATAGGTCTTGGTCGGTTGAGGAGTTGGTGTCCCTGATAGTGAAGTTATTGCAGACAAGGCCAGTTTATTCTCTTTTTATAATTGAGTTAAGGATAAAGCCAACCAGTCTTCATTGAATGGATTTATGTTTTAGATATTAGGGAAAAATAAATCCTTATGAATGATGTCAAACGTGACTTCAAGGATAACTTCTCCTATGGAAGATGCAACATAGTTTTTCTGAGGGACATATGCAAAAGAAAGCCAAGTCACGAACTCAAAAAAGTGATAAGTGGCTAGGGTTAACATATAATACAGACCATAATTAACTATTCCAAAATAATCTCGTTTTCTCAGAAAATTTCCCCAAGAGTCGTGATGGAATTGGTCAAATGCCAATGAGCACCTTAGGTCATGTATCTTTTCTTTAGTATCCATCGAGGGTTCTTATGTGGAGGGGTTAGAGGTGTTACGCAAAATATTGTCACCATGACTATTTGCAGTCAGTATGGGTCTATCATCATTCATACTGTCCTCCTAAGCAAGTCTCAAACCTCAGCTCTTCATATCAAGCTTTGAAAATGAGATAAATACCTTAAAAATCAATAAAGCTCTGGTTCTGCACTTTCTCTCACTGTTTCCTGTGGTCTCGCACCCTTTGTTCATGTTACCTGCGGACCTACCCGCTCTGTCTATAAAGGAGTGGGTGCAGACCCCTGTGAAAGTCAAAAAGGTGCAAGTTTATTCTAAAAAACTCACTTTGGGTTAATTCTAGATGATTCTAGAAGGAATTTTGACGTGGATGGTTCGCTCTTAGGTGGTTCATGCATCCCAAAAGAGAAGGAGATAATCCCTTGACGAGAGGAGCTATCCCTTTGAAGGAGGGCTTTATCCCTTTGAAGGTGGACCTAATAACTTCCCTCCATTGCACTATAAATTAAGGCATTGGGTTGGTTGCTAGAGAGGTTAGAAGCTGAACATTTTTGAGGGTAAACGATGGTGGAATTGAGACTTCCTAGTTAAGCTCGAGAGGAGAGATCACATACCTTTTGGCTTCATTGGGAAGAGAGTGAAACTTGTCAAAGTAGAGGAGACTTCTTGTTGGACCCTGAGAGGAGCTTGTACAGCATCAAGGCACAGGTCGTAAAGTTCTTCTTTGATTTGAATTAATACAATCAGACTCATTTTTCTCAACAAATTGTCTTATGTGATTTGTTTCATGAATTCCTTGATCATGATGATAAGTATGCTTTATTATATTGGCTTTTCAGGTGCTATTTAATTTGCGTGCTTGTTTGTGTTTGCATATTCTCTACAAGGGAGCTCATTTGGATCAACGGAGTGAGGCTTCCACAAACTTGCATTAGACCCAAGGTAGGCCTAAAACACTTGTTTGGCTTTGTTTATAAATTGCATACTTAGAGAAAGGTAGGATTTGATTGGATTGCTTGTCGCTAGATATAATTAGATACTAGGGAGGTCGCTCTTGTCCGCAAGAACGACTCATTCCGTGTGACAAAATGGCGACTCCGTTGGGGACTTGATTTTTTGATTTGCTTTACTTTGACTTGAGAAACTGTGTTTTTGTTTCTGCTTTTGGCTTGTTGTGTGTGGAATTGGGTAGATTTAGTAGATCTTGGATTTTTTTTGTTTTTCATACTTTTGGGAGAGGATTGTACCCTCTGCTTGTAACACAGTGCAGACTTGTCTGCACTTTTGCTTTACACACAGGGTGGTACCGCACCTGTGTGGACTATGGGCCTGCGGACCCTGTCAAAATTTTGGAAAACTTAAGATTTTCTCTTTTAGTCAGCTTAGTTTTTGTTTAGGTGTTTTTTGCCCTTGCCCAGACCTGCATGTGACTTGTCAGGAACTTTTCTTAGGTTAATTCCATTGGTATTAGGGTTTTAGGTGAAATTCCTAGAAGTTTTGGTTGTCGGGCTTGATTTTCATTTTGGTCTTGTAGCAGCTCAGAGCTTAGAAGCCTTAGAAGCCTCAGATCACCTTGGTTTTTACTGGCCTTCTTATGAGTCTGACCATTTGCAAAACCTGCCTTTGTTGAGGAACCCATCTTGTCTCTCTTTGCGAAACTTCGAAAAGACTTGTGTTAAAAGTTTTGGATTTCATTTTTTGAAAAGAAAACAAAAATTGGTTGTTTTTTTACTGACTTGTGATTCTGGACAAATTAGTCCTTAGTTTGCTTATAGCTAAGTAAAACATCCTTTAAAATAAATCTTGTAAGCTTTTACTTCAAATAGTTCTTAGAATTTATAGATCTCAAGATTAGATTTTTCTATAGTTTTGAGTGTTTTATAAAAATAAAAAATAAAAAATCTCTTTTGGAAAAAGTTTGTTTTTGTAGTATTTGAGTGTTTGAAAGAAAAGGGAAATTTTTGGGACCATAACTAGTTGTCTCGTTTTTGAGTGCATTGGAAAATACAAAAAGCTCTTCTTTTGATTTGTTTGTTAAGGAAAAGATTTGGTTTTACAAGAATTTGCATTCTCAACTCTTTCCTAGCTAGAACTTCAATGAAGGGAAAAGATTGCTTATCATCTTAAGTGCATTTTTAGTGATTTCGAGTCGAGTCTTCACACCATAAGTTTCATCTCTGCACCTCTTGACTTAAAGAAAAACCAATAAAAATAATGCTTAAAGTAAAATTTATCTAGTAATCTTTTTATTTCTAGGGCTCTATTACACCAACATAGACTAGGCTAGTGTCTTGGAGTATGGAGTAATTAACTCTCCAAGATAGTAAAACAAACAAGTAGTTGTATCTTGCGGTAGGAGAAAAATCCATTTGTTACATCTATGCTCTGGGAAAGCTCCTCTTAAAGGAGAAGCACGAGATCATGTCCGAACCAGTGTGGGAATCAATCCTTCCTCACTGGGAACGATGCCAGATATTCATGTATTAAAAACGGTAAACCTCGGATTAACCATTGTCGAGGAGCCTGGGGTCACTTGTTGGTAAACCTTGGATTATGTCAAGGAGCCTTCAAGGGGATTGAGCTTGTTACTCTGCCCTTGTGTGCGTATCGGATCGTAGACTGTTCCCCCAGGTATATTTGTTTCCGTTGGTAACCATAGTGACTGTATTCTATAAGATTCTTTCCTAAGGTGACGGTGGAGGGAAGATCCCACTGTACTTGGAGTAGATGTTGGCTAGACTCACTTGGATTCTCTGGGGGGTTCTCCTCACTCGAGACGGTTTAGTGGAGAAACTTGTGCCAGTCTATTCATTAAGCAGGTTGCCGGGGTAACTGTTCCAACCGCCATTTCTGTATTGAACTCTGCGACGTTGGATTTCATCACCAACTAGTGTTTTCAGTACGAAAAGTTATTGTTTGTGTGTGGTTTGATCTCCTAGATTCTTTAGGCGTGTGATTCAAAATTGTTTGGTTCTTTAGAGGCTTTAGGTGGTTTTCATTGAGATTTTTCTTTGTTTGCATGTGAAGTAGTTAAAATATTTAATCATGGCTGAATTACCGAGGAAGTCTCGTAGACTTCGGGGTAACCTCCTGAGTTTTCACTGAGCCAGCTTGAAGGGTTATGAGCCCTTGTAACTCCTAGAGACAGTAGAGTTGGGTCACCTGAAGAAGGAGATTCTTCTTTAGTGGTACATCCTGATTATCAAGCTCTAGTAGCGAATTATAATCCACAATCTATTTCTGTTTCTGAAATTACTGGTAGCTTTTCATCTACTAGTGATTTAGGTGAGGAACCTGATATATCTAAACCTGAAACTAAATTTGCTGCTACGCCAACGTCGGGATTTGCCTCTCCAACTTCTAGTGGTCCTGGTCCACCCAGGGTAGAAAGAATAATTACCCAAAATCTTCCTTCTGGACTTATAGCTATTGAAGAACTTGCTACTCTGGAAGAAGAAGGTATCCCTATCTCTGAAAATCAACCTATTATAGAGCTTAGGGAGCGTGAATCAATTTTTTACAATCCACCTAGGAGCAGTGCTTGGTATCTTTCATTGACCAATTTTTTGGAAAACCCGGGGCTAAGTTTTTCACCACCTCGCATCCCTTTTCACGCAACACCTAGGGTAACTATCCTCCATTAAATATGTCAAGACAGTCATCCATGTTTTCTCAATCTCCATAAACCTTTTCATACAGCGGTCCTTCTGTTCCCTCTGGATATCAGTCACTTACTGGTACTTTTTCGGGAGCATCTCCTCAACCTATTGAACAAGGGTTATTAACTGGAAATAATGGAACTAAACCGTTGAGTGTAGAAGATATTCTTATGATGTCAGGTACTATTCCTAATCCTCAACCTCAAGGTGGCCAGTTACCGCCTAAGGGGCAACCTCAAAGTCCTCAATTATCGCCTGGGGGGCAACCTCAAGGTACCCAATTTCTGCTTGGGGGGCAACCTCAAGGACAGTACATACCTACGGGACAGTACATTCCTCAAGGTCAACCCCAGACTCAATATGTACCTCAAGGTCAACCCCAGTATCAATATGTACCTCAAGGTCAACCCCAGTATCAGTACGTGCCTCAAGGTTATCAACCTCAAGGTCAGTACCCAAACCAAGGTTTCCAACCACCTTCCGGTCAATCATATGTCCAAGGAGCTGGAAATGTACCTTTGAATTATCAACCCTACCCTCAACATGGTTATGGTCCTCAATATTCTCAACCTATTATGGGTCCATACCCCAGAATGAATTTAGTGTGGCATCCATCTCAATCTCAACAGGTCTTGCAACTGAATGTACAGTTGTCATCTCAAACTGGACAACCCTTGGTTTCTGGTTCACCCCAGCAACCTGTCCAGTCTACTATTCAAACTTCTGCACCTTCTGTAGTTTCTCAGTCTGGGCCTAGTACGCCTCGTACTCCGCCTCAAACGATTGCTGCAACATCTGTTCAATCTACCCCACCTACTTTTGGAGTATCGACAACTCCGATTTCTATTGTTCCTGTATCAACTCCTCAGACATCTTTACCTCAGTCTGGATCCACAATTTAGACTTCGGTTCAAATGCCTGTAGGATAACCTTGTCCAAGTACAGTTGTCACAAGTCAACCTCAATTTACTTATCAATCGTACCAGGGACAGTACCAATTCGGTCCTGCTGTGCAGCAGCCAGTCTATCAGTATCAACCATACCCTGGGTATACATATCAACAACCTCAACAACCCCAGTACGGTCCGATTAATCCTAGTTTTCAGGGAGGATATAATATCGCAAATGCAATTCCAATTCCTAGTTATCCTGGATATCCTCCTCTTGGGGCTGGTCTCATGACCCAGGGTTTCAGGGACCCTAATCGTCAGTTACCATTTATTGCAACTTTGGACTTGCCTAACTTGTCGCGCCTTAGAACGATCGAATTAACTATCTTCCATTTTGGCTGCCAATGCCGAATAAGTTGCCTAGTGATATTCCTAACTTTAAGGAAAATCAAGAGAGGACCCGTCGAACCATGTGATGACTTATCACCTCTGGTGTGCGTCTAATTCCATTTCAGATGATTCAATCTGTTTAAGGCTTTTCCAGCGCACTCTAATTGGTCTTGCGGCCAAGTGCTACATTGAGTTACCGCGAGCCACTTTTTATAACTTTAGTCAGTTAGCTACTTCGTTTTTAACTCATTTTTAGTTGCCAGCCAGATATGACAATGGCACAGAATTATTAACTTCATTAAAGCAGTCAACGTCCACTTACATTTTAGAACACATTCATGAATGGAGACGTCGACGACATTTAGTGAAGTTTTTTATTCCGTATCAGATCTTAGCTGAATGGTTTGTAAAATCTTTATTACCGAAGATCACTGAGGATGTAGCTAAGGCCGGAGTCTTTACTGAAGAGCAAGTAATTGCTCAAGCTCAGTACCTTGACTTATTTTATATGCAGTCAGGTACGTTACACGAGAAAATCCCTGATCTTCCTAAACAAAATCAGATAACTTCAGCTCCTTCAGCGTCTCATGCCACTGATGGTATGATTGGTACGGTTAATACCAAAAGTAAGAAGAAATCTTCTAAGAATTCTTCTCCTATCATAACTTTACCAGATTTCCCGACACGAGATTCTTCCGTGGAAATTTTCGCCGATATTCATGTTGTAGAGTCTTCTACAGCCAAATCAAAATCTGGCGGTAAGAAGAAAGGAAAGAAGAAAAATAAAATAGATAAAAATTCGAAAGAGAAACCAGAAAAAGCAGAATCAGCTGATGAGAAACGCAAACCTCGTTATCCTTGTCTCATTTGTGACGAAGAGCATTTTACAAGAGACTGCCCTCATCGTGTAGAGGTTGCAAAAATTGTCAAAGGTTCCCAAACGCATGTTGTTTTGAAGGATCCTTTTCCTAGTCAAGACAGTAAGATGATAGGTTCTTCTTCAAATGCCTCCGAAGAACCCATAATGATGATGTCCCATGTTAGGATTGCGACTCGATCGCATGATTTTGGAAGTAAAAGTCCTGTTGATGGTAAATAAGCAGAATCTTCTCATTCGAACGCATCAACTTCAACTTCCGGTTCCGATCCACTACAGATCGAGAAACATAACCCAGACTTAGTAATCAAACCGCTCGCCAAGGGTATACTTCAAAAGTCAGCTTTCAATCCACATGCAAGAGTGGCTCAGAGTATAACATTGTTGAAGATTTGGCTATTTCACCTTCAACAATGTCGGCTTTTGAAGTGCTGCAATCAGGTTCAGCACAATGTAAATTACTATTGTCGGCTATAGGAGCTGTTGACGTTCAGGACTCGAACCTTATAATTTTTGATCTAGAAAATAGTAAACCATGCTTACCTCATCAAATGGCTTTCCAGATCCCAGTGTTAGTAAAAAACAGACCTTGTTATAGGACTGTGATTGATGAGGGAGCCTCAACGTGTATTATGTCGATACAGTGTTGGAGATCGCTTGGTTCTCCTATGCTAAATCAATCCCCGACGATTCTAAAGGCCTTTGATGGCCGTGGGTTTCATCCTTTTGGAATTCTACAGGATTTACCTATAGGGGTTGAAGGAAAAACTGTTAATCTAGATGTGGAGGTGGTTGATGCCCCTCTAGATTACAACCTTCTCTTGGGTCGTAGTTGGTCTTATGCTATGACATCTATCGTTTCATCAGTCTTTCGGCTTATAAAGTTCCCTCATAATGCAAAGATTGTAACTATAGACCAGCTGACTTACTTTTCGTCCGACCCAGCCTCTTCTGAAAGCATTCAGCATGTCGGCAAAACAACTATCCCGTATAAGGATGTTGGAGTAGGACTAGTTAAAGATTCTGGTTTACTGGGAACTTTTCCTTTTCCTCCTATCAACGCATCATCTTCTACTGCAACCATTCATATGATTTCATCAGACACCATTGTTTATGATGATCCTTGGATCATACCTTCCGAATCTAAGGTAGACTCATTTGGTGATGCTATGCCTTTGAGTCCATATGAAGTTGTGTATCAGGTCGTGCAGTCGTTTTCCGACCCTTCTTTAACCAAAATCGACTTAATGAATGTGGTCCATGAGGAATCATTTTCAACATCAAACTCGGATTCAACAACGTTTTCCAAACTTGTTCACACTGATGAGCAAATTTGTGAAATCCTATGTGTCGATGATTTACCATGGGAAGATCTTCATCATAGATCTTCGTTTTTACTTGAGAGTGATCATTTTGAAAATGATTTTTCATCTATTTTTACGACTGAATATTTCAAGGAACCTCAGAATCCAATGAAGAATCCTGATTCAGAGTTAAATTTGGGAAATATTTCTCGAACTATTCCTATTGATATTTCAGTTAACCCTGGAATTGTTGAAAACATTCATATAGGTGCCTCTTGTATGGAAGATGAAATTCAAACATATAAGGCCCTATTTCAAGAATTCTACAACGTGTTTGCTTGGTCATATGAGGAAATGCCAGGAATTGACCCAGCAATTGTTGTTCATGAAATCAAAACTTACCCGAATGCTAAACCCGTCCGGCAACGTTTGCGTCAAATCCACCCACGAAAAGTTGCTGCTATTAAAGCAGAAGTTGAAAAATTACTCAAAGCAGGTTTCATTTATCCGATTTCGTTAACGGATTGGGTATCGAATATTGTTCCTGTTAACAAAAAGCAAGGGACAATAAGAATATGTATCGATTATAGGGATATTAATCGAGCCTGTCCAAAAGACAATTACCCAACTCCCTATATCGATCAAATCATTGATGATTGTGCCGGTAGTGAAATATTCTCCTTCATGGATGGTTTTTCCAGATACAATCAAATCAATATTCTACCTGCTGATCAACCAAAAACGGCTTTCATTTGTCCATGGGGGACATTTTCTTATTGCAAATTACCTTTTGGGCTCAAGAACGCCGGGGAAACTTTTCAAAGAGCCATGTCTTACGCGTTTCATGACATCAAGCACATTGTGCAACCCTATCTCGATGATTTACCTTCTCATTCATTACATCGAGCTGATCATCTCATCCATTTATGAGCAATCTTTATGAGGTGTAGGCATTATCGAATTATGTTGAATCCACACAAGTGTGTTTTCTGTAAAGAAACGGGTCGATTACTGGGGTTTGTTATTTCAAAAGCTGGCATTCACGTCGATCCCTCGAAGGTTGAAGATATTGTCAAATTGCCTCCTCCTTCGAGTCTTCGCCAACTCCAAAGTTTGCAAGGAAAAGAAAACTTTTTATGTCGATTCATTCCTAACTACGCCGAGATCACCAAGGGTTTTACCCAGTTGTTGAAACAGAATACTCCATTCTTTTGGAATGAGATAGCTGATAAATCGTTTGATGCACTAAAACACACGTTGACCCATGCACCGTTATTGCATCCTCCCAACTAAAACTAGGACTACTTCTTGTATCTCGCCGCCTCCCATTCCACCATCGAAATGGTGTTAGTTCAGGAAGATGAATTCGATACTGAACATGTGATATATTACCTTAGTCGCACTTTAAATCCAACTGAGCTAAAATACTCACATGTGGAGAAATTGGCATTGGCAGCTGTTCAAGTTGTCCAATTTTTTCGACATTACATTTTACTACGTAAAACTACAGTAATTTCTGATTGCAACCCTATGATCTATATTTTGATCAAACAATTTCTAGGGGGCAAGTACTCCAAATGGATTGTGATCCTGCAGGAGTTTGACTTGGAATTTGAAAAATCTAAGTCGAAGAAATCTTTAGTTTTTGCGGAGTTAATATGTGACTTCCCGCGTGCTGACATGGAAACTGTGGCAGAGGATCCCATTGCGGACGAATCCTTGTTTCTAATTAGCACTTTAGATCCATGGTATGGGGATATCATCGTTTATCTCCAGACCCAATCCTTTCGGCCAGAAATTTCAAGGTCAGAACGTCGAAATATACGATTCCAGTCCCAACAATTCAAAAGTATTGGAGATACACTTTATCGTCGTGGGGCGGACTTTGTTTTTCGACATTGTTTAACTCATGAGAAAGCTGAAAGGGTTCTAAATGAGTGTCACTCTCGAGCGTGTGGCGATCATATGTCTGGGTTTGCCACAGCCCAAAAGATATTGTGCACTGGCTACTTCTGGCCGTCTTTGTCTAAAGATTGTATTAACGTGGTCCGAAAATGCCACAACTGCCAAATTTTTGATCGAAAGATGCGCACTCCACCTGCTCCTCTACACCCTATAGTTGTCATCGGTCCATTTTCAAAATGGGGTATCGATTTTATTACATGTAACCCTCACTCGGCTGGGGGGCATGCGTATATCATCCTTGCGGTAGATTATTTTACCAAGTGGGCTGAGGCAATGCCTACATTTGAGGTAGATGGCAAAACAACTGCGATTTTCATGTTCAATCATATAATTGCTAGGTTTGGTGTTCCACAAGCGATTATCACTGATCATGGGCGTCATTTTCGAAACATTATGATGACTGAACTTACAGGCCAACTTGGCTTGTGTCACGATAGTTCAACTCCATATTATCCACAGGCTAATGGTCTGGTTGAAGCCATCAACAAAGTTCTAGTCATCATGATCCGACGAATCATTGGGATTCATAGGTCGAATTGGCATAACATGCTATTTTCAGTGCTTTGGGCGTATCGAACCTTAGTAAAAACGTCAACCGGGTTCACTCCTTTCCAACTAGTTTATGGTCTGGAAGTTATGTTACCCATTGAATGCGAAATCTCGTCATTGCAAATGGCCATCGAATTACTTCCAGCCACTTCCGAAGAGGAAAAATGTTTGTTATACTTGGCTCAGCTACATGAGAATCGACGTGATGCTGCATTAGCAATCGAAACTCATGCCAAATGTATTAAAGCTCAGTATGATCAAAATGTTACCCCTCAAATTTTTTCGGAAGGAGACCTAGTCTTATTGTATGATCAAGCAAATGATAAATTAGGCGCTGGAAAATTCGTACCTATGTGGCATGGTCCTTATGTTTTCAAACGAAAGCTGGCAAAAGGGGCCTATGAATTGGTAGACTTTGACAGGGTCTCTTTAGGTAAACCCAGAAATGGTCTTTATCTGAAGAGGTATTATGCTTAAAAAATGGGTGTGGAGATTTTTTAGTTAGGTTAGTTTTATTTCTAGCTAGTGTATTTTAGTTTAAAAAGTGTGCTTAGCTTAGAGAGTGTTTTTCATCATTATTCCTGCTTATCTTGGTTTTACTCTTGATATTGCAGATGTCGACACCTCTCCAAACATACATTGGTTTCGCTGATGGTGCTTGTCGTAATACACGGAACATTTCTTCCGCAGCTTGGGTTATCTATTCGCCCTCTGACGAGTTGGTATCTATGTATGGGGTAAGCCTTGGTCAAAGAACGAAAAACATTGCCGAGTATAGTGCAGTATTGAGTTATTATCTGAATCTATTTCATTTGGGATTCGGAGTTTGATAGTGAGGTTAGATTCTGAACTCGTTGTATTACAGCTTAATAGAGTATATGCCATTAGAAATCCAGTGTTATTGAGATTATTTTTGAGAGTTCGTCTCATGGAATGTGAATTTGATTATATTGAATATCAGCATATTCCAAGATATTTAAATACATTAGCAGATGCAATTGCTTCTTGAATGTTAAGTAGACATTTGCAATAATCATACAAGTAAATTTAAAAACATTCCATAACATGTTTTACAAGATAAGCCGGTAATAGTGATATAGTATAATATAGGAGTGTGTCAAAATATACATTGTCTTCGATCATAGGTTGAAAAACACCTTATGAACGACAAAAATGATAGTACAAAAATCAAAAAATGTCATATGTGTCTACAATAAGCGATCATCCTATCACTGGTGATGATCTCGATAAGAAACCACTGTACAGGCCACCTTACAAAGGAACCTCCTAAAAGGTCCTGGGACCCCAATCACATAGCACTGTAGTCTAAGAGGAATGTCATCTATGCCGGTCTCCGGAATGTCTGCTATCAAACGCTCTAGGTGGCTCTCCAATTCGGCCAAGGTCTCTGCTGATTCGTCCTGTGGGGCTGGTGCTGCTGCAGCTGGTTGTTTCCTCTCATAAGGCCAGAGAGCGGCTGGTCGCCGTGAAACTACATCTGCATTTGAAACTTTAACTATCAATTTTGGGACAAGATAAAAACAAAAAAAAGTTAAATTAGGAAAATGTTGAAAATGATTTTACCTGAATCATCCCATTGCTCTTCTGGTGGAAGAGCCATGTCTGGGTCACCACGAAAATCTACCCCAGCGTAAGGAAAGTCCTGAATAGCAAAAACCTGGTTTTCCAACCAATGGAAATACTCAGCAATGAATCGAACGACCTCTGTCCCCTCCTCAGGATGATGGGCCATAACTACAACCCATCGCATCAGTTTGGGCTCTCGAGGAAGTCCAGCTCCAACAGTGAGGTGTTGTGGGACCAACATTGGAACCCTCTCCAGACCAAAGCTCACGACTAAAGCACCATATCTAAAGGTCTTCAGTTGTCCGTTTTTGGCTCTAGTCAGTTGGCCTTTTATATTATGCAACACAGCATCACACCAGTTGAAGATGGTGCCTTGAAAGTGTTAAACACACATGGTCAGCAAGAGAAATATGAAAGGATAAAACATGACAATACAATTTTATTAACTGATATACATTTATAGTACATTGTTGTGACCGTTGGGTTTCACATCCCAAGGTCTCTTGGACTACTTTGTCTATTCAGCTTCCACACTAACCCATTTAGGATTAGGTGTCCAACATTCCCCCCTTAATCCGAAGGGTTATGTATGAGTCCAAGAAGAGAGTTGTAATACAAAATGTGCAAATATGCATGGCAGCACTAGGATGAATGCGCTCTATGAAATGTTGGTATAAATGGCAGTGGTTTAAGGATGACCACCAACACTGGAACACTTAGTGCAGTTCCCAGAACTCTTCCAAAACTGGCAAGAAGCTGAAGTCTTCTACTAGAGGAAGTGCTCCTATTGTTTTGAAGAGGGAAACATTCAACCAATAAAGGGAGGTCTCACCCCGCATAAAAGGGAGAAATTTAACCTGAAAAGGGAAATCTCAACCTGTGATGGTTTAAGGATGACCAACAACTCTAGAATGCTTAATGCAATTCCTGGAACTCTTCCAAAACTGGCAAGAAGCTCGAGTCTTCTGCTAGAGGAAGTGTTCTCAATTTTGTTCCTGGAATTCTTCCGAAACTGGCAAGAAGCTGAAGTCTTCTGCTATAGGAAGTGTCCCAGATTGCCAACTGAAGGCATGTTTACGGGCATATTTGTTTCTGGCTACAACTCTGAAACTGGTGTGGCAGGTTGTGGCTCAGGCTCTCTTGATGTGACTTTGAAGCTTGTAGATGGCCATCATTTCCCCCCCTGTTAGATACAAGGTGAGATGATGGAGAAAACTCAACTGCAAGATTGTTCAATATTCTGGAACAAGTTCTGACATGTGTTTGGAATATCTTCTTGGCTGTTGATGCCCATTGCGAAGAAGTGATCCATCCAAGATGAATCTTTGTTCTTGCAGGAGGTTTGTTTTTGAAGCATCTGTTTGAAGAATGACTGGTTTTATGATAGTGCTTACATGGATGAAGATCAAAACAATGATCTTTCAGATGGCCAACTCGGTCACAGTGTTGGCATTTCACGATCTGTTGTTGTTGTTGTTGTGGAAGAGGGGCAGAGTCTGGAACAGCTGAAGCTGAACTATCATGAGGAGTAGGTGAACTGTCATGAATGAATCCAGCACTCTGAAACTGAATGGGCTTTGAGTAGTCTGGAATATGAAAGGACAAGTCCTTGTCATATCCAAGACCAGTTATTTGCTTGTTGTGGACAAGTTGTTCCCAAGGTCTAACGATGGGCTTGGGAAGTGCAGATTGAGTTTCTGCATCTGCATGTACAGCTGCTACTTTATTGGGTACTAAATCTGAATCAACTGTAACATTATTGACTTGCTTCTGATGGGTTGCAGTCTCAATGTTCTGAACAGAAACATGTTCAGAATGACTCCTCTATGTTAATTCTTCTTGTTGTAGCTGAGATTCAAGCTGCAAAAATTTGATCTTTTCCTGTGCATTTTGTAGACAGACTTGAATGTCTGTGAGAGAAACTTTGCTGAGTTTTAATGTATCATGATTAGTAGACAATATCAGAGTTTTAAGGAACTGTAATACTTCACTGATTCTGGCCATTTTTTCTTCAATGTCTGATTTACACCTTAAAAACTGATCAAAACTACTACTCAATGTAGAAAAGCAATATCCACTCACAATACACAGCAATATCCTTTATAAATGTCAGCAAATGATCAGTGTGCAACACAAAAGGTTACAATCAACCCACCAAACTCCTTATGCAGCAGTCGAATCAAGGAATCAATGCACTATAATGAGTTTTAATACCACAACTAGGGCAACAACAACTGCAAACTTGCTTGGAACCTGGATTGAATATTGGTGTGAACACAACAGTTGGAACCTTCGACGCACAACAAGGGTGATTCGTCGTACAACAAAGAGACTAAAGGGAATTAGCCCCTTGCTGCACTATTGATTAGACTCAACTAGAAATATTCTCAACCAACAATTTACACAGGTGGAAACACGACCTCTTTTAACTGGAACTTTTCCCAAACAACCACAGAAAATACCTTATACAAATCTCAATGTCATCTCTCAAGTATAGAAGTCTGGAATAAAGACCGCAAGGATTCAAGGCATCAAATTTTAGTAGCCCTTAGTGCTATCATGAGCAGCAATCAGATACTCAGCTTAGTGCAATAAGATCAATTTGAAGGGTTCTTCGTCTTTAAAGATCAGCCATAAAGAAGCCCATGGACGTTGTCACTTTTCTCCTCTTTTTTTTTGAAAGGAAACCAATGCTTTGATTATAATCTCTCTTTAAGATACAACCGTCTACATTTGGATGAGAATGAATTTACAGAGGAATCCAAAATACAGAGATTACACTGACATTGTGCGTTTGCTATTTAATTTGCTAACCTCGATGCTATTTTTAACATTCGAAAAGTCGCTTCTCTAAAATCCATGAATCAGAAAAGAAATTTGTGGTGTAGATTGTTCCATAATTTGAAAGATTAATTTTCCTAAAAACTCCACCTACAAATTTGAAGACATTGTTGTGTACATTAAAACCCTGATAGATAAAATGTTGTACACTCAACAAACTTCCTAAAGACCCTTCAAAGCGACCAGTCCAATGTATATTTTCACACCAGCAGTGTTTCAACAGCGGTAAAGAAATGCGAAGTAGTTATTCGTTTCCTGGACCATCTTGATTAGCATTTCCCTTATCGGTGGTTGGTTTACCTCCTTTGAGTGCATTCAAAATTTTCAACTTAATACTCAAAAACTGATCAGCATAAATATATATATGGAAAGCAGATTAATGCTCAACATTTATTATATCATGATTCACAGACTAAACTTCCTGGAAAACTGTATTATTTATTAACTGACCACAAATGCTTATTTCATTGATCCGCCTAAATTCTTGTTAAAGAAAGCACGCATTATTATAGATACCACCAGCAGAACTTTTATTCCACACTCTGATTTTTATTTGTTGCCACGCTCCGAGACATTTATTCCATGCTCTGATTTTTATTTGCTGCCACAGCGTTTTCAACATAAACCCCTCGAATAGGAGTTAGGAATGACTGACCACCGTAGGCAAGCTTGCTCAGCGCATATTAAAAGGAAACAAAATCATTCAACGCATGTTTATGCACCATTCAACGTCGGGCAACTCCCACTTTTGGGCAGCTTGACTCCAGTCCAACAGGGCCATGGGTTCATATCCCACTCTCAACTGGTTCCACAGCAACCTCTTAATACTTTCAGTGTGTTCAGAACTCAATGCAACAACAATTTATTTCCACCACCATTCAACAATAGTCGTGATTTGTTTCCACCAGCATTCAAAACTCAAATCAACAACAATTTCAATCGCTAAATCGACCCATTTAATTGCTTAAGTTTCGCAGAGCAGGGTGTACACACCATTGAAAGTAATAGTCATGCCCCTTTCAACGCAACAACAAAATATTTTGCACACACAGATTCGATGCTTCGAGAATCGATGAGACAAATATTTTCATTACAAAGAATAATGACAGAGAATATGGTAGAGGGAGTAGCATTTATTTGAAAAAAGCATTGATACGCATTCATTTGAAACGCATTGAGACAGTAATTCATTTGAAACCATTCTAATTGATACGCTGAGGTTACACCATTCATTTGAAACCATTTGAATTGATACGAATTGATACCATTACATTTGGAAAACGACATTCATTTGTACAAATACTCAAAGCAGCAAATGTATTTCAGGTAGCATGAAAAACAGTTATGTTACTGGTGGTATGTCGATATGTCGATTCAACAGAGGCATTCTTCGCTCCACCCATCAATTCAGGACAACATGGACAACGCTGGACAGGACAACGCTTCTTTCAGGAACGTTCATGGCAGTCCAGAGCGCAGGTACCATGACAGGCAGAGAGCGCAGGTACTATGTCAGGCAGAGAGTGCAGGTACAGAGAGGGCAGGTATAAAATGCCTATGAAACTGACACAGTGAGACAACGTTTGCAGCTGATCTCTTGACAGAGTGTTACACTAAAAAATGTCACCTTGACTACTTACAGTTAGTATGGCTCAAATCAACAGTCATGCTACCCTCTTAGGCAAGTCTCATGCCTCTGTTATCCATCTCAAACTCAAAGAAGAGAGAAAGTCTTGTAAAAACTATGTTTATCTCTGGGGTCGCAGGTTCTCTCTAGCCTTACCTGCGGGGACGCTGACCATGTTCACAAAATCTGCGTCCATGGACGCTCTGTATGTTAAGGGACAGGTGCGTCCCTCTGTAAAAGGCAAAATGCGCGAGTTTTATCTTGAAAAAGTTACTTGTGGTTACTTCTAGAACATTCTAGAGGTCGGTTTGATGAAATGGATGCGCCTCCAGTTGGTTCATGTATCTCTATTAAGGGGGAACTTATCCCATCAATAAGGGAGCTATCCCACCCATAGAGGGGGATGATCCCATTGATAGTGGACCTGAATAACCTCTTTACAGCACTATAAATAAAGGCATTGAGCCAGAAGGAGAAGAGGTTGGAGCTATACATTTTCTTTGGGTAAATGCTGCAGGATTTAGGTCTTCCATTAGAGCCTTTGTGAGGAGAGATTGTCTTCACTTGATTCTACTTGGGAGAGGGTGAGCTTTGTCAAAGTAGAGGAAAACCCTTGATGGACCCTGGGAGGAACTTGCACAACACCAAGGCCAGGTTGTAAGAGTTTCTTTGTTTCGTTATTAATACAAACTGGTTTATTTTTCTCAATAGCTTGTGTTAATGAGTTATTTCATGTGTTCCTTGGTCTGCATGTTGAATATATGTTTTATTATATGAAATGCAAGTGCTTGGTAATTGTTTGATTGTTTGTGGTTGCAGGAATTGACTTGAAGGAGGAGCTCATCCGGATCGTCAAGAACGGACTTCAACAACAGCGTTTTGGAATAAGGTAAGCCTAAACACTTGTAGTTTTCATGTTGTAAAAGGTGTATTTAGAGAAAGATCACTCCATTTTGTCTTGTTTGTCATTAGAACGTCTTAGACTTCTAGGAAGGTCAGTCGTGTCCGCACCCTTGACAGATTCCGTGTGACAGAGGGCATAGGCTTGACATAAGGTGCAGACAATATCAAAAACATATATGACAAACAGACATGTCAGAACAACTTGGACAGCGCTGGCAGTGTCAGGCAGAGGAACGTTTCATTGTTCAAGTGAATATGGCAGACAAAGCGCAGGTCTGTATAAAGGAATATGGCAGAAATAAACTGCACAAAAAGGCCATAAAATAAATGGCTCAAATTAATTATGCAGGGCAGGAATACGCCTGCTCTGGTACCATGTTAAACACACATGGTCAGCAAGAGAAATATGAAAGGATAAAACATGACAATACAATTTTATTAACAACTAATATACATTTATAGTACATTATTGTGACCGTTGGGTTTCACATCCCAAGGTTTCTTGGACTACTTTTTCTATTCAGCTTCCACACTAACCCATTGAGGATTAGGTGTCCAACAGAAAGCAGTCTACTGCCATTCGCATCTGGGATCCAGTGGCTACATGTAGTGTTGCGCTCCCGCAGAGCCTGGTAACAGTAAACGCAATTACCTTGAGTTCAGGAAGGGATATGGTTTTGATATATATGCCTTTGTCTCTAGTCTGGTTGTTACAGAACTCTAGCTGGAGGCTATCGATAGACTGGCCACCTAGCCTAGTCCCGAATAGAGTCAAGTGTTCACCTCTCTTAGGCAAACAAGTCAAAAAGTAAATGTCTGTCGGCTCCATTTCGAGCTGGTGACCACCAATAAAGAAGCACTGGTCCTGTATGCTCCACCTGTCTACCAGCCACTGCAAGAAGTCCACATGGGCCCTCATGCCAGGTATGGCCCAAAATTTGTATAAGCTGCATGCCTTCATTGCATCAATCGAAGGTTGATGATTTATCGCGGCGAGATCTACATCCTCATGCTCTCGTTCTCACCAATAAAGCATGATGTATACTCTACATTCAACAAAAAGGTGAATTAGAATGTCTAAAAGCAAAGTTTTTGGGTGAATTTTGAGAAATTTAGGTTTAAAAACCCTTGCTGCGGGGACCACACCCTCTCTGTTAGAGACAGTGCGTGGATCTGCACCTTGCCTTCACGACAGGTGCAGAGCCCTGAATTTTTTCCCGTTACGAAAAGGTCGGGGTCTGCAGGTTACCTGTGTTGTGCCTGCGAGCCCCCGCGCGCGGGTTTTGAACCTAAGAATCCCTTAAAAAATGAAATTAAAACCTAAAAACAAATTTGAAACGGATGAAATTAAAGAGTAGGATGATGTAGATTACCTGGAGGAGACGGCGTTCGGTTCCAACGGATGGATTTTCTGCAATCTTCACTGGAAGTTTCTGACCAAAAGCTCTATTTTCTCACCCAAAACTCAAACGGTAAAAATGAATTTACAAAAGCCCTTTTTATAAGTTTTTTGAATAAATGACTTTTTAATTTGTTTATGTTTCACTTTAAAAAGGTAATTTTTGTAGCATTTTTATCCATTTTAAACAGGTATGAGTAATGTTTGAGTTTTTGTTCAGGATAACGGATTTTTCAGGCGAAATCGGTCATTTTCGACGAAAAAACTTTAGA
This sequence comes from Pinus tabuliformis, assembly GCA_031772625.1. Lineage (NCBI taxonomy): Eukaryota > Viridiplantae > Streptophyta > Pinopsida > Pinales > Pinaceae > Pinus > Pinus tabuliformis. The sequence continues at coordinate 287,393,128 of CM062818.1, forward strand.
GTCACCTTTAAGCTCTTTTCTGAATCCTAAAACATGAAAATATCGCCGAGTTTTTCTTTTTAAACTCGTTAAAACGGAACTAAAAAGACGGTCCACTTATAGCCCTTTTCTGACTGTAAAAACATGAAAAGATTGCCGGATTATTGTCGTTTCAAATTCGATATTGGTTATAAAACGACGTGTCATTGATTGCTTTTTTTACTTTTTTCGGATCAGAGGCACTAATTACGAAAAGTACTCCTTGGTCGTAATGATCAAGCGGTTCTCTCAAGTATTATTGTATACTTTTTCGGGCTTGGGAGACACAAATTTACGAAAAAGGACAACCATGGAGTCTTCTTAAGTTTTTCAGACTCTCTAAAATTGAAAAATGCCGAGTTTCTCCTATACTGGACTCGTTAAAATTTAGCAATAAAGGGCCTGTTCAATTACAAACAGGAACGGACCACTCCTTCTTAGGGTTCGAATTTAAACTAAGTTGGACTCATCCGAAGGATGAGCTTATAATCAAGAAAATGTTATCCTCCTCAAGCTTGTAAAAAATAAAGAGGTACTTGCCAGAAATGGTGGGGGAAAAGAGAGAAAAATGAGCCTGTTTGTCATACTTTGTAACCACTCTTGAACACAACACTTTTATTCACCTAGGTTGGGAAATCCTTTGCCTAACAGTTGATCAAACCATATTGAAAGTCTTTAGCCGGTTTCTGGGTATTAACTTTGGGTCAATTGTCACCAAACCATCTGCTATGTCGTTATGTGTTCAAGAGGTCAGTGCAAATAAGCCATTCATCTGCAAAATATCTGTCATCCATTTTGACCATCCCTGAGTCATTCCTTGCAACTAAATTTCTTAAAACTTGATCTATGATTTCGTGTTGTGGGCTTGCCTACGACGGATCACTTTCTATCAACTTCAGCTGATTATCTAGAAAGATGTTCTAGAAAGCGTTAGTACCTTGGGATCTGCATGCCTCAATGGCAGGTTTCTCACCTTCGACGATAGGTTGCATCATTGACCTTCGATCAAATGATTCTGTGGCATGTTCGACATCAACACATCTATTCACATCTCATGGATTGTACTGAGTACTTTGATAGCCATTGACATTACTGGTGGTTTCTCTCACACTTGTTAACAGTTTACATCATTGACTGGTAATCAAGTGGTTTCTACCATGTTCGACTTCAACACATTCATTCGCATGGATAGAATCGTACTGTTTCGGGAAGTAGAAATGAAGACCCTGGATCTAGTTTCCACCATCCAGGCTACAAGGAATTTTGTATTCATTATACTGTGGACTATTCATAAACAGATGGCTGCGTCCATACTGTGTCTACATGTGTCTATACTTGTGATGTATTACAAGATCATTCCTATATCAGAGCAGTAGTTAGTTTTCTAGTCAGTTTTGATCTGAGTATGGGAATGCCTACCTCAGCGATGATATGATCTCATATATATATATATATATATATATATATATATATATATATATATATATTGCATTGAATGTTTTTACAGGTTCCAACTGAGCTCTCCACAAGATGATCCTCGAAATGATAAAGTACTTCACTCTTCCTAGATGATAAATGAAATCCTCATCTACTACAGACTTTGCACTTTAGGGGGCAATCTGTTACACAAAATATTGTCACCATGACTATTTGCAGTCAGTATGGGTCTATCATCATTCATACTGTCCTCCTAAGCAAGTCTCAAACCTCAGCTCTTCATATCAAGCTTTGAAAATGAGAGAAATACCTTAAAAATCAATAAATCTCTGGTTCCGCACTTTCTCTCACTGTTGCCTGCGGTCTCGCACCCTTTGTTCATGTTACCTGCGGACCTGCCTGCTCTGTCTCTAAAGGAGTGGGTGCGGACTCCTGTGAAAGTAAAAAAGGTGCAAGATTATTCTAAAAAACTCACTTTGGGTTAATTCTAGATGATTCTAGAAGGAATTTTGACGTGGATGGTTCGCTCTTAGGTGGTTCATGCATCCCAAATGAGAAGGAGCTAATCCCTTTATGAGAGGCGCTACCCCTTTGAAGGAGGGCTTTATCCCTTTGAAGGTGGACCTAGTAACTTCCCTCCATTGCACTATAAATTAAGGCATTGGGCTGGTTGCTAGAGAGGTTAGAAGTTGAAAACTTTTGAGGGTAAATGCTGGTGGAATTGAGACTTCCTAGTTAAGCTTAAGAGGAGAGATCACATACCTTTTGGCTTCATTGCGAAGAGAGTGAAACTTGTCAAAGTAGAGGAGACTTCTTGTTGGACCCTGGGAGGATCTTGTACAGCATCAAGGCATAGGTTGTAAAGTTCTTCTTTGATTTGAATTAATACAATTAGATTCATTTTTCTCAACAAATTGTCTTATGTGATTTGTTTCATGAATTCCTTGATCATCATGATAAGTATGCTTTATTATATTGGCTTTTCAGGTGCTATCTAATTTGTGTGCTTGTTTGTGTTTGCAGATTCTCTATAAGGGAGCTCATTTGGATCAACGGAGCAAGGCTTCCACAAACTTGAATTGGACCCAAGGTAGGCCTAAAACACGTGTTTTCCTTTGTTTATAAATTTCATACTTAGAGAAAGATAGGATTTGATTGGCTTGCTTATCACTAGATATCATTAGATACTGGGGAGGTCGCTCTTGTCCGCAAGAACGACTCATTCCGTGTGACAAGAGGTTACATGCTTTGGGGTAGTTTTCTGAGACTTACTTAACTTCAACATGATGATAATTGGGTTTAGTGAGTTGTATAAGTACTTGAAACCGAAGGGGAGCAATGGAAGCCAGACTACGTTGTTCACAAGCTAACCTGGATGCTATAAGTAAGGTGGTTTGTAGTCTGAAAGGGATGGGGAATGGGAAAGACTTACAAATAAAACCTTTTTCTCATTTAAGTTTGATAAGAGCAGGAAATTCGATCGAATTCACATAAGACGAGAGTAATGATGTGACAAGGAAAGGATGTGGGCCATGATGTAGTTGAATGACTTAGTGGGTGGACGACAAAGGACGTGAGGTGGAGTGGGGATGATGTGGTAGGGTGAGGTGGCATGCAGGCTCACTTGGCATGCTTTTATAGAAAATGGAGAGGCCACATGATGAGAATGGGGGAGGTTTTGAAAACCATTTACGGCCCTATTCTACCCCCGCTTTCTCTTTTCCAAAAGATGAGTCGGGGTTGGCGCAATAGATCATAGCCATTGATCGGATGATTGGCGGGATTACAATCCCATGTTGCACTGCCACCTACACAACTTACCAGTTGTGCTACTTGGTGTGGTTCATTTGTGTACGACACCAACAAAGCTATGTCAATCCACCATTAAAATTTCATGATGCTTAACCATTGGTGCTCATTGATGTGAAACCCTTTTTAGAAACTTCCACCTTGGCCTATTGGTTTCTAAATACTGAGAAAAAATGAAAGCGTGCTAACCAAAATAATTCTCCCTCCTTTGTTTCCATTTTATATTCATCCCCCATTCCCTTTTAGTATAATGTTTTGGTAAATCTCAAAGAATTAAGTACAACATAATACATGACCTGTAGATAGAAAACAATATTGCATGGGATTAATTATGGGTGCTTGGGTTGAGAGCACATTACATGGGATTGATTATGGACCCAAGATACATGTGTTGAGCATGGGATGATTGTCTTCGAAATCAAGAATCCTTGTGAAGAAGAGGGCTTGACACTTACAACCTATGCTTAGAGAGTGCACCACCTGAGGATTGGTCTCTTAACGTCTATACTTTGGAGAGAGAGAAATTCATTTGGAGACCTTATCTTTTGCATTAAATTAAATTTCTTGTGTAATAATTCCACTTTACCAATGTTGGCCTCCCTCACCTACTGTATGTAGAGGGAAGAGAATGTCTTTGTCTACATTGTACTCATTATTCCATCTATATAATTTTCACATGGAGTTCTTAGTGCTTGTGTAATGCAATGGAGGAAGACGTAGAGTTTGTGACATACACCCTAGAGAAGAAATGAAGATGACTACTAGCACTAGGGATGATATTGAGTCTTGGCACTTGTCTTAGCAATTATTTTCCATATGGTAGAATGTGTTGAAGAAAGTGTAGCTAGATTCGGTCTTCATAATGACATGATCTTTGTAAATGATGAAATAAAAGAAATAAAAGAAAAAAAATAATTTTTGTATGCCTTGCTACATGGGTTTCATGAAAAAGAGGTTTATTTGTTAGTGGCTCCCATTGAGAGCGTTAGGATTTATGTTTAAAGGTCAAAGAGTCAATTTCATGAAGAACCTTCTTGGGCATGTATCAAATGTATTTGAGTCATAAACATTGTCAAATAGCTCTCCAACGACAAGCACATAGTCCTCATCTTATGCCACCCTCTAAATGTACAAAAGAACTCATGTCGGCTCATAAAATGAAGACACAATAGTTCACTATATAATGTCAGCCTATTATGGAGATGAAGCTACTATAAATACCCAACTAGGGTTTGTGCAAAAGTATAGGACAATAACTTGGATTCCTCTGTAATTTTCGGATGGGTACAATGGAGTGTAGGAAAATCCGTTGCCTATGAAATATCATGAGTAAGTGGGTACAATGAGGTACATAATTCAGATTCCCTGTATAATTCAGATGGGTATAATGAGCTATAGAATTCAGATGGAAATCATCTCTATTATTTTTGGTTGGGAACCACAGGGATGATGTCTCGGCCTCCTCACAGTCCTAATGAACATTGTCTCTACATATTAAGAAGCAACCTTATAGGCTCAGTGTTCTTGTGAAGAGGAGGATCTTAAAGTATCATTCTCTATCTCGGCATACATTTAAAGTGACATTATAATTTGGGCATAGACGTAATCATAAAGATATAATCATGAGCATGTTAAATATCTCAGTATATATACATATATTAGTATAAATGTCTCGATGTTATGGTGAAATCCTCAATGGAGGAGAAGAAATGGTCTCAACAGAAGAGAATCAATGATCTCAGTGAAGGTGTTGGAATGGAGCAACTATAATGACCTCTATGGTGCAATAATGATAACCTCGATGAAGTAATAGTAATGACAATGATCACAATAGTGACAAAGAATAGGATTGATTTCTCGGTCTTGGAGTGGCCTAACAGGTCAAGGGTCATGGTCTTGGTATTCGTCAATTGGAATATCTATAAGAAGAATTTTTTGTGGGTTTTCCTCTCAAATAGTGAGAGGTTTTGACCTTGGAAGAAAGCCAACATCTTGCGTTCTTGTCTCTTTTATTTTGATAGCTATTTGATGAACTAATAAGAAACACTCTAATAATATCAAGAGAAGATTATGCTAATAAGAAAATGTTAAAATACCTCACAAATAGTTATCATGTCTAGAATAATCTCATTAACTTAATTTTCCCTTGATTCTTCAACATGGTATCGGAGCTAAGGTGTTGAATTCAAAGGAAGGGCAGCAAAAAGAGACATTCAAGAATCAAAGAAAGTTGAAGGCATTTGTCTTTCAGCTCCTACATCAAATATTGAAGGTGTCAACCTACAATAGCAAGACAATTTAAGTCTACTATAAGACTGATTTGGATCATTATCTAAAGTCCTCGGAAAAGTTTACCTCAGGCTCAGATTTAGACACCCTTGTGAAATCTTCAGATGGTGATTACAGACCTACAATTTAGGTATGATAACATTCTCCCATGGTTTGATAACTTATACTTGATCTCGGTCAAAGTGAAGTCTCAATGCTAGTGCTCAAAACTCAAATCACAGTCAAAAGAAGAAAACACAGTAACTTTCACATTTTCGGTGCTAGCCACAAATTGGGTGTCATTAAAATCTCTATCATAACTTATAGTCTAGAGCATTTTCGGTGCTTGGTGTTGAAGGTATCAAAGGAGATCTTTGAAAAATGGATTTTAGTTGTTAATGCTAGGCAACTCAAGCAAGGATATAGAATAAAATCACATCAACTCGAATATCATCTGGAGGAATCATCAATGCATATTCAACATGATCAAGGTGAATATTTTATCTTCACATGTCAAGTAAGTATTTTCTTTAATCAATTTGGTAAATGACTTCATGATTTCAAGGAGATCTATAGGTTGGATGGGTCATCAAAGGTCCAACATATCAAGGAAAAAGGTCTCCTTTGAATTCATGGGAGGGAACTCTTAAGGTTCTCTCATCCCTATGTAGTAGGAAAGGAGACATAAAAAAGATATATGAAATGTTAGATGATATACTCTGTGAAATACAATGAAGAGGTCATATCACTTGGACTTGATTGAAGGTATCAAATAATGAAGGAATTCCTTCATAAGATCTCAATTGGGAGACATAGGAGAGATGATAAGAATATGACCATCATTGATACACTAACTAGAAAGGTAATAAATGTCCATAGACAAGGAAGTTACCTAATTCAACTTGTGGTCTCTTTGCTAGATAGAAAAAGGAAAGTTGAAGGTAAATGTGTTGAAGGTTAAAGGACTCAAACATTTGTAGAAACAAAAGGGAAGTTTGGTCTTCAAACAACACAAAATAGTGCTATGGAAATATTATGAAAAGAAAGCTCATATGGCCGAAAAGATGGAGGAATTTGAAGAAAAAGGCCAGGGAAAGAGGGATTAATAGGCCTCTACTATCATTGAGATGGTATCCCTCACAAAAGGTTTCTATCATAAGCTTCTTTTATAGATATGACCATGATAATAAGATGTATCGTGGCATCATAGAAGCATTACAAACAAGAGCTTGTGACATCACCATGGGAATCATGAAAGAAACAATCCATGGAAACATGAAGGTTATAGCTCTTGGGAACTTCATTGAACATTGAAGGAAAGAAAGATGCCATCCAAAACAAGGCTCATCATACATCAAGGAAAAAGGGAAACATTTTCCAGATGGTGATAGGCAAGATCCTCAAGATTCTTTGAAGGAATCCTCATCCGAGGGTTCACTAATACAGAAAGGAAGCAAGTGTTTCATTATGAAATCCATCTTATGGAATTTAAGAGATGATGGTATGATGACATGAGAAATGAAGCAGATCAAGGGATTGCAGATCTTTTCAATTAAGGGAGTAGTTGGAAGAAGCCTAGATGATCTAAAGGTAAATTGAGGTATGTATGTTTGTATTTAATATTATAATGTTATGTGATATGGTTTCAGGTAACATGGATCATTACTTCTATCTTGAGAAGCATGATAAAGAGAAAAAGGATTTCCTCCTCTGAAAGGACGTAGGAAGGCATAAGTCACACTAGATGAAATCAACATAATATGTCCTCATATGAAGTATGAGGTGGTTGAATTCAATTAAGAAACTATTATTGAAAGCTCTTGGGAAGGGAATGCATGAGGAAGGAAGAGATCATGAGATATGCAACCCTAACGAAGGAGATCAACATCCAAATGTCTAAGATGATTTGACTAGGAAATCTCCCGGAAAGATATAAAGACTCTAATTAAAGTATGAAAAAGATGGAGACCCTTGAAAATGGATATCTTTGGAGATGTGTCAACATGTATGCAGGATGTTGATACCTACAGAAATATGTCATGATGAAGAGCCATCTCTAAATGTACAATTTGATTTAATGGTATGTTTTGATTTCTTGAATAATATCTAGATGAGTTCATGCAGGGCTACTTTAAGAAGATTTGTAAGTGCAAGTACAACTAGAATTCATGTGGTGGATGGAATTTCCTGAAAGAAACATGATGAGGAAGAAGTAGCCATATCACAAAGGTTCCAGGTACGTATCAAGAAGGGCACTTTCAATGAAGAAAGGAATGACACGATGATCCAAGAAGGAAATTGATGGATGCCTAATGCCCTACGAGGAAAAAGCTCGATTGAATTTCATGACATCAAGAAATAAATTGATCAAGTAGCGGAAGGACCCACGAAAAAGAAGCTGATGATGAAAAGGAGAGTCCCTAGTTAAGAGGGAGCTCTGACAAGTCCCTAATTTGTGAGGGATATTGGGCAAGTTCCTCATCATAGGGAACTTGGCTACATTCCTTTACATGAATGGGCATATCTTCCCTAGTTGAGAGGGAGAGATAGACACAACATTCTTGTCTTTACATAGGAAGAAATAATGGAGAATTAGATAATCATCTGGCATTTGATGCTCTTTGAGGATGTGTAGGGCATCCAAGATAATATTAGGAAAGAGGACCAATATTCTTTGAGGGTTGGGAACCCAAGATAAGAATAGTCCTAGAGGTTCATAGTCAGTGAACACCGGGGTGGGTATGTACCTTGAGAGACAATGATGAAGGCATCTATAATCATTGGTCTTGCCAACATTGTGCTCTGATTTGATGAGAGATAGAGTTTTCAGTCAGGGCCTTGTTGTGGAAACAATGTTGGTTACTATGATGCTATACAGATGGGTTACCAATCTGATTCTTCTTATGAGAAATTCTTCAGATTGAGAATGACCAAGTACCATTATGAATACCTCCTTAGTTAGGAGGGAGTGTTGAAGAAAGTATAACTAGGTTCAGTCTTCATAATGACGTGATATTTGTAAATGATGAAATAAAAGAAATAAAATTATTTTTGTGTGCCTTCCTATTTGGAGGTTTATTTGTTATTCAATGTAATAAATAACCCTTCTTGGGCATGTATCAAATGTATTTGAGTCATGAACATTGTCAAATAGTCCTCCAATGACAAGCACACAACCCTCTTGTTATGTCGGCCTCTAAATGAACAAAGGAAATCATGTCATCTCATAAAATGAAGACACAAAAGTTCACTATATCATGTCATATTATTATGGAGATGAAACTACTATAAATACCCAACTAGGGTCTGTGCAAAAGTATAGGAAAATAACTCATATTCTTTTGTAATTTTCAGATGGGTACAGTGGAGTGCAGGAAACTCGAATGCCTCTAAAATCTCATGGGTAATTATAGTGGGTACATTGAGGTATAGGATTTGGATTACCTATATAATGAGGATGGGTACAGTGAGGTACAAAATTCAGATGGAAAACATCTCTGTGCTTTTCGGATGGGAACCAGAGGGATAATGTCTTGGCCTACTCAGAATCCTAATGAACACTATCTCAGCATATTAAGAAGCAGTCATACATTCTTGGTATTCCTGTGACGAGGAGGATATTAAAGTATCACTCAATCCCTTGGCATACATTTAAGGTGCAGTTATAATTTGGGCATAGAAGTAACCATAAAGATACAATGATTAGCATGATGAAGATCTCGGTATATATGTACATATATTGGTATAAAGGTCTCGGTGTTATGGTGAAAGTCTCAATGGAGGAGCAAGAATGATCTCAGGGGAAGAGTAGCAATGATCTCAATGAAGGTGTTGGAATGGAGCAACGGCAATGACCATTGTGGTGTAATAATGATAACCTTGATGAAGCAACAACAATGATAATGATTGTAGAAGTGACAAAGAAGAGGATTGGTGTCTTAGTATTGGAGTGGCCTAATAGGTCAAGGGTCATGGTATTGGTGTTCGTCAATTGGAATCTCTATAAGAAGAATTTTGTGTGGGTTTTCCTCTCAAAGAGTGAGAGGTTTTCGCACTGGCAAAAAGTCAACATCTTTTGTTCTTGTCTCTTTAGTTTTGATAGCTATTTGATGAAATAAGAATACATACTCTAATAATATCAAGAGAATATTATTCTAATAAGAAAAAGTAAATTACCTCACAAATAGTTATCATGTATAGAAGAATCTCATTAACTTCATTTTCCCTAGATTCTTCAACAGAATGAAGGGTGTATTGAGGTCTAAAACATTTGTTTTGTATATATATATATATATATATATATATATATAGAGAGAGAGAGAGAGAGAGAGAGAGAGAATGAATTAAGAAGATATATAGGAAAACATGGCTATTAAAATAGGAACATTTATGATGTAGGCTTGTGTTGGAAACTGTTTGAGCTTCAAAGGCCTAGTTTGAAATAAAGTACCTAAGTAGAGCTTCTTTTACCTTCTCAAAGGTCTTCTTCCTCTTTGCAACCTCATTAATAAAATCAAATCTTTCTTTTGGGAAGCTTGGTATTTTGGTGCCTTGGCATCCACTATCTCCTTATTTAAAAGGGAGAGCTAACCTATTAACTTACTAACTTGGTCCTCTTGCATTTTAATTTCTAATTTATTTTAATTGAATTTACATTCTAATTGCATTGCTAACTTGGATTTCGTTGTACTGCTACTTGGTCTAAGTTGCACTTGAAAAAATTGCTATCTCATTTCATTTGCAATTGTGATCTAAGTAGCCTTTCTAATCACAATTGGAAATCTCATTTGTCATTTAACATTTGTGAGATATCTATAAATTTCCTTCCTATTCAACTGTCTAAATAAGTGATAACATCTAATAAACACAATCTTACCTAATGGCATTGTGGGATTTGCTCTGAAATCTGAACATCTATTAATGCTACTATTTCAATGAGGTAATTTCATATTATTTCACTGAGCATTGTTATTTGCTAGAAATCTTGTATCGTTGAAGTACCTATCTAATTTGTGATTGGAAACACATTGTCATTAATTCTCTTTAAAGCAATTTGTATATCATTATCTCATTTGAAGCAATTGCATTTTCATCCTAGAATTTAGCCTTACATTCTAAAAATTAATCTCCAAGCCTAAGCTTGGTTGATATCAAGTTTTAGTGCCACCTTCTTCATCTAATTTGAGAGGCTAGACCCTCATTCATAATTAACACAGGTGACCTTGCAGTCATCAAGGCCATAGTCCCTACAATACCAGACGAACTTGGGTAGTTAGAACCAAGGGGAGGTATCATTAATAAATCCCTATCTTTCCTCCCCGAAACTTCTCTATACAACTTATTTTTGTGACTAAATTCAAAACAATTGAGAAGAAGGATTCATTTAGACTATACATTTAACCAAAAGAAACCAAGATCTTGCATTCCACCTAATTTAGTTTTGCATTCTATCCTTCTAACTTTTCATCGCTTGTGGAATAACTATCCTTTTTTTTGCTAAAGCAAGCACTGAACCTTCTATTTCCTTAAATCAAAAGAAAAATTACAAATTTGTACAATAACTGGAAACTTTATAAGAGGAGAAGCTGACAAGGAAGGCTATCAGAGTCACCACCCACAAAGGAAAATCTGTAGAGATCCATTCTTTGAGGCCGACACCTAAATAAAATCAACTCCAATTGCGAGAAACTCTCACCCCGCGATAGAGGGAGAGGACGCGCCAAAAATGCATGCCAAATAGCGCCCCTCGAGTCCACAAAACTACGCCATCAATCCCAGTCGTTGATCCAGGCTGCTGGATGAACTCCCAATGAATCATCTCTAATTCTTTGGAAATTTTGGTAGAGGACTAAAGAATAGTGGATTGAGCCGTATGAGGTAGGAAACTCTCAAGTACGGTTCTGAGGGAAGAAAACTTTTCCAAGTTTACCTAAGCACCTCTCCTCTCCTTATCAGTCGAGCCCCCTAAAGGGTCCTTATTAGTCGAGCGTGCTTACGCACCCTAAAGGTCCTCTCCTTAACAGTAGAGCCTGCTTACACATCCTCTCCTTAACAGTCGAGCACCTAAAGGTCCTGGCTAGGGAACATATCGTGCACCCAAACTTGTCTGAAAGATAGTGTTCGATCATGGGTGGTATTCAAGTCCATCCCATGTCCACATGTATCCATATCAATGGGATCGTTACCATAACTCAAAAACCACATACTGCTTATGGGACTAGTGATCACCGGAGAGTCGACCCAAGCATGGGTTTTAGAATTAAATGTGGGAAGAGAGAGAATATCCGTAGTCGGAAAACTCTTTCCCATTTTCATTCTATTCTTTCCATTGTGCCTATCCCCAATACTAAGCTTGTTTGAGAAGTGACCCCTTAAAATGTCCTCCGAGAGCCTGAGGCTTCCCTTCACCTGATTCCGGTAGGGCCTGAGACAAATCCTTGCTTGTCATTCTATCTATTGCATTCCAAAAGGTTAAGAAACAATTTGTTAGGAAAATTAATTTATGCTTGTTGTCCAATAACGAAACATTTCCTTATATTCTACAGCTTGTTCCTTGCAAAGAGCCTTTAAACGGTTTTGAGGAATCTCCCCCCACTTGTACGTTATCTCGCTGTCTAAATTTTTCACCCCTTGGTTGGCTAGGAGGTCCGCTAGTTTATTGGCCAAACGTCGAACATGTTTGAAACTCACCATTCGTAGCTCTTGGAGGTGAACCTAGATTCTTTGGTAAATCAGGAGTAGTTTCCAGTGATTAGAAACTTTCTCTGGCAGAGTGCCACAATTAATTCTTCTCACAGAGTTAATAGTAATCTCCTATTCCGCTTCAACAATGACGTTTGAGAAATGATGCTAGATCAAAAACTCCAGACATTGTTCCAGAGCCATTAATTCTGCCATATTATTACTGGCTCTACCTAGATGATAATGGAAGATAAATATAATTTTGCCCTCTTCATCTCTTAAAACTCCTCCAAAACCAGCTGTTCTCAGGTTTCCTTTTGAAGCCCCATCAATGTTGCATTTCAGATAGCCTTTCGGTGGAGGTTTCCAGAAATCCTGCCCTGTATCCATTGCTGTGTCCTTTTTGCTTAGATCTTGAGGAATAATCCCTTACATTCCCAATTGTCTGAGAATTTTTAGCTCAGACATAGAGGGGGGATTTATGGGGAGATTATGAACTGTGGTACTAAAAGTCTCCCAAAGTTGTTTCAGGATAAGATCAAAAACACCTTAGGGGGTGGACTTTTCACTCTTGAAAATCCTTTTGTTCCTTTCTTTCCAAATATTCCAGATAATGAAGCTTGGCATGAAGGCCTAGGCCGGATTAATGAACTCATTCTCTGAAAAGTTAACTCTCCAATTGTTTAGGGTATTAGTGATACTACTTTTGTCCCTGTCTAACTGATGGAAAATGGAAGAGAAGGAATTCCATAACCAGGTAGTATAAGAGCAGCTGTTAAGAATGTGCTCCATATTTTCCTCCTTCTCTTCACAAAGCTGGCATCTAGAGGGCCCCATGACACCTCTTTTCTGTATGTTATTTCATCTAGCCTTGGTGCTTCCAGAGGAGCTTCCATGTCTTGTCTAGAACCCTAAAATCAAGCCCAAGAAGAATACTTTTGGCTTCCTTAATATTAAAGTTACCTTTATTTTTATCGCCCCATCTCAATTGATCATGCCCCTCTGTAGCTAAAATCATCCTTTGTTTAAGCAAGCTCCCAAAAGCCTCTGCCTTAATTTTCATGGGGTTATCATCTCCGTAGTCAAGTTTACTCCATCTTCTCCATTTTCCTGAGGTCTGAGCCATGTCCCATCAATCCTTGACTCTATTTAACCCTTGCTGGTCTATTTCCTGCTTGAGACTCACAAAGTCTCTGTTAACAGTATTGGTTCTTGCTTCCACTTATCCTACCAGAAGAGTGCAAGATCTCTGGCTCTGATTTCCCAAAAGTTGTTATTCGGGACAAGGCTTCTGTTATCCCAGGCTCTATTCCAGATGTGAGACCCTTTCACATTGCTAGACATTCTTATTAGATCCTTAGTGTGCCAAGAGTTGGCATATTTTTCTTTCTAGATTCTTGCCCACTGTGATTTTGGCTCTTTAACCCAGCGCCACAAAAGCTTGGATCCTAGAGCTTTATTGAGAATCTCCTGATCATCCAAGCCTAGTCCCCCCTGTTTCTTGGGTCTACAGATTTTGTCCCAAGAGACCAGGGCCCATTTCTTTTTGGTTTCTTCTTTACCCTAGAGGAAATCTCTTTACAAGTTTCTGAATTTCTCTAAAAAACCTTTCGGAGCTGGGAGGGTAGATAACATGAAAATCGGGATCAATTGTAGGACCGCCTTTGTTAAAACCAACCTGCCTGCCAAGTTCAAGACCCAGAAAGTCCAAATTTTAACTTTGTCTTGAAATTTATTAAGTATCAGTTCCCAGATACTTTTGTGCATTGGTATGTCTATGAGAGGAATTCCCAAATACTTTGTGTGGAGGGAATCCCTTTGGAAGCCCAGAATTCTTGAAATGTTTCTCTAAATAGCGATGTTAGTATTTAAGAAGAAAATTTTTGACTTGGAAAGATTGACTTCCACACCTGTAGCCAAAGCAAATTCCTTCAGGATTAGATTGTAGGCTGAAGCTTCTTTGACCGTGGGGAGCCCTTGCAACATGGTATCATCTACAAATTGTTGGTGAGTCAGAGCTTGACCATTTTGAGATAATTGAATACCTTTGATTTTGCCCATTTCCTTGGCATGTTTAATAGATCTGCCCAATCCCTCCATCATGAGAATGAAAGGAAGGGAGAGAGCGGGTCTCCTTGCCTGAGGCCTCTAGAAGGAAAGAAGATCTCTGGGGGGGGCTGTTCGCCAAATTAGAAAAACTGGAAGAGGTCACCAAAGCCATGACCCATCGAATCCAGTTGTGGTCGAACCCAAAAGCAGTGAGAACCTTTTTGATGTAGCTCCAATTGACCTTGTCATAGGCTTTTTCTATATCTAATTGCATGATCATCCCCACCTATTTTTTACTAGTAAGCGTGTGGACTACCTCATGGGCTTGAATGATGTTATTTAAGATTTTCCTGCCCTCAACATAACCTGATTGTTCCTCTAAAACTAAAGAAGGAAGGAGAGGTTTAAGTCTATTTGCCACTACCTTAGAGATTATCTTGTAAACCACATTGCATAAAGCTATGGATCTGTATTTGTTTGCATTTTGGACTGAATCCTATTTGGGGATCAGGGATATGAAGGAAGTGTTGAGCGCTTTCAGGATCGTTTTGATGGCTCTGGAATCCTCCACCACATCCAGAATGTCCTTTTTAACAATGTGCCAGCAAGCTTTAAAGAAGTCCACATTGAAACTATCCAAACCTGGTGCTTTGCAGTTCTTCATGTCTTTGAGTACCTCACTAACTTCTTCTTCAGTAACTGGTCTGTTGAGATTAAAATTATCGTCTCTAGACACTAACTTAGGGATATGCCTTGTAATTTCCTTGATGGAATGTTCTCTATCTGGATTGTTTTCTCGGGTGATATTTCGGAAATACTAGACAAGCACGGCTTCAATACTTTTATGGGTGTTCTGGAGATGTCCATTCTCATCCTTTATTGTTGAGATTCTATTGTGTGCTCTGTTAGCCATAGTGGATCTGTGAAAGAATCTTGTATTCCGCTCTACTTCCTTGAGCACTTGCACTCTAGACTTCTGCCTCCAGAATGTTTCTTCTTGTTTGCATAAATTATCCCATTCTTGGTGATGCTTATCAACCTAATCACTTTTGACTTTGTCAAAGCCATATTTGATCAAAGCCTGATTGAGTTCATGTAATTTGATTTCCAATGATTTTTGTTCACAAAAATGTTACCAAAATCCTTTTTTTTCCACTCTTTAAGCCTGAACTTGACATGCTTAAGTCTTTTGTGAAGGAGGTACATTTTTGAGCCCTGTAATTGCAAGTCCTCCGACCACCATTTTTCAATGTTGCTGATGAAATCCGGGTGGGAGAGCCAAATATTCTCAAATCTGAAGGGCCTGTTCCTAGGAGAAATCAAACCCTTGATTTCCAGTTGAATCAGCCAATGATCTGAACCTCCAAAGGGAAGGACACTAGCTGTTATTTATTTATCTATAAACAATAGCTCCTCTGAAATCATGAACCTATATAATTTAGAGGCTACTTGTGCCTTACCTCCTCTTTTGTTGTTACAAGTAAAAGAGCCATTATTTAGGTCTAAATCTACCAATTTCATCTCATCTGTGAAAGTCTGAAATGCTAATGAGTCTTTGCTGAGCGCTCTAGTGCCTCCTTTTTTTTCCGAGAGTGATTTGATCATATTAAAGTCCCCTCCCATGATCCAAGGAATCCCAGCATGTTTGCGCCTGATATCAATTAGGGAGTCTAACAATTTGAGTTTGTCATCTATTCTTTGAGGACCATAAACATTTGTGACCAGGAAGGTTTTTGGATCCCCCACTGGTTGAATGACCACTGATAAGTAGTTTCTAGATGCTTCTGCATCTGTTATATTAATTTTCTTTGGATTCCACAGAGTTAGAATACCCTTCGCTGTGTTTTTAGCTTTAACCTCTAGGAAATCAAATCTATTGAGCCATTTTCCATGGAGTTGTTTGAATTTCTAGATGGAACATTTCATTTCTTGGATGAAGATAACATATGGATTTTCCAGTTTCATTCTATGACTAAGAATTCTTTGTTTTCTTTTACTACCTAGACCCCTAATATTCCATGATGTGAGCTTCATATTTAAAGATTTGTAAATGAGTAACTAGTTAGATCCTTCATCTTACCTCAGTATATCACTAACTTTCCACACTCCATCAAGAGGTCCTTCTGCTTTTTCCTACCTCTCTTTTTTCTTGCATTTCTGGCTGCTAATCCTAGAGTGGTTTTCATTACTTTAACTCCTCTGTGTTCCTGTTTTTCAATGGTTTTTTCGTTAACTAATTCTCTTTCCTGAGTCTTCCATAAGAATAGTTGTTGAATTTTGTTGCAATCTTCTTGGGGTAGTGAGTCAATCCCTCCCGTGGATCCCTGCCTCAAGAACCCTTCCAGATCTAGATGTTCCTTATCTAGAATTTCCTGAAGCTCATGATCTTCCAGATCTATTTCACTTTGGGTCATTTCCTGATCCATCTCTTGTTCTTTTTCACTCAGTATAGTTTCTTTCCTATTATCCATCTCTTGTGTTGGGTTGCAGTCTTCTTTCGTTTCTTTTTCCATTCCATTAGAGCCGTCCTCCATAGATTGGTCTTCAGTTGCTATTACTACATTCTCTTCCAGTATTTGATACCTATTTTCACTAACCTTTTTCCCCTCATTGCGAAGTTGTCTTAGTACTTTTTTGCCGCCTTTTCCTCTACTTATAACTTTCTGGAAGCTATCTGTATCCTTCATTTTCTTAGGTTTGCCTTTCTTTTCTGCTTGACTAAGAGGAAAATCTCTAAACAGGTGTCCATGTTCATGGCATTTATGACATCTGAACGGGATATGCTCGTAGTCTACTGTCTGAACCCATTCCTCATCAAAAACTTCCAATATGACTTCATCCGAAAGAGCTCCTAATAGATCCATTTCTACACATATCCTTGCATAGGAAGTGTATTTGCCTCTTCTTGTGGCTTCCGAAGCCTTGACAAAACGTCCTAGTTTGTTACCATTGGTAGCAAGTGATTCAGTTTGCCAATAATCAAGAGGAAAAGAATAGAGTCTTACCCAGACTGGTACCGAAGTGAAAGTTTCTCGCTCTGGCACAAAGTTCATCCTCCAAGGCTGCATATAGAGCCCAGCTACTGCAAAAAGTAGGGTCCTCCTTCAAATATTTTGTCTTTATCTTCGATGTTTGTGAACACCACAGTGAAAAATCCCTTGGACCCTAGATGCAGGTCTATACTTCCTTTGGGTTTATAGTGATATTTGATCCATAACTGCAAAGCCTTTTCTGTGGGCCATAATCCCATAAACTTGCAGATTATAGCGTAGGTCCCCATATGTTCTCTGTGTGCTTAAAGAGTAGTATCGTTTAACACCACTCTAGGAATGACCTCCATTTTGGGTCTGCACGGTCCGTGTTGTTTATTGTTCCTTGTTCCTTGGCTTTTGTCTGCTTCTTCTTTGTCTTTAGTGCTGACATTTTCCTTGGGTTTGCCCCCCTCTATTTCGTTTTCATTATTACTCTGTTCCTCTTCCTCCGAATCTTTGACTTTGCCCAGAGGAGGCTTGCCTCTATTGGCAACAACAGTTTTGTAGGAGGGAGGGGATCTCCCTCCCCTGTGTTTCTCCATTAGTAGTAGGCACTGAACCTCTTCGAACCCTGTCTACGTGTTTTTCTCTACTTCTCGATCTCAACTCAATCAGGTGCACAGTCCTTCCCTTCAAAGGTAGAACATGGTTTCTCTTGTGGCATAACTATCAATGTGGGTGTTATATCTTCATTGCAATATTATGTTTTATTCTATACTCATGTTTGTTTATATTTCTTATTGTCCATTTACATTTTCATTCCCGTGTTTAGAATTTTCTTGAAAGTATAAGCTATTTCTATTGTGCAAGTTATTTTTATTTTCTCTTATTTGATACTGTGCCATTTATAGTCCTTCTTGCAACATTTTTGTTATTATAACTTGAACATATATTTAGTCTCCAAATTTCCATTGGGAATTGTTAAGGCATTGGTCTATCACCTTTACATCTTATATCTACCTCATTTCATATTAATTGAAATCCATTTATAACATTACTTATAAACTCTTAAACTTTCTTTATTTATTAATCAAGTTGCAATAATAACAATTTCCTTGCCCTCATATCTCCTATACTTATTGTTCCAACAAGTTTCATCCTTTAGTTTTCACCTTTTAGGGACTACCATTTTTGAATTATATAGGAGAAATTCTAAATGGAGTGAATAGGAATTAGAGTGACAACCCTTGTTCTGAGTATTGCGCCTTAAGTGTACACTTTGGGAGACAACATTTTTTTCAAACTAGGCCTTCGAAGTTTTTGCAATGTTACATGGGGGCAAGTTCTCGAGGGTAGGAGACATGTTCCCTACACTCCCCACAATCCTAGGAAATGGGTGCTTCAAGAAGGATGTTCCCCACATCCAACCTCATGAGACTTCATATGGAGAGAGTAGACTTTCATATCCAATTCATAATTCAATGAACCTAACAGTTTTCAGGGTTTGAGAAGATGGTTGCTTGGCATAGGAGGTGGACCTACCTTGGACGATGAGTACTAGGAAATAGGAGGAAATGAGGCTAACCCCATGAGCATTGGGATCACATGGCATACTTTAGAAGGATGAGAAATTAATTTGAGGATGCTTAGGTTGAGAGTACATTACATGGGATTGATTATGGACCCAAGTTACATGTGTTGAGGAGCATGGCCAGATGATTATATTAGAAAGAAAGAAGCCTTATGATTCCTAGATATATATGAGCCTAGATCCCTATCAATTTTTGGTAATTCCTAGATCTCTAATCATGTTATCACATTTAAAGTCTTGATTTTAGCTCAATTGGGGATTAAGGGTCTAAGTTCTGCTACATTCCTAAGAGTACTTCCATTTTTTTTGGCAACACCAATTCTAATGATATAAAAGAAGGAACTACCAAAACAAATGGCATCGAATACTATGCATTTTTGTAAGGGATGTATTGTCAAATGTGCTAAAACCATGTGACATAAAA
Source organism: Pinus tabuliformis (assembly GCA_031772625.1). Classification (NCBI taxonomy): domain Eukaryota; kingdom Viridiplantae; phylum Streptophyta; class Pinopsida; order Pinales; family Pinaceae; genus Pinus; species Pinus tabuliformis. The sequence continues at coordinate 287,412,377 of CM062818.1, forward strand.
TATCGCATTCGAAAGATGGTATTATCAAAGTCATGCACTATAATCAATCTTTACTAGTCAAATCATATTTCCCAACAAAAAAAATTTATGACCGAAGTAAAAATGGGCATGATGGGTATGATTGATGCTTGAGTGGTTTAGTCATTTTATGTCCACTTGTCAGTTTGAATTTCCAAATTTTTACAGCTAAGGTAAAAAAATCTGTGTATTGCTTGTGTTGGGTTTTTTTGGCAGTAGCTCTATGTTGTTTGTTCCTTAAATAGTGCCAAATTAGTTGTGAAATTTTCGATCATTTTGTGATTTTCAAATCAAATCGCGACGATGGGAAAGGGATGGCCTTTGTGTAGGGATGAGCCAAATGGGGCATACTTTATTGAAGCTTATTAAAAACAATATGAGTGGTTTGTGTAGGCGGGTTTGGCAGAGTATTGTCATAAGCTACAGGGGTTCAATTACAATGTTTCTAGGTCCTTTGCAAAGGGGTTTGATGGGAAGGTGGCTACTCTTACTAACATTTCGTTCCTAGTTACAAAGGAAGTAATTATTGATACAACAAGATTACTTGTTGATGGAGATAGATGGTTTCAAAACCAAAACGTTGTGGGTGTCAACATCACACTTTTCCTGAAGGAAGAGCACCAAAATGAAAATTAGAGGATGAATGTGTAGATAACATGGCTAAAACTAACATGGCTCAAACCCACCTGGAATGACACCCTGAAGTTCATACATATGTATTTTACATATGAGGGAAAGTATGATAGGATTATGTACCACTTCAAGTTTTTGGCTCATTTGGCTGGTCAGTTAAGAATGAACACATCATTTTTCTTGTTAAACAGTCTTATTAAAAAAATTTCAAAAATTAGCGGGAATCCCTATTCTTCTTCCCATTGCATTTTTCATAAGGGTTTGATGAAAATATTAGTTGTCAATCATCTAAGCAATATAGGAAGAGATTGGGATCATTTATTATTCCGGGGAGGGTTTGTTGAACCAATCACTGATAAACCAAAAGCCTTCAAGGGTAAGAAATAAAGAAAGGTCGAGAACCCTATCCAAAACCCCAAATCTCCAAAGAAAACAATTTCCTCTATCCTTACTATAAGTAGGATAAAATCTTTGCTAGGTAAACAAAAAGAATACCCTGTTTCTTTTCCTATGGTAGAAAAATTGTATGTAAGAAGGAGTAGGGTGGTTATTGAGAAAAAAACTTCAACTTCCCCTACTGATAAGCCTAGAAATTATAAGGAAGAAAGGGGCTCAGGGGAAAATTCAATGAGACAAAGGACATAAAAGATCAAACCCAATCATCCAAACTAGCACAAAAGGAAGATGAGAAAGAGGTTACCCTATCTGAAATGTATGGGATGAGAAGACCCAATACAAGGCCCAAAAATAAGCTTAGGCTCAACTCTAACTCGGAATAGAACCGAACTTTGAAAGAGAAAGTCATTGATATTGATGATATACCTATGAAGGATTTGCTAATCAACATGCAGGAAGCTTCAAGTTCATCTAAGAAGAAGAAGACCTAGAAATAGAGTAAAAGAGAAAAGCATGGCCCCAAGGCTAAGAAAAGCAAAAAGAAAAACCAAATTGAGACAAGAACATGGACCTTTTGTTAGACACAACATAAAAAGTTAAATAAGTATCTCAAAGATAGCGTTGTTAAATAAACTGGCAGCGCCGATTTTTGATATTTTTTGATAACATTGTCAAATGTTTTGGATTCACTGACCTTTGATTTGTTTTTTACAGCGCTGCCAAATGTTGCAGCAACGCTTTCACTATTTTGATTTTGAAAACACATGTACCCAAATATTGTGTCAACACTTGAATCATACTCCTTGGCAACATAGTTTTGAAGGAGATAAGGCTATGGATTTTGTCAAAACTTTTTAGAGAATATATATTGCATAAAAAGCACTGTCTGGATAAGAATAGAACAAATATCAAAGGAAATTTTCCGTTTTGAGTGGACCAGTCAACATCAAAGCAATATTTTGAACCAAGAAACATGGGATTCTCCAAATTGCTACAATTTATTAGTAACCTATTTCGAATGACATATTCAACACACTTCGCAGCTACAAGGCCAATTTTTTTGTCATGAATTATTAACGCATCAATTTTTCCTTGTAATTGTATTTTCAGTTTTAATTTTAATATATTAAAGATATGTACATAGATCATTAATATTTTGTAATTAAAACTACCCAAAAACTATCGATTTTAGTTTGTAAAATGCTATAAAGTTGTGAAAAACAAAGAACCCGGGTTTTTTTTTTTTTTAAATAGACTTATATTGTGTATGTTTTATTTTTTAGATTAATAAGATTTTCAAGGCAGAAGTATTAAAGCTTTCATGTCATAGATTCCTTTTGTGGTGTTTATCAACTTGTTTCCTTAGTTATGTTTCTTCCCTGTGCACCATTTCATGGATGTTAAGTCTTCGTATTTGATCTAAAGTTAGTTTTCATGGAATTGATCTTTGTTGAGATGATCTACTGATATAAGATTCAAATATTTTCACCATTTCTGAGATGAAAACCAAAGGTCCAAGTAAACATTTCCATCTTCACTCTAAATGATTACATACATTGAGCCTTCTTCTCTCGTCTTTAGAGAAAACTTATCTTTATCACATCAACATGGATCATTGTGAAAATAAATATAAAATAAAACAATGATGTCCCTAAAACTCAATGATTTTTTCCAATGCAATTCATTAATCAATTTTCAATGCAATGCAATTCATTTTTTAACAAAAAGGAGTAATTTTTTCATTTATTCTGTGCATGTATGTGTCAAATACTGTTGACAACACACCAAGAAATTCTATTTCAGCAGAATACTTGGAGGTAGTATACTAAGGTGACATGGTTGTTGTCACTCAGATAACTCAGTAAATTCGAGTTGGGGAATCTTGAGTTCAGTACTACCTGATTGATTGCTAATTTGTAGGAATATATTTCAGTGAATTTGAGTTATTTCCAGTTTAATTAGTTCTAACTATCAGAAGAACTAGTGGAGGTCAAGTTGTGGAAGTGGAGCTTCAACCACACTCAGTGATCAACCAGTTAACTGCTCAATCAACCCAAAATATTTGGTGCATGCAAAGAATTCAAGTTACCCAGTTGAGATGGATATTCCAAGGTAATGTACTAACATTTATAGCATATTTCCATGTGTACAAGTCATGCATGCAGTTAGAGATTGACCTAATTCTATTACACAATTCCTTGGTGTGAAATTTCTAAAAAATAGGGGCAATTTCCCAAGGGAATGACACAAGGAAATAGGAGATTAGGAAGGATTTAAATTGGCTAAGTGTTGGGCTAGGTTCAGTAAATCAGGCAGGGGCAAGATAAACTATACACTTATAGGGTGTGCTCAAGCTTGAGTAAGCATTGTATTTCTTCTCTATTCTCTAATTGATGCAATATAGATAGTAAGGGGTTTTGAGTAGTTTCTTTCCCCTAGATAATTTTTTTTGCATGTGTGATATTTACTTTTTCATGTTTATGATTCTTGTTTTAGATGGTGAATTAACTTCTACAGATCATTAAAGGAGCTTCAAGTCTTCTGAATTAGAAAATTTCATCAGTAGTATTGAATCCACACATTAATTTCTACATGGTATCATAATTTGAATCACTATAGAGTAGATATTTTGAAGTTGTCGTTGCAGGAGGTTCGAGGTTGGAGGTTAGGTTGCAGGATTTTTTTGGGACAAAGAAGATGGCCTTCAATGGATAAGGCTTGAGTATTCACATGAGGGAAGATAAAATTATGTTGCATGGAAGGACCACATGGAGGTAGTATTACAAGATAAATGGTTGAAGGAATTCATTGATAATTATATTCTGAAACCAGCAGTAGCTGATGCTCAAAATATAGTAGAATAGAAGAAGTGTGTTGCTAAGGAAAGGAGGATCACATTGGAGGGAGTACAAGACCATATTTTCTCCAATATCCATGGGAAAGAGACTATGTATGCAATGTGGCAAGCACTAAGAGATTTGTTCCAGAATAGTAGGGACCACAGGAAATTGGCACTCAAGGACAAGCTTCGAAATATCAAGATGCATAGGAACAAGACAATTCCATAGTACTTGAGAAGGTTCACATAGTGTTATGATGCACCTGGTAAAGTTTGTGTTACTATAACAAAGGATGATTTGTTAAGCCTATCCCTTCTAGGAATTCCCAAGAGCTGGCACAGCTACCAAGATTTAGTGAACGGGAGGGAGAAACTACTAAACTAGGAATGCTTGTGGTTTGATTTGGTATAGGAGGAGATAAGGTGGAACACCATAGACGGGAGCTCATCCAAGGGTGAGGATGAGGAGAATTGTGCCTTGGCTAGAAAGGAAAATAAAGGGAAAGGTAAGAAATCCCAATCCAAAGCAGAATTGGGTCAGGGGGGCAGGAAGAAAGACATGTTTAGAATCAAGTGCTTTCATTGTCATGAATTCAAGCACTATGAAATTAAGTTTCCACACAAGAAGAAAAGAAAGAAGACTGTAGGAGGAGAAGCGAGTGAAGCCTTGGATTCACATGTCAAACTTGATTTTACCCTCATTTCATGCATGGTAAGCACAATGATGGCTAGTGTATGGTATCTCGACAGTGGTGCCTCATTCCACATAATAGGGAACAAAGAATCTTTTAGTGAATTGGAGGAGTAGGATCTCTAGATGCACATCAAGAGGGAGATCATGGAAGGTATAACGCAACTGGTATTTGTACAATTAATTTTCAGAGGGATCCTGGCTCCCATCTCAGGCTCAAGAATGTGATGTTTGTACCGGGTCTGAAGAAGAATCTAGTTTTCATAGCTGTGTTGGAAGACTGTGATTATGATGTGATATTCAACAAAGGGAAGGCTTTTCTTAGACACATTTCGATGGGACAATTGAAGGAGATTGGGGTTCAAGTGAGGAATCTCTACAAATTAGACGTGGAAGACTATGCAACATTAAGCACAAAAGAAGAGAAGGTGCAAAGTCGAGATGTTAGTGAATTATGTTATAAAATATTTGGACATTTGCATCATGGCACGTTGAAGATCATGCAACATATTTCTACAGGCCTCCCCAAAGGAGCACTAGAGAAGCGAGATACATGCAAATGGTGTATGTTGGGGAAGTACATAAAATCCACCTTCAATGATAGGGACAACAAGGCGAATGCAGTACTTGAAATGATCAATTCTGATGTCTGTGGACCTTTATCGATAGCCTCCATTTCCAAGCACAAGTATTATCTTATATTCTAGATGATTTCTCATGAAAGTACTGCATATACTTCATGCAGAAAAAAGACCAGACATTCTCCAAATTTATTGAATTTAAAGCACTTGTTGAGAAAGATATTGGCAATAAAGTGAAGGATCTCAAGAGAAATGACAGAGTGAGTACATGTTGAATTAGTTTAGAAATTTATGTAAAAAGGAAGGCATTCAACAGGAAATTAAAACACCCCATAACCCATAACAAAATGAGGTGGCTGAAAGGAAGAACAAAAGTATTATGGGAGCAACACAGGTGATGTTGCAAGACCAAAACCTACCTTTGTACTTGTCGGTTGAAGCATGCAACACATCATTCTTTTTACAGAACAAGATTCCTCACAAGATTCCTTGCATGAGTACACCAAAGGAATATTTTTTAGGGAAGAAACTAGATATTTCACAGTTCAAGCTTTTTGGATCATCAATTCACTGTCATGTTTCCAAGGAAGAAAGGAAAAAACTATAGCCGACAGCAGAGTTGGGAATATTTGTGAGGTACAAAAAACACCTCAGAAATATCATGTGTACATGCCATCCCTTAGAATGGAAATGGTTAGAAAGGATGTGAAATTTGATGAGGAGAACACAACAAGGTGCTCTCTTGAGAGGGAGCTTCAGTTGCAACCTGGTTAAGAGCTTTTGGCTCCAAAATAAGAATCTCAGGAAGTTCTGGAGTAGCCACAAGTAGAGGATAGAGAGTGGAGACATCCACTCAAGTAGAGACATCTAAGTAAGGAAGGAAGCGAACTAGGTAAGCTGAAAATTATTATAGGATGCTAGAGAGAATTTGGGAGCACCCACATCACAACGTAGGAAGAGGAGGTCACTGGATCGATACACTGGCTACATGGCTCTTATGAGTGAGCTTGTAGAGACTAAGCCATCCTCATTCAAGGAATATGTAATGAAACCAATATGGGTTGACGTTATGGTAGAGGAATATGATTCCATTGTCAGAAACAGTGTTTGGGAAGTGGTCCCAAGACCAACAGATAAATTAGTGGTTGGTTTGAGATGGATTTACAAGTTAAATTGTGCAACAGATGAAAGAATAAGGAAATAGAGGGCCATATTGTGGCCAAGGGGTTCTCTTAGGTTGATGTAATTGACTATGAGGATACATGTTCTCTAGTAGCAAGGTACTTATCCATCAGGTCAATTATAGCACTATCAGCATAGGTGGGGTAAATGATCCACCAGATGGATGTGAAGACAACATTCCTCAATGGAGTTATTAAGGAGGAGCTATATGTTGAGAAATGAGAGGGGTTTGATACCTTTGATAGGGAGTCACATGTGTGCAAACTCAAGCTATCATTGTATAGAATTAAGCAAGCACCCCATGCTTGGTACACCAGGATCAATAATTATCTCACTGGGTTGGGCTTCACCAGAAGTGAAGTAGATGCAAACCTCTACCATATTTTGGTAGAAGGTAAATTATTGATTATTTTTTTATATGTTGATGACTTTATCCTTACTCGTGATTAGTAGTTGACCAGATCTTGCGAGTGTTGGGTTGTGTTATATTCTTTCCACGACTAGCCCTAGGAGTTTTATATTGTGTTATATTTTTTTGGACCCTATATTAGGTGGGCATACCTACCTATCGTTTTGTGCATGGATTTCTCACATATTTTTTGGCGCGATGGTTTTTGGTCCATGGTATTTTGTAAATCTATTCAAGGGAACTATGATTATGTTCTAATATAGGGTTAATGGATTAGGGCTTATGGATGCTTCGGCATGTATATATATGTATTCTAAAATTGAAATGAACATAATGAAAAAACAATATGGTAGTCCCAATTTTTGGATCCAGGGGAAAATATTTGTGTATATTTGTTTTATGTGTTATGCTCTCGCCATTGTTTATTTTATGTTTTTAGAATTCGTATGTAGGTAATTGCTATACAGGGTCAAAACCTACATTCAGTATCAGAGTTTTTTAGGCTTCAAGGGGACACCTTTACTGCTGAGGGGTTTTGCTCGGGCCTGTGGTAGACCCTATTCAGTGGGAGATCCGCGAGATCTATTCTTGTGGTGAAAGAAGATGGCGAGTGCTGGAAACATAGAGATAAAGAAATTTAATGGTCAGAGGTTTGAGTTGTGGAAACTCAATATGGAGAATCTATTGGTTGATAAAGAACAGTGGATCATGGTAGATCCAAGTATTAAACCAGTAAAAATGTCCTATGAAAAATGGAAGAAGTTGGATCAAAAGGAAAAAAGCACAATACGATTGCGTGTCTTAGATTTTGTATTGTTTAATGTATCACGAGAAGCTACAACAAAGGATTTGTGGGACAAGTTAGGGACTTTGTACCAACCTAAGTCTCTAGTGAATAAATTGTTCCTACAGAAAAAGTTGTATAACCTGAGGATGAAAGATGGAGACTCGGTGATAGAGCATATGAACACATTTAATACTATGGTAAGCTAGTTATTATCTGTTGATATTAAAATTTCAAAGGAAGATAAGTGCATCAATTTTTTTTGTTCTCTACCAGATTCGTGGGATAGTCTAGTTGTTGTAATAGGTAACAATGCAATTGCCTTGTCGTTTGATGAAATAGTCTCATCCTTGTTGATAGAGGAGATGAGACGGAAAAATATGGAGAGAAAGAATGGTGATGCCTTGTTTGTACAAGGAAGGTCCCAAAATGGAAACAAAAATAAGTCCTCGAGTGGGATATCTAAATCTATAGGGAGATATAAATCTCTAGGAAAACCTGTAAAGGTGTGATGGAAATGCGGAAAGGAAGGGCACTTCAAAAGGGACTATAAATATAAATCTCTCGAGAGAGTAAAGGGATCTGATGATGCTCCTTATGTAGAGGTGAAAACCACCTCAGAAGAAGGTTACTTGGCTTCTTCTTCAAGTACACATGTAGATAATGAGGCATGGTTGATTGACTCAGGGGCATCCTTTCACTTCACTCCCCATAAAGAGTGATTCTATGAGTATGAGAAATATGATGGTGGTAATGTCTTCCTGGGGGATGACAAGAAGGCTAGAATCATTGGTCATGGGAAATTCAAGTTGAAGTTGCAAGGTGGAAGGATTAGAAAAATTATGGGTGTTTTTCATGTTCCTACATTAGCTAGAAATCTAATTTTTGTAAGCGAGCTAGATGATGCAGGTGTAAAAACAATGTTCGAGAAAGATACCTACAAGATCGGTCCGGGAGCACTGGTATTGATGCAAGGAGTTTGGATTGGAACTCTATACAAGCTGCAAGGTAGCACTATTATTGATGGTTGCAACTGTTTTGTGGTTCCTGAAAGTGGAGTATAAAATATAGTGGTCTCTAGAGAAAATACCATGTTATGGCATCAAAGGCTTGGAAATATTGGAGAGAAGGGACTTTGAATACTTCATGGTAAAGGTATGGTAGAAAGTATGTCTAACAACTCTTAGGATGTTGATTTCTATGAAAATTTTGTATATGGGCAGCAGAATCAGGTGATTTTCCCCTCTGGTGGTAAGAGGGTGAAACATATATTAGAGCTTGTGCACAGTGATGTGTTTGTACCTATGTCAGTTCCATCACTGGGTAAGTATGTGTACTATGTATCATTTATATATGAATTCTCAAGGAATACATGGATATATTTCCTCAAGAATAAATATGAAGTCTTTGACAGGTTTAAATAATTTAAGGCTCTAATGGAAAACCAGACAAAGAAGAAGATAAAGGTTCTGAGGACAGATAATGGTGGAGAGCTTTGCAAGAAGGAATTTGAAGAGTTTTGTAAGAAGTGTGGTATAGAATGGTTGAAGACTACTCCATACACACATGAGAAAAATGGAGTTGCAGAAAGAATGAACAAGAAGTTGATGAAAAGGGCAAGAAGCATGCTCACTGGTGTCAGGTTAGGACAAGAATTCTGGGTAGAGGCAGTGGAGACTGCATGTTACTTGGTCAACAGATCACCTTCATCGGCATTAGAGGATAAGACTCCACAAGAGGTATGGACTGGTAAGAAACCTTCTCTTTCACATCTGAGGGTATTTGGATGTGATGCTGTTGTTGGGAAAAGTATCCAATTCGGAATGCCCCTATCCCACTCTAAGAGGTGATAGTGCCTTAGCAACAAACAGGTAAACTTATTCGAGTATTCTTCTTTATGAAATGCAAGTGAGGAAGAAGGATCTAACTAACCTGTATCTTCCGCTAGTTTGTCGATCCAAATCACTCCTCTCTTCAGTAGCTCCCAGCTTCTTGCTCCTTCACCGGCCCAGCTTCACCGAATTCCTGCAAGATCACAAGAAAGAGAAACTACACAAAGATACAGATATACATTCATAAAAAGCTCAAGATCAGATTAAGCTAAACATGTAAGCATAACAAAACATCATTGGTATACAACATGTAGGAGAAACTCAAATAGTTTATTGATAAGATAATAAAGTCTGAGAGGAGATACAACCAAGTGAGTTCCGATCCCGCATCTACCTCCTAGCAAAGGAATCCCTTCCTCTCCTCCAACAAAGCATAAATCACCCAATGTGCTAATATCAATCTCAAATCAACAACAATTCTCTGCAAAGTACAAAATTCCAGCCTCCTGAACCTCTGGGTGAGAGATCCATATATAGATGTAAGCAGAGAGGATGAGTCAGCTTATGTTTTGACTTGTGGCTTCTCTCTGTCAGTTCTTGCTTCCACTTGGAGGTTGAGAACCTCTTACTTATCACTAGTCGAATTCATTGAGGCAAGTGTCATTGGAGAAGATTCTGGAAGCTTCCAGGGTCTTTCCACCTTGTTGAATGAACTTGCCATTTGTCATTTCCCGCTCAGCGCACCCTGGTAGTGCTTCTACCTGCATTGCAGTGCACCTAGCCAGTGTAATCTCTGCATTTTAGCGCAGACAGCTAGTGGAGCCTCTGAATTGATCCTGAATTGACTGTTTCTGAGTGGTTTTTGGTGGAGAACTTCTGGGAGAAGCTGTCATTGGTTGACCTTGTTCCTTTAGGGGTAGGAAAAACTCATTTAGGGACTTTGGATCCCTTGGATTATGGACATTTCATGCTCAATGCTGTAAGGCACAAAAATGTCTATAACAGTTGCCCCCTAAAGTATGAGGTCGTTTATCGGGTAAAATGCTTTATTAGGAGGATCTGAAGTTCTTCCAATGCTGGGAGGAGACCTGTAATAAGATACAATACAATACATTATTTTTCATACTGCTTTCATGATCTAGCTGACGCGGGCATTCCCATGCTCAACTTTATAAATTCATTTTTCTGTACATAGAACAGACAATCGTCTGATGGTAGACTGATGATTTTGATGAAATCATCATCGTTTTGGTAGGATGATTATCTGATGTAATGTTGTACATGTCAATGTCTTTATTTTTCCTGAATATATATCACAGACCGGATGGATGAAACTAGATCCGGGGTCTTCAATCTCGTCCGATCTTCACCCTAAGTACAAGTCGATCCATGTGAGAAATGTTCTGAAGTCAAACATGGAAAGACATCGCTTGATTACAGATCAATGAGGTAAACCGTTAACAAGCGCGAGAGGAATCACTGATAATGATAATGACCCTCAAGGTAGTGCAGTACAATTCACGTGGTGTGAATAAAGGACTTGGCGTCAAACACCACACAAAATCTTTCGGTCGAAGGTCATTGATGTATACCTGTCGCCGGAAGTGAGAAACTTGCCATTGAGGCATGCAAGCTCCAAAGTACTGAAGGGGTTGTTCCTAGATCAACTTCTTGGATAATGAGCTGATGTCGACAACAAGCGATCCATCAAAGGAGGGTCTTAATGTATCCCACATCAGTGACACGGAACGGAGAAAATGATTTTGATGGAGGTGAAAACGATCTGATGATATATGGTTCAGGGTGGCGGTCATAAAAGGATGAAGGATAATGTATGGTAGTGGATGGGACACGGTTGACTTCTCTGGATGACTTCTCTTGAACATATCGGTGACACTTGTGTGATGGATTGGTAGCATTTACCCCAAAGGTGGATGGTATGGCGAGACCATGGCGATGTGACCGGTGAATGAAACAACCCAACCCGACTCAGGCACGGAGTGGAAGTGTCATGTTCAAGAGCGACTTGCTACCAATAAAGTTCTTTGAGTTTCTTCCCAATTTTTCCCCAGTCATTGCTGACCAGTACCTCTTTATTTTTGTCAAGCTTGAGGAGGATAACATATGCTTGTTCTATAATTTGCCCTTCGGGCAAACCCATCGCTATGTTTTAACGAGGCTAGCGATAGTGAAACTCGTTCTCATCTAAAGACAAGTTTGTCGCTATTTAATGCTTTTAACGAGTCTAACGACAAAGATAACTCGGTCCTTTTCATTTTTAGAGAGTCTAAAAAGGTACGTAAAGTCCACTCCGAAAGTCCTTTTTCATTATCTAATCCCTTAAGTCCGAAAAAGTATAAAACAATACAGAAGGGATGAATTTTCGATAGTTTTTACGAGCCGAACAAAACAAGCGCTCGATCCTTTTGTGCAATAATCCCTCAGGTCCAAAAAGATTAAAATCTAGAGGAGGGATAGCATTTCTGGTCGCTTTAACAAGCTGGAAGGCCAAAACTCGGCAATCTTTTCCTATTTTACGAGTCAGATGAAAAGAGCTTAAATAAGACTCGTCTTTTGAGGAACGAGTGATAAAACGGGTTAGCAGCTGATTCCAGGTAGGAGTTGGAATTTTCCAATCACGACAGTGTCACAAGGATGGCTAGTGAAATCACTCTTCGCAACTGTTCCTCAAAATGGGTAAACAATCATATGGAGGTGAACGATCGGCCAATGGAAAAGTGGAGGTGACGGTGCAAACACGACCAAGGCTTTAATGGCTGATAATGTTACATTCACGGTGGTTATTTACCGGAGGATAGTTCATTTTTTTAACGAGCTTAAACGCGGATTGAAACACTTGCTCGACTTTATGTTTATTTTTTAACGAGCATGAACTATACGCTAAAACTGCTCGATCTTATGTTTATTTTTTAACGAGCATGAACTATGCGCTAAAACTGCTCGATAACATGGTCTAATTTTGATTTTTTACCATAACTAGCTTTGCCCTTTTCAAAGATAGTACTGTACCTTCAATTGCTGCATCAAACTAGTTAGAAATGAATAACATTTGCTTGAAAATGAGATTAAAACCCTAATATTTTGCTTTGAACTACGTAAAAAGCAATTAAAAAGTGTTTTTACCTCTCATTTTACCATTTCATTTGAACTTGGTTTGTTGGAGCTTTGGAGGTGCCTCTTCCCCCTTGATTTTCATCAGCTGATTTCGGGAGATTCTGTGGACGATTCTCGGCACCGTCTGGACCAGGTAGGAGCTAAACTTGAACTCTTTCATTTCATGGTTTCCTTTCTGCATTCTGTGCTTGTTTTCCTGTTTTCTTGAGCCCCTGGGGTTTGATGGGGTCGCTCTGCCATCAGCGCACCTAGTTCACTCGAAACCTGCGCTGAATGTCAAGCTGTATGAAGGCAGTTTGACCTTCAACGCAGGTGGAACACTGGGTAGGTGCGCTGGGCGCAGAAAAAGAGTTTTGTTGCACAGTTTTTGATGAAAATTTTGCCAGTTTCTCATCAAATCCAGGATCTAACTCATCTCATGTTTGTTTTTCAGAGATATTGGAGAAAAATGACCCTTACATGGCGAGAACGAGAACATGAAGAAGAGGACATGATTGCCCTACATGATCCTATCACGGTGAACGCGCTGCGGAACTGTGGCCTGCTGAAGTTCTTCCGTATCTCTAGCATGAGACAGCAGATCTCCCTACTACAGTATTTGCTCGACGCTTGGGATCCTATCAACCAAGTATTTCAGATTAGGGGCAAATCTATCCCCTTGACCGCAGTAGACATTTACTTCTTGACTGGCTTGTCGAGGCGGGGTGCCCCCATTTCTTTGTCAGGTTCGGCCCAAGGGAGTGACTCTACGAGAGATTATGTCCGCCAGTATTGCAGGGAAGGATCCCAGCCGAGTAAAGACGGCAAGATCGTTATCCGTGAGGTTGCTGACAAGTCCCTCAGGTCTATCTTGTATACTATTGGTAGGATGGCCGGTAGCGCGTCTCTTTACGTAGCCAACAGATCCTATGTGCGACATGCCTTGGAGTGCCTCCAACCGAAAATATTCAACTGGTGTGATGCAGTACTTCTTCAGATGAAAATTCAGTTAACCAAGGTAAAGGACGGGAAGTTGAAGAACTTTGGGTTTGGTTCTATTTTGACCGCCTTTGCTTTGGAGAAGATACCACTGATGCAGCCACAGTACATTGCACTCGACTTGCCTTCTCCTACTGAACCACGCATGCAGAGATGGGTTGATCACATGTCTAGGCATGCTGGTCAATCTCAGATTTCTTTCTCTGATACCTTCTTCAGGTGGTTCGAGCGTCAGGAGATGGTCTATTCCGAGTATCCATATGTTGGCATGGACTTCCAGGGCGATCCGGATTTGGTACTGCCGGATGGCGAGCAGTGGGGCGCTATTGGTAAAATCTTCGACCATATCATTGTTTACTGTTTTTATTCATAATGTCCTCGTGCTTTATTCTATCAAGACTTTAATCAAACTCATGTGTGCATGCAGATGTTGGTCCTGTTCGTCCAGCAGTTCGCCCGAGAGCGCCAGCCGCTGCCTCAGCAGGGGAGGCTGCCGGGAGGGTTATTCTTCGTGACCTCGACGTGGCCGAGACCCTTACAGCTATGTAGGAGCAGGTTGAGAGCCTTACTCTCGGCATTCCAGACGTGAGGATCGACGAGTTACCTTTACAGTTGCAGCGGCATACTACTGGTGTGCCTAGACGATGGACTCGTCTCTTACGCATGATCGCACAGGCCATGATGTGCTATCATGAGCATCACTAGACTAGGGTGCCCCCTAGCATTTTGAGTTTTTGGGTCATGCGACCGATTTTTTCTTGGTTACAGAACATTATATGTAAACCATAAACAGCTTATATATATATATATATATTTTGATTTTCGGGGTTTTATTCTGGTTGAGTTATATGATCCATATTTACAACATTGATGATGTGTTTCTTTTTATAAATGTCGCAAATGTCTATCTAACACATAGTTTGCTAATGAGTCGGTTAATGTGTTTAAGTTTCTGGAAATATGCTGGTATTGAATTAAATCAAACTGTCTTTCCAAAATCTTAACCCTTAGGAACATGCGATAAATAGTTGGGTTGCGGACGGAATATATACCATTGAGTTGTAGTATTACGAGTTGTGAGTCTAGCCTGACAATTAGTCGGCGTATACCATGGGTGATGGCATCAGAGAGAAGTTCTATCAACGCGCTATACTCAGCGATGTTATTCGTTGATTGCCCAATACATACACCTCTGAAACTTACTAACTTGCCGCTTGGATCAAAAATGGCCTAGGCTGCGGAAGACAGGTTCCGCGAACTACGACTCACTCCGTCGGCATATCCAACACATGTCTCCAAAAGGTTTGACATCTGCAATGAATGTAAAAAGGTGGATTACTCGACCAAAACAAACACTTTAGCGAAAACAAAATACAACAAAATCATACTGGTTACTATTTAAGCATAGTAACGCTTGAGGTACAACCCATTACGGGGTTGCGCCAGTGGAATTCTGTCATAATCCATTAACTCGTAGGCTCCTTTCGCTAACACTCGTTTAACAATATAGGGGCCCATCCATAAAGAATTAAATTTACCTTCTCCCAATTTGTCGGATTCTTGGTCGTAAAGCAAGACCAAGTCACCTTCTGAGAAGACACGGGGTTTGACATTTTTGTCGAACTGCGCCTTGACTCGTTTCTTATGGGCTTCGTTAGCCAACGCGGCATCACGACGGGTTTCATCCAATTGGATTAATTCCAAGAAACGGGCCTCTTCTTCTGAAGTTCCGGGGAGGAGATTAATTGCGAGTTTAAGAGACGAGATCTCACACTGGACTGGTAAGACTGCTTCCAGGCCATATACCAGTTGGAAAGGCGTGAACTCGGTCGCATTCCTTACCGACGTTCGGTAGGCCCACAAGGCTGAGTACAGGATTAGGTGCCACCTTCTTTTGTGAACTCCGATCATCCTTTGCAACATGCGCTTCAGGACCTTGTTGATCACTTCATGCTGTTTAGTATTGCATCCAACTTTTGATCAAAACCTGAGGGCTCTTCTCTGAAGCCAGCCTTCTTTTCCAGCTTTGCCCTGTTTCTCTTGGCAATTAGGTTGGCCTCTACAGTGACTACAACTCTTTGAGCTTCTGCAAGGGTTGGAGGATCTCTTTCTTTCAGCTAATAGGCCATATCAGAGTCAAAACCGTCAGGGAAGTTATACAGGGCCAAATCAGGAGGGGGCCTTAAGTTCTGGGGGATAGCATTATATACATTGTTAAACCTAGCACAATACTCCAAAACTGTTTCTTGGGGACCTCTTTTAATAGTGTTATATTCACCGAGTATGTGTAGAGGATCTTTCTTCTTCTCCCATCTGTTGGTAAACTCTTGGTACAGGACCTCGGGGGTTGCAATGGAATTTGCATTCAGGGATCTAAACCAAGTTCTGACATCCCCGGTTAAGCTTTGAACAAAAATTCTCATCCTGACACTGTCATCATCTATTTCATAGGTCTCAAAGTGGTCTTGCATCTTCTTAGCATGCTGGACAGCTGTCAAAGGACCATGGGAGTCAAAAAATGAGATTTTGGTTTGGTAGTCTTGGGGTAGAGCCGATGCATTGGCTGGTATCTGCAGAGGTGCATATCTGTTAGCCATGTTTATGGGGTTTATGGGGTTAATAGGAACAAATGGGACAGCTGGGATTACAGGTGTAACAGGGTTAATAGGATGAGTAATAAGCGGGGAACTGTTGGAGGGAGTATGTGCAGATGGTGAAGATGGGAGAGGAGGACTTTGAGGAGTTGATGATGAACTAGGGGAACTAGGGGTGGACCGGAACAGAACTTTGCAGGGTGTGGGAATGCAGATAGGCTGTTCTGAGATTATATCTGAATCGGCAGGCTTCTCCTGCTTTTGCTGTCTCCTTATGTTCTTTGGAATGATATTTGGGTTATCAACAATGATGGGTTGATTAGGGTCAGGGTTTGCCCTAGTGTGCCTTGGGTTTCTTTTGGGAGCCAGCTTCTAAGTATTCTTTTAGAACTTTATACAGGAGGCTTTATATGTACAAGGACTGGATGAAAATTTTGGAATGGCTATATATGTTTCAAAGCTAGGATGAAGATTCCCTAATCAGCTCTTCCTTAAAGTTGTTCCTGTGGCACAGAAACAGTCCTAAGGCCTCTTGGCTAGTTCAGGCTTGATGGTAGCTTTGGAAGATAGATAGTAATTGAAAAATCTTTAAGAAGTCCCCAGTGGAGTCGCCAATTATGTTAACACCCAGGTTGTTCCCTATGACTCCCAAGGGAATACGGCCGGGGTAACCACTAACAAATCTTTTAATCACTGTTTCTAGCCAAACTGTGATCAGAGAGGGCTCTCTCTTTATGATTTGTATCTGTAATGATAATGTTTTAGGCTAGGTATTGAGCACAGGTTTTGTTTGTATTTTGGTTGAAGAATTCCTTTCAGGTCTCTGTGATGTAGTCCTCAAAGAGTTAAGTGTCATTGGGCAATGGAGTCTGTGGCTGTAGGTGTCCAGAAACTTTGAGATGAACCGGTGAAACTTACAGGGCCATTTAGATGTTTTATAGAACAAATTTTGATTAATAATAGGAAACCGGTAAGACAAACAAAAACAATGAAAGCATTCAAGAATTTTCACTCACTTTTTTAAATGTTTCCACCGACTGGTTATGAGAGAAGACAGATGTCACAGGGGCAAACTTGAATCCCTGGGAATGTCTATCACAGCGAAAGATACACTTTCAAAGTGCAGCAACTAAGAATTACACTACTGTATCTGAGGAAAACATGGATAATAGCTCAGTTTGAGTTCAGGGTAATCATGGATTAAGTCCTGGAACCATTCTTCTACTTGGCTATTAAGTGTAAAACATCTGAACAATAAAAGAGAACAAAAGACTCGAAAACATGTAATACAGAGATTTGAGAAAACTTATTGTTTTATGAAAACAGTCTGGAATCCTGCAACATTCACCATTCACCACAACGCATCAAAGTACACCAAGCTTTGGAAATTCCATTCTCCCTTTGTATTATTTCTCTGAGAATCTTACAGCAAGCGAGAGCTCTTCAAGGAAAATTACAACAACCTCTGCTCTATCATGCGCAGGGGTTTATATAGAAATAAGTATACAAAATATCTCAGGCATTGAGTCATCTGAGAGAGAGAAAATATCTTCAGTAGTGTTCAGAAAGTAGGCAGGGAGTTATTACAACGTTAAATGCAGAGTAAATGCCCTTTATGTCTGTCAGATGATTGTTTTGACTTTAAGGAGTCACTGAGTCGGTTACATTACTATGTATCGATCCTGTAGGTACGCATTTACTTTTGCCTGCGCAATGAATTTCTCGGCTTTGCCAGCTGCGTTTGTCTTTCCTGCTTTGTTGGCTGCTCCATCTGCTGAGTTGGCTCAGCTTTGACTTTATGATGCCTGCTGATTTTGCTGACTGTTCTTTCCATCAAAATTTATAGAAAAAACAGAAATTGATGCATGGCTTAATGTTTACAAAATTCTCTGGATGGCATCTGTCCACCATTCCTGTGTAGGAAGCTGATGCCTGAGGATGGCCTGCATTGTCTCTTCAGCTTCTGTATACTTGAAAAAGTTGGGGGCTACATCAAATAGATGATTCATTTCATTCATTATAAAAAGTAGATTTTCTATCTTACCATAGAAAATCTGTCCTGTGATAGGCCCTGTATCTTCTGAGGTGCTGGCCTTCTCATTTACCTGTGATGAGGCAAAAACATTCACTCTCTTGGCATATTCTTCATGGGTGAATAATCTCCCTCCATTGTTCAGCAAGCTAGGGAGTCCTTTACTTTCCAATACCCGAAACCTCTCAAAGAACCTGTTTACCTCAGTTTGCATATCTTGGGTTCTTCTGTCTAACGTTTGCACCAGACTTCTAAGAGTAAGAACCCTCTTGATCATTTGGATAGTATCAGTTCTGTTTACGATTCCCATGATGGTCAACTGAGAACTTGTCTTATGATTGAGCACATTGATCATTTTTGTTGCAATTTCAGGCATGTTCCCCAATAAGGCCCTTGATGTTCTGATTTCCCTCTGCGCTTTTGGAATGAGCTCCAGTTGCTCATGGATTGTCTCAATGTATGGCCACTGGTTATTGATGGACTTACCAATATTGGACCATATCATTGCTCTGATTTCGGCTATGATTTTATCTAGCTTTAGCTCTTTCTCAAGCTCCTTGATTTTGTCTTTAAGAGCTTTGATTTCTTTGGCCTTCTCTCCTACTTCTCTTTTTGTTTTGTCATGCCTTTCATTCACCTTGGCCAGCTGCTCCTTAGTTTCATTCAGCTGCATCATTTGTGCTTCTAAAGCTTGTATTTCGCTTTTTAGCTTTTGCATGTCTAAGCTCTGATCTGTGCTGGTGGGTGCTGCTGAAGTAGATGTGGCTGGTTGTTCAACCTGCTGAGGTGGAGGTGCAGTAGTAGGAGCAGTCTCCTCAAGATTAATGACCTGTGGAGGGGGCTGAGATGTTTGCCCCTCTTGCGCTTGTGTTGATGATCCTTTCAGAGGTGCTTGTGTGGCCTCATATTGCCCCAATTTTTCTTGTGCCTTCAGAAGTTCTTTGTAAACAGAAATTAACAGAGCAGTGGAATCCTGCTCATACCTTTGTTTTGCCACTTCATCGGTCTGTGGATGGATAGTGGCTGGAAGTTTAACCTTCTTCCTTAGTGCAGCCATATCAGCATCTCTGATTTTTAAGATCTCTTGTATCCCTTTAATATCATTGGGATTGTGCCCAATCTCTATGATGATTTCTTCCAGGGTTTTGATCCTGTTGTCTTTGGCCTGAGAAGAGGCTCTCTCTAGCTCCAGCTGGGAAGCTGTAGCATTCAGACTGCTTGTTAACTTGTAGTTGTCCAAGGTCTTATCGGCCAATGAAGCATACACCATTTCCCCTGTTTGTTTATGCAACTCAATTTTGTCCATGGGATGTATGTCTTTGGCAAGGACCTCTAAATTGGTCCTGAGATAATCAGCAGAAGACTGTGGCTTGAGTGCCGTAGGCATAAAATGACTCAATGTCAGTTTGCCCTCACCTACATCAAAAGCAGACATGAGTCTCTGCTGATTGGAAGGAGCCATGTTAAGTAGGTGATTGTATAATTGAACTTTGATTGGGTCACTCCTACTCTTAATGTCTATGAACTGCTGCTTTATGCTCACTCTTTCCTCTTTCTGCTGGCTGGAGGAGCTGACTTCCCCTCCCATTGTCCTGTCTAGTTCCTGCTGGGAGGAACTTGCTGAAATTTCTTGACTTGGTGGGCCCATGCCCAATGCTTCTCTGATGGCTATATCCTCTTCTGGAAAATCGTTGAGTCTTTGCCTTTTCTCTCCTTGATTGATAGAGGATGTCAAGGGAGTTTCTCTTTCCCTTTTCCTAAAGACAAATGTGTCCTCCTTTTGAGGGGTTTGGAGGACCGAGGCATCAAATGTAGAGTCTTGTCTTGTAGGCATGACTTGTTCAGTGGTCTGAGGAGTATCCACTGTTTCCTTTTGTTGGGCAGGCTGCTCCTGCCCTTGTTTTTCTTGCTGCTGTTCCTCTTGCTGTCCTATGTCTTCTTGTTGCCCTTGCTGTAACCCTTCTGCTTGTTCTTGTGCTTGCTGACTTTGTTTTTGCTGCTGTTCCTGCTGTTGCTCTTGCTCTGCCTCCATTTCCTTTTCCTTTCCTTTTTCTGATACTTTTCCAGCAACTTTTGTAGTTTGCTGTGGAGTAGTTGAAGAGGAGGCTGCTGCTCCAATTTGTGTGCTTGGCAGTGAGGGGACCTGTGCATAAAACTCAAGGTCAGCCATCTTCTTTTGATTGTTCAGAGCTCTTTGATCAAGCTCTTTTTGAGTTATATCTTCTTCTAGAGTTCCCCTTTTCCACTTGCTTTGATTGGCATATTTTTCAATTTGGGGGAGGCTATGATGACCGTAAGCAGACAGTTTATATTTGAGTCTCCTCATTGTGATGAAGTTGTTGGGGTCATAGGGTTTCCATATAAAACTGTACTTCAAACCAAATCCCACCAGTATTCTATCTGCCTCCTTCCACCCTTCATCCCTTTCATTGTAGACTAAATGGCCAAGTTGGCTCTTGATTTTCAGCTGTGCTTTCTTGCCTCTGCCTGAGAAGTGGAACATATCCACATAGCCAAACTGCCTGAAGTATTCTAAGGCAAATAGCCTCATGGGCACAAATTTGGGTAGTCTAAATGGGGGTAACTCACACCCATATATTCTGATGACGGTGTGGTGTTGGTAAAGATACCAGTCCCCAATACTGTATACTTTTGACAAATGTAGGCACCTTTTCATGTCCTCTGTCAGTCTAGGAGGAGGTGAACCAATCAGTAGAGTCAAGGCTGGATGGATGAAAAGATCAATAAACTCACAGTAGGTGTATGGAGAGTAGCATGATACGTGGAAAACAGATGTCCAATACACTACTGATCTCAGATTGCCCTGTGCATCTACTCTCTTCTTTGGGAAGGAGAATTTATCATGCTGGAAGTATATGAGCAGATGATATAGGTAGGAGGTGTACCTAAACACTCTTTCTCTTGGCAAATTCATCAACTGTTCATGCATTTTGTCTGATATGTATGTTGCATAATCATAGTGGATTGGTTTCCTTCCTGGGGAGAACATAAGCATCATTTGTATAATTGTTTCATCAATATGTTCTATTGAATCATATCCCAGGATGGGACTGATCATGTCAACCAGGTCTTGGCCCAATTGATTGAGGTAAACGCAGTTGATGGGAGGAGTCTGCAAAGTGTCAGCCTTGATGAAGAGCTGGTTGACCTTAGTGATTTGGGCCTCTGTGGTTCTGGCTCCCTGTACTATTAACTCAGCTAGTGACAGAGGGACCAACTTATGCTCTGTCTGGAATTGCAACATCTCCCTGATGGCTTCAGGGGTAATGAGGAACAGGATTGAACCTTCAGCATCTAGCACTGCTCTCTGGGATGCATCATAGTGTTCAGCAACTATGTGCACAAGCTCAGGGAATTGATTAACCTGAGGAAGTTTGAATATTGGGAGGAATGACTCCCAAATTCCCAGGATGTCTGTCCCCCTCTCATGTTTGATCTTTATCTCGTTTAATATTTGCAGATGGAACCTGCTTCTGCTCAGCATTTCCTCTGCTATCTTGTAGTCCAGGTCTGCCAATGCTCTGGTGTCAAATGTTCTATTAGGAACATTTAGGGGAGCCACATTGAGGGCTATGGGAGCTACAGGGGGGTCCATGACTTTCCTTTGAGGTTTCTGTTTTGCTTAGGGATTGTGTCACTTATGTAGATCAATAACAACAGAGTTTCTTTGCAGAGAAGGGTGAAAGTGCCTGAGAAAAGGTGAATGCAGGGTCTGCAGCAGTTGAAATGCTGCTTTATGGCAATCAATAGCGAAGCTTAGCTTTTCTGGCACCTTTCAATGGTAAAATTTGGTTTCAAATGCGCCTGCCACGATTGCGCAGACAGGGCCTGGTTTCTTAGCAGAATGCCACTGGGAAAAGGCTCGGCTGGTGTTTTCCGAAGTGATAATTGGAACTTCAATGCTTTACTGAGGAATTCAGTAGTAAATTTCTGATTTTCGGCTTCCTTTAAGCTTCTTAAAGCGTTAAATAGATAATTGCAGGCGCACAGAGGATGAATGATGAGGAATACCTGGTAAAACAGCTAGCAGAGGTCGTGACCGCAGGTTGAACGGGTGCGCTGGAGGTCTTCTGGTCAGTTTAGCAGGTTGGTAAACAATTTGGACGTTGATTGCATGCAGAGCAGAATAACGACGAATACACAAAATGACCAAAAAACGCGAACTTTTGGCTAAAATAGACCTTTTTATGTTTTTGGCGCGAATTCGTGCTGACGTCAGCATGACGTCATTGGTGGGGTCAAGGTCGGATGACGTCATGCTGACGTCATCAGGTGACGTGGCGCTGTCTGGTTGGTACACGGTGGCGGTGACATGGCAGGACAGTTGGACCAATGGCAGGGACAGGGAGGTCGACGGGGCAGCGTACCTGGGTGACGGGGCGCTGACGCGTTGCTGATGCGGTGATGACGTGGGTAGGCGGGATGAGGGAATCTGGAAACCGCTAATGGTTTCATATCGTACCGCCTCTTGTACGGGGGCGGTATCCATCGGCTGTACCTCCGACGCGTGGTGGTGAGGACACGTAGCAGTGGGATGACGTCCTTCAAATACGGACGTCGGGAGATAAGTCTCGTACAGCGGATGAGCTCCGACATCAGGATAACCGTTGGATCTGCAGCGGATAATCGGACGGTGATCGGACGAATGAGATGACAGGGGGATAGTACGTTTAACTGTCAGGCGTCGGACAGACTCTGACACGACCAGGGCCGTCAGATCTGGAGGGTCTGATCTAACGGTCATCGGATGAGCTGACATGTGCGCTGTATACGGAAGCTGGCGGGGGTATATAATCGGGTTTTATATGATTTTCCAATGTAATTTTAAAAAACATTATATGCGCTAACCTTGGCTATAGGGCGGAAAAGTGGGTTTTCATGCTTATTTGCCCTTTGAAGCGGGTAAGGTGGGGATTTAGGATCTTTATGGGGTTTTTATGTGCAAAGGGGTAAAAATAGGGGAATTTAGCTCATGAAGGAGAGGGGGTAGCTGGCCTAGGCTCATCAACATGACCTGGTGTCATTTGATCCCTGACTCGAGACTTTATTGGCTATAATGCCAAAGGGGTGGGTATTTATAAGATTTTGGGATTTATACACCTTGGTGTTAGTAATATTAGGGGAAGAGGCGATATGAGGATTTATACAATAGAATTAGTGTTAATATGAATGAAGGGAGCAAATGAAGGGGATCTCACTGAGTTTATATGAAATTGATTTAGTTTTGAGAGTAGATCAAAATGAAAAGATTTTAGACAAGAAATGTGGCTTCTGAATGAACCAGAACCACCTAAAAACCATGATCTTTCTCCATAAATCTCAGCTAAAAGAAAGGGAATGTTAGTAATGAAATGAAGGGGGAGAGGGAGGTTAGTCATGCTCCCAGCTGTTAATCTCTTGCCTTGCTGCCCACCATCACCACCTTGCAATGATAGGGATACCTTTCTGCAACTCCAACTACCTACCCAGCTGCTTACCTAGCATTTTTTTGTTTCTCCTTGGAGGGTGCACTTGGACTTGCAAACCCTTACTTGCCTTTTCTTTTCTTTGGCTTTTTGTTTATTCTTTTCTATCTACTTCTAACCTTATCTCTTCCAAGGTCCCAGATTGAGCTGTTGGAAACCTTTTCTTCTCTACCTAAACTACTTGTCTGCCAAGATTAGGCTGTTTGGACAGACTTCTTTCTCTATTCTATAACACAAAATTGAAACATGGCATGATCCAGGTTAAACTGTTGGATCATCCATCAAAATTTGTAATAGGGTCATCAACGTTTGAAACACTTTACACACCTTCTTGCTCTTTAGGAAATATGGGATCTTTGTGAACTCAAAGCAGAGCATATTTGGACTTTCTCTTGCCAATCATGAAATATGAAACCTATTGGTATAGGTATCCAACAGTGGCTCCACATGGGGATGGTTTTTCTTTTGAAAGACCAAGAACAGCAGGTCAGATTGCCTTGCTCCTTAGCTGCCCATACCAATCTTTGAAACTAGCTGCCTCAATGTGTCAAAATGGTGTGCTTCTTTCTTGGAAGACCTCTGATTCTATCAGCCTCTTGCTGCTTGGTGAATTACTTGGGAAAACTGCTCTTTACAATCTAAAACAGAAGATAATATGTACATCTGTATATATACAATGAATCTTTAGGTTCCACTCATGGGGAATAGTCAAAGTAGTGCTTCAGCATCCTGCCATTGACAGGACCTTCATCCAAGTCAGTTTCGGTCAAACTTTTGAGGAAGTAGGTGTTATTACCTTGCACTGCTTGGACAGCAAATGGTCCTATCCATAAAGAGTAAAACTTTCCATGCTTCCCTTTCTCTTCTCTTCTTGCATCCCACTTTAGAACTTTGTCCCCTACATTGAAATCTTCTTCTTTGGTTCTTCTATCAAAGGCCTTTTTCAGTTTCTCTTGTAGTATCTGCACTCTGCTGAAAACTTGTTCTCTGGTCTGTTGTAAACAAATTATCTGGTTAATCCTTCTTTGCATGTCATTTGGCTCTGCTTGGCTTTCTTGTAGAAGTTTCATAACCGGCACTCCTAGTGATGAAGGAAATCTGGCCTCTAATCCATAGACTAACTCATATGGGCTGGTCCCAATTGATCTTTTAGTTGTTAGTCTGTCTGCCCATAAAGCGTTTACTAGTTTCTTGTGCCAGTTCTTTTTGTTCTCTTCCAGCACTTTCTTTATGATATTTATCAAACTTTTGTTTGATGATTCAGCAAGGCCATTTCCTTGAGGATAGTAAGCTGTAGAATGGCCCAAAGTAATGTGAAATTTATGGCAGAAGTTCACCATCTTCTTGGATCTGAAGGCAGCAGCATTGTCTGTTATTATCTTGTCTGGGCAGCCAAATCTAGCCAGTATATTGTTTTCCAAAAATTGAATGATTACTGAATCATTTGCTTGTCTGCATGGGGCAGCTTCAATCCACTTGGTGAAGTAGTCTGTTGCTGTTAGAATCCATCTGTGTTGCCCTGAAGATGAGGGATGAATTTCCCCAATGAAATCCAAGCCCCATTGTTGAAAAGGTCTCTCTGTTGCAATGGGCTTCAAAGGAAGTGGCAGCAGCTGTCTTTTGCCTTCAAACAGTTGGCATTTGTGGCATGAGGCTGTGAATTTATTCACATCAGAGAACATAGTAGGCCAGTAATAACCAGCTCTCAATATCTTGTCCACAGTGGACTTCCAGTACAAATGTCCACCACAGTCTCCAGCATGGAATTCTTGCATGATATGGTTAGTTTCATTCTCTATTAGACAGTGCAGCAATATACCTTCATGGTTTTTCCAAAGTAAATTTCCATCTATTACACAAAATTTAGATGTTTTCATTTTTAGGAACCTACTTTTAGTTCTGGACAGTCCTGGGGGAGCACACAGGTTTTGTAACACATAGCAGATGTCAGAGTACCAAGGAGATTGTTCAAAGGCTACATTGATCTTTGGAGTCGCCAGCTCTGTTTCACTGTCCAGTTGGTTGATGTCTAAGGCTTGGAAATTTGCTTCTGTCATTAATTTGGCCAAACCTTGTCCTTTTATTAGCTTTGTGGGTTTTATTTCAATGTCAAATTCTAGTATATTGGCAATCCATTTTCCTCTCCTGCCCTCTAAGTTTTCTTGGGTGAGAATGTCTTTGACAATAGGACTTGGTACATAAGCCACAACATGGGAGTAGAGAATGTAAATCCTAAAGTCTTTAATAGCTTTGATCAAGGCATAGGCTTGTTTTTCCATTATTTGGTACTTTAGAGGAGCATCTCTAAGAGCTCTGCTGAAAAAGGCAATAGGTTTCTCATTCCCTTGGTCATCTTTCTGTAATAAAACAGCAGCAATAGTATGTTGGGAGGCAAAGGAGAAAATGATGAAGTCTCTGTCAAACTGCGGATTGGTTAACACTGGGGTTTGAGTCAAGGCCAACTTTATACTTTCAAAGGCTTGTTTTGCTTCAACAGTCCATTTGACCTTTGAATCTTTCTTTAGCATATTGTTTAGTAATCTGATTAACTCTGCTAAATTTGGGATAAACCTCCTTAAAAAATTGATTTTCCCTAAGAATCCTTGCAATTCCTTGACATTCCTTGGGTGAGGCATTTGTAGGATAGCTTGTATCCTATCTGGATCAATTCTTATGCCATTTTTTGAAATAATATGCCCTAGAAGTTTCCCTTCTTCCAAGCCAAATAATGACTTCTTGGGGTTTAAGGAAATACCATATTTCCTGCATGTTATGAAAATCTGTCTTAAATGTTTCAAGTGTTCTTGGTCAGATTTTGAAAAGGGTGTAAGATCATCTAAGTAAATGACCAAGAAGTCATGAATCTCTTTTGCAAAAGCAATGTCCATTGCTCTTTGAAACGTTGCCCCTGCATTTTTCAATCCAAATGGCATTTTCACATACTTGAAAGTTCCCCATGGGGTTGTAAATGCAGTTTTGTCTTGATCATCAGGGTGTACTAGGATTTGATTGAAGCCTGAGAATCCATCAAGCAATGATATCCTTGAAGCCCCTACTACTCTTTGAAGAATGTGATCCATTTTGGGTAAGGGGTAGTTGTCTTTGAGTGACACTTGATTTAAATTTCTTAAGTCTACACAAAGTCTAATCTCACCAGTTTTCTTTCTTGTAGGGACCAAATTTGAAATCCATTCAGAGAACCTAATTGGTGCTATGATACCAGCTTTGAACATTTTATGCAACTCTTTTTCAATGGAAGGAAGGAGCACAGGATTGATTCTTCTCAGTTTCTGTTTGAATGGTTTTTGATTAGGCTTGAGGGGAATGGTATGCTGGATGACAGAGGTATCATAAGACTTCAAGTCCTCATAACCCCAAGCAAAAACATCTTGAAATTCTTTAAAGAGATCAATGTATTTGGGCTTTTGATCAGGGGGCAAAGAGGCAGATAGCTTTATTATTTTAGGCTTGTCAGTGGTACCAATGTTGCATTCTTCAATTGCTGCATCTAATGGCTGCATCTTTGGTTTTCTGGGGACATCATTTGAGTCAAAAATGTCCTCTAGTGGGGTAAGGCCTGCTGGAAGGAAATTGTCTTTGAGTTGTATGATTTTATCTTCAGCGTTGCTCACCTCTTCACAGTCAATTTGGTGAATTTGCTGAATGTTTTCTTTGTTGAAAATGGTTGGACTGAGTAATTGTTTGGCTGTTCTAGGTGACATTGGGTGGGCAGACTGTTGAAACTGTAATTGTGATGGACTTGCTCCCTCAAATATTCGTGATTGACTTGCTGTCTCAAGCATTTTTGATTGACTTGCTGTCTCAAGGTCAATATTTAATCCTGTGAACTCTTGTTGCAAGGTTAAAAAGTTGTTTATTTGCATGTCATTCTCAAATACTTGCCACTCTTTGACATTGTTTGGAATAGAAGGCCTATATTTGACCTCTGCCGTGAAACAATTGTTGGGTTCCAATGGGAATTTGAAGGTGCTGGCAAATGTTGCCAAGCTGTGTGCATGGAGATTGTGGCCCCTTGGAATTTTTGTGATAACAAACTCGGAGAAAGTCTCTAATATTTCAATTACAGCAGACCTATAGGACCTCAATCTTTTGTCATTGGTAACAAAATTTCCTTTCACTTGTTGAATTACTAGATCAGAGTCTCCCATGATGGAGAGTTTAGGAGCCTGTAGTGATTTTTCTAGCTTTAGGCCCAACAACAGAGCTTCATATTCTGCCATGTTGTTAGTGCATCTAAACTTCAATCTGTAAGCCCTACCTTCTGCATAATCTTTCTCTTTATTATGTATCCATACTCCAGCCCCTGCCCCTAACTTGTTGACTGAGCCATCAAACTCTAGAACCCACAAAATATCTTGCTGAACAGGAGATTTAAAATTCTGTTCATGGGATGGCAATGTGAGCATGAGTTGGGGTTTCTTTTCCCATTTGTTTCCTAGGATAATTTCATCATTTGTTTGACAATCTTTGACAACTAGAGGAGGGTTAATGTGTATTGTTGGGCTGATTGAAGTTTGGCAGGTGCTACTTGTTTGATCAATGTTTTGTTCTTGTATGAGTGTTTCGGTCTTAATGTCATTGTTTGAGAGGCTTGCGCTGTCATTGAAGAGGATGAAGGAGTCTATGTCCGAATGGACAGCATATATTGGAAAATTTTGAGGCTTTTCTTCACTGCTGACCATATACTTCATGAGTGTTTCCCTATAAAGTCTTTTTGGTTGCCCAAAGACAGAGATGGTTGCATATGACATATCTAATTGCAGGGAGCCTTGGAGCTTGGCTCCCCATGATCTTGATAAGAGCATCCCGTATTTGGGTGGGATATCAGCAACTACAACATCCATTAGTATGGTTTTGTTGGGAAATTGAACCAGGGACACACATAAATCTTTTATTAGGCCTAAACATTTGACTTGGCTGGAATCAAAAGAAAACAGGTCTTTGTATGGTCTTGTTATATCCAAGTTCAATCTTTCCATGACTGCTTTTGGCATAAGGTTGTGAGAGGCGCCTGAGTCAAACATAGCATTATGCAGTATTTTATCATGAACATGCAGGCTGACATAAAAAGGTAAAACCCCTGTGACTACTGTTTTTCCATCTACCTCTGGGCCAAACAGTAATTCTGGAGTGTCATCTAGCACATTTACATCATCTTTGCTGTTGGTGAGCTGAAGGGATTTTTTGATCTGTTGCTTATATATGTCATGCTTGGCTAGCTCTGAAAGGGGAATTGCTATCTTTAACTTGCCAATCTCTGCTCCTAGGTCAAAGGGTTTGTCAACTTGGATTTTAGAGTCACGGATAGCAGTCTTTTCTTTGTTCATTAAATCTTCTTGTTGGATTTCATCTTGATTTTGGAACCTGCCCCTTATACTCATGTCTTGAGGGGTGATGTTTAGGTTAGGGTGAGAGGACGGGGTTGCCATGGGCTGTTGTAGTGGGGACAGTAGTTCAGTAACCTCCTCAACCACTACTTCTTTTGTAGGCACGTTTGCGTTGTCATTAGGTTCAGTGACCATGGTTTCTTTGGACTGTTGTTTCTCCTTTTTCTTTTCAGGCTGATTTGCATTCACAGTCCTACTCCTTAGTTTGTATTGCTTGTGGACTTCATAGACAGCAGTGTCATATCCTTGTTTAAAGTCAAAGGATTCTCCTGATTTTGTTTGGAATGTTTTGCTTTCATCCTCCTCATGGTCTTCTTGTGTTAAGAAAACATGGCTTTTACCATCCAGACCCATTAAGTTGATTTCAGGATCTTCATTGAGCTGATTGGCTGAGGAAGTTTCTGCATAGTTTTCTTGAAAAGGGGGTCTGATATCTTGGTCAGCACTTGTTTTTCCTATGTTTGGGTTCTGAGTTCTCCTAAAATTTGGGTTTCTAGGAGGGTTACTTTGTGATGCCTCCCATGATGATTTTCTTTCAACTGATTCCACTCTCTCACCCAGTCTCTTCATGCTGTTTAGTATTGCATCCAACTTTTGATAAAAACCTGAGGGCTCTTCTCTGAAGCCAGCCTTCTTTTCCAGCTTTGCCCTGTTTCTCTTGGCAATTAGGTTGGCCTCTACAGTGACTGCAACTCTTTGAGCTTCTGCAAGGGTTGGAGGATCTCTTTCTTTCAGCTGATAGGCCATATCAGAGTCAAAACCGTCAGGGAAGTTATACAGGGCCAAATCAGGAGGGGGCCTTAAGTTCTGGGGGATAGCATTATATACATTGTTAAACCTAGCACAATACTCCAAAACTGTTTCTTGGGGACCTCTTTTAATAGTGTTATATTCACCGAGTATGTGTAGAGGATCTTTCTTCTTCTCCCATCTGTTGGTAAACTCTTGGTACAGGACCTCGGGGGTTGCAATGGAATTTGCATTCAGGGATCTAAACCAAGTTCTGACATCCCCGGTTAAGCTTTGAACAAAAATTCTCATCCTGACACTGTCATCATCTATTTCATAGGTCTCGAAGTGGTCTTGCATCTTCTTAGCATGCTGGACAGCTGTCAAAGGACCATGGGAGTCAAAAAATGAGATTTTGGTTTGGTAGTCTTGGGGTAGAGCCGGTGCATTGGCTGGTATCTGCAGAGGTGCATATCTGTTAGCCATGTTTATGGGGTTTATGGGGTTAATAGGAACAAATGGGACAGCTGGGATTACAGGTGTAACAGGGTTAATAGGATGAGTAATAAGCGGGGAACTGTTGGAGGGAGTATGTGCAGATGGTGAAGATGGGAGAGGAGGACTTTGAGGAGTTGATGATGAACTAGGGGAACTAGGGGTGGACCGGAACAGAACTTTGCAGGGTGTGGGAATGCAGATAGGTTGTTCTGAGATTATATCTGAATCGGCAGGCTTCTCCTGCTTTTGCTGTCTCCTTATGTTCTTTGGAATGATATTTGGGTTATCAACAATGATGGGTTGATTAGGGTCAGGGTTTGCCCTAGTGTGCCTTGGGTTTCTTTTGGGAGCCAGCTTCTAAGTATTCTTTTAGAACTTTATACAGGAGGCTTTATATGTACAAGGACTGGATGAAAATTTTGGAATGGCTATATATGTTTCAAAGCTAGGATGAAGATTCCCTAATCAGCTCTTCCTTAAAGTTGTTCCTGTGGCACAGAAACAGTCCTAAGGCCTCTTGGCTAGTTCAGGCTTGATGGTAGCTTTGGAAGATAGATAGTAATTGAAAAATCTTTAAGAAGTCCCCAGTGGAGTCGCCAATTATGTTAACACCCAGGTTGTTCCCTATGACTCCCAAGGGAATACGGCCGGGGTAACCACTAACCAATCTTTTAATCACTGTTTCTAGCCAAACTGTGATCAGAGAGGGCTCTCTCTTTATGATTTGTATCTGTAATGATAATGTTTTAGGCTAGGTATTGAGCACAGGTTTTGTTTGTATTTTGGTTGAAGAATTCCTTTCAGGTCTCTGTGATGTAGTCCTCAAAGAGTTAAGTGTCATTGGGCAATGGAGTCTGTGGCTGTAGGTGTCCAGAAACTTTGAGATGAACCGGTGAAACTTACAGGGCCATTTAGATGTTTTATAGAACAAATTTTGATTAATAATAGGAAACCGGTAAGACAAACAAAAACAATGAAAGCATTCAAGAATTTTCACTCACTTTTTTAAATGTTTCCACCGACTGGTTATGAGAGAAGACAGATGTCACAGGGGCAAACTTGAATCCCTGGGAATGTCTATCACAGCGAAAGATACACTTTCAAAGTGCAGCAACTAAGAATTACACTACTGTATCTGAGGAAAACATGGATAATAGCTCAGTTTGAGTTCAGGGTAATCATGGATTAAGTCCTGGAACCATTCTTCTACTTGGCTATTAAGTGTAAAACATCTGAACAATAAAAGAGAACAAAAGACTCGAAAACATGTAATACAGAGATTTGAGAAAACTTATTGTTTTATGAAAACAGTCTGGAATCCTGCAACATTCACCATTCACCACAACGCATCAAAGTACACCAAGCTTTGGAAATTCCATTCTCCCTTTGTATTATTTCTCTGAGAATCTTACAGCAAGCGAGAGCTCTTCAAGGAAAATTACAACAACCTCTGCTCTATCATGCGCAGGGGTTTATATAGAAATAAGTATACAAAATATCTCAGGCATTGAGTCATCTGAGAGAGAGAAAATATCTTCAGTAGTGTTCAGAAAGTAGGCAGGGAGTTATTACAACGTTAAATGCAGAGTAAATGCCCTTTATGTCTGTCAGATGATTGTTTTGACTTTAAGGAGTCACTGAGTCGGTTACATTACTATGTATCGATCCTGTAGGTACGCATTTACTTTTGCCTGCGCAATGAATTTCTCGGCTTTGCCAGCTGCGTTTGTCTTTCCTGCTTTGTTGGCTGCTCCATCTGCTGAGTTGGCTCAGCTTTGACTTTATGATGCCTGCTGATTTTGCTGACTGTTCTTTCCATCAAAATTTATAGAAAAAACAGAAATTGATGCATGGCTTAATGTTTACAAAATTCTCTGGATGGCATCTGTCCACCATTCCTGTGTAGGAAGCTGATGCCTGAGGATGGCCTGCATTGTCTCTTCAGCTTCTGTATACTTGAAAAAGTTGGGGGCTACATCAAATAGATGATTCATTTCATTCATTATAAAAAGTAGATTTTCTATCTTACCATAGAAAATCTGTCCTGTGATAGGCCCTGTATCTTCTGAGGTGCTGGCCTTCTCATTTACCTGTGATGAGGCAAAAACATTCACTCTCTTGGCATATTCTTCATGGGTGAATAATCTCCCTCCATTGTTCAGCAAGCTAGGGAGTCCTTTACTTTCCAATACCCGAAACCTCTCAAAGAACCTGTTTACCTCAGTTTGCATATCCTGGGTTCTTCTGTCTAACGTTTGCACCAGACTTCTAAGAGTAAGAACCCTCTTGATCATTTGGATAGTATCAGTTCTGTTTGCGATTCCCATGATGGTCAACTGAGAACTTGTCTTATGATTGAGCACATTGATCATTTTTGTTGCAATTTCAGGCATGTTCCCCAATAAGGCCCTTGATGTTCTGATTTCCCTCTGCGCTTTTGGAATGAGCTCTAGTTGCTCATGGATTGTCTCAATGTATGGCCACTGGTTATTGATGGACTTACCAATATTGGACCATATCATTGCTCTGATTTCGGCTATGATTTTATCTAGCTTTAGCTCTTTCTCAAGCTCCTTGATTTTGTCTTTAAGAGCTTTGATTTCTTTGGCCTTCTCTCCTACTTCTCTTTTTGTTTTGTCATGCCTTTCATTCACCTTGGCCAGCTGCTCCTTAGTTTCATTCAGCTGCATCATTTGTGCTTCTAAAGCTTGTATTTCGCTTTTTAGCTTTTGCATGTCTAAGCTCTGATCTGTGCTGGTGGGTGCTGCTGAAGTAGATGTGGCTGGTTGTTCAACCTGCTGAGGTGGAGGTGCAGTAGTAGGAGCAGTCTCCTCAAGATTAATGACCTGTGGAGGGGGTTGAGATGTTTGCCCCTCTTGCGCTTGTGTTGATGATCCTTTCAGAGGTGCTTGTGTGGCCTCATATTGCCCCAATTTTTCTTGTGCCTTCAGAAGTTCTTTGTAAACAGAAATTAACAGAGCAGTGGAATCCTGCTCATACCTTTGTTTTGCCACTTCATCGGTCTGTGGATGGATAGTGGCTGGAAGTTTAACCTTCTTCCTTAGTGCAGCCATATCAGCATCTCTGATTTTTAAGATCTCTTGTATCCCTTTAATATCATTGGGATTGTGCCCAATCTCTATGATGATTTCTTCCAGGGTTTTGATCCTGTTGTCTTTGGCCTGAGAAGAGGCTCTCTCTAGCTCCAGCTGGGAAGCTGTAGCATTCAGACTGCTTGTTAACTTGTAGTTGTCCAAGGTCTTATCGGCCAATGAAGCATACACCATTTCCCCTGTTTGTTTATGCAACTCAATTTTGTCCATGGGGTGTATGTCTTTGGCAAGGACCTCTAAATTGGTCCTGAGATAATCAGCAGAAGACTGTGGCTTGAGTGCCGTAGGCATAAAATGACTCAATGTCAGTTTGCCCTCACCTACATCAAAAGCAGACATGAGTCTCTGCTGATTGGAAGGAGCCATGTTAAGTAGGTGATTGTATAATTGAACTTTGATTGGGTCACTCCTACTCTTAATGTCTATGAACTGCTGCTTTATGCTCACTCTTTCCTCTTTCTGCTGGCTGGAGGAGCTGACTTCCCCTCCCATTGTCCTGTCTAGTTCCTGCTGGGAGGAACTTGCTGAAATTTCTTGACTTGGTGGGCCCATGCCCAATGCTTCTCTGATGGCTATATCCTCTTCTGGAAAATCGTTGAGTCTTTGCCTTTTCTCTCCTTGATTGATAGAGGATGTCAAGGGAGTTTCTCTTTCCCTTTTCCTAAAGACAAATGTGTCCTCCTTTTGAGGGGTTTGGAGGACCGAGGCATCAAATGTAGAGTCTTGTCTTGTAGGCATGACTTGTTCAGTGGTCTGAGGAGTATCCACTGTTTCCTTTTGCTGGGCAGGCTGCTCCTGCCCTTGTTTTTCTTGCTGTTGTTCCTCTTGCTGTCCTATGTCTTCTTGTTGCCCTTGCTGTAACCCTTCTGCTTGTTCTTGTGCTTGCTGACTTTGTTTTTGCTGCTGTTCCTGCTGTTGCTCTTGCTCTGCCTCCATTTCCTTTTCCTTTCCTTTTTCTGATACTTTTCCAGCAACTTTTGTAGTTTGCTGTGGAGTAGTTGAAGAGGAGGCTGCTGCTCCAATTTGTGTGCTTGGCAGTGAGGGGACCTGTGCATAAAACTCAAGGTCAGCCATCTTCTTTTGATTGTTCAGAGCTCTTTGATCAAGCTCTTTTTGAGTTATATCTTCTTCTAGAGTTCCCCTTTTCCACTTGCTTTGATTGGCATATTTTTCAATTTGGGGGAGGCTATGATGACCGTAAGCAGACAGTTTATATTTGAGTCTCCTCATTGTGATGAAGTTGTTGGGGTCATAGGGTTTCCATATAAAACTGTACTTCAAACCAAATCCCACCAGTATTCTATCTGCCTCCTTCCACCCTTCATCCCTTTCATTGTAGACTAAATGGCCAAGTTGGCTCTTGATTTTCAGCTGTGCTTTCTTGCCTCTGCCTGAGAAGTGGAACATATCCACATAGCCAAACTGCCTGAAGTATTCTAAGGCAAATAGCCTCATGGGCACAAATTTGGGTAGTCTAAATGGGGGTAACTCACACCCATATATTCTGATGACGGTGTGGTGTTGGTAAAGATACCAGTCCCCAATACTGTATACTTTTGACAAATGTAGGCACCTTTTCATGTCCTCTGTCAGTCTAGGAGGAGGTGAACCAATCAGTAGAGTCAAGGCTGGATGGATGAAAAGATCAATAAACTCACAGTAGGTGTATGGAGAGTAGCATGATACGTGGAAAACAGATGTCCAATACACTACTGATCTCAGATTGCCCTGTGCATCTACTCTCTTCTTTGGGAAGGAGAATTTATCATGTTGGAAGTATATGAGCAGATGATATAGGTAGGAGGTGTACCTAAACACTCTTTCTCTTGGCAAATTCATCAACTGTTCATGCATTTTGTCTGATATGTATGTTGCATAATCATAGTGGATTGGTTTCCTTCCTGGGGAGAACATAAGCATCATTTGTATAACTGTTTCATCAATATGTTCTATTGAATCATATCCCAGGATGGGACTGATCATGTCAACCAGGTCTTGGCCCAATTGATTGAGGTAAACGCAGTTGATGGGAGGAGTCTGCAAAGTGTCAGCCTTGATGAAGAGCTGGTTGACCTTAGTGATTTGGGCCTCTGTGGTTCTGGCTCCCTGTACTATTAACTCAGCTAGTGACAGAGGGACCAACTTATGCTCTGTCTGGAATTGCAACATCTCCCTGATGGCTTCAGGGGTAATGAGGAACAGGATTGAACCTTCAGCATCTAGCACTGCTCTCTGGGATGCATCATAGTGTTCAGCAACTATGTGCACAAGCTCAGGGAATTGATTAACCTGAGGAAGTTTGAATATTGGGAGGAATGACTCCCAAATTCCCAGGATGTCTGTCCCCCTCTCATGTTTGATCTTTATCTCGTTTAATATTTGCAGATGGAACCTGCTTCTGCTCAGCATTTCCTCTGCTATCTTGTAGTCTAGGTCTGCCAATGCTCTGGTGTCAAATGTTCTATTAGGAACATTTAGGGGAGCCACATTGAGGGCTATGGGAGCTACAGGGGGGTCCATGACTTTCCTTTGAGGTTTCTGTTTTTCTTAGGGATTGTGTCACTTATGTAGATCAATAACAACAGAGTTTCTTTGCAGAGAAGGGTGAAAGTGCCTGAGAAAAGGTGAATGCAGGGTCTGCAGCAGTTGAAATGCTGCTTTATGGCAATCAATAGCGAAGCTTAGCTTTTCTGGCACCTTTCAATGGTAAAATTTTGTTTCAAATGCGCCTGCCACGATTGCGCAGACAGGGCCTGGTTTCTTAGCAGAATGCCACTGGGAAAAGGCTCGGCTGGTGTTTTCCGAAGTGATAATTGGAACTTCAATGCTTTACTGAGGAATTCAGTAGTAAATTTCTGATTTTCGGCTTCCTTTAAGCTTCTTAAAGCGTTAAATAGATAATTGCAGGCGCACAGAGGATGAATGATGAGGAATACCTGGTAAAACAGCTAGCAGAGGTCGTGACCGCAGGTTGAACGGGTGCGCTGGAGGTCTTCTGGTCAGTTTAGCAGGTTGGTAAACAATTTGGACGTTGATTGCATGCAGAGCAGAATAACGACGAATACACAAAATGACCAAAAAACGCGAACTTTTGGCTAAAATAGACCTTTTTATGTTTTTGGCGCGAATTCGTGCTGACGTCAGCATGACGTCATTGGTGGGGTCAAGGTCGGATGACGTCATGCTGACGTCATCAGGTGACGTGGTGCTGTCTGGTTGGTACACGGTGGCGGTGACATGGCAGGACAGTTGGACCAATGGCAGGGACAGGGAGGTCGACGGGGCAGCGTACCTGGGTGACGGGGCGCTGACGCGTTGCTGATGCGGTGATGACGTGGGTAGGCGGGATGAGGGAATCCGGAAACCGCTAATGGTTTCATATCGTACCGCCTCTTGTACGGGGGCGATATCCATCGGCTGTACCTCCGACGCGTGGTGGTGAGGACACGTAGCAGTGGGATGATGTCCTTCAAATACGGACGTCGGGAGATAAGTCTCGTACAGCGGATGAGCTCCGACATCAGGATAACCGTTGGATCTGCAGCGGATAATCGGACGGTGATCGGACGAATGAGATGACAGGGGGATAGTACGTTTAACTGTCAGGCGTCGGACAGACTCTGACACGACCAGGGCCGTCAGATCTGGAGGGTCTGATCTAACGGTCATCGGATGAGCTGACATGTGCGCTGTATACGGAAGCTGGCGGGGGTATATAATCGGGTTTTATATGATTTTCCAATGTAATTTTAAAAAACATTATATGCGCTAACCTTGGCTATAGGGCGGAAAAGTGGGTTTTCATGCTTATTTGCCCTTTGAAGCAGGTAAGGTGGGGATTTAGGATCTTTATGGGGTTTTTATGTGCAAAGGGGTAAAAATAGGGGAATTTAGCTCATGAAGGAGAGGGGGTAGCTGGCCTAGGCTCATCAACATGACCTGGTGTCATTTGATCCCTGACTCGAGACTTTATTGGCTATAATGCCAAAGGGGTGGGTATTTATAAGATTTTGGGATTTATACACCTTGGTGTTAGTAATATTAGGGGAAGAGGCGATATGAGGATTTATACAATAGAATTAGTGTTAATATGAATGAAGGGAGCAAATGAAGGGGATCTCACTGAGTTTATATGAAATTGATTTAGTTTTGAGAGTAGATCAAAATGAAAAGATTTTAGACAAGAAATGTGGCTTCTGAATGAACCAGAACCACCTAAAAACCATGATCTTTCTCCATAAATCTCAGCTAAAAGAAAGGGAATGTTAGTAATGAAATGAAGGGGGAGAGGGAGGTTAGTCATGCTCCCAGCTGTTAATCTCTTGCCTTGCTGCCCACCATCACCACCTTGCAATGATAGGGATACCTTTCTGCAACCCCAACTACCTACCCAGCTGCTTACCTAGCATTTTTTTGTTTCTCCTTGGAGGGTGCACTTGGACTTGCAAACCCTTACTTGCCTTTTCTTTTCTTTGGCTTTTTGTTTATTCTTTTCTATCTACTTCTAACCTTATCTCTTCCAAGGTCCCAGATTGAGCTGTTGGAAACCTTTTCTTCTCTACCTAAACTACTTGTCTGCCAAGATTAGGCTGTTTGGACAGACTTCTTTCTCTATTCTATAACACAAAATTGAAACATGGCATGATCCAGGTTAAACTGTTGGATCATCCATCAAAATTTGTAATAGGGTCATCAACGTTTGAAACACTTTACACACCTTCTTGCTCTTTAGGAAATATGGGATCTTTGTGAACTCAAAGCAGAGCATATTTGGACTTTCTCTTGCCAATCATGAAATATGAAACCTATTGGTATAGGTATCCAACAGGGGTTACCATATTCTCTAGACCTATCTACCCAAACGCTTGATGAGCGTTGATTTGGGTTCGCCTCCCATGCCAGAAACATTGATTGCTACAATATTTCTATTGGGCTTGGGGGTAAAACCATTGCATGATCCATGTTGATATCATTTTCTGAGATCTTCGTGGAAGATATCATATTGCAGGTACCTATCGATGCTACTTCCGCCAAGTCGATTGGAGGTGGAAGAGCGAAAGTTCCCATTAGTATAGGATCTTTTAGTAGGCCTACTCTGATATTCTGAAGCGAATGGGGGCTTCCATGGATCATAGGAATGCTTCCTGTAACTTGTGAACCATTAGGGAGGAAGTTTTGTTGGTCGACGATCGTAATCCCCCCTTGAAAGGGGAATGCAATCTTTCTAAAATAGGTCGACACAACAGCTGCCATGGCGTAGATCCACGGTCTTCCTAGTAGGATGTTGTAATCAAGATTCCCATCGATGACTTCAACATCTATTTCTACTATTTTTCCCCCTAGTTCAACTTTCAAGTTATTTAGGATACCATATGGGGTATATGTCCTTCCGTCGAATGCTTTTAATGTTGTCGAGGATCACGACAAGGTTGGAGATCCTAAAGTTTTCCAGCAACTCATCGACATAATACATGTAGATGCCCCCTCATCAATAATTGTTCGGTGAACAGTTTTGTTAAGGGCTTTCACTTGGATAAGGAAAGCTAGTTGAGCTGGTAACTGAGGATCGTATCCTTTGTGGTCAAAGGATACAAGATTGGAATCCTTAGGATCAACCCCACCAATGGCTGATAACAAAGCCTGCCTTTGGGATGGGAAATTTTGTAGCACTTCAAGAGTCGACATAGCAGATGGCGATTGGGCCAAATCTTCCACTATGTTATAATGCTGCGCTGCTCCCTTTGGCGGTTTTATTGTTAATTCAGGAATGATGGGTGGTACAACTTCTATCGAAGTTGTTGTCGAACTGCTTGGTTGATCTTTATCCTTGCCGTTCGACAGCTGCAGATTCCCGTAATCTTTGTTCCTTGTCGAAATCAAAGCATCATTTTGTTGCTTGGAAATCAACAACATAAGTACTTGCGACGGGGAAGCATTTCCACTATCAACCAGATTTTGTCCTGGATTTGGAAACGGATCAATTAACACAGCTGAGGTTTGCGAACTCTTGAAGAACCTTTTAAGCTCAGCTTTGTATGGACAATCTCCTTTCCGATGATCCTCATCACATATTTGACATGGATATTTTAGTTTCCTATTTCCAGGAGGGTTTGAAGAAGTTTTTTCAGGAAATGATTCACCCTATTTCTTCTTCTTCCCTTTGTTTTGTTTCTTCTTGCTTCCCAGTTGTTTGGTTTCTTTGCCCTTATCTGCTGATACAACATTTACTTCCGAAGCAAGAATTTCATCTTTTGCATTTTGATCTGAAGTCTTACGGGCCTTCTTGGAGTTGTCCTTTGTCGATTTCGCGTTTGTCGTGCCAATCACGCCATCACCGGCATGAGAGTCATTGTTTGATTTAGGAGGAGGAGGAATTGAGAATTACGGTCTAGGGGCATCAGGTATTTTGTTGTAGAGCGTGCCAGACTGAGTATAGACCAAGTCTAGATATTGCGCACGAGCGATAAATTGCTCTTCCGTTACAACTCCCTCCTTTGCCACATCTTCTGTTATAGCAGGAAGTAACGACTTGATAAACCATTCAGCTAATAGCTGATCGGGAATGTATGTTTTTACCATCCTACGACGACGTCGCCACTCATGTATATGATCAGATATGTGAGTGGCCGTTGTCTGTTTGAAGTTGGTTAAGATTTCCGTTCCCGTTTCGTACCTTATTGGTAATTGAAAATAGGTTAAGAAAGTCGTGGCTAAGGTGCTGAAATTGTCGAACGAAGCTCTAGGCAATTCAATATACCATTTTTCCGCTGGACCTGTTAACGTCCTCTGAAAAAGGCGAAGCCTTATCGAATCATCGTTTAGGGTGTTTGATGAACACCACAGATGAAATGTCATCACGTGATTCGACGGGTCCTCACCTGGATTTCCATTAAATTTAGGAATTTCTGAAGGAAGTTTGTGAGGAATCACTGGCCACCAAGGGGCGTAAGCAATTGGATCGTTTGTTAACCAGTGTAAATCGGGTAACTCTAAAGTTGCCACGAACGGTAACTGTTGATTCAGGTTAGGTGAAGCATACCTAGGATATGATGGAATTGCCTGAGCAGTTGGCCTTTGCATACCAGCATAATGTAATTGATGCTGGTATGACTGATACGGTTGGTGGACATGACCACAGTAAAGTGGTTGATTTTGACCGTTTTGAATGTACGGTTGTCCATTGTTCGCAAAGATCTGCTGCTCAGAACCTTGGTATACTTGTTGGAATTGTGGTTGTTGATATTGCACCAGCCACGGTTGCGAAGCCATGTTCTGTTGCGCTATACTAACCGTTGGACCAAGGTGTGGGGTAATTGTACCCGTTTGGACCTGTGTCGCCCCACCAGTTGGTGATTGTGGTTGAGTCACAGGGTCAAGGGGCTGTTGCATTACAACCTGAGAAATTTTAGGTTGACATACAACAGGCATCGTTTGAACTTGTGACAGTGTTATAATAGCTGGTGTTGTCAGGATGTTCGACATAGGTACACATTGTTGCATAGAATACACAACCCTTGGTTGTTGGGGTAGTATAGGTAACCAACCACTTGATGTAACTCCAGTATAACCTGAATACTGTTGTGAACTCCCGTATGGATATCCTCCCGGAGGGGGTAATGAAAGGGTACACTGCCCCCCATATGGTGGCAATCCGACACTCAAGGGGATTGTCTGCCCTTGGGGACTGGATTGCCCAAATTGACCTCCAAATGGATCAATTTGGCGAGTCTCAACATAAGAGTTGCTGGATATTATTCCGGAGGTACAAACAGGAACAGACCACACTGTCGAAATAGTCCCTAGATGGACTCCTTCTAGCGGTTGTGAGCTAGTCGGGACAGATGGTACACCGGCAAACATTGTCGGAGTGACGGCAGGGAGTTCTGCTATCGCTGTGTCATTCGACACAGTCCTAGATGTTGACGGTTGCTTAGACATTTTGAGTCTATCCAAAAGATTACCTAGTGATTCTACAGGAACTTCCACTGGTGGTAGACTAACTTCTGATGTCGAAGGAAATAGAGTGACCCCGACTCCAAAATGCGTTGGAGTACTTGCTTGCGGATCTTCTACAATTTCTTCTATCGCAATCAAACCAGGTGGAAGGGGAAGACCGTCAGGTCCGTAAAATATTTATGGTGCCGAAGAAGGGGTTGAATCAACAGTGACAGATGTTTGAGGAACAAGACTCTCTGAACCGGTTACAGATGGAACTGGTTCAGTAACACAAGTGTTTGCTCTCAGACTAGGATCACTGTCACTGTCCCTCTGTAGTTGTTGAACTTCTTCTGTAGAGGCAGGGTTTCCAGAAATGTTTGGAGTAACCGGAATCTCAGATGTTGTTGGAACACTTGTTCTAACTTTGATAGGAGATTTCGAACCGGTTAAACGAGTTTGCTTTGTCCGTACTGTTTTCGATTCCGGAGACAAAGACGGTTGACTCGTAAGCCTCCACGAACGACGGGGTTTCAATTGACTTTCTTCCACGATTGCGGATTACTCGATCAACCAAAATACAAAAAGGGGAAAAAAAATTTCCGAATTAAATGAATTTTTAGACGCTTTAGACACAACTTGCTTTTTCAATTTTAAAGAGTCGAGAAAAAGCTAAAGATGACTCTAGTCTCCTTCGATGTTTTAACGAGCCCGAAGTGACAAATGCTCGGATGGAATTTTTCCGTTATAGAGTCTGAAAAAGGCCAAAAGGAACTGCTCTGGAGTTCTAGGTAGAGGGTGTGCCAAACTTTTCGCAAAACCGCAGAATACTTTTTAAGGTACGGGCGGTCA
This sequence comes from Pinus tabuliformis, assembly GCA_031772625.1. NCBI lineage: Eukaryota > Viridiplantae > Streptophyta > Pinopsida > Pinales > Pinaceae > Pinus > Pinus tabuliformis. Next base: position 287,454,502 of record CM062818.1, read on the forward strand.
ATCTTTCTGAATGCTGTCTTCAGTGCATTGCGATCAGTAGGGCGACCGACACGGCTTCCTAAGGATAAAGGTTTTATGCCTATAGGGGTCTCCCAATATATACTCGACGGTACGTGGGAGCACAATCCATACTGGCGCTATCGTCCCTCAGGAGGAATCACCCAACCATCAGCGAGATCGACAATCACCAGGTTTTACGATGCCGGAACACGTCTCTAGCCTAGACCTCTATGTTGTGTGTTAAGTTACAAAGCGTTGTTAAGTTCATTCAATTTATTTTAGGTTGATCTTTCTTAGAATTTTTCCTTTTTGGATCACCACGAGATGTATGATACAATTCCTAAATGCAGTCTAAAGATGATAAGCAAGCTTTTATATCTTTTCAACAATGAAAATCCTAGCTACAAGGGGAAAAGGAAGATACAAACTTTTCTCAAAGAGCATAGAGCACACTGTAATGCACTTTTCCCTAAATCAAAGCATGCAAACTATCAAAATGCAAATGCACAAATGCATGTATTTGTTTTCGCTTCCTTAATATTGATGCCTAAAAAGAAAGCTGTTGTACAAATTGGAATTCGATTTCAAGTGAAAACATAAACAAGTTCCTTTTTCAAAATCAAAAAGACGATTACGACACCTTATGATTTACTTTTTTCGACACTAGAAATGCATAAATTCAAACCAAACAACAAAAGTAAAAGCTCAATCAACTGTGAACAGCAAACAAACTCACTCCTAAGATCAAAACGACACTTACGACAGGTCTAGATCTAAGGGCGACAGTATGACTAGTTTACTTTTGTAATGGGAAACTGCAAATGATGTAACAAATACACAAAGAACAAATACAGTTTCTTTATACAACTGAGGCGGAATTGAGGCAAAGAAAAGGGGTTTCAGATAGGTACACTGACTGATAACACGCTGCAAAAAACAAAGATAAAACTGAGCAAAAGGAAGCAGGGAACCACAGCTGCACAAGGCAAAGACTGATCAGCGCACTCCCAAAATAGAGGTTTTGACATTCAGCACAGGTAGCCTTCACGGGACCTGCGTTGAAATGCAGAACCTCTTCACAAAGTCTGCGCTGAAGCAGAAACGAGAGTTGTTTCTGGGTTCTGGGTTACGGTTTGCAGTTAAATCTACAGTTTTTGGCCGAATCAAAGCTATCAATTAGGTACAATTAGGAGGATGATTTAAAGGAGGACTAAGATCTATCACAAAGGGATGTTAGAGCACTTGTGGATCAGTTTGTTCAGATCATAAAAATAGGCCCAGTGAGTGGGCTAGAGTGGCAGATCTCTACTTTGCACTTGAAAATGGCAAGTGCATTTCGATTCAGCACCCTTGAGTTTATGAGAAGAACAACAATAGAAACACAAATAAACTAACAAGATACTCTCCCCAGCGGAGTCGCCAATTTTTTGTTGGGAAAAGTATCCAATTCGGAATGCCCCTATCCCACTCTAAGAGGTGATAGTGCCTTAGCAACAAACAGGTAAACTTATTCGAGTATTCTTCTTTATGAAATGCAAGTGAGGAAGAAGGATCTAACTAACCTGTATCTTCCGCTAGTTTGTCGATCCAAATCACTCCTCTCTTCAGTAGCTCCCAGCTTCTTGCTCCTTCACCAGCCCAGCTTCACCGAATTCCTACAAGATCACAAGAAAGAGAAACTACACAAAGATATAGATATACATTCATAAAAAGCTCAAGATCAGATTAAGCTAAACATGTAAGCATAACAAAACATCATTGGTATACAACATGTAGGAGAAACTCAAATAGTTTATTGATAAGATAATAAAGTATGAGAGGAGATACAACCAAGTGAGTTCCGATCCAGCATCTACCTCCCAGCAAAGGAATCCCTTCCTCTCCTCCAACAAAGCATAAATCACCCAATGTGCTAATATCAATCTCAAACCAACAGCAATTCTCTGCAAAGTACAAAATTCCAGCCTCCTGAACCTCTGGGTGAGAGATCCATATATAGATGTAAGCAGAGAGGATGAATCAGCTTATGTTTTGACTTGTGGCTTCTCTCTGTCAGTCCTTGCTTCCACTTGGAGGTTGAGAACCTCTTACTCATCACTAGTCGAATTCATTGAGGCAAGTGTCATTGGAGAAGATTCTGGAAGCTTCCAGGGTTTTTCCACCTCGTTGAATGAACTTGCCATTTGTCATTTCCCGCTCAGCGCACCCTGGTAGTGCTTCTACCTGCGTTGCAGTGCACCTAGCCAGTGTAATCTCTGCATTTCAGCGCAGACAGCTAGTGGAGCCTCTGAATTGATCCTGAATTGACTGTTTCTGAGTGGTTTTTGGTGGAGAACTTCTGGGAGAAGCTGTCATTGGTTGACCTTGTTCCTTTAGGGGTAGGAACAACTCATTTAGGGACTTTGGATCCCTTGGATTATGGACATTTCATGCTCAATGCTGTAAGGCACAAAAATGTCTATAACAGATGCATATGTACATGTTACAAAGGAGAAAAGAAAAATGTTGGATAGTAAATCTGAAAAGTGCATCTTTATTGGGTATAAGGATGGTTTAAAAGGTTATAAGCTTTGGAAACCAGTAACAAGGAAGGTTTTGTACCGCAGAGATGTGGTGTTTAGAGAGGTGAAATATGTTATTAAACATGAAGTGCTACCAAGGGAACCTGAGAATATAGATTTTGAGCTAAAGGAGGAAGAATTAGACTCTACAGCAGAAGAGGAATCAAAAGATGAAGAGCCACAAACTCTGATTGTGAGAAGATCAATTCGAGAAAGAAGGAAACCAGAAAGGTATAACCCATCTTCTTTCTATTCAAATTTTTCTTTATCTATTATTGATGATGATCCCAGAACTATGAAGGAAGCAGTAGATTCAGAGGATGGAAAACTCTAGAAGGAGGCCATGGTTGATGAAATGGCATCTTTACACAAAAATGAGGCTTGGGATTTGGTGGAGTTGCCGGCTACAAGTAAACCTATTGGTAGCAAATGGTTGTTCAAGAAGAAGATGAATGTAGAAGGAAAGGTGGAGAAATACAAATCTTGGTTGGTAGAAAAAGGTTATTCCTAGGTGTCAGGAATTGATTTTGGTGATATTTTTTCTCCTATTGCTAAGGTAGCTTCTATTATATTACTTTTATATGTTGCTCTTGATTTTGATTTTGAGGTAGAACAGATGGATGTGAAGACATCATTTCTTCACGGGGATATGGAAGAAGAGATATACATGAAGCAACCTGAAGGCTTTGCGGTGAAGGGTAAGAAAGAACTGGTATGAAAGTTAAGAAAGTCTCTGTATGGGATAAAAAAGTCACCAAGTATGTGGTATCAGAAATTTGATACATCTATATGGGGACTTGGCTTCACCAGAAGCAAAGAAGATCACTGCGTATATTTTAAATTAATTGGTGACCATGTTATTTATCTGGTCTTGTATGTGGATGATATGTTACTGGTTGGAAATGACAAAGAAATTATCTAGGATTTAAAGACTCAATTGTCCTCCAAATTCAACATGAAATATCTTGGTGCTGCAAACTATATTTTGGGCATGGAAATTAAATGGGATAAGGCAAAGAGGAAGCTCTGGTTAAACCAGAGGAAGTATTTCGAGACAATACTACAGAGGTTTAATATCCAGGATAGTAAACCGATGAAGGTTCCTATTCTTGTAGGTGTAAAGTTATCTACTGAACAGTGTCCCAAGACACAAGAACAGGAAGAGGACATGTCCCGTGTTCCATAGGCAAGTGAAGTCGGTAGTCTAATGTATGCAGTGGTTTGTACTAGACCATACATTGCACATGAAATGGGAGTATTGAGCAAGTTTATGTCAAAACCAGGGAAGGAGCATTGGACACCAGTGAAGCGCGTTTTGAGGTATTTACATGCCACTAGTGATTATGGTTTGTGCTACCAAGGAAGACTAGGATTGGACAGACTTTTGGATATCCGTGGCTTTTTTGATGTAGACTGCGCTAGAGATCTGGATCAAAGAAGATCTACAAGTGGGGAGGTGTTTAACCTATTTGGAGGTGCAGTCAATTGGATTAGTAAGAGACAATCTATCGTGGCACTATCAACTACAGAGGCAGAATACATGGAAACCACTCATGCAAGCAAGGAAGCAGTTTGGTTGCAGAGATTTTGTTCAAGTATGGGGTTATTACAACGAGCTATAAGGATAGACTGTGATAGCCAAAGTGTAATTTTCTTGGCGAATAATCCTACTTATCATTCAAAGACAAAGCACATTGATGTTCATTATCACTTTGTGAGGGATATCGTAGAAGAGAAAAAAGTGTTGCTGGTAAAGGTGGACACTTTGAAGAATATTGTAGATTCATTAACAAAGTCTATGAGCACTGAGAAGTTCTCTTGGTGTAGAGAAACAATGGGTGTTGCAGGGGTGGATCAATGACTAAGCTCTCTTGTGGCCCCCTGTGGAAAGAAAACAACGAGTGGGAGAATGTTGGGTTATGTTATCTTCTTTCCATGACTAGCCCCAATAGTTAAGTCAGGGGGTGGGTGGAGCTCCCCCTTCATTACGTCGGGCGCAATGGGGGACAATAACCACTCTCTACAGGATTTGGGTAAGCGCCCTGAGAATTTTTTTTTTGGACCCTATATTAGGTGGGCAGACCTACCTATGGTTTTGTGCATGGATTTCGCACATGGTTTTGGGTGTGATGGTTTCGTTCCACGGTATTTTGTAGATCTAGTCAAAGGGAACTATGGTTATGTTTTAATCTAGGGATAATGGATGCTTCGTCATGTATATAAATGTATTGTAACATTTAAAGGAACATAATGAAAAATCAATCTCTTAGTTTGGTTTTGGGATCCAGGGGAAAATCTTTGTGTATATTTGTTTTATGTGTTATGCTCTCACCATTGTTATTTATGTTTTTATAATTCATATGTAGGTAATTTCTATATGAGGTTAAAACCTACAAGGAGGACCTTTAAAAAGAGTTTTAGATGAAGGATATGGGCCCCATACACTATTTCCTTGGTTTTGAAGTATGGGAAGGTGATGGGGAAATGTTTATCTTTCAGGGAAAGTATGCAAATAAGATACTTCAAAGGTTCTACATGGACATGTACAAACCCAAGGAGACTGCTCTAGCAGGAAACTAGAGGAAAGAGGATGCTACTTTAGGTGAAGTAGTGGAGGCTACCATTTATAGGCATCTTGTGGGTTCGCTCATGTAATTGGTGAACACATCACCAAACATGTGTTATACAGTTAGCCAACTTAGTCAAGTAATGGTTAAGCCAACCAAACTATATTGGAAGGAAACAAAGCATGTGTTGAGATACCTAAAAGGAACTACTCAGTTTTGTCTTTGGTACAGACAGACAGAGGGAGTGAAGGTGCAAGGGTTCATAGATGCAGATTGGGCGGGGAGTCCATTGAAACATCAAGAGGAATTTTTGGTGTTGGTGATCCAGGTGGATATTTGTGGCCACCTGCTTATTCCACTTGGACCCACACCATTGTTTCTTTTAGTTTTTTAGTTTCCTTATTTGTAACAAAATTTACTATTTTTGGCAGTTTTTCGGGTTCTAAACTTCAGGAGCCTTTTTGAGGCCGTAAACGATGTTTTTTTTGGGAAAATCAGGGCCCTTCTAACGAGGTATTGTGCATGTCAAACGAAGATCGTATGCCAAAGCTACAACCTTGGGAATTTGTTATACCAATTTGCCCAAACGGGGCCCATAGTTTGATGCTTCATCTCCTAGGGTTAGGTTTTTGGATGTTTAGGGTTTTCCATTGTTTCTCAGTAATAAATAAGCCTTTGTGCCTCATTGTAACAGAGTTTAGAGGCATGTAGCCTCCACATCTCTTCTCAGAGATAAGCTACCATCTTCTGAGCTAGTCTTATTTCCATTTTGTTTGTAAGCATATTTCAGTATTTGATATTAATGAAATGAAGTGTTATTTCCACTCCATCTCTATATTATCTGTAATTTTTTGCGTTCCTATTTAAATACAGATCAATGGTATCAAAGTGGTCTACTCTTTCTCTGGTTTTCTTTGCATGTCCCCAATGAGGTCGGGATATAAGGAGTTAGGGCTCGCTCTGGTTAAACCTTTGCAAGATCAGCCTCACAAACCCTGACAACTGCCCATGGGGGAAGAAAAGAAAGAAAAGTGAGTAGGAGATCCTATCAAAATATTGCTCCAGGAGGCCCTCGAGAAACAAAGGAATGCGATGATGGATAACTTTTCCCATATTCTTCAACTGTTGCTCACCAGTGGTGCATCCACATCCAACAGCCACTTTGGAGGCTCTAATCCTTTTAAGGTACAAGTAAAATTTGGCATTCCCATATTTGAGGGCCAAATAGATGCAGATGTCATAGATAAATGGTTAAATCTGCTAGAAGGATATTTTTCTGTTCATGATTTTTCTAGCTGGGAAAAGATTAATTTTTCTCTTCTCAAAGCCACCCCCCATGTCAAGGACTGGTGGGAAGCATACTGTGAGCAGAAGGATGAAAGTACGACCTCATTTTTTTTAGTCATACCCACTTGGAATTCATTCTGGGATTCCATCGAGAAGCAGTACTACCTTGTCGGGAGCTATGAGGATAAAGACATAAAGTGGACCTTACTGCGGTAGGGAAGGGACCAAGATGTGCCAGAGTTTACCAATGTTTTTCATACCCTTCGCACGAAGTTGGGTATCAAGGATTTTGACAAACATTTGGTACTCAAGTACTGCAGCTACCTACAAAGGTACATCAAGGATGAGATGGAGTTCCTTGACATCTCCTCACTCGGTACAATGTACCAATACGCCGTCAAGATCGAGTAGAATTTTTAGCAGAAGAAGCAATACTTTGGATCTACGAATCCGAAGCAAGGGAAAGGTGCCCCCAAACCGCAAAACAGAGGACAAAGCCAAGGCTAGGTGGTCCATGATAACCCACCAAAGCCACAAGCAAAGAACAACACTATGAAGCCAAAGAAGTTAACATGAAAGTGGTGTGACTTCCATAAGAGCTCCACTCACAACACATGTGAGTGTCAGGCCAAGAAGTCATTAGTGGTCGAGCTAAAGGCTTCAGAATCATATGCATGTTCCAACTTTGATTCAGAACTTGAGAAGGGGAATGACAAAGGGAAGAAGATTATCTATGCAGAAACCAATGTCACTATTTCCACCATAAAGATCCAGAAGGAGGAACTTGAAGATCCAGAGTAGGAGGAATGCCTCTTCCACTCCTAGATGTGGGTAAAGGGTTCCTCGCTATGGTTCATTATCAACAGGGGGAGCCAAAAGAACCTAATTTTAGAAAAGGTCATGAAGTAGCTAGGCTTACTGATCACAGCACACCCACAACCATACACCATCGGGTGGCTTCACCAAGGATGGGATCTTTGCGTGAGCCACCAGTGCCGCTTTCCATACAACATCAAGCCCTTCACGGATGAGGTATTATGTGACGTTGCTCCCCTTGATGTTTGTGATGTGTTATTAGGCCAACCATACTTGTGGAAGCAACATGCTATGTATGAGTCAAGATCTCACACTGTTATTTTTACCTTGTGAAATAATGTTTACATGATACTGGAGATAGCACCACCTACCGCCATCGCTTTGGTTACTACAAAAAATGTAGTAAGCTCATTTCCAAAACCAGGAAATTTATTTTCCTGATGGTATGCCCTCAGGGAAAGAAGAATACAATGGCCATGACCTCCACACAAGGCCCCTCTACACGGAAACAACATATGGACAAGGTCATGGAGGAGTACGATGAAATCTTCACCTCCCTTGCATGAGTTCCTCCACACTATCAAGTCAAGCACTCCATCAATCTGACCCCAGGTGTGTCATTTCCAAATGGACCAATCTATTGGTGCCCCATTCTGGAGAACTATGAAATCACGAGGCAGATTCAGGAGCTGTTACAGAAAGGTCACATCTGGACAAGTTCATTGCCCTATGGGAGCTCGATCGTGTTGGTACAGGAGAAGGATGGGACTTGGAGACTATGTATTGACTATCGGGTGTTGAAAAATATCACTATCTGAGATAGGTACTTGATCCCACAGATTGATGACCTTCTGGACCTACTCAAGGGGGGGGAATATTTCAGCAATATCGACTTGAAGTCCGATATCACCAGGTACCAAGAGAACCCTCTAATGTGTGGATGACAACCTTCAAAGTGAAGGAGGGCCTTTTGGAGGTCAACATCACTATTGAGAATCCAAAGGATATGGTAGGGGGAGTAATCAAAGAAAGATCCCATAATATTAATGATGTGATCAAATAATAGACTTAGCATATTATCAATTGGGGGAGTCTTTGTTATAAGATAGAAAATAATTAGGAAGGAGTCACCTATGATAGTTATATCTTTGATTCCCCTTTTGGATGTTAAGTTTAGCCCCAAGAAATTACCGTACATCTCTGCCGAATTGTTGGATTTTCTGCCAAGCCCCTAAGAGAATTTGTCCATAAATATTCCCTCAGGATTCAAAAGAATCCCTTCCCCTCCTTCTAGCCCTAGTTTAATTAAATTGTAAATTATTAATAACTTTAGGAAAATTAGTATAACTTGGGATCATTTCTTATTTTTGGGGAGGGTTTTTTGAGTCAGTTTCTGCCAAGCTTAAAACCAACAAAATAGAGAAACAAAGAAAGGTTTACAACCCTTTCTAGACTACTGAAATTCCAAAATAATCAACCTCCTATGTCCTTACTAGAAACAAAAGAAAATCTTCTATGGACAAACACATTTAAAACCCAGTTTCTATTCCTATTGTAGAAAGGGTAATAAGGTTCTTGTGGAAAATCCTTCAACCTCTCATCAAGAACAATTTTTGGAGTTGCCAGAAAGAGAACCTTACTAATAAGTTTCATAATGATAAACATGAGGAGGGCTTAGAAGTAATGCTCGGTGAAATAGGGGATTTAGAGGATAAGAGAACCCCATACAAAGCCCACAAATAAGCATAGGATGAACTCAAAATTGCAGTAGAACCCAACCTTGAAGGATCAAGTTACTGATCTTGATTATACACCTTTGAGGGACTTAAGAATCAATAAAGAGGAAGCTTCAAGTTCCTTTAAAAAAATAATATCTAGAAACAGAGTAAAGGAGAAAAACAGGATCCCAAGGCCATGAAAAGAAAAAAGAAAAAATAAATTAAATCAAGAATTGTGGACCTCTTGTTAGAAAAAATAGAAAAATTAAAATGAGCACTGAAAAGGCAGCACTGCTAGAAATTTTCGTAGCATTGATATTTGATTTTGTTATTAAGAATGTTGGTAGATAATTTGATAACACTTTCACTATTTTGATTTTGACAATGTATACCTAGATATTTTTTCGGCACCTGAATAGTACTCCCTGGAAACACAATTTTGACAACGATAAGGATATATATTTTTTCAAATCTTTCTAGAGGTTATAGTTATACAGTAAGAATTATATTTAAAAGATAGGGTAAAGCTAGGGCAAAGATCAAAAGGAAATTTCTATTTTGAGCATATTGGTCAATATCAAATCAGGATATTGGGGCTATAAAAAGGGGGTTTATCATATTTTGTTCATGATTGTCAGTAACCAATTCAGATCCACATCTTCAACAGATCCTATAGTTACATGCCTACTTTTTTTCGACCATGGACTAAATTTCAAAGTGTCAACACATAACTTGTTCCTTGCAAATGTATCCTTTAGGTTTGGTTTAAAGTCATCAAGATATGTATATATTTTTAGTATTTTGTAACTAAAACTTTCTAGATATTATAGATCTCAAAGCTTATGTAATTTTTGTATAAATTAGATGAAAAAGTAGAGAGAAGGGTTGGTTTCTAAAGAAAAAGACTTGTGTTGTATTTGAATCCATTTTGAGATTAATAGAGATTTCAAGGAAGAAGTATTTGAACTCTTATATCAAAGATTATTTTAGTGATGCTTATCAATCAATTTTCCTAGTGATGTTTTTCTTGTGCAATTCCATAAGTGTTTTTAGTCTTCATATTTGAAACAGAAGTCATATAAGTTTGCAGAATACATTTGGTGATCTTCTTTACAAGATTCAAGTAATGCCACTTTTTCTTCTAATATCAAACATAATTCAATCTGATGCTCTATATTGATGTTTGTTTCTTTTTTCACCTATCAACATGATAATCATAGATCTAAATAAGCATTATTCATCCTGCCTCTGATATTTGATTGTTTTCCCACCATATCTTGAAATCTTCATTGGAATGGCATCTTAGTTGTAACTTATGTGAAATTTTATTATCCCATATGCACTTTGAATGATATAATATGATTATCATTTCATTTCATATGTTTTAATATTAGATATATAACAGAGAAATTAATTATTGCATGAAATAGATAATAACTTTTCATTCTAAATGTTTTTTTTGTAGAACAATGATCCTCCAAAAGATTCAAATGATTCTCATCACATAAATCCAGATCATGTTGGGTTTGATGTTGAGATGGCTGATGATGCTCATGATGACACAGATATAGATGACAGTGAGGTTGATGTTGATACAAATGATGATCATGATCGTGATCATGACCACGATGGTGATGAGCCAATTGTTGGTAGAAACTAGCGACATTCATGATCATATAGACTACATCATGGATCACTTTTGAAATATTTTTATGATGGTGATTTTCATGGTTCCTATCATATGTATCATTTTCATGGCCTCAATTACCATATTATTGAGTTGAATCTTTTTGACATGTATCATTTTGTCTTACATAATTTATAATTTTTTATTTATATCATATGTACATGATGTATCATTTTGACTTATGTTGATTGTTGGACATGTACCATTTTCACATGTAATTGATCTACTAGTATATGTGAATTTCACTTGTTTTAATTATATATGATGATGATCTTATTAGTATTGACTCGTCATTTTTTATATATTGAAAGTGGCTAATGATTTGGATGCATATTTATTACGTATGATCGTTTTGATTTACTGGTCATGATGGATGTTGTCAAATTCACTTAAATTATAGATATTTGATCACTTATTTTAATTATAGATGATGATAATGTTAAAATAATTAACTTTTTGTTTTATATATACTGGATCTTGTAGATTCTACCTTGATGGAGATTTAATAAGTATAATGATGTTGATAATTTGTATGGATGTTTGGGGAGGAAGGAACGGAAGGGGTTGTTTCTCACCTCGACGAAGAAAGGGAGATCAAATATGCATGGGGGCTAGGGGTGACGACCAACAACCAGACAGAGTATATGGCGTTATGGAAAGGGATGGAACTCGCAATAGAAAATGGAATACAACAACTAAGTCTTTGGTGACTCTAAGATCATCATAAAATAAGCTAAAATTTTCGCACAATGGAGGACTTAAGGATTCCATCGCTTTTTTGTAGAATCAGATTATCAATGGGTAAATTTTAATCTATTATTTTTTACCACATCAAAAGACATTTGAATGATTCAGTGGAGAAAATAGAAAACATTGGAGTCTTATTAAATCTCAGAGATTTAAAAATAAATGGGGAAGACCATCATTAAAACCCATACCATAATGATGGAAAGGTACTCAAAAATTAGGCAGCTGCATCGGTGCATTAAGCTCGTGAATACTGAAAAATTAGTGGAGTCAAGTTAGATTAAATACATTTTAATTCTAATAAAGATGAAGCATCATATTTTTGTGGGAATTTTTGTTTGCATGGGCACTTGGAGAAGCTACGTAGACAAAACCAGAAAAAGAACCCAATGACGATTTAATATTTATTAACGTGAAAATATTTGAGATCCATATAACAATGCAAACATATCTATTTGGAGGAGGGTTGGAGATAATCCTTTAGAGCTATCATGTTGATCCATTAATGGACATGATGCAAGTGGACAAGCAGAGATAATAAGTCTTCATTGTGATTGGACTTAGTAGTAGACTCGGGATAGGAATTACACCATTATATGTGGAGAATGAGGGTACTCAAGAGGCCAAAGTGAAATTTTCTTATTTTCACTCATCATTGAGAAGATTAATGGCACGCACTTAAGGAGAGGAAGGTGGTGAGATCAACGTCCATCTAGTCTTGATCATAGGGGCAGTGGAGTTACTAATTATGTTGACATCTCGCCAAGCAGAGATGCAACTGACAAAGACTAGAGCCATAAATGAACTCCTCTCCCATTAGATAGGCCTTCTAGAGCTGAAGTTGGAGTGTCTATAGTTGGCAACGAAGATGATATAGTTTAGGGTGCAAAATCTCAGTTGTAGTCTAGAAGGCAATGAGATGGCACATAATGTGGAAAATCTTGGAGTTCATGATTTTTACGAACTCGAAGGGAACACCGGTTAACCAATAATGGCTAATGTGAAACATAGCTCCAGTTCTGGAGACTCTACAAAAGACATCTTCCACCAAGCTAAGGGTTCTCAGTCTAGCACCTATGACTTTAGGGAAAATGACATGTAACTAGCAAAAAATGGTGAGGAAGACCAGGTCACTGTGATGTAGGAGGATCAACAGATATTTAGCTTTTAATAGATATATATGCTATGCTGATATATAGTTTTTAATGGAGTTTTTTGGAGAGTATATCATAAATCATTCTTAGTATAATAATATGTTTTATGAAGAAGCTTCAATCTATAATGGGATAGGAATTTTGGAAACAAGATGGAAATGCTATGGAACTTGATGTAAAATGTTTTGTCCTTTAAACTAGATGATTTCAATGCCACTCAATGCTCGTTCCTTAAAAGAAAGAAAAAAATTGTATGGATGTTTGTTTCCCTAAAAAATATTTATAAATGTTAACCTATAAAATATTTCAAATGCATTCATATGACTTACTATATAATCATATAACTTATTTAAGAGACATGATATATTTAACTAATTAAATTGAAATAAAACATATTAATTTAACTATATGCAAAACAATAATCATTTTTGGAAGCAAAAAAAGAAGCAACAATGGAAGACAAATTGGAAGCCACACTAGAAGCAAAACGGGAAGCAAAATCAGAAGCCAAACTGAAAGCAAGCCATAGTGCTAAACCTGGTGCTATTCTTGGCACTATTATTGGTGCTTAGAAGAAAAAAAAGAAGCAACAATGGAAGCAAAATTAGAAGCCACACTAGAAGAAAAATTGGAAGCAAAATGAGAAGAAAAACTGGATGTAAAACTAGAAGCCAAACCCAAAGATAAATTGAAAGAAAATCATGGCGTTATTCCTGGCAGAACTTCTAACATATTTTCTAGTGCAATTTACGGAGCTATTTCTAATGCTATTGACATTTTTATATCTGGAGCTATTTTTGGTAATATTGATGTTGTTATTTATGGTGTTATTGCTGACACTATTGCCAACATTATTATCGTTAATATTTTTGTTGCTATTTCCAGTGCAATTTTTGATGCTATTGACAACAATATTGTCATTGTTATGGTTATTTCTATTGCCAACACTATTATCATTGCTATCTATGGTGCTATTTCTAGTGCTAATGTTGACACTATTATCATCAATATTTCCTTCAATACATATGGAACTATTGGCAGTGCTATTTTCAGCACTACAAACAACGTTATTGTCGGCGCTAATGATGTTTCTATGAACAACACTACTGTCAACGTTATTTTCGGCACTACATAGGGCACTAATGTCGGCGTTGTCTTTTTCAGTGCTAATAAATGTGCTATTCTTGACGTTATTTTCGAAGTTACTTAGGGTGCTAAATTTTGATCTATGATAAACATACTTGGTTAAACCCATTTTTGCATTGGATAAGGTGTCTAATTCGTGGACTAGAATACACTAAATTATGGCGGTATTTTATTTTTTTGTTATTGTGTCCCTATTTCATGTCATCAAGAAGTGGAAGCACTATTTGATAGGAAAGGAGACAACCATCCACATAGATCACTAACCACTACAATATTTACAAGCCTGGAGTAAGTGACAATAAATTAAACATTACAGGTGGACATGGCTTTTCAAATAGTTTCATTTAATTATCAAGTACAAGACTGGAATCATAAATAGTTTAGGAGACATTATTTCAAGGCCACCTACATCCAAAATGACATCTTTGGGAACTTTGATGGACTTGGAGCCTTTTCCCCATGATGTATATAAAGAGGCATACATAGAATACGAGGACTTCAAGGAGGTGTTTCTGTAGTTACAAGGCCAAATTCATATAGAATAAGGTGAGAAGAAGGTTGATTATCATTCTTAGAATCATTACTCTACAAATTCATAAATATTTGTGTTCCTAAAGGTGAACAGTTATTGCTTATTAGATAGGATCACACATTTAAGTTTGCAAGACATTTTGGTGTTGGGAAGACAACTTCCAACTTATAGAGATATATGTACTATCCCACAATGAAAGAATATGTAGCATGGCATATTAGAGGATGCATACTTTGTTCTACCAATGATCATATTAATAGGAAGCAAGGTCCATACCATCTCTTATTGTACCCACTAGACCTTGGGAAAGCATTTCCATGGATTTCGTAGGAGGTTTACCAACGACTAGGAAGGGACATGAATATCTAGTTCTAGTAGCTAACACGTTCAAAAGGATGTGCATTCTCATGCCTTCCAAAAATTCCATCAAAGGAAAAGAAATAAAAAACATGTTCTTTGAATAGGTTTGGGCACATTTTGTGATAATAAGGAGAATCATCTCAAACAAGGATACTAGAGTTCTCAATATATTTTGGATTACAAAGTGGGAGAATATGGACACTAATTTGGAGATATATACAACATTTCATCCATAGATAAATGAGTAGACAAAAGTAGTTAACTATACTTTGGTGAAAATCTTGAAGGATTACAAACAAAAGCATCTTAAGACCTGGTATGAAAATCTAATCTATATAAAACACACTTATGATAGAGTAGTCCATACTTCTATGGGTAATACCTTTTAAAAATTTCTTTGAATGTTTTCCACCTTCACCCCTAGATGTTGTATATGGAAAACAAGGAGCATAAGAGGACCTCATTGGAGATACATTGAAAGTAGAAAAAAATGTTGAGAATATTAGGCATATATGTTTGCAAATAAATGAGACATTAAATAAATCACTAGAAAAATATAAGGCCAAATCACTACAACAAAACACAAAATTTGTGTCACATTTAGTACCAGATTTTAGTGCATTTTTTTTCAATTGGGATAAGCATGCTGGCACTAAATCTGGATCTATTGTAAAAATTTTAAAGCATCCTTTTTTGCACCAAATTTTGCATCTTTTTCTATGCCAAATTTTGCATCCTTTTTTGCATCATATTTTGCACAAAGATTTTCATTTGGTTTTACAACAGTATTTGCTTCTAGTTTTGTGCCATTTTTTGCATCTATTTTTTGCATCATTTTTTGCTTCCCGTTTTGTACCATTCTTTTCTTCTACTTTTGTGTTGTAATTTGCATTTAGTTTTACACCATATTTTGCATCCGATTTAGTGCCTTTTTTGCATCCAATTTTTTTCTTCTAATTTTGTACCTATTTTTATATCTATTTTTGTAACAAATTTTGTGCCTTTTTTTGCGCCATTTTTTGCATCCATTTTTGTGATTGATTTGTCTCCCCTTTTTGCATCCTATTTTGCATCTAATTTTGCATCGAATTTAGCATCATTTTTAACACCATTACTTTCATCCAATTTTGCATCCTTTTGATCATCCAAATTTGCATCTAAATTTGCATCCTATGTTGAGCCATGTGTTGTTTCCACCTTTGTATCCCATTTTCTGTCTAATTTTATGTTCAATTTTGAGCCACTTTTTTCGTGTAATTTTGCATTTGTTTTTGCACCAAGTTTTGTATCATTTTTTACACCTTATTTTGCATCCAAACTTGAGCCATTTTTATTCCTATTTTTGCACCATTTTTTCTACTTTAGTGTCCAATTTTGCGCCATTTTTTATGTCCAATTTTTCATTATTTTTGGTGTCTAATTTTGCATGAGTTTTGGCATCCAAATTTGCATATTTTTTTGCCACATATATGTCCACATTTGCTTCTCATTTTGCATCTAGGTTTGAGTTTAAATTTGCATCTAGTTATGCATCATTTTTTCCAGCCAATATGTCATCCTTGGTTTCACCCTTTTTTAGTCCCATTTTTGCATCTTGTTTTGTGTCTTTTCTTACATCATTTTTTGCGCCCAATTTTGCATCCTAATTTTGCATCATTCTATGCATCCTCATTTTGGTGTCCATTTTTGCATCCATGTTTGCACCAAATTTGGTATCCTTTTGTATGCCCTATTTTGTTCCATTCTTTATGTCTAGTGTTGCACCTTTTTTAAATTCTACTTTGAAAACATTTTTATTTCATTGTTTGCATCTTGTTTTAATGGCTAGAATAACATCCAATTATACTCCCACTTTTGCATCCATGGTTACATCCACTTTTCGCTTCTTGTTTAGAGTGTACTTTTCTTTTCATTTATGACCCCCTTTATGGGTTCATTTTACTAATTTCAATTACATAATGAAATATATTACAACTTCTAAATATCATTTAAGAAAATATCACAATTCAAATTGATAACGTAACGCTTGTAAACAGATTTAAGGGTAATTGACAACATTCATAAAAAAAATAGTAGTATCATCATATATAACAATTCTCCATCAAAAAACCATTGACAATTTTCAATGTATATATATATATATATATATATATATATATATATATATATATATATATATATATATATATATATATATATATATATACACACACACTAAATCAACACCTATCGTAGATATCATTATTCCAAGGTAAATTCACAACATTACATCCAAAAATAATAATATCATCATACATAATGATTCTCCATCAAAAAGCACTGCCAATTTTCAACACATATATAAAGTAACAAGATAATACTAATAATATCCTCATCACTTTTAATCAAATCAACTAAGATTAAAATGTGTGATTATCATATCCAAATCTTTCATTTATATCATTATTCTAAGGTAAATTCAAAACATCCATCCAAATATAGTAGTATTATCATGCATAATAATTCTCCATCAAAATAATGTTGATAATTTTTAATATATACATAAAATAACTAGATAATAATGATAATATCATCATCATATTTAATCAAATAAACTAAAAGTCAATGTATGATTACCAAATCAAAATGTTTCATAGATATCATTATTCTGAAGTAAATTCACAACATACATAAAAAATAGGAATCTCATCATACATAATAATTTTTCATAAAAAAATGTAAACAATTTTCAACATATTCATAAGGTAACGAGATAGTACCGATAGTATCATCATCATTATTTGAATCAACTAGAATTGAAATGTATGTTTAGCATATTGAGACATCCCAACTAAATATAAAATGTAAGGCATGGCTAGATAACACCACAAAAATCATAGTCAAGATCATCCTCATGATCATTTCCATGATCATCATCCTAACCATCCTGATAATCTCATCCACATAATCATCACCAACACCATCGCCATCCTCATCATCATCATCTCTGATATCTGATGTAAGCTCAACATAGTCTGTATCATCATCTTCAAGGTCATTACCTGTGGCATTCTGGGAAAAAACAACAATATTACATGTTAGTATTAATTCCATAACACAATGCATATTTTTGTTACAATGC
Organism: Pinus tabuliformis; assembly: GCA_031772625.1. Taxonomy (NCBI): domain Eukaryota; kingdom Viridiplantae; phylum Streptophyta; class Pinopsida; order Pinales; family Pinaceae; genus Pinus; species Pinus tabuliformis. The sequence continues at coordinate 287,472,198 of CM062818.1, forward strand.
TAACCATAAAATGAGATAGTATATAATAACATTTAATCGTACTAAAAAATAAAATGAAAATAAGGTTTAATATATATTGGAGATTCAACTAAGATTACACTTGTAATTCACGTTAAGTAGTGGAAGCATTTTTTAATGCATATGAAGTATGAAGTAGGTACGCAATTGTTCTTCATATTCTGTTGTGAATGTTTCTTATGATGTCCATGCACAATTGGTAAATTAAGAGTTACTAGAAGCTTTAGTTCAAATTACAATTGTAACTCGGATTAGAAATAGAAGAAATTTTAACAAAAATGAATGTCACGTGAAAAACTAAATTGTTTTTAAGGAAAAATAAGTCACATACAATACACTACAAGAAAAAGAACATTGGTGAGGATTGAAAAATGTCACCATAAGCTCATTGGTGACGGTCAAAAGAGTCTATGTTACAAAAAACTTAACGTCACCAAAGCTGGCATTGCCAAAAGTATAGGTGTTGTGCTGACATTCAAGGTTTGTCACCAATAATGATTTTTAATGATGAAAAGTAACTACCACCATTTCATGTGAGCAATAGTGACGGACCTTAGCCTCCATCATCATTTCAAATGAAAAATGGTGATGGACCTTAGCCTTCATCACTAAAAAACTTAACGTCACCAAGGTGGCGTTGCCAAAAATATAGGTGTTGTGGTGACATTTAAGGTCCGTCATTAATAATGATGATAATGGTGGATAGTGACCATTACCATTGCTTGATAACCTCAAGGTATTGTGCACTCCAAATTTTTCTTATAAAAATATTTGACAATGGAAGAATTCCATCATAGTTTGTGTAGCTTAAAGCATTCTTAGGAATACATGACCTTAGTTTTAGTTTGCTATGGGGTTTTATTTCAAAAACACTATCTAATATTGCTCACCTTTATTGGATGAAACTCTCATATATAAAATTTTGAGAAGTTCTATACTTCTAACGGTCTTAGTGGAAGTATTCCAACTTGTTTGAGCTTCTGAAGCTATCTGGATTCTCTATCAATTTTTTTCGTTGGATCTAGTTAGATCAAATTCATTTTTAACCCCAAATCTATAATTTTCATATAGTGTTTGTGGAATCATTCAATGGATACCAACCTAAACTTTAAATAGATGCACCTAGAAAGAGTTAAGGTGTCCCTGAGCTTAGCATAAACTTATATGGAAGTTCTCTAAGCTCTTTTTAATCACATCTTTGCTAATATTTTAGGATGTTTGAGTATTTGTATCGAATATTCATTTGATACTCAATGACAATATGGACATAGAATTCTTCAGGATCTATGGAAATTTTCTCTACTCCTTGTTCCGTAGCCAAATATATCGAGCTTGTGCTCCATGGAAATCTGGACACAACCTTTCCAGCTTCTATAGTCATCTTCATCCATCATTGTAATCACTTTTTTGCCACCATGTCATAATCTTGGGCTAACCATATCATGTTGTTGGATTTAATGGAAAATGCACTTATAGGTTAATTTCCTAATACCTTGCACTTTTAAGATATTTGAATATTTGTATTGAAGCTTCAGTTGATACTAAATGGAAATATGGACATTCAATGAACTTATACTTTTAATTTGTGCATTGGATTTTATTTCCCTCAATTGATCATAGATCTTACTAAGTTACTAGTTATTATAATAATAGTGTAGGTATTGATATGCACTGTGAGAGAAAGTATGTTATTCCAGAAATAACAATTCACCTTTGAGAGAGAGAGTGGGAAGGGCTACATGACTAGGAATCTTATATGGAGCCCACTATCAAGCAACTGAGAATCCCACAAGAAGAAGGAGAAAGAAAGACAAAGTATCCAAAGTTCATTTAGAGGTAGAAAGGAAGGGTTAGAGAGAATCAAGCATGAGGACTTGGGAGTTGAAAAGAAGCCATGAGCAAGCTTTCAAGATACTCCCCACCTCTAAAGGATCAATTGCTAATAGAGGAAATAGAAAGCTTTAAGAGAGAAGGATTCCAAATGGGATAGAGTAGTGCCCTCTTTGTTCTCTACAGATGATCCTTGGGATACTAGAGGATGCATAAATGTCTTTAATACATCTACATATTCCCAGTGGATTGTCAAAGATCTAATAGACCTTGGCAGCTTAAATGAGAACATAGAATTTGAGCTTGGAAATTCAGTTCATAATATTTTTGTTGTTGACAGGGAATTCATAAAACAGAGGTCAACCTCAATGGAGGAGCATTTTGTTAAGAAAATATTGATATTGCAATATTTTTTGTACATGGTTGGGATAAATAATTTTAAATTTGAAGGGATGGAGTGATGTTATCATGTATAGGATCTAGTGGACCAGTGGCCCTTCTTTAACTGATCAAATGAATCCAAACTCTCGAGATATGATTTTGGGGAATTATACTAGCCATATGCCTTTCTCTTAAGTTGTTCTTTTCCTTAGTGGTTTTTATCTGGCCAGAAAAATATCTATTTGAGTTATATGCTAATAGTCGTCTTGAGAGGTATAATCAAGTTGCCAATGGAAGATCTCTGAAACTTTCTTTGTTGTATAATCCAAGGCCAAAATGTTTGATCCATGAAATTTTGAAATGTGTTATTGCGAGCATGGTTAGAGATTCTGAAAGCTAAGTAAATATAAATAATGGACCAACAGTATTGGGTAGGAAAGTCAAGTTCATTTTCCAATCAAGGGCTAGCTCTAGATATTAGACATGGACTCTCTTTACTAGGCAGTAATATCATACTGTAATATTGTTTTGTATTGTTAACAGAAATTTATCCTTTATTGACCAAAAGAAAATGCATTATTAATTGGGATATTGAAGACTTATCCCTATTTTATAAACCACAAATAATATGCAAGAGGTATATGTTTGTATTCTCACAAATCATTTCACCAAATAAGTTATAAATTATACCCATGGGTTGTCAAAAAGCCAAAGAAAACTATGTAATAGGTAATGTACAACACATGCATTAAAAACAAAAAAGCTAAATGATAATTATGTAAGTACTCCACAAATATCGTGATTGAACCATTATGTATAAGAAATTTAGTTACGTTGAGAAAGAGTTACCATGCCACTGGTGTTCATGATGACTAGTTTGAATTATGATGTGAGATGGTATTCATATCTTAGTGCAACATATTTTCATCTATTGTTGGAGGAAAAAAACTTGCAAAAATTGCTACCTCTATTATTGTTATAGATCTGATATGAAAATATAAGACAATGCAAATAACCCAAGAAATAAACCCAAGAAATGATAAGATCTGAATATATAGAAATGCGTCACTTTATTGATCAAACCCTTAAGGTAGGGCAACACCATACATTCACTCCTTTAGGAAGGAGAACACTCCACAAGCCATATGCCTGTTCATACAATAATCCTTGACATCCCTCCATGTGGAGTCTCTAGCCTCTATATAGGCCTCATACATACAATACCATGGATCATTACCATGGTTCCCTCATACCATTGAACTAATACCATGGGCCCATTACATTATTACTAACTACTTGTGGTCCCTTACATGATATGGGTTAACCACCTTATTTATTACTATGGCCCATCCCATTATTATGTTATTACCTTGGGTACCTCCCTTTGTACCCCATATTATCCCCCCTAGGTATATAACAAGTTATCAATCAGGACACAATGATTTTTTCCACTGTCAATAGCGAAGGAATCTGCCACTAATGACTGTAAACTCTAAGGTACTACTAAATGGACTCTAGATCTCTTTCCAAGAGTAATGAGTTGAATTCGATGTCAAAATATCCACTAGAAGGAAGGAATTAAGGCATCCTTCATCAATCTAGTGTGAGTGTAACCCATAGGCCAATAATGTGGAAGGAATTGGACAAGCAAAGATGTAGTAACCCAACCGAAGCACGTTTCTACCATACAAAAGATGTGTCTAGCACATAGTAGAAACCCTTTGAACCAACCAATAATAGAAGCTGACACAGAGGTAAGGAATCCACCAATAGGGTCAAATGGAAAGAAAGGCACTACACAAATCCCAAAGTGTGATAATGAAAGCTGATGTCAAACCCAAGGGAAACCACTCAATCAAAGACCCATGATATTGATTGATGATGAGCACAGGGTTACCTATCAACAATGAAAACAGGGCCAGGTGCGGCTCTAGATCTGCCCTCAGAGCAATTTTTCGTAGTCGATAAGAGCAATATCCGCCAAGAAGAAGTCAATGGAGACCTTCTCAAACCGACATGAGCAAAGGACAAATATAGTTGATGTGATAACGAACATGACATTGAAAATTAGGGATGGTTGACTGAAAAATAGGTTAAGAGACACCGAAGAGTGGCTGACTCAAGTTTACTTCTCTTGAACAAAAGCATGACTCAATTTTGACTACATGGCAGCACATGATACCTTTGTATAAGTTTGTCATGTAGGAGGCATAAGAAAACTCTCCATAGGATTGGAAGAGGTAACCAATCAAAGGAGCATTGACTCAATAACAAGGTTAAGGCTCTCCTAAGTCAAACTAAAGCCCATCCCAATGGAGGAAAAGACTTACTTTTGAGTGCTTTGTTCAAGGGCGACACAACTCACTCTAGTTGCCAACAAATATGGAAATAATGTCCCGTTCCTGCACTTTTTTGGAATATATAATTTTTTTTGTCTTTTTATTTTATATGAAGCTTGAAAAAGAATAAAATAATGCTATAGTACAGTGGAAAGAACAAGTGTTGAAAAATATGGGGTAGAAAGGGAGGTACCCAAGGGAATAATGTAACAGTGGGATGGGCCATAGTAATAAATAAGGTGGTTAACCACTACAACAAAACCAGCGATTAGCGTCCCTTTTTACTTCTTTTTTTGCATCTAGAGCCCATTTTTGGTGCTATTTGCATCCATTTATCAAATATGGTGCAAAACTTGACACAAAATTTGCATCAAGTTTTGCACCAAATCTTACACCAAGTTTAGCACCAGGTATTGCAATAGGTTTTGCACCACATTTTGCACCAAATTTTATGCCAAGTTTTATGTCATCCTTTGCACCAGGTTTTGTTCCAGGTTTTGCATCAATTTTGGCATCTATTTTTGTTTGACATACTTTTGCATCCTCATTTGCATCCACTTTTTGCACCTACACTTGCATCGACTTTTGCATCCTTTTTTAAATCATTTTTGCATCCATTTTTTCATCTATTTGTGCATCACTTTTGCGCCACGTTTTACATCGAGTTTTGTGTCTAGTTTTGCATATAATTTTGCATCTACTTTTGTTGCATCCACTTTTCCATCTTGTTTGGCATCCATATTTACATCCTCTTTTGCATCTATTATTGTACCCACTATTGCATCTAATATTTTTGTGCCAAAATTGGTGCCTAGTTTGGCACCTCCTTTTGCACCCACTTTTGATTATAATTTTTGCATCCACGTTTGCATCCTCATTTGCATCTAGGTTTTCATCAACTACTACATCTATTTTTGCATCCCTTTTTGTATCCAATTTTGGACCAGGATTTGCATCGGGTTTTGTGTCTCGTTTTGCATCTACTTTTGCATCGACTTCTATTGCATCCACTTTTGCATACAATTTTGCATCCACTGTTACACCCATTTTAAATTTTAGTTTTTGCATCCCTTTTTACATCTTCATTTGCATCATACTTTGATTCTTTTTTTTCATCTATCATTACATCCACTTTTGTTATGCCATAATTTGCACCATGTTTTGCACTCACTATTGTATCCACATTTGCTTCCAATTTTGCATCCATGTTCACATCCTATTTTGCATCAAATATTGCATCTATTTTTGCATCCACTTTTGTGTCAGGTTTATGCATTGGGTTTTGCATCTCGTTTTGTATCTACTTTTGCATCTACTTCCATTGTATCCATTTTTTTCATCCAATTTTGTTTTGCCTGTTGCATCAATGTTTGCTTCCACTTTTACATCCATTTTTGCATCTTATTTTGCATATTTTTTGTCTATTGTTACATCCACTTTTGTTGCACCATATCTTGCGCCTACCATTGCAACCACATTTGCTTCCACGTTTGCATCCACAGTTGCATCCTCTTTTGTGTTCAAGTTTGCATCAGATATTGTGTATGTTTTTGCATCCCCTATTGTATCCACTTTTGTTTCATCCATTTTTGCATCTACTTTTGTGTTCGTTGTTGCATCCACATTTGTTTCACCACAGTTTGTGCCAAGTTTTACACCTACCATTGGACCCATGTTTGCTTCCACTTTTGCCTTCATGTTTGCATCCAAGTTTGCATTGACAACTGCATCTACTTTTGCATCCACTTTTGTGTTAGGTTTTTCATGTTGTTGTGCATCTACTTATGTTGTATCCACTTTTCATCCAATTTTAATTCTATTGTTGCCCCCATTTCTATGTTCGCTTTTGCATCCCTTTTCCAACACTCATCATATTTTCTGCATTGATGATATCCCTTATGGCATTGACAATTATGAAAAATTGATGACAATGTCAATAATATTGACAATGATGAAAATGAAGATGATGGCGATGACATGAATTGTGATTATGATGATAAAGACGATAGTGGTTACAATGACATTAATGATGATGATGGCAATGATTATGATGATGACGATGCTAATGACCTTGGCGAATCTTCCCAATTTTAGATGTTGTCATTGTCATAATCATAAGCATTATCTTTGGTGTCATCATCATCATTTTCATCTAGGTCATCATCAAAAACAATAATGGCATGAATGATGATGATGATTACAACAATGTTGATAGAAATTACATTAATGATGATGATGGGGATGATAAAAATGACAATGACGATGATAATGGTGGTGATGATGATGATCATCGATCATCTCTCAAAAATAGAGTTGTTATTTCTCTTACGTATATCAATGTGTCCTAAACAACCCTTTTCTAGCACTGATCACATTTTTTGGGTTGATGATATTTCTTACAACGTCTATAATTATAAACAATTGCAAACAATGTCCATAATGATGATGATGATGATGGCATGAATGGTGATTATGATGATAATGTAATGATGGCAATAATGATGACAAGGATGATGGTGATGATGATGACAATGATTATGATAATGAGAATGAACAATTACTAGTTTCACTACCATCTTCTGGATACATATTACTATCATACTTTTTAAATTTTCTGTCTCTCTTGAGGTATCTTACTATAATGGTGTTGTCAACACTAGAAAGATATCTTGTTGTAATGGTGGTTATAATGTTAGCACTAGCAAAGTTTTTGTTAAATTTTGGTTAAAAAAAATCGATTTATGCAATTATTTTGACAATCTATGTAAAAAAGTAAATAACATCCAATTATTTTGACTATAGTCCCATTGATTATCATGAATTCACCAGTCTGAAGACCATCTTCTACATACATATTATTATTAAACTTTTTGCATTATATCCCTCTTATATCTTGTTGTAATGGCAGTATTAGCACTAAAAAAATATCTTGTTGTAATGGTGATGTTAGTATTAGCACTAAAAAAATCACTAAATTTTGGTAAAAAAAAGTTTATCATTTATTTATTTTTAATTTGGGAAATTTTTGTTTTTATGTTTTTTGTTTTTAATTCTATTTTTATGCAGTAATATTTGTTTTTGGTTGAATTTTGGTAGTAACTATTTTTTGGTCGAATCATATGTATTAACCATGTTCTTTATGCTATAAGTCTAATTGTTGGGACAAAATTGCTCTTTCAAATAAGTTGCAAAAGCTATTTTACATCCATTGTTGCACCCATGTTTACACCCACTTTTACATCCCTTTTTGCATCCTATTTTTCATCTTCATTTGCTTCTTTTTTTGCATCTATCATTACATCTACTTTTGTTGTGACAAAATTTGTTCCATGTTTTGCACATACTGTTGTACCCATGTTTGCTTCCAATTTTGCATCCATCTTCACATCCTCTTTTGCATAAAATATTTCATCTATTTTTGCATCCACTTTTGTGTTGGGTTTTGCATCTCATTTTGTATCTTCTTTTGCATGTACTTCCATTTCATCCATATTTTGCATCCAATTTTGTTTCTCATGTTGCACCCGTGTTTGCATCTACTTTAACATCCCTTATAGCATCTTGTCTTGCATCTAAGTTTGCATATTTTTTTGTGTCTATTATTACATCCACCTTTTTTGTGCTATTATTTGTGCCATATCTTATGCCTATCATTGCAACCCACATTTTCTTCCACTATTGCATCCATATTTGCATCCTCTTTTGTGTCCAAGTTTGCATCAAATATTGTTTATGTTTTTTGCATCCCATTTCGAATTTACTTTTACATCCACTTTTGATTTGTCTAATTTTGCAACTAATTTTGTGTTCACTATTGCACCCATGTTTGGCCCATGTTTACATCCCTTTTTTCATCCAAGTTTTCCTCCTTTTTGCATTCAAGTTTGTGTCCCTTTTTTTTTACATTCATTGGAGTATCCACATTTGTTTCACCACAATTCATGCTAAGTTTTATGCCTACTATTGTGCCCATGTTTTCTTCCACTTTTTCATCCATGTTTGAGTCCTATTTTGTGTTCAAGTTTGTATGAACTATTGCATCTACTTTTTCATCCACTTTTGCTCAATTTTTCTGTCTTGTTCTGCATCTACTTATGTTGTGTCCACTCTTCATCCAAATTTACATCTATTTTTACCCCCATTTTTTTGTTTACTTTTGCATCCATTTTCCAACACACATCATATCTTTTGCATTGATTATATTTCTTATGACATTGAAAATTATGAACAACTGATGACAATGTCAATAATTATAACGATGATGATAATGAAGATGATGACGATGACATGAATTACGATTGTTATGATAATGACAATGATGATAAAGACGATGGGAGTTACAATGACAATGATGATGATGCTAATGACCTTGGCCATTCCTCCCAATTTTTAAATGTTATCATGGTAAAAATCATAATAATTATCTTTGGCGTCATCTTCCAAGTCATCATCATCTGATCATCATTATCATTATTTTCATCTTGGTCATAATCAAGAACAATAATGGAATGAATGATGATTATGATGTTCATGATGAAGATGACAAAAATTATGATAAAACTTATATTAGTTATGATGATGGGGATGATGACAATTATAATGACGATGATAATGGTAGTGATGTTGATGATCATCAATCATTTCTAAAAAATAAAGGGGTTATTTTTCTTTCATATATCATGTGTCCTAAGGTTGGTGATATTTCGTATGATACCTATAATTATGAACAATTGACGACAATATACAAAATCATGATGATGATGATGATCATGAAGAAGACATGAATGGTGATTATGATGATAATGAAATGATGACAATAATGATCACATTGATGGTGGTGATAATGGCAATAATGAAGATGATGACCCTCCCTCTAAACTAGCGAGGTACTCATAATGAGACAAAAAAGTACTCTCAAGTTGAAATATTCATATAAGAAGGGATCTAGATTGATAAGCATCAATGATGATTTACATCATCATAGCCAAAATTTTCAAAATAGTAAGGCCTTGACTAACAAGTTTATCTCTCCATTAGATCAGAGCACAATGTTGGGAGGCATAAATTTGGACACCACTGCCTTTCAAGGCACTTACCCCACCAAGATGTTTACCAGGTATGTCCTCACATGATCATTTCCTAATCCACTATCATAATATTTGACACCAGAAAATGTCAATCCTCATGACTATTCTTATCTTGGATTAATGTACTTGACTTATGGCGATTAGTCCTAGTCAATGTCCAAATTCTCAAAGAATATTGGTCCCAGATGTTTATCCAATCCACCATTATCCCTACTAGTGCCTTTACTAGGCTTACGATTGTTAATCCTAGCCATAGTACATGACACATGGATAACATGGTGTCTACCCTCACTGCCTCTCAACCAGGGAGGAAACATCCACAAGCATAAGATTTTCTCAAGAATACCCATCATTTTCGTAGAGAATAACATCATTAATTTGTTTTCATCACATGACGACTTTATGATTAAGCATTCATAGATTTGTGGCAAAATATTTCCCCTTTTGTATTTTTGATGAAATATAATAAAAAAGTGAAAGCCAAAATCATTAAACATACACTATATTGATTTATCTAAGTCTAAACTCTAAGGTTGAAGTGAAAATTCATGTAAATCTTATATCTATGAGTTGTGCCAAACTTATGAAAACCTTATTCCCTAAGTCCTATATATATAAGAAAATGAAAAAGAAAGAAAAATAAGGGCCAATAAATGGTAACTCATGTATTCACTCCCTCTTTGGAAAATATATGAATATATACACTCCTAGTCACACTTGATCACATGTATGTGATGGTTAAATCATGAATTCTTCTTTTCTCCTTGCATTTTCACTTCATCATTTAAGCACCTAATTGAGGATCTAAGGAATGTTTGTTTCCTAAGGCTTTCATGTCTACTCTTGGTTTACTTATGTCACACTACTGTCAATTTATGTGACAGAGTGAAATACATAAGTTTGTGGAGTTATTATAGAGGTGTATTGAGTTCGTAACCACACACACATGTATTACATCTCATTGATCCACATGTGTGGGTTGGAGACTCATTTCTTGACAACTTTAATGGAGACTACTTTTTGGCTTTAATGGTATAGCTTACAAAATATCTTGTTAAACATTTCGATTCATTCTTTCTTTTCCTCGAGACACTTATAATATTGAAGTCACTCCCAACAATCCATGGAGATGGGGAGTATAAATTACTTGTGCTAGAAATAGAATTGAGAAATAGAGGTTTTCCATTTGCGATATTGGAGTCATAGACATTGGATACATGGTAGTAGTCCTCAATGTCAATTAACTAAAATTGTATTGTCATAATGCGAAAAGAGGTAAACATATTGGTAACCTTGATGTCTTAATCATTTCAAATAATAACCATTCCACCCAAGTATCTCTAAGCATCAATCACTACTACTTGGAAATTCCTCCCCCATTTTCTAATTATATGAGGTTGAACCTCACTTAATATTTTTGCTTCTTATATCAACATTATTTATGGGTGCTTTGCATACCATTTTTCTTTTAGGAGTTTGTTTTCGCTTACTATTGACGCCCCTCATGTTCCAAGACTATTTTCATCAAAAATTTACATAGAAAGAAAGTATAAAGTGACTAAAAAGAAACATGTCTCAAGATTTAAGTGCTTGGACAATTCCACTTCATGACTCCTATATTTCCTTAACCTGGGACCAAATGGTGAACTTGATGGCCTTAAGGGAAATTGATCAATGAAAATCTAAAAAAGAGGTGATTTTTGACTTTATCACATACAATTTAATATACTAAAAAAAATATCCATAACAATTTCATCAATCAATGAATCATTAAAAAAATTATCCAAAACAATTTCATCAAGCAAAGAATCATTGCATTATAAAATACAATCTATAAACATTTTGGGAAAGTTTTGCTAAAACATGCTTAAAAATCAGCATATTTAATATTAATATTTAACAATAATATGGACAATAAAACATTTTGATAAATTAAATAACATATTATCAAGCCTAAAAAATGTCACTAACTGAAAACTACAAAGCATGCAACTAATGGAAGTGACCACTCAAGACCACCACAAGAAAATTAATCTATTAAGACCAAGATTAATGGGGACAAAGATCTATAAAGGACAAAGGAAAACCTATTTTAACTTTATTGTTTTATTAGCCTGGTTCAAGATGAACATTTCAAGATATCATGAAGAACATAATTAGTTTTATTGCATTAAGAAAACCCAAGCACATTCTATAACTTAGCAAGAAAGAGATGTATAACACCCATCTCAGCAACATGACACATGACATTAAGTTACTTTACTATATATAATTTAAACTCCTATCATAAAATCACAAATTTAGCATGAATGGAATGTTTAAAATCCATTTTTATAAAAACAAAATATAATTTTTCTTATAGAAAAATATACCAAAAACTAAATATATTTTTCTAGAGAAAAAAAATACTAAAACTAAATATATATTTAAAAAAAAACTAAAACATAAGCAAACTAGAATTTGAATTTGACATTCTTGGTCACTTTCGGAAACATATGGTGGAATGTAATCTCTTTATCCTCATATTTAGCTTTTTCCTAAAAAATAAAAGCATACAAAAGTGGGAAAGAGCCATAAAGCATGGGGAAGCTTTTTCGTAAGCACAAAAGCATCTAAAAAGTGGAAAATTCCTTTTTTATATGAGGAAACATTATTCACCCAAAAGATTTTTCCCAAATTGAACTAATGAGGAATTTTGGAAATCTTCATAGCCTCCACTTTCCTATATATTAGAGGCTTGGCCATTGAAAAAATGATGGGAACTTTGTATTGTCACGCTCTTGAGATTTGTCTTGAGAGGGAGAGTTTTGGAGCTATGAGTTGGGGGAGGTGATGTTGCAACTATATCTGATTGTTGTAACTTTCCTCCAACTCCTTTATTCATATAGATCAGTTGTTCTTCCTTCCATATGTTTCTATTCATTCTTTACTTCTTCTATTTAACTAATGTATGCATGGGTTTTTGGTTTATATTTATTTATTCAATAATATTTATATGTTTTTTATAGTTTTGATTATTAAGATATTATGTTGTGAAGGTTGCTTTATTCTCTCTCTTATGTGTAGGACCAAGCTTTGGAGCTAGCTAGGAGCGCTTCTTGGCTATACGAAAAACTCCAAGAAGACCTGCATGCGAGGACTCACAAGAATTCATTCTCTTTTTCTTAATCTATACTCTACATCTTGATCTACTAAGAATCCTAAGCCTTAGAACAACCTTTCTCTTAATTGGTTTGTCCTAGGTTTCTGAGATAAACTGAGAGGGTTTTGTTTTCATCTAACCATGCATTAAATCCTACAGCAAAATGATATTTAGAAAATTTAATATATTTCACTATGTAAATGAACTTAGTAAAATGAACCCATAGAGGTGGTCATAAATGGAAATAAAAGTAAAACTCTAAACAAGAATCCAAAAGTGGATTTAACCATGGATGAAAAATTGGGAGTAGAATTGGATGTTAAACTAGCCATCAAAACAATATGCAAACAATGACACAAAAAAGGTTTTTAAAGTAAAATTAAAAAAGGGTGCAACACTAGACACAACGAAGGGAACAAAATAGGGCATATGAAAGGATACTGAATTGGGTGCAAACAAGGATGCAAAAATGGACACCAAAATGAGGATGAAAAGAATGGTGTAAAATTAGGATGCAAAAAGGATGTAAGAAAAGACAAAAAACAATATGCAAAATGGGACTAAAAAATGGTGAAACCAAGGATGTCAAAGATGATGCATAACTAGATGAAAATTCCAACTAAAATCTAGGTGCAAAATGAGATGCAAATGTGGACACAAAATGTGGCAGAAAAAAGGATGCAAATTTGGAAGCCAAAATGGATGAAAGACTAGATACCAAAAAGGATGCAAATTTGGACATAAAAAATGGTGCAAAATTGGACACAAAAAAAAGAAAAAATGGTGCAAAAATGGGCATAAAAATGGCTCAATTTTGGATGCAAATTAAGATGCAACATTGGATGTAAAATGATGCAACAAATCATTCAAAACTTGGTGCAAAAACAAATGCAAAAGTAGACGAAAAAATGGCTCAAAAGTGAATGTAACAATAGACACAAAATGGGATGCAAAGGTGGATGCAATATATGGTTCAACATAGGATGCAAATTTAGATGCTCAAAAGGATGAAAAATTGGATGCAAGAAATGGTGTTAAAAATGATGCTAAATTGGATGCAACAAATGATGCAAAATTAAATGCAAAAAATGGTGCAAAATAGGATGCAAAAAAGGGAGATAAATAAAATGCAAAAGTGGATGCAAAAAATGGTGCAAAAATGCATGCGAAATTTGGCACTAAATCAGATTCAACATATGGTGCAAAATTGGATGGAAAAGATGGTGTAAAAAAAGGCACAAAAATTGGCACAAAAATAGATGTAAAAATAAGTACAAAATTAGAAGCAAAAGATGGCATAAGACCAGATGCAAAAATTGGCACAAATTGGATGTAAAAAAAGGCGCTAAATAAGATGTCAAAGATGGTGTAAAAATCGATGCAAATTATGACACAAAAATAGAAGCAAAGAATTCCACAAAAGAGGAAGCAAAAAATGATGCAAAAATAGATGCAAAAAAGGCACAAAACTAGAAGCAAAACCTGTTGTAAAACCAAATGAAAATCTTGGTGCAAAATATGATGCAGAAAATGATGGAAAATTTAGCGTAAAAAAGATGCAAAATTTGGTGCAAAAAAGGACGCTTTAAAAATTGTACAATAGAGCCAGATTTAGTGCCAGGTTGCTCATCCCAATTGAGAAAAAAATGCACTATAATCTGGTGCTAAATCTGGCGCAAATTGCCTGTTTTGTTGTAGTGAATCTGTATCATGTAAGGGACCACAAGTAGTTAGTAATAATGTAATGGGCCCATGGTATTAGATAGATGGTATTGAGGGAACCATGGTAATGACCCATGGTATTGTATGTATGAGACCTATATAGAGGCTAGAGACTCCACATTGAGGGGTGTCAAGGAATATTGTATGAACAGGCATATGGCTTGTGGAGTGTTCTCCTTCCTTAAGGAGTGAACGTATGGTGTTGCCCTACCTTAAGGGTTTGATCAATAAAGAAGCATTTATATCTATTTCAATATTGTTATTCTTGGGTTTATTTCTATTATCTTATATTTTTGGGTTAGATCTATAACAAGTGGTATCAGAGCACTTTCTTGGGCAAAAGTGGAGAATTCTTTTAATTTTTTGCAGGAACTTTCTGGGGTGGCGAGTTTGCAGATCAGATCTATACATCTTGGAGAAAAATCTACAGAATCTAATTGCAGATCTGGATTCTTTGTGAAAAAATACCCTATTTCAAAAAAATCCGCTGAATCAGAGTCTGGATGAAGGAGATATCACTGATTTAAAAATCAGTGGGGTTGCAGACAATTTTTCAAGGAATTGAGTTTGCAGAGTAGATATTGACATCCCGGTGCAAGATCTATAGAATATAAATGCAGATCTAGGTTCCTTGTGAAAAAATACCCGATTTAAAAAAAAAACAGTCGAATCAGAGTCCGGATGAGGGAGATATCGCTGATTTAGAATCAGCTCTTTTTTTTTCAGAATTTTTGGTGACGGCAGGAGAGTTGCAGTGCAGATCTGAAATTTCAATGCCTGGATCAGGATTTCTAGCACAGGGATAGATGCAGAATGGTTTTTCCATTTCCGAAAATAGGTCATAATAGGGATTCTGAGCAATATTGACTAAACTGTGACAATTTCAAATTTTAGCCAAGTAAGTGAATTTTTTTTTTCATGGTGACTCCATATTTTATAGGAAAAGATAATGGTCCTACTATTGAAGAACACATAAAAATACAAAAGTCATTATGGCTAGAACATTGGAAATTTTGGGTAGTGACTAAATTTAAAGATGAGGCAGCCACCTGGTGGGAATTACATAACCAAAAGAAGTGTTCTAACTTGCCCAATGAAGAATTTGAAAAATTCCTTTTAGACAAATGGTTTCATGCCAGAAAACAAGATAATGAGAAACATGTGGGGTTATTTCCTACTGGTGTCTCCTTATTGCAGGTTCATGGATTGATTCAGAAGGGGAAGATCATTGTGTCTATAAATCCTAGCTGCAAGCATAATTTTATCAATGTCAAATTGGAAAAATAATTGCAAGTTCCAGCCAGACACATTGAAAACACACAGGTTGATGATGAGGATGTTCAAGTTTATAATGATTTGAAGCTGTCTATGGATAAGTATGTGTTGCATGGTGATTTTTATACTTCAGATATGGAAAACATGGATGTTGTTTTGGGATACCCTTGGATGGAATCAATGGGTATTATCAATATTAATGTGCAGAAGAGATTCCTGAAGCTTTGGTATAAAAAGAAGAAATTTACATTACAGGATATTTCCATTAATAAAAAGGTAGAGTCCAAGGAGGTTGAAGCAGAAGATGTTCTAGGGACTGACATATCAGATGATGAGCCTTTGATGATTGAAAATCAAACACAAATAGAGACTGAAGCAGAAAAGGTTACAGGTGTTAATACATTAGATGAGGGCTCAGTGGTTGAAGTAATATTGGAAGATAAGACACCACAGTAGGCACCACAACATGCACCAGATAACAGTGAGGCTCCAGTAAGGAGTGAATTAAAGAAAAAGACACTGTGGATTAAAAATTCAACATATCATCACCCACATCACCCTGCAAGACAACAACCAACAAGATGGCAACCAATTAGCCACAAGGACAACAATCCCCACATGACAGATAAGGAGGAGCGAAGATCCACCTACTACACATCAACACAGAAGAGCTGCCACGGTCAACTTCCATGTCAAGCGAGCGAGGCACCAGCAAGATCGAGGGTTCACCTTTCCCTTGGATGGCTAGATGCATGTGCATGGTACCAGTGGACTACTCCTTTGAGTATATCTTATTATTTGTGTTCTTCCCATGTTTCGAGGATGAAACATGCTAAGGGCGGTGGAATGTTATATACCTAGGGGGGGTAATATGGGGTACAAAGGAAGGTACCCAAGGGAATAATGTAATAATGGGATGGCCCATAGTAATAAATAAGGTGGTTAACCCGTATCATGTAAGGGACCACAAGTAGTTAGTAATAATGTAATGGGCCCATGGTATTAGATATATTGTATTGAGGGAACCATGGTAATGACCCATGGTATTATATGTATGAGGCCTATATAGAGGCTAGAGAATCCACATTGAGGGGTGTCAAGGAATATTGTATGAACAGGCATATGGCTTGTGGAGTGTTCTCCTTCCTTAAGGAGAGAATGTATGGTGTTGCCTTTCCTTAAGGGTTTGATCAATAAAGAAGCATTTCTATCTATTTCGATCTTGTTATTCTTGGGTTTATTTCTATTATCATATATTTTTGGGTTAGATCTATATCATAACCAATCGAAGGAGTGTTGACTCAATAACAGGGTTAAGGCTCTCCTAATTCAAACTAAAGCCCATCCCAATGGAGGAAAAGACTTAATTTTGAGTGCTTTGTTCAAGGGTGACACAACAGACTCTAGCTACCATCAAATATGGAAATAATGTCTCGTTCCCACTCTTTTTTGGAATATATAATTTTTTTTGTCTTTTTATTTTATATGAATCTTGAAAAAGAATAAAAGAATGCTATAGTACAATGGAAAGAACAAGTGTTGAAAAAACAGATGCTCTAGTTCCTGGGAGGGGAACTTTTTAGAATACATGGTCGAAAAGTGGCTTAAACACGAGTCCAAGTGAAGCCAGCTCAAGGCCAAAAGGTTGAAATAGTCAATATGCAATGTAGCAATACAACTCAACACAAAGGAGCCTCTAGGGTATGAGTCCAAAAAATAGCGCAGAAGAACAAGGATGAGTCTTCAACGCACAAGTCATGGCAGGACTAAAAAGGACTCCTGAACCTACTCAATATAGCAACATGGACAACAAACGTAAGCGAGGATCTAACTAAGATGCCCATGTAAAGGTTGGCTCTACCATCATGTGATGATTTTAAAGTTTGTTATAGACATATTTGGGCACTGCAACCCCAGTCACATATGTCCATAAATCAAGGGCTTCTAAGTCCCTAAAAGTGTTGTTTCATACCCTAAAGGAGCAAGGTCAACTGATTACATCATCTCCCAAAAGTTTCCCATGAAAAACTACTCAGAACTGGTCAAAGCAGGACCATACAGACTGCCCAGTGCTAAAGGTGCTATGCATCTCACCCGCCACGTGCAAAAAGTGTGATGCATACTGGAAATCCCTTCTATAGGGTGCGATGAGTGAGAGTAGACAAATGGCACAAGCAGTTTGCTAGGTGGAAACCCAGAGAATCTTCTAGAAACTGCTCATTTGACACTTGCCTCTCTAAGTTTGCCTAGGGATGAGTAAGAGATCTGAAATCTCCAAGTGGAATGAAGGACTATCAGAGAGATGACACTAATCAAAATCCCAAAAGCTGACTCACCCCCTTGCAAATATCTATAAATGGATCCCTCGTCCAAGAGATCCAAAGGTTGGAATTTGGTAATTTGCAAATAGGTGATGCTGGTTTCTCTTTCAAGGCATTTTTGGGTGATCTTTCTTTGTGTGAGGTGAAGAGGGATTTCAAGCTGGGAGGATGGTGCTAGGTTATACCAAGTGGTTTTAATCCTCTCTTCTATGACTTTTACTAATAAAGCTATT
Organism: Pinus tabuliformis; assembly: GCA_031772625.1. Classification (NCBI taxonomy): domain Eukaryota; kingdom Viridiplantae; phylum Streptophyta; class Pinopsida; order Pinales; family Pinaceae; genus Pinus; species Pinus tabuliformis. The sequence goes on from CM062818.1 coordinate 287,490,546, forward strand.
TGAGTTTTCCTCCATATTCTTGTGTATATCTGAATACTGTGCTTGTTATATGCATTTGTATGGTCAATATATATCTAATCCTATATTTTTTATAGTGAAGGATCTCTATGATTTGATGGTATTATGCTGCTATGAATCTACAGGTGCTCTTTGAAGCTGGACAAGTAAGGAAGCAGTGGTGAGATTCTATCAAAGGGGAAAGGAAACAAGCAAGGAGCCAAGCAGAAGACTGAGGTTGGTACTCTCTGCTTCTTTGTCATCTTTCTCTCATAAAGGAAAAACAAGTGACTTTAATTTGTTTGTTTCTAAGATAGCTACCCATCTTAGTGGGACTAGCAGTTCTGAATAGACACTAGATTTCCCGGTAACAAAGTCGGCGAGTGAAAATGGTTTTTGAACCAAGACATGATGGGGTCGACCCTATGGAAAACATATCACAGTATGGAGGCTAATATGTAAAATGTAGCGGAAAGTTGTATTCCCTAACCTATATGCCAGTAAGAAAATGATACCTGCCATGACGGTTCTGCAGTCATGGGGCCAAAATGCTTTCTTGAAGAAGTCTCCAAAATTTCCTATAAAGACAACCCATTCTTGACACTCCAAGCCAAAAGGTCAAAAAGTCCATAAGATAAAAATCAACTTTTGAAAAAAATAATTTTCATTTTGCAACCTATATAAGGACTTTTGGACTCACATTTTTGTCGTTTGTGTTTTGAGCGAGGAGTTGTGGAGACAAACTTAAACAAACTTCCTACATCTAATCCGGCCATTCAAATGACTCTAAAACTTCCAGGTAACCCTTTTATCATGCTTTTAATTGTTTACTTTTTAGATTTTTTTTTCATAATTTGACCGTAGGAAAATATGTTAAAAATTTCAACTTTCTGTACACGGAGGTTGAATATAGGTAACCCGCATATATGAGGGCCCTACACATGACTGTGTAAAAAAGGAACCTGTGTATATGAAGGCCCTACACACGAATGTGTAAAAAGGGAACCCACGTGTGTGCGAATAAAAAATTTAAAACATAATTCTAATGATTTGAAACATATTTTTTGGGCAGGATGACAATCACCTAGCGAGAAAGGGAGCATAGTGCCATTTATAACCAATTATTGGAGGATCAAAATGCCTTAGATGCTTTGAGAGGTTTTGGCTTGCTAAAAGTCTTTAAAATGCCAAACATGAAGGAAAATACAGGATTTCTTGAGTTTTTGATTCATTACTGGAGTGCAGAGGATGATGCATTCATGATTGATCAAATGCCCATAAGGATCGAGATAGAAGATATTTACTTAATTATTGGTCTTTCTCAAAGGGGAGAGATACTGCATTCTACTTGCAAGATGAGAGGTAGTCTTAGTGTAGAAGACTACGTCCACATATACTGTCCTAGTCATCTTGAAAAGATTGGAAGTCAAAATCCAATCAAGAACGTAGAGAGTTTATCCTTGAAAACCATACTATTTACCATCACTAGGGTAAATGGTTCTTCTTCTTTACATTAGGCCTCACGTGTATCCATGAGACTAGCAGTGGAATGCCACACTATTATGTTTGATTGGTGTACACCTCTACTGACCAACATGAAGAACCAACTCACCTCCATTCAGAAGGGTCAGGCACAAATTTTGGATATGGCACAATCTTATGCTTGTTCTTCTTTGAGAAAGTAGCTAAGTTTCGACCCAAGGTATTATTGACCATCAGCAGCCCGAGGGATCTGCAAATGGGCAGATGGGTTGACCTGATGAAATTCCCAGGGGGTGGTGATGTCCCTAGGATGACTTTTGATGACGAGTTTTTCACATGGTGGGATCAAAAGGTCATAGCATTTGACACCTACACCTATGCTAGAAGATTTCTGGGGAGATCTAGATTTATTATTACCACCAGATGCAGCATGGAGCACCATAGGTAACAATTTTTTTATTTTTTGAATTTCTTAAGTTTTTTTGGATTTTTAATATAAATGAACTTTAAAATATTTTTATGAGACAAGACACTTACAAAATATATGATCATGTTTCAGATGTGGGGCCAGTGAGACCTGGTGGATTTCCCCGACATAGGCGTCATGGAAGAGATGTCGAAGGGGCTACAACTGAGATGGAGAGAGTTCTCCATGCAGTTTAGAGGAACTTGGTGAGATTGACTCACCAAGTACCCATGATAGCCATAGAGGACTTACCTGAGGAGATGCAACGTCGCGTGGTAGGAGTACCACGGGACTGGGTGCGACTATTTTAGCATGTGGCCAATGCCATTGTTTATTTTCTAGCTACTCATCCTGAGCCAACTAGATAGATGATCAGATCTTTTTATGATTAGACATGATGATGGGCATAAGCCCAAATTTTGTAGGGCATTTTGTCTTGATTTTTGTATATTATTTTGGACACAAACACTCTATCTATGTACATGCGATTTTATGATGATCATATATACAAATGATACTTTGATTATTTTTTAAGTTTTTTAATTTTATGAATGATATATATGCCAGTCCAATGCTTGATTAGCAATAGAATCTACTAAAGAATTTTCTGATCATGGAATGTGAACAAATGTGACATAAACAAATGATCATTTCAACGATCATACTCTCAAAAATTGGCGATAAAAATAGGGATCTCGTGCTTGATAAATGTTATTCAACTAAGATACCATGAGTTGTGAGTCTAAATAAATAAACCACTAACAAATCAATATCAAGAGATATTGCTTTGGATAGAAAATTAATAACAACAGTATATTTAGCAATATTATTCGAGGCAAGACTGATACATACTCCTCTCAAAACCATCAATTGGCAAGATGGATGATAAATCACCCAAGCCATGGAAGCAAGGTTCCAGGTATGCCTAATCGCACCATTAATGAATCATAAATATATTGAATCGTCCATCAATACCTGCCAAAGAAGATAAAAAATATCAACATCACTTAAACTGATAGATAGATATGTACAAACATACAATATATACAAACAGGCAAGTGCTCGGCCGAAACCTAAGAAAAGTACAGAGCCCATTTTTGGGCTTCGCCAACTTGTTTCCTTCAAAGTCAATTAATTCATAAGCTCTCTTTTTAAAAACTCGCTTGACTATAAAGGGACCATACCACAAAGACTTAAACTTTCCTGCCCCCAAGGCATCTTTGTCTTGATCGTAGATGAGGACAAGATCACATTCAAAAAAATTCTAGGACAAACAACTTTATGTATTGAACTTTTACCCTCTTTTTATGGGCTTCGTTTATTGTGGCGGAATCTCAATGCTACTCATCAAGATGCTCCAAATGAAAAAGGCACTCCTTGATACTAGAAGTCTCTGGAAGAAGTTCAACATCTAGTTTAAGGGAAGGAATTTCACATTGAATAGGAAAGATAGATTCCAACCCGTAAACCAGTTCAAAAGGAGTAAAGCCAGTGGGAGTCTTAACTGATATTCGGTATGCCCAAAGTGTCGAATACAACATGATGTTCCAATTGGATCTAGCTTTGTTAATCATCCTTTGCAGGATGATTTTAAGGGATTCGTTCACGACTTCAACTTGCCCATTGGCCTGAGGATAATATGTAGATGAATGCTCCTGCTAGAAACCCAACTTGAGAGCCAATTCAGACATTAGTTGATTTTGGAAATGACTTCCATGATCAGTGACAATCTCTTTAGGGATACCAAACTAGGAAATAACTTGATTAAATAAAAAAAAGATCGTTGTTTCACTGTCATTATTAAAAGTAGGCATGGTCTCAGCCCACTTCGTAATGTAGTCTATGGCCACTATGATGTACTTGTGATTTCCTGTCGAAGGCAGATTACAAGTATTAAAATCAATGCCCGACTTCATGAAATGACCGACAATGATAACAGGGAAAAGCGGAGCTGGATGCACTCACATTTTTCGAGTATAGACCTGACAAGGATGGCATATTTTGACCGCTTCAATACAATCTTTGAAGATCAAAGGCCAAAAATAACCTGCTCGCAAAAATTTTTGGGTTGTTGCAAGCTCAGATAGATGATCGCCACAAGCTCCACTGTGGCAATCATTAAGAACTGACTCAGCTTCTTCCAAGGTTAAACAACGCCTAAGGATTGAATCAATCCCGCGATGATATAATGTGTCACCTATAATAACATAATTCTTAGTGAGGCGACACAACTTTCTACGTTGATCTTTGGCAAAAGAGGGCAGAAAATTCGAAGTTTGGAGATATATAGTGATATCCCCTGTTATGTACCTAGGGGGGATAATATGGGGTACCAAGGGAGGTACCCAAGGTAATAATGTAATAATTGGATGGGCCATAGTAATAAATAAGGTGGTTAACCCATGTCATGTAAGGGACCACAAGTAGTTAATAATAATGTAAGGGGCCCATGGTATTAGTTGATGGTATGAGGAAACCATGGTAATGATACATGGTATTGTATGTATGAGGCATATATAAAGGCTAGAGACTCCACATGGATGAAGATGAAGAGAAGTATTATTGTATGAACAGGCATATGGCTTGTGGAGTGCTCTCCTTCCTTAAGGAGTGAATGTATGGTGTTGCCCTACCATAAGGGTTTTGATAATAAAGAAGCATTTCTATATATTTCTATCTTGTTATTCTTGGGTTATCTCTATTCTCATATATCTTTTGGATTAGATCTACAACAATTGGTATCAGAGATATATTTTCATATTAGATATACAACAAGTGGTATCAGAGCTACAACAATTGGTATCATAGCTACAACAATTTCTATCTATTTTGATCTTGTTCTTTCTTGGGTTTATTTCTGTTATCATATATCTTTTGGATCAGATCTATAACAATAATTGGTAACAGATCTACAACAAGTGGTATCAGAGCACTTTCTTGGGCAAACCGTGGAGAAATTTTTATTTTATTTTTTGCAGGGTTTCGGGGGCGGCGACTTTGCAGGTCAAATCTGTACATTTGGGTGCAAGATCTGTAAAATATAATTACATATCTGGATTCTTTGTACAAAAATATTCGAATTCAAAAAAAAATTCAGTTGAATCGGAGTCCGGATGAAGAAGATATCGGTGATTTAAAAATCAGTGGGGTTGCAGAGAATTTTCAGGGCAGCGATTTTGTGACGCAGATCTAGATGTCCTGGTACAAGGTCTATAAAATCTAATTGCACATATGGATTATTTGGGAAAAAATACCCAACTTCAAAAAAAAAATCAGTCGAATCGGAGTCCGGATGAGGGAGATATCGCTGATTTAAAATCAGCTCTTTTTTCATAAATTTTGGGTGACGGCGGGAGAGTAGCAGCGCAGATTTGAAATTTCATTGCTTGGATCAAAATTTTTATCACATGGGCAGATGCAGAATGGGTGTTCCATTTCCAAAAACAGGTTATAATAGAGATTCTGAGCAATATTGACGAAACTGTGACATTTTCACATTTTCGCCAAGTAAGTGAATTTTTTTTTTTTCCAAACCATTCATGGCTTCTAGCAAGGTTCTATACTTTACTGGAAAAGATGAGGGTCCTACTATTGAAGAATACATAAAACAGCAGAAGTGGGTATGGAAAAACCTTGGGAGGGATTATTGGCGGTTGGGTTTCAAAGATGAGGCTTACAAATGGTGTCTCTCACTTGATGACAAACAATTGACCAAACTCTCAGATGCAGAATTTGAAAAAGTCCTTTTAGACAAATGGTCTCATGCTAGAAAAAAGGAGAATGAGACACATAAGGGGTTAATTTCTACGGGTGTCTCCTTATTGCAGGTTCATGGATTGATTCAGAAGGAGAAAATCGTTGTGACTATAAATCCTAGTTGCAAGAAAAATCTTATGAGTGTTAATTTGGCAAAAAGATTGCAAGTTCCAACAAAACACATTGAAACTGCACAGATTGATAATGAGGATGTTCAAGTGTATAAGGATTTGAAGATTTCTATGGATAAGTATGTGTTTCATGGTGATTTTTATGCTTCAGATATGGATAACATGGATGTTGTTTTGGGATACCCTTGGATGGAATCTGTGGGTACTATCAATATTAATGTGCAGAAGAAATTCCTAAAGCTATGGTATAAAAAGAAGAAAATTACATTACAGGATATTTCCATCCATAAACAGGTAGAGCACATGGAGGCTGAAGCAGAAGATGTTCAAGGGACTGACATATCAGATGATGAGCCTTTGATGATGACAATCAAACACAAACAGAGGCTGCAGAAGAAAAGGTTACAGGTGATGATACATCAGAGAAAGGCTCAGTGGTTGAAGTCATATTGAAAAAGAAGACACCACAACAGGGTGAAGTCAAGCAAAAGCCATCGTGGGTTAAAACTTCAACATATCATCACCCACATCACCCAGCGAGACAACCATCAAGATGGAAACCAAGTCGTCACATGACGGATCGCGAGGAGAGAAGATCCACCCACTACACATCAACACAGAAGAGCGGCCACGGTCAACTTCCATCTCAAGCGAGCGAGGCACCAGCGAGATCGAGGGTTCACCTTTCTCTTGGATGGCTAGATGCACGTGCATGGTATTAGTGGACTACTCTTTTGAGTATATCTTATTATTTGTGTTCTTCCCATGTTTCGGGGACGAAACATGCTTAGGGGGGTGGAATGTTATATACCTAGGGGGGATAATATGGGGTACCAAGGGAGGTACCCAAGGTAATAATGTAATAATGGGATGGGCCATAGTAATAAATAAGGTGGTTAACTCATGTCATGTAAGGGACCACAAGTAGTTAATAATAATGTAATGGGCCCATGGTATTAGTTGATGGTATGAGGGAACCATGGTAATGATGCATGGTATTGTATGTATGAGGCCTATATAGAGGCTAGAGACTCCACATGGAGAGATATGAAGAGAAGTATTATTGTATGAACAGGCATATGGTTTGTGGAGTGTTCTCCTTCCTTAAGGAGTGAATGTATGGTGTTGCCCTACCATAAGGGTTTTGATCAATAAAGTGAATCATTTATATCTATATTCAGATCTTGTTATTTCTTGGGTTAATTCTATTATCATATAATTTTGGTATCAGATCTACAACAAGTGGTGTAAGAGCTATATTTTCATATTAGATATACAACAAGCCCATGTCATGTAAGGGACCACAAGTAGTTAATAATAATGGAAGGGGCCCATGGTATTAGTTGATGGTATGAGGAAACCATGGTATTGTATGTATGAGGCCTATATAAAGGCTAGAGACTCCACATGGATGAAGATGAAGAGAAGTATTATTGTATGAACAGGCATATGGCTTGTGGAGTGCTCTCCTTCCTTAAGGATTGAATGTATGGTGTTTCCCTACCTTAAGGGTTTGATCAATAAAGAATCATTTCATCTTATTTCTGGGTTATTTGCATTATCTCATATTTTTATATCAGATCTATAGTATTTCTTGGATTAGATCTACAACAATTGGTGCAGAAGAAAAGGTTACAGGTGATGATACATCAGAGGAGGGGTCAGTGGTTGAAGTCATATTGAAAAAGAAGACACCACAAGAGGCACCACAGCAAGGTGAAGTAAAGAAAAAGCCATCGTGGGTTAAAACTTCAACATATCATCACCCACATCACCCAGCAAGACAACAATCAAGATGGAAACCAATTAGCCACATGGACAACAAACCCCGCAGGACAGATCGAGAGGAACAAAGATCCACCTACTACACTTCCACACAGAAGAGCTACCGCAGTCAACTTCCATCTCAAGCGAGCGAGGCACCAGGGAGATCGAGGGTTCACCTTTCTCTTGGATGGCTAGATGCACATGCATGGTATCAGTGGACTACTCTCTTGAGTAGATCTTATTATTTATGTTCTTCCCATGTTTCGGGGACGAAACATGTTTAGGGGGGTGGAATGTTATGTACCTAGGGGGGGATAATATGGGGTACCAAGGGAGGTACCCAAGGTAATAATGTAATAATGGGATGGGCCATAGTAATAAATAAGGTGGTTAACCCATGTCATGTAAGGGACCACAAGTAGTTAATAATAATGTAAGGGGCCCATGGTATTAGTTGATGGTATGAGGAAACCATGGTAATGATACATGGTATTGTATGTATGAGGCCTATATAAAGGCTAGAGACTCCACATGGATGAAGATGAAGAGAAGTATTATTATATGAACAGGCATATGGCTTGTGGAGTGCTCTCCTTCCTTAAGGAGTGAATGTATGGTGTTGCCCTACCTTAAGGGTTTGATCAATAAAGAATCATTACATCTTATTTCTGGGTTATTTGCATTATATTACATTTTTATATCTGATCTATAATATTCTTGGGTCAGATCTATAACATCCCCATACCAAGGATCTTATGAAGAAATAAGAAATAAGTGTTCATTAGGAACCTTTCCTCATGAATAATTTCTTCCTCACAAGGAAGCTCTTATATCAACTCTGCAAATACTAAATATTTCTTAGATTTAGCTGACATGAATTCGAGATCGAATTCTTGCAAAATGACAATCCATCTATTATATTTCCCCCCAATCACTCGCCTACTAAGAACAAAATGAAATGGATTAACGATTACTAAAACAAACGTTTTTTGAAGTAGAATGTAATGCCGAAGCCACTAGACAGCATGGATAGTTGCCAAAGCTAATTTCTCAATGGGATAATAGTGCAGTTCAAGACCTACCAAGCCTCAACTTAGATAGTAGATTACATGATCACTTAAGTCATCATCTTCCTAAACCGGAACCATACCAATGGTTGATTCTGTTGCAATGAGATACAAGAGGAAATATCTGCTATAATCAGGTGGAATCAATAATGGAGCATAGGTTAATGCTTTTTTCAAAGCATCAAAAGATAGTTGCGTGAAATCATCCCATAAAAATAGGACCCCTTTCTTAAGCAAATGCATAAATCCTTTTGTGATCTCGGCATAATTAGTTATAAATCTCGTCAAGAAATTTTATTTTCCTTGGAGACTTTGAAGTTGACATATGGAAGATGGGGGAGGTAACTGATGTATTGCCTCAACCTTGAAGAGATCAACATGAATCCCCTTTGTTGACATGAAGAATCCTAAAAACCATCTGGATGTGACAGTGAAAATTCACTTATTCAGATTCAATCGATTTTATAAAAATGACACCACTCAAAGATCAACTGAAGGTGCTTAGGATGATCAATTCTCTTTTGAGAATGAGCAACTAAATCATCCAGATATGCTTAGATAACGTGCTTAATGTCGTGAAAAGAATAAGCCATGGCCTGCTGAAAAGTGGCTCCAGCATTTTTGAGGCCAAAAGGCATCTTTTTGTACGCAAATGTAACCCAAGGACAAATAAAGGTTGTCTTGTGTTGATCTTCTGGACGGATAGTAATTTTATTGTAACCATAGAATCCATCCATGAATGAAAAAATTCCATTACCCGCACATTCAGCAATAATTTGATCAATAAAGGGTGTGGGGTAATTGTCTTTCAAACAAGCCTTATTTAGGTCCCTAAAGTCAATAGATACTTGAATCGTTCCTTTTTTTTGTCTATGGGGACTAGATTAGAGACCCACTCAGTTAGAGGAACGAGGTATATGAAACCCGCCTGTAGCAGCTTTTTGACTTCAGCTTTGATAGCTGCTACTTTTCCAGGATTAACTGGTCGAAGTTTTTGACGAATAGGTTTAGCATTTTTATATGTATTGATCTCATGCTCAACAATAGATGGATCTATTCCAGGAATTTCCTCATAAGAACAAGTGAACACATCACAAAACTCTTTTAAGACATCGATATAAGTTTGAATTTCTTCAGGGGAATAGTCAGCTCCAATTAAGACATTTTTGATTATCTTAGGATTCCTATAGATGTTCACCGGTATAGTTTGTGAGATAACTGACATGTTAACTTCGGCAGAAAACTATGCTAAGGCCAAAGGGTTTAAAACTATATGAACATCAATAGTAGAAGGACTGGACAAAGTTGACTCAATTTCTTGCAAATGAGGGAGGAAATATGAATGATGATGTAGATCATCCCATGGTCTATCAACACCCATCATTACTTCTAGGATTGCTTCCTTAGATGGTAAGACTGTATCTAAGCAATCCTGAGCCAAAGTTGAATTGAGGGTCTAGGCCGGAGCCACATCTCCATCTAACTCCTCTGGTGAGAAAGGAATAGGATGGAAGTCTGCAGAATTAACAATAGACTGATAAGCAATTTTTGTTGCAAACATAGGACATGTCATTCCACCTACCTGCCCTCCATCTAATGTGGTGTTAAACAAAGGTAAAGGCCAAGGGTCCGAAAAATAATGATTTCGAAAGAACTCTCTTCGAGAAGGTCCCTTGGAGGATGAAATAGTGTTGATTCTAGCTAAAGGAGCAGGAAGATAAAAAATAACCATTAAATAAGAGTACATCCCAACTCCTAAATTCTCTATAGGTTGCCTGGGATTGTCCACTAATGGAACAGTAGAATCAGAAGATGTGTGGGAGTCACCTAGAGAATAGTCCATCTGATTAACTTTTACGATCCTCCCCTCATGAGGAAAGAAAAGGATGCAAAATAATGATGAAACTATGGCATCTGTCTCATAAATCCAATTCCTACCTAAGAGGAGGTTGTAATCTAGATTCACATCAACTATTTCTACCTCAATATTTACCAGCTTTCCCCCAACACAAATGGGAAAGGCTGGAATAATCCCGTGTGGCCTATGAGAATGTCCATCAAATGTCATCAATAGAGTCGGCGAAGGAAAAACTTGAGGTGATCCAATGGCCTTCCAACATGACATGGACATCACACATGTGGAAGCTCCCTCATCAATAATGGTTCGAAAGATGTTGGTCTTTCGATATGCAGACTTTATCTAAAAATCCATATGAAGGGGGAGTCTCTTTTTTACGTTTGACATATCAAAAGTGAGCACAAGAGAATTTTTTGGATCTAGTACTCTGATTGCCTAGAGTAATGCACTCCTCTAAGCGGGGCACGACTAGAGTACCTCTAACACTGACATAGCACAAGAACTCTAAGCCAAATCTTCTACAATCGAGTAGTTCTGGGCTACCCTAGCATTAGGGTTAATGGTCGAGCACTTTTTGGAACCTTTTGGCATCTGAGGTATAGACTCAATAGAGGGCCTCTCAATATGGAGCGGCTTTGAGGCATTAGAAGTATACTTAGTCTTAGATGATTCTGATTCATTGTAATCACGTGATCGCATATTGATGTCGATATGCAAACTCATCATGTAGACATTTGATGAATTATCCCCTTCTTGGTTGCCCCCTGTGGAGGTACTAGCATTAGAGTTTGCACCAGCAAGTAATTGTTGCCCTTAGGGAAAAGGGTTAGTGAGGATAGCTTGGGAGCCAGAGGACCCCTGATGCACTAACAAGAGCTGAGCATCTTCAATCTTAGGGTATAGATGAGTGAAATGATCCCCATTGCATAACTTGCATGGAAATTTGACTTTTTTCTTGGACTCTTTCCTACCCCCTCCAGCATCATTGCCGGGTTTGTTTGCATTGCCCTTCCCATCTAGGCTCTTTTTTCTACCTCATCCTTCCTTCTTCCAATCAGATTGTTGGTTTCCTTTGGGGTTAGAAGTTTGGATGGTGTTTATAGACGTCAGTTGGGAAGGTGTAGATACAGACGACGATGCCTACATAGAAAAAGCAGTTTGTAAAGACAACTGCTACAATTGATTCAACAGGTTAGCCGTGTTGGCATCAATTGATCCAACTAGCTTGTTAGCATGGGAACCTGGCTTCAGTTTGGTTATATCCACCTTGGATCTAGGAGTGTTAGGTAGAATTTTTTGAAGAAGCCCAGACTAAGAATATATAAGTTCCAATTGCTGGGCTCTAAAAATAACCTGCTCTTCGGTGAAAACACCGGAGAGAGACACATCCTTAGAGATCTCAAGCTGTAATGATTTAAGAAACCATTCAAGAATGAATTCTTGTGGAATATCAGCTTTAATGAGCCTCTTCCTTCTCCTCCATTCCTGGATATGATCAGAAATGTGAGTTTCCTGATCCTATTGGAAATTAGCCAGAAGCTCAGTTCTAACATTATATCAGACAGACAATTAAAAATGGTTCAAAAAGATAGTAGCCAAATCACTAAAAGAAGTGAAGGTGCCTCATGGTAGTTCTATGTACCACTTAGCTGCATTTCCAGTTAGGGTACGTTGAAATAATCTCAACCTAATTGAATCGTCTATCAGGGAGTTGGATGAACACCATAAGTGGAAAGTGGTTATGTGGTCACCTGGATCTTCACCAATCTTCCCCTTGAATTTTGGTATATCTGAGATAAGTTTGGTTGGGACAGGAGGCTAAACCGAGTTATACCTAATTGGATGATTACTCAATTTAGAGAGATCTAGCAAGTTTAATGTTGCCAAAAAAGGGAGTCCTGGAGGACCCTGAGGATTCCACCTAGTGTGGGCAGAACTCCCAATGTTCTGAAAAGAATGGCTTGGATTTGTAAAGGCACCAGGTTGCCTGAAGTAACTCGTAGACACAACTGAACCATAAGGAGCTCCTTTTCATCTAGCAAAAACCAAATTTTTACCAACTCCTACCGAAAAACCTCCGTAACTGGTGAAGTTCCCCCGTAGAGAAGTGTTAAAAGGAGCAGTGAGCCCTTGGTAAAGGTTCCATGCATTGGCATAGGGAGAAAATTTCTAGAAACAACTGATAGAAGAATATGACATATTCCCTTGTTGGCCGAAATAAGATTGATTCTTGTCTCCTAATCCACTAACCACAAGGTTTGTCCAACTTTGAAAAGAATTATAACTTTGACCCATAGAGGAAAAAGGCATTGATCCCAAAGTTGGATTGGAATGTGGTATATGACCACCCCTAAATGGGAAACCCTGAAAAGAAGCTGATCCACTTGCCATGGATGTGGAGGCAACTGATGGAATACCTAAAGGAACCGAAGGAATTGTGCTGGTTGGCATTCCAAAAGGGAAAAAGCCAATTCCATAGGCAACAACTTGAGAACTTCCACTCGAAGATGGAATGGCAGTAGAACCAAATATAGCAGTGCTAAGAGTAATGGAAGTTATAGAAATGGTTCCTCCTCCTTGTATGAACACTGGATTTTTCATACTCGTAGCACTTATCATGGATGCCATGATTCCAGCAGTGGTCATCGAAAGAAAAAGATCGATATAAACTTGGGCTTGAAGGTTTGTTGGTCAGAGTCCCGACGTAAAATAAAATGTCTAGATAATTAGGAGGAAGAGGAGAATTAGGAGCAGTAATAAACTCAGAAATATCTTCAACCTCGATATTCTCTTCTGACTGGAAGAGGACCCGAGAAAGAACTGGAGTTTTCCTCTCTAACACTCTACTTGTACCAGGTCTATCTTGTGAATCAATAACTCGAACCGAAGGATCAATCTCTGATGCGCCTATTGCCAATGGTGGAAAACCACTAGAGGGATCGCTCCTATGCCTTTGAGGAGAAGGCTCGGTTCTCATAGGTGATAGCCCATGATGTCTCCTAGACCGACGAGTTGATCGATTAGCCACTTTGAATTATTTTAAAGAGATATAATTAAAGACTCAAAAAATTGTAAATCTAGGACAACTAGGAGCAAAGAGCACTCTCTAAAAGTCCCTAAATATACAAGAAATCAAACAAATTTCAAGTATTTCTGCTCCGGGTGATTAGGGCTGGACACCAAAATACAAGAAAGTCAAAATCAAGGGCCTTCCAAAAATAGTCTGGGGTAAGTACGCCCCAGACATACAAGCGAAGGTATTAGAAGCAGTTATGTTGACCTCTAGACAATAGCCTTTTCCGGTGCAAGCACCCAAGCTTCGCAAGGGTACCCTCCAGAAGTACCATTGAACGTGATGCAATGTTAGCATGGGATTCCCCTCCATATCCAACTATGCAGTCCCTAGGAAGGGAAACTATGGATACCAACTCATATCAAAAGTCGGGTGGAACAGTCATGAGGCAGGATCCAACAAGCAGGAGAGGGGTTTATCTCTCTTCCTTGTCTTCACTCTCCCTCGTGCTTAACTCCTAGTCACAGAGCTTTCCCAATCTTTCTAACGATATTGAGTTTCCCTCTTTATTCAACTTCTAAGTTTTGTAATTTGAGTGGCCTTGGAGACTTAACTCTCCACTCACCCATTCCAAGGCCCTAATGAACCTAAACTTGTTGGTGTTTATTAATGACAAAAATAAAAGTTCTAGTTCATTTTATTAGATCGCTTGATTTTATATAGTGGTTCTTTACATCAAGGGAAATTACGAGAGTGAAATTGATGATGTTTTATGATGCAAAAGAAACCACTAGAAAAATACTATATGGATGCAGTCATTTTATTCGATGAAGACTGATTTCTACTTGGGTTCTACAAAAACCTATATATAAGCAAAATATTTTTCTTTTCTTTTTGAAACAATCCACACTCCCAAAATCTAAAAATGACTAAGAATGCTCAAAATGCAAACTAACCTAATGCAAGTCAATACGATGATGCAAGATCCTAAAAAACACTCATAAGAAAATGCGGTTCTTTATAGAGACAATAAGCCAACTTGAAAATGAAGAGGGAAAAATTAAAAAAAAATCTCTCTCCAAAGGAAGTAGAAAAAATTGCAAAAGATCACAATTTGCTTCTCAACAACAAAACAAAAAAAATCGTAAACCAAAAGCTTGGAAAAAGAAAAACAAAAGCGATGTTTTTGTGTTTTTTCTTTTAAGGAAACAAAAGAAACTTTTTGAGGTCACAAAAGTACTACTAAAATTTGAAAGATCAAGAAATAAGTACAAGGAGTCTTTAAATCTTGCAAGTTATAAAACTCATAAATAAATGAAACTTGAAACAAGAAAGACTACAAACTTGCACAAATTGATCCGAACAATAGAAAAAGATTTCGACAAACTGAAAAAATGTCAAGAAAGAAATACTTTCAAACTTTCCAAAAAGACTCTCAAAGAAGCACAAAAAGCAACAAGGCCACCAAACAAGCAAAGCAAGGGAACTTGAAATTTGGGCTGAAAACAAAATCAAAATCAATTTCTTGTTCTGGAAAACCAGAACATCCAAGAACTTCAAAGCGAAGCCTTGAACCCAAGACACAAACTACGAACTTGCTTAAGAAGCAATCCTAGGCCAATCAAGACTTTTCAGTGAGAAGGAGATTTTGAAAAAGAAAGCTTGCAGGAAAACTGAGTTCTCCAGACAGCAAATGACCATACAACAACATAAATCACCAGGCATTAGACCTAACTAGGCAAAAAGATTTGAAAAAACAATTCAAAAAATTGCATACATGACTATGTAAAGACACAGAAGCATGCACACGCATTTCTAATACAAGAAACTCATGTATATGCAAGTTTGCTTGAAGAAACCTGCATGTATATGCAATTGTAACCCAAGAAAATAGCGTATACAAAGCTTAATTAGGAAAAACAAAAATCAACGTCTAATTAAGAAGATCATACTTGATGTCTAGGACATTAATGGATCAAACAACACTATAAAAGCAAGAAATCAAGAAATTGAACCCTGATTGAGAACAAACAACCCAAACCAGGAATAACAAGAATGCTATCCCCAGTGAAGTCACCAATTCTGTTGCGGGTGAGAACACCTTAGGGTTTTGGGTTGAGAACCCCAATAGAGCATAGATAAAACCCCAACAATAAATGCTCAGGAAATCAACCTAAATGCTTATTCTACTGAACTATGTAAGAGTGTCCTTACCCAAAAGTCCTATGTTTGAGTAGATTCCGCAACGCGCAAACCCTCAGCTTCTCTTGATGTCTTCGAAACCTGAAATTTATTCAAATGAAACATATACAACAGTAGAAACATAAAGCATGTTCATGATATTAACTTTAAATCATATAAATGAATGAACAATTACGCATCAATGTAAGATTCATAAACGAATTACAATATAAATAGATGCATAAACACATTTAATATTGGAAACTAAACGTCATTCCTTTATTGAAGTTAGCTACAAGTAAAGTGGAGAAATATGACTTGAGTCCTTCTCCAGCTCCAAGTGGAACCGTCCTCTGGATCCGTCCTTTCCTGGCCTCAACAATCTTCCTCCATCACCAATACAAGGATATCTCAAGAAAGATGAAGGATATCTCCAAAAAGGAAGCAAGGGTTTCCTAAAGCATTGGGGAGTGCAAGAGGCACAGGGATTTCATCAGACTCAATCAAGGATAATCTCACTATTATTAGTATTAATATCTCATCTCTTCTCCCTTAAGGCCTTCCCATGGAGGTTTATTTGTACTTCTCCAAATTAGTTTTTTCAGTTGGGAAACAGTTGGGCCACAAGAAATAGGAGGGGAGTAACAGGTAAAATCCATGAACTCCACCCTAAATTAAGGAAATTTAATTTTCGTAAGTGTTTTAACATATGTACGTGGGTTGGGTATATGCTGACCCACGTGTACACGCTTTTATCACAGGGCAAAGTAGCATATAGGGAATAAAACACTGTTTTTTAAATTTTGGACCAAGTCTGGAAGGAAGGTTTGCCCTAGGCCATAATCAGAGCATCAGAGCTACCAAGAGTGGTAAATGGTGCTATAATGACGCTGATCCAGGTGGATATTGGTGGCCACCTGCCAAGTCCACCTGGACCCCCACCATTGTCTTTCTCAGCATTTTCAGTTTCCTTAATTGTAGCACAACTTACTATTTTTAGCATTTTTTCGGGTCCTGAACTTCCGGAGCCGTTTTGAGGCCCTAAACGACGTTTTTTGGGGAATCCGGGGGCAACACGAGTCCATGGAATGGACTGTTGCCCGTTCCAACAATGATAGTGCTCGGATAGATCTTTCTAATGAGCTATTGTACGCGTCAAACGGAGATCATATGCCAAAGTTACGACCCCGGGAAGTTGATGTACCAACTTACCCCCAAACGGGGCCCACAGTTTGGCGTTTCATCTCCTAGGGTTAGGTTTTGGAATGTTAAGGGTTTTTCCATTGTTTCTCAACAATAAATAGGCCTTCGAGCCTCATTGTAACACAGTTCAGAGGCATGTAGCCATCACATCTCTTCTCAGAGATAAGCTACCATCGCCCTAGCTACTTTATTGCCATTTCTGTTTGTAAGCATATTTCAGTATTTTCCATTAATGAAATGAAGCATTATTTCCGCTGCATCTTTGTGTATATGGTTATCTCTGTAATTTGTTGCGTTCCTGTTTAAATCCAGATCAGTGGTATCAGAGCGGTCTGCTTTTTCTCTGTTTTTCTTTGCATGTCCCCAACAAGGTCGGGATATAAGGAGTTAGGGCTTGAACTGGTTGAACCTTTGCAAGACCAGCCTCGCAAATCCTGATGGCCTCCCATGGCAGACGAGAAGAAAGACGAGGGGGCAGGAGATCCCATCAAAATCTTGCTCGAAGAAGCGCTCGAGCGACAACGGAACGCGATGATGGACAGCTTTGCACAGATCCTTCAGCGGCTACCCAGAAGCGGCGTATCGGCTTCCAGCAGCTCCTCTGGAAACGCCACACCCTTTAAGGTACAAGTTAATTTTGAAATCCCCATATTCGAGGGTCAGATAGACGCCGATGCCGTAGATAAATGGTTAAATCTGCTAGAGGGTTATTTTTCTGTTCATGAATTTTCGAGTCGGGAAAAGATTGTTTTTGCTCTTCTCAAAGCAGCCCCCCACGTCAAGGACTGGTGGGAAACCTACTGCGAGTAGAAGGATGAAAGTACTGGCTCACTATTTTCAGCCGCACCCACCTGGGATTCGTTCCGGGATGCCATCAAGGAGCAGTACTACCCTGTCGGAAGCTATGAGGATGAATACATAAAGTGGACCACGCTGCGGCAGGGAAGGGACCAAGACGTGCCGGAGTTCACCAATATTTTCCATACCCTTCGCACAAAGTTGGGTATCAAGGATTCGGAGCAACATTTGATACTCAAATACCGTGGCTGCCTGCACAAGTACATCCAGGAAGAAATACAGTTCCTAAACATCCCCTCGCTCGGCGCAGCATACCGGTATGCCGTCAAGGTCGAGCAGAAGTTTAAACAAAAGAAGCGAGACTTTGGATCTGCGAATCCAAAGCAGGGGAAAGGTGCCCCTAAACCACAGAACAAAGGACAAAGCCAAGGCGGGACAGCCCAAGACAACCAGCCAAAGCAGCAAGCAAAGAGCAACGCCGCGAAGCCGAGAAAGGACACTGGAAAATGGTGCGAGTTCCATAAGAGCTCCACTCACAACACAAGTGAGTGTCGGGCCAAGCAGTCACTGGTGGCTGAGCTAAAGGTTTCAGAATCAGATGCATGTTCCGACTCTGAGTCAGAACCCGATAAGGGGTATGAAAAAGGGAAGCAGATCATTGATGCGGATCCCAGCGCCACTGTTGCTACCGCAAAGATCCAGAAAAATGAACCCGAAGATCCAGAGGAGGAGGAGCGTCTCTTCCACTCCCAGATGTGGGTAAAGGGCTCCCCGATACAGTTCATTGTTGATAGCGGGAGTCAAAAGAACCTCATTTCGGCAGAGGTCGTGAAGCGGTTGGGCTTACCGACCACAGCACATCCACAACCATACACCATTGGGTGGCTTCACCAAGGGCGAGATCTTCGCGTGAGCCAGCAGTGTCGCCTTCCATACAACATCAAGCCCTTCACGAATGAGGTATTGTGTGACATTGCTCCCCTTGAAGTTTGTGATGTATTACTAGGACAACCATACTTGTGGAAGCGACATGCTGTGTATGAATCAAGGCCCCGTGCTGTTATTATTACATTGGGAAATAAGTTGTTCAGGATACCAGAGGTAGCACCACCTGCCGCCATCTCTTTGATTACTGCAAAACAATGCAGTAAGATCATTTCCAAAACCAGGAAATTTGTTTTCCTGATGATACGCCCTCAAGGGAAGAAGAAGACAGTGGCCGCGGCCTCCAAACGGGGTCCCTCTGCACGGCAGCTACAGATGGACAAGATTGTGGAGGAGTACGAAGACATCTTCACCTCCCCGGCAGGGGTTCCTCTGCACTGTCAAGTCAAGCACTCCATCGATCTGACCCCAGGTGCGCCGCTACCCAATGGACCAATTTATCGGCGCTCCGTTCTGGAGAACAATGAAATCAAGAGGCAGATTCAGGAGCTCCTGCAGAAAGGTCACATCCGTCCGAGTTCTTCGCCCTGTGGGAGCCCGATAGTGTTGGTACAGAAGAAGGATGGGACGTGGAGACTCTGTATTGACTATCGAGCGTTGAACAAGATCACTGTCCGTAATAGGTACCCGATCCCGCGGATTGATGACCTCCTAGACCAACTAAAGGGGGCGAAATATTTCAGCAAGATCGATCTGAAGTCAGGATATCACCAGGTACCAATTGAACCCTCAGATGTGTGGAAGACTGCCTTCAAATCCAAGGAGGGCCTCTTCGAATGGTTGGTCATGCCTTTCGGATTGACGAATGCTCCTGCAACCTTTATGAGGCTAATGGATGACATCTTGCGGCCATTCACCAACTCCTTTGTAGTAGTATACTTGGATGACATTCTGATCTTCAGCCAGAGTTGGGAAGAGCACCTCCACCACATCCGACAGGTTCTCCAAACACTGCGGCAACACAAGCTATGTGCCAATTTGGAGAAATGCACTTTTGGCATGACCGAGGTTCAGTATCTGGGATACATCATTGATGAACAGGGGGTGCATGTCGATCCAGCCAAGGTCCAAGTCATTCGGGATTGGCCCTCTCCAACCACTCTAACAGAGCTCCGCAGCTTTCTAGGTCTTGCCAACTTCTACCGCAGGTTTGTGTTGGGATTTTCTCATATTTCTTGGCCCTTGAGTCAAGTCACCAAGGGCGGGGCGAAAGCAAAATTCTTTTGGTCTGAATCTCAACAGAAGGCATTCAAGGAGTTGAAGGATCGCCTCTGCACGGCACCAGTGCTCGCGTTACCAGATTTACAACAACCATTTGAGGTCGAGACAGATGCCTCTGACTATGCTATTGGGGCAGTCCTTACTCAACATGGACATCCAGTGGCATATCACAGTGAAACACTTTCAGACACAGTCCGGAAGTACCCCACTTATGATAAAGAGATGTATTCCATTGTACAGGCCTGCCGACAATGGAAGCATTACATTTTGGGGAAGGAAACGGTCATCCACACAGACCACCGACCTCTGCAGTTCATACAGACCCAAGGGAAATTGCAGAATGATCGCCATCAGAAGTGGTCTACATACCTGCAACAGTTTCACTTGAATATCAAGTATAAAAAGGGCAGCACCAATAATGTTGCAGATTGCCTCAGTCGACCACCGATCATGGCGCTAACCACCGTGCTCAACTCTTGCGGGCACGAGACTTCTGATTGGCCACTTCTCTACAAAAGCGACCCAGAATTCGGCCACACATACCAGACACTCTTGGAGGGTCGGCAGGTTGCAGATTTTCACCTCCAGGATGCCCTATTATGCCACCTCGGTCACCTTCGTGTTCCTTCAAGCGAGCGTGCCAAGATGATTTGGGAAGCACACTACAGTCGGGCTGCTGGGCATTTCGGGGTCGAGAAAACAGTGGCAGTACTGCAAAACTATTTCTATTGGCCGAATCTTCGACAGGATGTTGGGAAGTACATCCGATCATGTACTGCCTGTGCCATTGCCAAACCGACCATTAAGAAGCAAGGCCTCTATACCCCGTTGCCTACCCCTAGTCGACCTTGGGAATCCATCTCCATGGATTACATGTCAGGCCTTCCTTCCACTAAGCATGGAAATGACTGTGTTTTTGTGGTCGTCGACAGGTTCTCAAAGATGGCCATTATGATGGCCTGCAAGAAGAATATCACAGCAGAAGCCACTGCTAAACTCTTCTTTGAACGAGTGTGGGTGCACTTTGGGATCCCACAGTCTATCATCTCAGATCGGGACAGTCGGTTTCTCAGCACCTTTTGGTCCAGTCTCTGGTCAATGCTGGACACCAAACTCACGAAGTCCACAGCCTTCCATCCTCAAACTGATGGCCAGACAGAGGTTGTCAATAGGATGATTGTGCACATTCTGCGCATGTATAACTCAAAGCATCCACGCACATGGGACGAGAGCCTCCCCTACGTTCAACACAGCTACAACCGAGCTCTTCACAGCTCCACTGGCCATAGCCCTTTTCAGGTGGGTTTGGGATTCCAGCCACTATGCCCCATTGATGTGGCCATGCCACTTGCAGCTACTCACATGAATTCAGCTCATGTCCAGTCCGAAACAGATAAGGCCACCAGCTTCATTGAGCGCATCCAACATATTCGCCAGCAGGTCCATGACATTCTTGAGAAATCAAATGCCAAGTACAAGCAGCGACATGATCAACATCGGGTGCCACACAAGTTTCAGGTGGGCGACAAAGTCTGGTTGCATTTGCAAAAGGAACGCCTTACTGGAGCCTATCGGAAATTGAGACCACTCCGATATGGTCCTTACACCATTACTAAGGCTATGGGAGACAATGCATTTGAGCTCAGCATTCCCCCATTCCTTGGCCTGCACCCAGTATTTAATGTGGATCGCCTTCGGCCATACTTTCCACCATTGCTAGACACATCCGACATTGCAGAACAGCTCAAACCCACAGAATTAAATCCAGATTGCATGGAACAAGCTGCAACTGATCGGATCATGGACACACAGATCAAGAACACTCGCCAACAGAATATCCAACTGTATCGAGTTGTCAAAGCGGGCCAACTCCTTCAGCAGGGCAAGTGGCTCACCAGGGAACAAGTTCAGCAGAAGTTTCCTCATCTCATGGAGGAGCTCAACGCAATGGGGACCATTGCTTCCTAAGGGGGGAGGAATGATCCAGGTGGATATTGGTGGCCACCTGCCAAGTCCACCTGGACCCCCACCATTGTCTTTCTCAGCATTTTCAGTTTCCTTAATTGTAGCACAACTTACTATTTTTAGCAGTTTTTCGGGTCCTGAACTTCCGGAGCCGTTTTGAGGCCCTAAATGACGTTTTTTGGGGAATCCGGGGGCAACACGAGTCCATGGAATGGACTGGTGTTGCCCGTTCCAACAATGATAGTGCTCGGATAGATCTTTCTAATGAGCTATTGTACGCATCAAACGGAGATCATATGCCAAAGTTACGACCCCGGGAAGTTGATGTACCAACTTACCCCCAAACGGGGCCCACAGTTTGGCGTTTCATCTCCTAGGGTTAGGTTTTGGAATGTTAAGGGTTTTCCATTGTTTCTCAACAATAAATAGGCCTTCGAGCCTCATTGTAACACAGTTCAGAGGCATGTAGCCATCACATCTCTTCTCAGAGATAAGCTACCATCGCCCTAGCTACTTTATTGCCATTTCTGTTTGTAAGCATATTTCAGTATTTTCCATTAATGAAATGAAGTATTATTTCCGCTGCATCTTTGTGTATATGGTTATCTCTGTAATTTGTTGCGTTCCCGTTTAAATCCGGATCAAACGCTTTTGTAATCATGCATACTAATTTTCTGAAGATGAAATTAATTGGGAATTTCTTTATGGAAGATTTGAATATCTTCTTCACATATCCGAACCTCGCTCAGCACACTTCAGTGATGGAGCTGCACAATCATAGGCAGACACAGTCATTGTCACAAGTGATTTTCCACCTTCACCTCATCAAATAACTCCACCACCGCGGAGTGATGTGGGAGATCATGCACACACCTCTTTTGAATTGTCACATCCTCCCACCCCACCTTCTCTGGATATCTCCACAGATTTAGCTTGCAAGTCTATTGTTTGTCATGTGGCTTTGTTCGCTCGACCTCCATCCTCGCGTTCTGTTGATCTTCTGAATTGTACTGTCTTGTGTTCTCCCATTCCAGACGCCTCACCTACTATGAACGAGGATCAAGTTGTCGGCGAAGTTAGTGTTTTGCAACCAACCTACATCATCATTCATGATGAGTGTGTGTGTGAATCTAAAGAAGAACCCATGGTAAAGGATGACTCTCTTCTAGCCACATCTCATGCACTTAATCCTAACTTCCCTTGTGATTCTACCACTGTTAATTTCTCCTGTGAAAACCCATTTCTGGATGCTTCTACTTTCGATCATTCACAGGACACGTCGGATGTCAGTCTATCATCACAGTGCAAAGGGTACACATATTCCTCTGGAAATCTATCCAATATGTCATCTATATTTCCTGAAAACACATGGGGTGAACATATTTTCTTCCCATCTACCCCTCTGCCCGATTCATCAAATCATGAGGATGTCGGCAAACATCCTGAATTTTCTGATCTTAGTTGTCGTGATCTATTCACTTACTCATCCAATCACGATGTTGATTCAATCATTATTAATATGTCCAAGGCACCGGTCTACGATGATCTATCTATCAACAAAGTTGAAACCCCAAAGATTATTGATGCAATTCATCCCGAGCTGATGGTTATGTCAGGCCCTCACTATCATGGGGTTGTTTTCACTTCTGATCAAGAAATTGTTGAAACACTCAAGGCTCCTCATCACTCTCTGCTTTGTATTGAAGATCAACCAAACACCCAGATTTTGTTTCCTCCACTCAAACTACATGATCCCATCACTCATTCGTTGGAGGAATATTATACAGCAAGCACACATGCACAACATAAATGGTCTACCTTTCTCACATTTGCTTGCATGTCACAGTGAAGAGAATGCACACACTCAACATTTGCATGCAGTGTATCACATCACCATGGCAGCTCCATAGAGTGCATGTCATGTGCTTTCACTCATCTCTATTCTGTGGTCACTTTTAAACTCAAAGTGTGTTTGTCTTCACTATTATATCTTTCTTGTTTGCTGGTTTGCATAGTTGTATTGTTCGCGAACCATGCCTTCACCAATATGGGTCAACCAATGCGCCGGTGGCTGCATTGGAAGTATCACTTCACGTGAGATGGCCCAGGCACTGTTAACTTAGGAGTAGGAGTAGTGTTTTCATTTAGTTTTTTTGCTTGCACGCTTGTTTGCTTACTCACTTTGCTTTTTCTTTGCTTTGTTGTTTGTTTGCTTAATTTTCTCATAAGTTATTTTCTCATGAAACCATGTATGACTCTAAAACCAAGATGGGTAAAGTACGAGAGGACTTGTACAACTATCAACATTTGGTTATCTATTGTCTTATCTCTTATGTAAGAACTTGTTGTCTTCAGTCCATGAGACATCAATGGAAAATATGTATTGTTTGAAGTGAGCCTTGCTGAAAACACAATGTTTGAGTGCTCACTAGTATCATGTACTCCAGTCAGTCATTTTTGGGTTAATCCTTGTCAGCTCAGTCAACTAGAGTAAGGTGAGGGGGAGAACCTTAACAGGCACGTCAGAGGTATAATAAACTACTTCTCTGCAGGAACAACCTCTTCTACTCTCAATAAGTCGGGATCACTCTTCCACCCCTAAAATGAATAAGTGTTATGCAAAGTTATGAAGATTAAAAATGAAAAAATGAATAATGTGGAAGAAGAGAAAGGCTTCCTGCGCAGAGAGGTGATGCAAGTAACTCTATTGGGGTACTTACTAGGCTCACTGGCAACGAAGCCATGCTTATGTTCCTATGTGACTCCTTTGGGGTACTATCTAGGGCCACTGGAAGTGGAGCAACATGAGAGATGAAACTAAGACTCTTAGGACTATACTGCTTGTGCACCAATATACCCCTCAACCCCAATCAAAAAAACTGTGTTGAATTGGCTTGGAATGTGTGTCAATTGACCAAGAGCGTGGCAGATGCTACATCTTATAATCAAGCAAGTATGGAAACTAAGATGAACTCAGAACTGAACAATACTTCCTGAGTTGTTAGACTTGTTTTTCACGAACAAGGTCCATTCAGAGAGCTGGAGTTCTACTAGTGTGTCGCCAAGTGTTGTAGCAACTACAACCACCCTCCAAATTTTTTCCTTATCTTCGTTTTGTAGCCTCCTTACCAACCTTCACAGAAGCATGTCTTGCTTCGTGAAGTACACAAGATCCAGTGATTTTCTTGCAGAAATACAACTTGTCAATAAAACCTTGAGGCATTTCCCTCATAGGATATTCATTCGGACTTGGTCTAGCAGCAGGATGAGTAGCTCCTTCAAGAATTTGCACAAATATGGATGGAAATAAACCTTCCCTCTAGAAATTGTGCAATTATAACTAGCATCCTGCTGGGCCCCAAAATTGTGCAATTCTGCTGAGCAAGATTCACCTAGAAAATTGCGTAATCCTTCCCAGTTGGGTTGCTCAGCCCAGAATATGCACGATTATGGGTAGCAGTCAGCCGCTCTACCCATAAATTTCACAATTATTCTGAGCAACCAACCCCGCTCCTAGCTAGAAATGCGCATTTTCTCCCATTAGTTGAGAGGTTTCTTGCATGTGCAGTTGAGTTGACCGGTTCCCTCCGGGACCAAGCAAAATAGACTTAATGCATGGGATGCTTTTCCCAAGGCAACATGAAAAGGCATCCCTTGTTTCCGGGATCTATTTTTGGCAGTTGGAGGTTGCATGCAAGGATCATTTCAAAAACCTCGCATCAAGTATCGCTTTCCCTAGATTTGTGGCATGTGTGTCATAGCCTCAATTTTATCAAAACTCATCAACCGGACACTACAGAGCTCATTCCTCACATCAATATTGTAGCTCTGACATCCCACATCATATCTAGGAGCTATCAGCACATTCAGCTTCGTTGTTTTGGGGTAAGCCCACTTTCCATGTCTTGTGTTGCATTTCTGGCACTTTTTGTGTTTCGCTTCATGTGAACAATGTCTTCTTGATTTCAGTGAGCGTTTGTTGTCATTTTGATACATACTATCTTGTGCTAGCACCGTTTCAGTTTTCATTAACATCTCACTGCTGTCGCATGCATGAAACTGTTTTTCACGAACGGTCGTCGATTCAGGCATTCGCCTCACCCACATGCATGTTGTTATGTTTTCTGAATTTGTAATTCACCATTTAGATGCACAATCATTCACTTATGCTTACACTTAGTATCGCCATGAAACCGCATTCATTTTCATTTTCAGTTGCCCATCGGTGAGTCTGGGCAGCCTTGGCTTAGACTCCACCTCACCAAGACAACATTGCATAATCCTAGGAGGGAAAATTTATCTTCCTCTCAAGAAATGTGCATTTTTACCTACTGACTATCCTCTAGTCTTGCATTTTGCAACTCTGAGGGACAGTGACTGTTGGCCCAAAAAATTACGCAATGCAGCCACTAAGCCTGCAATCATTGCCAGCTGAGATTGCGCATTGCGCAATTCCAATAGTCAACAACCAGACTGGATTGTGCATTGTGTAGTTCTAGCAGTCATTCAGCCTCCCAACAACCCAAACTATGCCTTGTGTAGTCTTGGCAGTCAGTATCCCGACCTCTTAGCAGAAATTGCACAACCTTCATGATCAATCACACATGTATGTTGCAAGTCAGTTCTCAAGTTCAATTTGGTTTCTGACTGACAGATTGCTTTCCATGAGAGTTACCATGGCTCTAGGTATCACAGGTGTTCATCTACCTCTTAGCAATATAGGTATAATGGTTTCCAGGAGAGCAGAGACGAAGACATTATTCAGAGCACACTTGGGGATGCAGTTGATCAAGTGTCTATGAACTTTCCTACCCATGAAGACATCAAGTTGTTCATAGACAAGGACATCCAGAAATGTTGGCAACAAAATCACAATGAGAAGCATCATGAACAACAGTTGAAGGCATCATACCAGATGCAATGAATGCAAGAGGAAGGTTGTTGACAACATAGTGACGGAACAAAGTTGCAAGCTCAAGCAGATCCACTGGTGATGAAAGCAACTTTGGAGACTCATGCTATGAGGTGATGGTGTGACATGAAGACCGCGCTAAGACTGAGAATGGAACAAAGAAGGAGTTTCATGTGTTGAAGAAACAACTCAAGGAAGAACATGAGTTGCACAAATAAGCAAATGAGTTGCAGTAGGAATAGGAACAACAGGGGGCACAACATGCACTCACGGATGAAACTGCACCTGTACAAGTTATAGATCCATCCTAGCAGCTAGCAAAGAGTAGACATGATGAGTAGTATTGTTGATCGCAAGCAAGGGATTCAGAAACATGCATTTCATTGTGTGCATGCATGCGATCCAACCCATTCAGTACACTCATCAAGGCGAAGAGAAGAAGCATGTCCGATTGGAGCTGAGCATGTCATTGACAGTTGATGTGCATGACCACCTGACACACACTAGAAGATCAATGCGGACACTATGCATCACTGTGTTTCTGGTTCAATTGCACCAAGAAGACCATGTGCATGCTAGAAGACGAGTTAGATGTAGGAGCCACACCAATTCACTCGGATGCAACAGAGGCAAGAGTTTGCTTCAGCAAGATGTCACTATGGGGTGCATGCACACCATCATGGACGACCAAGATTGGCATCAACTCACCACCTTCACCGTCACAAGAATGTTAAAGAGATGGTCTCACCATAATAGACCGAGTGTTAGTGATTTCTTGCATGGCTTGCTCGAGTGATTTTGTCTCACATGAGCACATGTGCATTGTAATGTAATGTCATGTCAAGTGGAAGTTCAAGTTTCAATAGTTGGATGTAACAATCATAGAGTAGATGGAGAGTCATGAGGGTAGATGAACTATCACAAAGGGGAATGTCAAGGGTCACCCAACCCTTTGCTATAAATAGACTCTCGTAACTCGTTGTAAAGGCTTTTGGTCAGCCAAGCTTCGATAGGAGTATCTTAGAGAAAGCTTGGACAGTATTGTAATGAGCCTTGGCTTCTGCACTGCGCAGAGCTAGTACATCTCTTTGGAGGAGCAGGTGGTTGTGGTTGTAACATTCCACTATTGGGACTAGTGGTTGGACATGGATGTATTGTATGATTGGAATTTACACTTCTTAATAGAATAGAGCAACCATGTTTCATGCATATGTTGTATTTCATTCTATGCTATCTGGTTTACTCTAAATGATATATGTATTTGTTTTCTTACTCATGCATGTATGGACTATTCTATATAAGTATGTACGAATCTTTCTGAAATGTGATGTTGGTTTAACCATCACTTTGGATTTCTCGGTAACATGCTTTCCAGCTTGTGATGCATCTTCGCTCGTGTGTTCCCTTCCAAGCTGCGTACTATTATAGGTTTCCAAGGGGTGCACTCACCTCATCCTCAGTGTGTTAGGACCTCTCATGCACCTTCCTTGGCTCGCCGCAGCTTTCACACCCTTGCTACCAATAGATTTATCTTACTTTCCTCTATGCGAAATTGTGGTCAAGGGATTACCATATGACCCACTGCTGGACTCCTACAACAAATGGCCTAAGGTCTAACTTTGGACATCTTACTAGTGATATACCCTTACATGTTGGTGGGTCCAACACCATCAATATAACCATAAATTTTATGGTGCTTCAATTTATTCTATTTATGAAGAGAATGTTATGGTTTCATAGACAATCCAATGCATTGGAAAATTGCAGTTGTACAAAAAAATGTTCATATCATAATAATAACTTTATTTTTATTCATAAATTCCCTTAAAAGAGAGAAAGTAAGACTAGAGTCTGTAGTTGCACTGCCTCAATGAAAAAAAATAACTATGAAAAGGAAATGTGAGTATTAACAATGAAACTCATGTAAAAGATTAATAGTAGAGCTTGAGAAACTAATAGCCATAGGGTTGCTCCTCCTCACTCTTTTCTTCCCCCCCTGAAACCAAAACCCTGGAAAGGGTAACAAAGGAAAAGAGAATACTACAAAGAATCCAATCCTAAACTCCTACGTTTAAAATGTTACATTGTCATATCTAAGAAATCATCATTGAGGACATCGTCTTCACCATTGGAAAAAAGCTCTCCATCCTTCTGTTATTCATTAACAAAAAATCTAAGCTCAAGCCTCACATGTGAGGCAACACAGATAATCTTCTAAGCTTTATCCATTGTTGTCAGTGAATGCCCATGACCATACACCCATTTCATGAATGACCAATTACACTTTAGACCAAATGAAGGTACATGAATGAATATCAAATGAACAATGACTTTCCCAAGGGCTTTAAACTCACTCAAGCATGTCTCCCACACAATCATGCTGCTTCGAGGATTGGCAATTTTCATTTTACCTATTACAAGGTCTCTTTTTTTACCTAAACTGACTTAGCATACAATGGGTGTAGGCCCTCACCGCGCCATTTCATGAGTTTCATGAGTGACATGTGTGCTTCCTAATGATATTCTCATGATCCATATCTTGCACTTTTTGTACAAAACCTATGAGTTAGAAAATAAACATCTAAAATAAGAAAAACCATCAGCATTAGGAGAAGGACTAGGAGTGTTTGCCGGTAGGGAAAATAAAGGAACTCAAGAGAATCAGAAATGTCATTTTCTTTTTCTAGTTTAAGAACCAGATGCAGAAAAGGAAAACACAAGCACCACCAATTTCAGCCCCCTTTTTTTGTAGCATTTGATTTTCTTCCTCTTTTTTCCTTTTCATCTTCAATAGCATATAAACTATGGGCATCTATAGGCACACTTGGGAATTCTCTTACATCTATTCCTATCTTTGAGCCAAATGGTATTTTGGATAGTTTATGCCCCCACTAATAATTTTTTTGCAAAAATTGCATTATATATCTCCCTTCTCTAGTTGTGCTCTTACAAACATTAAAAAAAAATCAATCAACAAAAGTCTTTGCAAAGCTAAAGTGTAAGTGTTTCGCTCAGTATCGACAATAACTTGGTAGAAAATATCATCCAAAATAAGTATTTTTTCCCATTTGGCATTTATATTTTCCACCTAAGAGTTTCTCCATCTACCTATGAGTTGGACTCTTAGGTATGTAAATTTCCTAGAAGTTATTGAGCAGTTAGGGTCTGTACCAGCAAGAACCTACAAGACTCACTCGTTGCCAAGTATGAATTTCTAGAAGAGATCTACAAAATTGATTTCCCCATATTAATAGAAGAGAACATTGAAAATATGAAATCATTGCAACCCCCATTTCCTAATAACATTAGCTTTTATAGAAACAAGTGTGTCATCTTGAGCTTATGAGTTATCTTTAAAGATAGAAACTAATTTAGTTCATATTTTGGATCGAACAGAGGAAATTGAAGTCAAACCATTTCTAAATCCTCGTAAGAAAAACAATATGGAGTTTCAATGCAGCTAAAATCATTGAATTACCCTAGGAAAGTAGAACGTATTGTCCAAAGAATAGGGCATAGGTGATAAAAAAAAAAGAATGAACAAAAACGTAAGTAGAATGTCACCAAGTAATCACTCCAGCAATGCTATTATTAGGAGTACAAAAGGGAAACATGTTATCACACCGAACAAAGATATGACCACTACTATAAGAATCATTAAAGAGAATTCAATTTCACAAGTATTGACCAATTGAAAGTTTCAAATTAAAAAAGCACTCACCAGAAGAAATAGCCCAACCGTTGCCAAGCTTGCTTACTGGATTTCCTCCTAGGGATCCCCATTTCCAAAACCACCAAATCATCTTCTACCTCCATTTCCACCCCACCTCCAGCTACTTCCCTATTTTTTTATCTCCCCGTCCCTTCTATTAAATGCATCTTTCTTTCCACTGGGAGCATCTTCTAAAGCTCTACGAGTAGCATCCTACAGGGAAGATCAAATTTATTTATTTAGAAAAAAAAATTATTTTTGATCAAGGAAACACCACTAGATATTTCTCTCTTGACCAATTTAACAATTTTTTTTGGTTTAAGAAATTGTGGACCATTCTAAACATTTGACTAGATACAATATTCGATTTTGTTTTGTGAAGCATGACTTGTTGGGTATGACATGGACTCATGAGTCATACAAGCCATGGTGCCACCTAAGCTTAGGTCACACCTCCCTTAAACCAAAGGGAAGATGATTGAAGGGAGACTCAAAGCACAACCCTCACTAAAGCAAGGGGTATGGGAAGGTCCCAATACGCCACCCTTTCACTATCAAATTTACCAGTTTCATCAACCGTGATGACCAAAAGAAAAGAGAGAGTAAGCGAGCGAGGCAAATAGGGAGGTGCCTAACAGACGAGCACAATCACCCAAGCACTCAATGGTTAAGGTCAAATACTCTAATAAGAAACCTAGGTAATAGAAAACCATAAAATAACACACAAGGTCAACTAGTAAAAGGTGGAGGGTTAGAATGGTTTTTAAACATATACCAAAGAGATAGTGGCAATGTATTTTTATTTTGTAACCTTGGCTATTCATGTTCAAGAATAAAACTAAAATAAGGCAGGAAATTAAAACAATGAATTAACGCCTAGGAGTGCCTTAACAATACAATAAGCTATGCATAACCTACACTATGGTATTTTAGATTGTTGGAAGAATCTAATGCTTATCATGAGTGTAGCTACAAGAGTAGACAATGTCAATTTGGATGAGATCATAGGTTAGTTACTACAACAAATGAAATGAAGAAGAAGTTTCCAATAAACATCAATTCACAAGATATGATGAGTAGGGGTTGCTCTAACGAGTGAAATAATAAGAGATCTAATGGGTAGGAAGAAGCATGAGTTGATTTGTTGAACGTGCCATCAAAGGAATACGAGGTGGGTTGCATATCCGCAAATTTATTCTTCTGGGGAAAGACAAATAAAAAAATTCAAACATTCTAGTTGATGCAATGAGTAAACAAATTACTTTGTTGACAACTATGTCAATGAAGGTAGTTAGATTTGAAGCTATAAAAAAAAATTATGAGCATGATAATGGTTTTCATAGGCAAGGAGATTATGTAAGTAATCATTGATGGGAGATCAAACATCCTACATGGATTATTTTTTCAAGAAGAATTTTTATTCAAAAAAAAAAAATTATGTGCCAAGAGGTTCCATTGGTGACAATTTAATCTACAATTTGGGAATCATATGACGGAGGATTGAATGATCATTTCAGAAGGGACAAAACCCCTGCATTTTGAAAGAAAGGTATTTTTGGCTACGCATAATGAGATATGCGAGAAGATTTGTAAATATGAAACGTTTTCCAATTGGGAAATTAGAGAAGTCAAAATACTTGATTGTATAGTCCATTAGTTGTGCTCTGTTTTTCATGAACTTATTTTTAATAGGTTCTTGAATTTGCTCAAATTGGTGTCTAAGAAGATCATGAGAATGCATTCATGTGTAACCTATCTCTTGACCATGTTCATATTGTGTTCTTTATCACAAGTCATATTCATGTTTGTACTGTTAGCTTTTCTACATACTTCGAGATTTGAGGGTCAAATACATGTTTGGTTGTGCTGGTTATGGCTACAAAGGACCCGTATCAGTCATCCTTCTCTTACCCCTTCATTCTACTCACATTCTCATAACCCCCGCCATCTCCGTTTTTCCCTTAATACCCGACATAAACCCCTGTTTCTTAAAGCCCCAAGCGCTAAGCTTAAGATCCCATGGCTCCACATCCATGTGACCTCATGCCTCCTTAACCCTTCGCTGCCTTTTAATCTTAGTCGTTGATCCCTGACACCATGATCCAATGGCCCTCTCGTCACATCAATTGAACCAACATGTGCAACTAAACCCCGCCGTCCGATCGCCTACCACGCGATCCAACGGCATTCGCTCCTCCCGCACCCATGAGCTGCCCGCACTTTAACTCGTGATCAAAGCCGTTTCCACTGCCACGCGTTGCACAATGATTGTGATTGTGAGCCCTCGTACAAATACTGATTCCCCCTCAAATGCGGTGTGATAAATACTGCTCACCGCTAAAACCGTCCTCCCTGCCCATTAATCTCTGCACACCTTCGACGCCCGATGACCGTTGGATCTGCCCACCCGAGATCCAACAGCCCACATTTCTCTGCCTCTGTATCTCCAGATACCCTCCACCAACCGATTCCCGCCATCGATCCACGCGATCCAATGGCCAATCTTCCCCCTCCATTCATCCATATTGTCCATGTCCATAGCCATTCCATGCATCTGAAGGACAAAGGTGGTCAGAATCCAGTACTCTGCGCAACTACTCCTCAACCACCGTCTTTAACAAACTGCATGGTCGAGAAGGAAAGGTACAGAGCTGAGCAAGTAGACACATTCAACAGTTATGGAGTTCCATCCTCTATGACACCCCACCTGCTTGAGAGGTACAACAGAGCATCCACGAAAGATCAATTTTGTTCACTACAACAAGTAATTGCACTCAAAAGTTCTGCCAAGCAGTTAAAGTGGTTGGTGGTCCATTATGACCCCTCCATGCATAGAATAGCAGAACATTTTTGTAATGAAACTCTATATATACCCAAAAAACAGATGTAATCAGGGTTGATGGTTGTTTTTTTGATGTAAGGTTCAACTTTTGGAGACTATAACTGCTTTGATACTTGCAGCGTCTCCTTGGAATTTTCAGCTAATACAAGCTTCTTTTGTTGTTAATTGCTCACTTTCCATTTCTATTCTGTTCTAGGCTGTGATTGATTTGCAGTTTTCCTGAACTCTTGATGTTTAGCATTAGAGGGGCTATCATCCCACCTCTGTGTTATAATCTTGCATGTATCAGTAAATGTGTTAATCAAGTTTCTTTTCTCTTAGTGATAGAGAGTTGTCATCTTGTTTGTTCACTAGGGAATTAGATTTGCAGACCTTTTATTGGTTGCATCCGGCCATCACAGGGTCATGTGCATCTACTGGTGTGGTCAGTATTCTCCATATTCACCCAATCCTTAAACTGTGAGTAATTAGTGGTCTAAAGCCTTGTAGTTTGGGGGTGTTCACGCATGTCTGGAGCCAAGCAAAGTAGGAGTGGTTATCTGGCTTGAATATGCATCATTCCTTCCATTCATCCATTTCCAACATTAAGTTGAGTTAGTGATGTCCCAATCATCTCCGAGCTACAACCTAGGAGAGTTTCTTGGGGTGATAACATTGATTGGCACCGTTGCAGGGGACGAGGAGATTGAAGCTCAGCTTCCCTTGGAGAACGACATAGTTCCATGCTTTGATGATAGAAAAAGTCTGGACACATTTCTGATTGTAATCATCTATTTGGTGACTCTACTAGAGAAACTACCTGGTGGCGACTCCACATTTCAGTTCTGGCTCAGTTTGTGAGGCATAATGGAGAAGTCCTCATAAATCACCAGCTAACCCAGTGCCTGACCCTGAGAATATTGCCAAGCAAAAGAAAACATCACAGAAAGGAGCATTAGGATCAGGTAAGCCTAGGAAATCTTATGTATCTTTGAAGGAGAAGGTTATAACTGAGGATATACAGTTTGAAGATTTAGAGCCCAGCGTTGTTAGTAAAGAGATTCCTTCAGAGATTAATAAAGCTCCTTGTTTAGTCAGTTCCCCTTTGGATCTCAGTCCAAAGAAAGCCCCCCATACAGTCCATCATATTCCTTCATTTCTGTTGTCCATTTCATTACTTCCTACCATTCAATCTGCCAGTATCCTTCCACATATCCCAGTCATGGCAGGCCAGCAAGCTCCCACGAAGATGGAAAGAATCATAGCTGCTAGGTATGGACCCCTGGTCTTGCCTGTTCCTTTGAATGCCATGCCTGTAGGAGAGTATCAGAAATATATGCCCAAGTTCACTGGTACAGAGGGAGTAACAGCTGAAGAACACCTTGAATCTTTCTATAGTTATGTTGATAACTTAGATATCAGTGAAGATGATGTGTGGATGAGAGTGTTTGTCCAGAGCCTTGATGGTGAGGCTAGAAAGTGGTTCAGAGAATTTCCCCATAGGTCTATAGCAAACATTGAGGCCTTAGATGATGTGTTCCTAAAGCATTGGGGGGATAAGAAGGATCTTCTCTATTATCACACTGAATTTGGGAACTTGCAGAGGGATGAGCTCTCATCATCCTCAGATCCTAAGATCGACAAAATGGCCAGGATGATTGAGTCATTAGCCTCTGAAGTTTCCAAATTAAGAGTTGAGCAGCATTCTAGGAAAGTAGGAGCTCCTAATTCCTTTGCTCTTCCAAATCAAAATCCATACAGAGGAGCACAGGAGCAGTTGCAGAGTTGGCAGAGAAGCAAAGAGGCAAACGAAGACCAAAGGGTGAAGACCCTTTTCCAGAGTATAGTCATGGAAGAAGAGCAATTTGAAGAAGAGGATGAAGTCCATGGTATGGAAGACAAGGGCAGTGCCCCCTTCTTAACCAGAGCTGCCTATGAAAAGTCATTATCCAAAGGCCCTGCTCATAATTTTGTTGTACCTGCAGAACAACAAGCTTATAAGCAGAAGCGACCAGCAGCAGGTCCCACCATCCTTGAAGAGCCTAAGCCTAAAGCTTGCCCAGCTTCTGATGACTATGCATCTCTGCAAATTGACCAACCTACTGTTATCCTCAGCCCAGTGATCAAAAAGGGTGAAGAAAGCTCCCCATCATCTTGTGCTTCTCTGTCTGTTCAAGATAAAACCACTCATAATTGCCTCCTAGGCTCTAAGGCCAGCTATAACTCAATGCTCAAGGCTGATATTGATAATCTCAGTCTTGATATCATGAAGCCTGCCCAGATGGACTCAACACAGCTTGAAAGGGCAGTTTGCCAGATCACAGAGGAAGAGGATGCACAGTTTTGGGACACCTCCTTGGATGTGGACTGTTCTAAGAAAGATGCAGGAGCAGGTGAAATCTTTGTGTCCCCCACACAAGAATACATTGGTTCACCATTTATATTAATTGTGCAAGCCACAGATGACACAGTCAAGTACACAGCAACCATTGTTATTCAGCAGATGTACAAAAGCTCCCATGAAGAACATCCAAGGATGAGAGCATACAGAGAGGGGGTGAGATACAAACCATCTCTACCTGATAAGGTCAAATGCCCTAAACTTTTTGAGGTAGATGATCAAATAAATCTGATTTTGCAAATCTTTAATGAACCTGCTGACCAAGAGAAGGGGAAACAAATTTTGGTGACTCAGCAAATGGGCAGTTTTTTGAAGATTTTGGTCGTTTGAGGTTTCAAGCCTTAATGTTGTAAATGTGTTCTTTTTTAGTGTAAACTTAATTAGACTCCATGCCCAATGGAATACTAGGCAATGTTTTTAGTCTTGTTCTGATGTATAAGGCAGTGGTCTACGGTTCTTGAGACCTCACAGGGAGGATCTCATCCCCAGAAGGAGCCAGTGTTAGCTCTGCTACATACTTCGAGATTTGAGGGTCAAATACATGTCTGGCCATGCTGGTTATGCCTACAAAGGACCCGTATCAGTCATCCTTCTCTTACCCCTTCATTCCGCTCACATTCTCATAACCCCCGCCATCTTCGTTTTTCCATTCATACCCGGCATAAACCCCTGTTTCTTAAACCCCCAAGCGCTAAGCTTAAGATCCCATGGCTCCATATCCACATGACCTCCTGCCTCCTTAACCCTTCGTTGCCTTTTAATCTTAGCCGTTTATCCTTGACACCATGATCTAATGGCCCTCCCGTCACATCAATCGAACCAACATGGGCAACTAAACCCCACCATCTGATTGCCTACCACGCGATTCAACGGCATTCGCTCATCCCGCACCCCCGAGTTGCCTACGCTTTAACTCGTGATCAAAGCGGTTTTCGCTGCCATGCATCACACAATGATTGTGATCGTGAGCCCTCGTACGATTACCGCTTTCCCCCGAAAGGTGGTGCGATAAATACCGCTCACTGCCAAAACTGTCATCCCCACCTGTTAACCTTCGCACACCTTCGACGCTCGATGACCGTTGGACCTACCCGCTCGAGATCCAATGACCTGCGTTTCTTCGCCTCTGTATATCCCGATACCCTTCGCTCACCGATTCCTGCCATCGATCTGCGCAATCCAATGGCCGATCTTCCCCCCTCTGTTCGTCCATACTGTCCACGTCCATAGCCATTCCATGCATCCGAAGGACAAAGGTGGTCAGCATCCAGTACTCTGCGCAGTTACTCCTCAACCACCATCTTCAACAAACTGCATGGCCGAGAAGGAAAGGTACAGAGCTGAGCAGGTAGACACATTCAACAGTTATGGAGTTCCATCCTCTATGACACTCCACCTGCTCAAGAAGTACAACAGAGCATCCACAGAAGATCAATTTTGTTCACTACAGCAAGTAATTGCACTCAGAAGTTCTGCCAAGCAGTTAAAGCGGTTGGTGGTCCATTATGACCCCTCCACGCATAGAATAGCATAACATTTTTGTAATGAAACTCTATATATACCCAAAAATAGATGTAATTAGGGTTAATGGTTGTTGTTTTGATGTAAGTTTCAACTTCTGGAGACTCTAAATGCTTTGATACTTGCAGCGTCTCATCAGCATTTTCAGCTAATACAAGCTTCTTTTTCTGTTAATTGCTCACTTTCCATTTCTATTATGTTCTAGGTTGTTCTTTATTTGTAGTTTTCTTGAAATTTTGATGTTTAGCATTAGAGGGGCTATCATCCCACCTCTGTGTTATAATCTTGCATGTATCAGTAAATTTGTTAATGGGGTTTCTTTTCTCTTAGTGACAGAGAGATGTCGTCCTTTTTGTTCACTAGGGAATTAGATTTGTAGACCTTTTACTGGTTGATTCTCCATATTCACCCAATCCTTAAACTGTGAGTAATTGGTGGTCTAAATCCTTGTAGTCTGGGGGAGTTCATGCATGTCTAGAGCAAAGAAAAGTAGGAGTGGTTATCTGGCTTGAATATGCATCATTCCTTCCATTCATCCATTTCCAACATTAAGTTGAGTTATTGATGTCCCGAGCATCTCCGAGCTACAACCTAGGAGAGTTTCTTGGGGTGATAACCCGTACCCATAGACGTCACTCAAGTCCGTATAATGTCTAACATTCTCACATAGGAAACCATTTATTATTCAACTCTTTCGATGGCTCCAACGTCAAACATCAATCTGATGTAGTGTATCAATCACGAGTTCAAAGTCGAGAACCAATTAAAAACCACATATTGGCTTCATATTACACAAGTAAATAGTCTTGTTAACCCCACCAATTTCCTACAACAATATTTCAAGATATTCATGAAGCATGAGACAAAATTCAAAGTTAGTGC
Organism: Pinus tabuliformis; assembly: GCA_031772625.1. Lineage (NCBI taxonomy): Eukaryota > Viridiplantae > Streptophyta > Pinopsida > Pinales > Pinaceae > Pinus > Pinus tabuliformis. The sequence goes on from CM062818.1 coordinate 287,528,645, forward strand.
CATCAATCAATGTACCCATTATAAATCACTAATTGATAACGTTCTTTCTGTTCCCAATAGCTAATTAGCTCAACCCACATCTTACTTGCCTGAAGTTTTCAATGGCTAATTCCAGTTTGTATTGATTACCTTGTTCTCCTGAATGCAATGGACAACTTCTAAAAATATGTTCTCAACCTGGATTTTGGATCTTCAATCTACAAAATATCTTGAGAAGGGAAGTATTTCTTTGTTAATCTACCACTGGATACCAATGGATTGTTTGCCTTGCATTTTATATGGCATCAGACAATTTCCCATCCACTATGCTAGTCTAGCTACATGCTTCTTCTTCTCTCAATTTCAGATGTATTAATTGATTGGGGCTACTCATTGTTATGGTTACAACATATTGACAATACATTTCAGCAGAGAAGTGGAGAGGGGAATATTTGGACACTGTACACTCAAGGTTACTCTCATTATGTGTCTACTGTAAGCAGGACAAAATGCCACAATTCACCTGTTAGATAGCTACCACATCATAAAAACTGTGCATGAAAGAAGTGCTATCTCAATTTAGTGTAGAGAGCAGTTTACTAAAGCCATTCAAACCACTCCACCTATAGCAAATTCGAAAAAATTGATATACTACTCTTAAGGATTGGGAAAAGAGATAATTGATCAAAGTAGTTTTGAATCTTCCCCCATGGATAGTGTTGGTATTTCATGGCTAAAATGGCATGAGTGGAAAGAAATCTGGGCATGCATTATAGATGAAATCACTATTTACAAAATACAGTAATAAGAAGAAGCGATTTGTCTCTATGATACAAAGAGAATAAGGATTAAAAATTGGCATCTGGAAGACTAAATCAAGCTTCCATTCTTCTCAAGAATACCATTGAATTAGCATAAAAAAATTACTTGGTGCCTTAAAGAGCACTCCAACCATTCTGAAAATCATCATTATGATTGAAGCAATAAAAAAATTACTTACACTTGGAACTAGTTGCTAAACTAATTTAAAGCACAAATAATCAAGGTGCCAGATGGTTAAAGAAGTTTGACCCTGTTGGAGAAGTTTGTTGAAGAAGGGCACCTTACATAACATCTTGGATTTGTAAGTATGTACCTATTCACATGTGGGGACACACTTTTATGATAACTTAAGTATACCATTCTACATGAGCACAATATCAATATTCTCAATGAAAGCATCAAGAACTACATTAAATATTGCAAGGAAAATCCATGTATCTCTGGAAACATTATTAATGTATCCAACATTTTACAACCTGCAATGCCTATGAACCTGTAAAGTAGGTTTCTCCAAGAGGAACTGATTTGTGTAATTCTCAAAATAGGTCACAACACTCCATAACCCATAGGAACCACAAGAAGGAGAAGTTAAGATACAATCCTCTTAATAGCCATAAATTGATTGCCCAAATCTTGTGATACTTATCGGTTGATGCGTGGTTGCATTAAAATTAGCATATTCAATTTAACACAAAGTCATCTTAAATATACCAAGAGATATATTTGTGTAGTTTTACAGTTGTAATATATGTATCTTTTCAAAGACAGACAATTGGGAGAAATTAGATCAGCCCAAGATTGAAATAGGCTCAAAGCAAAAACCCATAGAATTTCTTGTGACATACCTAGTGTGAAATAATATTTGGCTATAGATATGAAGGAATGGGAATCCATTTTTCATTTAATGCAAGTGATGAACCATCTAAACGATAAATGTCATGGTTATAAGAGGCTAAAACATAAATTGGTAGATGGGATTTTAATCCCAATCCCAAAATACCTAATGTATATATATTGCGATGATAATCAGATAAAATTGAAGCAAATTTGTTTATTAAAATGTGTCTAGAAAAAGAACCATTCTTATGAGTCACTAGAAGTCATACACATGAAAAGAGCAGCCTACTTTTCATTCGAAAGGCATTTTACCTTAACAGTTTTATATACAGGTATAACAAAGCATTAATTGAAGCAGAGGAGAAGCTTGGGGTTGGATTTGAGAAGTTTGGGAGTAGTGTAATTGCAATGGAAAAAGATGATACTTTGAGTCCATGCCATGGAAAAAGTGTTGATGGATAGTCTGGTTGCTAAGCTTGGTGGTAAGGTGGAGTTTAGTGTCACATATGCATTAGAGGCCATTGTTGAAGCATTAATGGAGGCTACATTGAGACATTATGAAGAAGAGATAGTGAATTCAAACATTAAAACAACAGGGGATGGAGAATTTGGTGATGAGAAATAAGCCAAGAATTCAAGAGAGTGTGCATTAATTGGCCTTGAGTCACTTTGTTTTGAGGCCAAAAATGCAAGGGAATTGTCATTAACTACTAAGTGTGAAAGTATGGGCAGCCATGATTTTTCTTACATGTCAAACTTTGAGGAATCTGAAGAATAGATTGATGATTTGGATAAACCTGATTGTGATGTGGGTGATGTTCAAGCTAATGTATTTGAGACCCCTGTTGGAAATAGTGAAGAATTATATTCTGAAAATCTGCGAGACTTGTCATAGGTTTTAGAGAAAAATAATAGAGTGGTTGATAGTGGCAATGACACAGACTCATCTCATGTAATTCATGGTATTGAACAATGTGTATTCAAGTCATGCAGGATATTCCCATTTGGTGACTCGGAAGAAGAGTTTCCTACCATGGATAGTATTTCGGAAGAGGACCATAATTACATGGGCCTATTTGCAACCCATAAAAATGAGTCAAGAAAGAAAGAAAAATGCTGGAAGAAAACACTTGCTTGTAAACTCTATGAAGAGCAGCACAACGTCTGGAAGGGAACACTTGTATGAAAGATTTAGAGGATCAGGCAATCGGTTCAAGTAAATTTTACAGCTAATTTTCACTTTCAATGAAAATTCCTTAACACCTGAACTATGTCGACATGTTAAGTGGAAAATCGACAAGTAGTTCTTTAGAAAGTCATGATTTGACTTCTGCCAAAATTTCCAAGGGCAGTAAATGCCTGCATACACCACAACCAATAAATGCCTACTATGTTGAATAATGTCCCTAAACAAAGCAATTCTATCCACATGAATGCATGTGCCTTTACCACTATGGATTAATTGTTGCACTTCATAAGAGGAATCTCTATTCCACCTTCATTATGATTGCAATTTATTGCACACATTGTAGAGCGCTATTATTATTTTTATTGTGCCCTCATCCACACATCTTCCATGTTGCACAGTAAACGTGACTTCCATATTGATTGTTGAATGCAATGTACTATTGATGAAGAACCTTTTGTGTGCAGGAAGATGAAGGAGAACACAATCGGAGTAAGTAAAACTTAGACTGCCTCTTTGAGAGGAAGGTGGTTAATACCAAATTAAGATACTAGCACAAGATCTCAAAACCTCCCCTCTGTTGTGGGCTTCATAAGAATGTTGACCACTTGTGAATCCAACTGAATGTAAAGTAGGACCACTTCTCCTTTCTGTGCTCTGATATCCCTTCATAATCTTCAAGGTGTAAATCCCTTGTACAAGGAAAATTTAATAACGAACTTGCAAACCTCCTACATCCTTCAAGTCAACTTCACTAGTCAAAATATTATTACACCACAATATGAGTATTTTAGGACTTATTGCAAAGGTAAACTCATTTGTATACAAGGCCAAGATAAGTGGTTCAAATCTATCAAATAAAAAATAAAAACTGCACTAAAATTGGAAAGTCCATCTTGAGTCGAAACTTGTTAAGCATGAAATAAAAAATTTGGTGCATGCATCAGCCCATATTAGGAATTATTCAGTTTCGATTCATTCATATCTCACTCGTGCACCTCAAAATATTCAATAAAAATATCATCTCCCTCTTTTTAAGAGAGTTTTTGAACAACAAACATGCCCTAGTACTCTTAATTACTTCCATCAATTACATGCATGGAATAAATTGTTGATGTCATGATCGGTTTTGAAATTGTCTCCACAAAGCTAGAAGGACATTCCTCCGTCACGGATTCTTTCCATACCTGCTCCACCAGATTAGTGAGTAGCTTATAAAGGTCGCCATCATGAACTCCTCTAGCCAATACTTCAATTAAGGACTGTTTTTTCTAAATATCACTAGTTGACCATCAAACGTAGCCATGCACTGTCAAGTCTAAATGATAACCTGTCTACTCTCATGTTGGCATCTACTTCAAATTTATTACTCAATAATATGCCTATTTCCTTGGATTTGTTTGATCTTCACTCACTGTATCATTCTTTTATACACAGAAATAAAAAAATTTGGTGTTTAGTTCACTCAGTTAGAAACAAAGTTAGGATTAATTTTTTTTGGGGGGCTTAGTTAAATTTGTTAGAATGAAATGTCTTAAAGTTGTTCCAAAGTTGGAATATAACTCTTAGAGATGATTTAATAACATTCCATCTAAATCCACTGAGAAATGACGACATATTACAAAACATTTCCAAAAAATAAAATAAATCAAACACTATCATACCAAAATAGGTGTGCAGGCCTTGTAATTTAATTAAGAAAGTAGCTTTGTAGGTCTTGTAGGTTTTTTAAGGTTGAAGAAAAAGTAATGAATAAAAAACCTATCATATAAATGTAGTTATTCAAGCCTTATAATATTTTCGAGATTGAAAAATAAATGGTCATAATGAGCTTCATTCTGTGAATTCACCTATATATCCTTATCTTTCTCACTGGCTTCGAGGGGGGTTTTACCAAACAATCCTCAAAGTACAGGGCCAAAATCTCACACTTTCATGAACCTATTTCTTAAACCCTCTAGAGCCTATTACCGGGCTTCCCGTGCCTTCATTAGCTTGCATAAAACCCTACTGAGGTCCCATGCTTATTGGGGTTTCTAGGCATTTAACTTTGAGCCAAAAAGGTCACCCTTCAAAGCCCATCTAAAGTTATTCTCCTCACTAAAATGTTCTCAAAAAATTAAACTATGATTGTAACAATATGTCATTTATTCACATGAAACTTCAATTCATGAGCCATGGTATATTTCAATACTATAAAAGCAGAAAAGGTTTCAATGTTTAAAAGCATGTTCAAAATTACAATCAACTACAGGAAAAAAATAAGTACATAAATCCAGATCATAATCATGAATAAGTTTCACCTTGAATTGAAATGAAGTGTAAAGGAACTTACAAATGCGACACTTTGAACATGGTCAACACACAAGAAAAAAGATCCAAGGTATGACCTTGTCTGATTGTTTTGCAAGGCTGTCATAAAATATGATAGCTTTATGATAATGTGAAGATGCATCCTTGTCTAGGTCTTTGTGGGAATAGACATGATCAGATAGATCTTTGGACACAATCCGCAACCAATTGCATGTATTGGAAATTTCTTTCCATAACAGAGAAAACAATAGGCCACAAAAAGTCAAAAACACAATCAAACTGATATGGAGAAACTTTATTCCATTCTTTGACATTCAAGATATATATATTATTTCTACTTTTCTATATACAACAAAATTGACAACAATACATATTTTGAAAATGGCACTTTCAAATATCTGGAACCAGTGAAAAGGAACATTCACACAACACATGATCACATTGATAAACGCAGACACACATAATGTAAAATGAAGACCCAAAGTATTACATATGTTGTTTATGCAACTCCTTTATAGTGGCCAGTTTCTCTATCCCCTTATTCCTTCTCATAATTAAGTCTAAAACTAAAATATCCACCTCAATCCATTGTAACAAAGATTTAGGATTCATGTTAATATCTTTGAGCTATTTTCTTACAGACTTCTCCATGCCTTGCAACATCTTAGATTTTCCCAACAAAATTTTAGCTTCCTTGTACAATTTAATATTTTCTAGCTCTTTGATAAATAATTTCATTGGCTAACCTATAGGATTAGCTCAACTGATTGTTGCCAATGTTGTTGGGCATTTGACTAGTTTCATGCCAGCAAATGCCGATTTCAAATTCCTTGGGTTAGGCACACCGATCTACACAGTCAAATTTACTAGGGATACAATCCACATATGTGGGGAAGCATTCCTTAGGTTTCCCTGCTAGAATTTCCTAGGGGGAAAAAAACTTCAATGGCTATATTCAATAAAGACAATGTTCTTAGTTATTTTTTCAGTTTAAAAACATTATATATCCCGACAGAAATTCATTGAATATAAGAAACTCTTGAAATCACCTATGTTGTTCACAAGAGACTGCAAAGAATACATTACTAAAGCGCTAAAGTAGACATTCTTGATAAAAGATTAAAATTCTTGTTTGCACGGAAATAAAGAGAACACAAGGTATGGTGCCACATATAAGTTGCAAAACATGTTAGATAAAAGCTTCTGTGCAATTATCATAGCATCTCTGGACCCTCTGTACATGAACCACCAACAAGACCTAGAATACGAGTTCTAATTCCTGACACACAAGCACCAATAAAATTGTTGCAACACTCAAAGGCATGCTAGTACAACACATAGCTCTACTATTAGATCTTGTTGGCCATTAATCCCTCTTTAATTCATCAAGAAGCTACAAAACAAAAGGCATGTAAGTACATATGGTTTCGCTGAAAATTTGATTGAAATGTAATCTCCATTAAAATTGATTGAAATATTAATCTCCACTCCCCAAATCACAATCTCATTGTTTTGAATTTTCTAATACAAAATATTATATTAGTTGTTCTATAAGGAAGAAACACGAGTCGGAACATAGTCTCCAAATTGCCAAGGTAAAAATGGGAGCTCCATATAAACCAACTAGGTTAAGAAAATATAATATTAATGTCAACATTCCAGACAGGTCTCTTGGGCTTTGTAATGTTGAACAAACGACAAAAATGAAATGTAATGACCTCATATGATTCAATTTCTTGTTCACTGAAGTATGGAAGTTGATCAAAATGCTCTCTATATTAAAAAAAAGAAGATAATTCCAATGCCACAGGCCTTATAGCCAGTGTATATATACTATAGATTAATAGGCATCCATCGGGCAGTATTTTAACTCTAAAATGACAAATAGGCATCAAGAAATAGAAAAGGAAAAGGGCATGTAAGCAAATAAGGATTTATTGAGCCCCAAAGGTTAGCTCAAGTTGTCACAAGCTAGACACGAGATCTCTCCCCAAGTTGGGGAGATCACATGTTCAACTCTATTGATCCCCTCAGAATTTTGGTGATTGGGAACTTAGGTACTAATGGTTTACCCCATAGGCATCCAAATGGCAGTACTATAACTCTAAATAATTCCAATTATACGAGGATTTGAAATAAATATTTGAAGATCAAGGGTAGGGTTTGGAAATATGAAAGTTATAAAATTATGCTTAACATTATAAACATACTCAGAAACTCAAATAATCACATAAAAATACACAAAAATTACCAATTCAAAGAGCAGATATACATAAATCCCAATAGCATTAACATTTTTCAAGTTTAGAGGATATAACATAAAGTGGTGTTAAAGTAGGCTAGAACATCTAGGACATCTAAAGTAGTCTTGTTTCACCTCTAAATCAAATTATTTAGGCTTTTTCCTTGAGATTTTCTTAAGAAAGTTTTAGAAATTCAGCTGGCTAAAAGGGTTTGGGATCAAGACCTTAACCAAGTCTGAACCTGAACCTATACCTAGTCCAACCAAATCTGGCAAGTATCATTTACCAATTTTGGAGTCAATAGTTATTTATAACCATCTCATCCCAATTGTCTTAAGGAGTTGGTGAAATTTTCAATATCGAATCCAATGTTACACAGGAAATTCAAATTAAAAAATAAAAATGAAAAGCTAAATTTCAGGTATGTCTCATTAATATGCAAGCTTATATGCTTATATGCTTAAATATGAACTAGCCCACAAAGAGTGAATCCTCTTTTGTTTTCACTATTGGGACAACTCTTTTCACAACTCTTGACATCTCCAAAAACCATGAGTGTACATTCAATGCAAAACTTCCTCACAAGAATCTTCGTTAGCTCAAACTTTAATAGTAATTTTTGTAGCTTCCAATGATACATCCACTACCTCTAGGCCAACCTGTACCTCATTTATTGCCTTTACAACGTGTACACAAGGACTTGAATATGTTTCTATTGTCTCTTTCCCAAGTCATATGGGAAATTCCTTATCTGTTAATGAAATCTTACCAACTTTACGTCAATCAGCGAGCTCAATGAATGATGTGAGCTCATTAAATGCGGGGACCTCAACATTGCTAACATAAAGAATCAATGGACCCTTAGGACATGTGTATGAGTTTGTAGAATATATATGTGAAGAAATTAATAAGCTTGTGTACAATGTAAGGTATGGACATTGGTCAGGTCACTGAAATTTTTAATAAATTCGATCCAATGAGATTGGAACCACCCTCAAACATCCTAAAAAAAAATAAAAATTTAAGTAAAAAAATTATTAGGATTCCCCACTCATAATTTTATTTTTTATTTGCATTAGGAGGGTCCTTGGTTGTATTCAGCTTTGATGACAAAAACCTAGTTTGCTAGCAAACCATCCTTTTCCAATTTTCTGCCACCAACCAAAGAGTTTTAGGCATCAAAGTGGCCAAACCAATGTTTTCCATCAATTCCAGTCTAGTTATGATAACAATGATTAGTTGTTGTTTTATTTCCTTCAATAATAGAATGATGTGATATTCTGTTGGAGACTATGGTTGTCATCTTGAATCTACAAACTCCATATTTATGTAAAATAATTCATAGTTATCTATTGTTTTGAATTAGTTGATTGAATGAAATGTTTTTACTTATGGATTTACTTAATATTGTTATTAGTAGATGCCAAGTTTACTAGGATCATTACTTAAAACCACAATGTTTTTTATTTTGAAATGAGTGGTCAGTGAAATGATTTTCTCCAGGTCATACAAATCAAACTCACTTGTTTGACTACATTTGACTTGCTCAACATAAGTTTGACCCAAAAGTAAATGTATGACTTGCTTGACAAATTCCAACTCATCTTGATTTAGTTAACCCTCATCTGACAGGCCTATAAAAACCCTCATCCAACATAATTTTGGTCACTTTTACCTCTACTAGGAACTTTTATGATTTCTCCTCTGTTGGCCAACTTTCTTGTGTGAAACAGATGAAAGGAGCTCACATTATTACATCTAGGTCCCCCAACAACACTGATTGGGCATCCACCAATATATCTAGGTAAATTTAGGCATCAAAAGAGTATGGTTTTTAACTCAACAAACTTCATACCAGTTACAGAGGACTGTTACAAAGTTTTTTGACCCTCAAAGGTACTTCTACACTCTTTTTTCCATCTTTCTTTTCTATCGTTAAGTATTTAGAGTTGAATAATAAATAGCCATTGTCTTTAGGGTTTTTCTATTTTTTTATTTTTCTTTTTTAACAGGGGGGAGGGAGGTGGTTGACTTTTGTTTAGGATTTTTTCCCTGATTTTTATTTTTCAAGTTCAACTTTCAAGGATGTTAACAACATAGATTTTGTTTTGTCCATTGTTCCTCCCAAACATCATCTTCTTCCCACAACCTTATTGAACAATGAAAATTCCAAGAGAGAATCACTTTTCTTGGATTTACTGTGAAATGTTTCTGGGAGAAAATAAGCTTAGACATAAAATTTTCCATATTTCTTGTAGTGGAAACATGCATAGATTTAAATACCATATTTGCACAAATCCCATTCACAAAATTGGGATTTTCAAGGTTGTTGACAGGAATATTAAACACCAAGCCAACTTAGCTATTGAATATCTCAATGAGGTTAAAAACAAGAAAGCGACAATAAGCACAAAAATAGCATCCCTTGCTACTAGTCAATATTCTTCTCACACACGTAGTAATTACTCCTTCAAATAAAATTTTCATTCCTTCAAAAAATTACAAGGAAACCTCCACATGCTACCCAAAAAACAACACTACAAAGTTACCAAAATCACACCGAACTTGAGCTTTTACAGGCTACTTGAGAGGTACAACTGCAAAAAATACAAAAACAAGAGTTCTTGCTATACCACCCTACCGTAAAAACTATACAGTGAATGAACAACACTGTTGTGTGGATCCATACATTATTATCTATACGAATATACATAATTTTGTATGACTGCACAAGATTGTTCCAAACAACATTTAAATTTGAGTTTGTTACTAACATTTATTTATTCAAGTTTATTACTCCAACAAATTTCACAATCAATCATGTATAGGTTGGGTACGATTGATAATTTATTTCCTTCTTCTGGATTGCAATTTAGTAAATGGAATCCTTCATCCTTCAAAGCCTAATTAGTCTTGAATGAATTTTGTCTTTTTTGCCAAGTCTACATAATATCCTAAACTATGGCATAAGCTCTAGGAAGAGATTTAGACAAAAGATAGAAAAATAATTGTGAGCCTTAATATCACCTTTAATGTCAAGAATGGTGTTGAATCTATGTATGTAGAGGATATTATCCTACTATGAGTGGAAGGCCACCATGAAACTATCACTGTGAATAAGATTCCCAACAATTTTCTTTTTTGAGGAGAACCAAACAAATATAACTCTTAATTATATCTACTAAATGAACGGATCAAATGGAATCCATTTAGGAGTCTACTACCTGTTAGCCTCTCAAAATAAGATGTTCCAAAAATTATTGAACGCCCAAGTATTCCCCCTCGATCTAAAAGCTAAGATGGACTGATATGGGTCAATTGACAAGGTTTGGAAGCATTTAAATTCTTGATTGTCAAATGGATTTCTAGAAGATGTCAGAGAATAAGAAACCAGTTGTTCTACTTTGATTTTTTTCTCCTCTGATTTTTATGACCTGTTCTACTTTGATTGTTTCTCTTTAACCCCTGTTATTCATATCTTGGATATAAACAAGATGGAACAAGTCATAAAAATCTTCATGTAAAGGGGCTCCAAATTGTCGTACAATAGAATGTTCATCCTCCCAAATTTTACCAAGGTCTCTCTTCCAAAATTTGTAGCCATGGTTTCCAAGCTTGAAAACGTTATGGACGAGGGAGATTCAGAAAGGTTTAGGATTTTCAAATAAATTTGAAAGGTTCAGAAATATAGAACAAATAAAAAAATGCCAAAAATTATGCATATTACAAATATTACTATGAAATGAAGAGCATATAAACAAAATCAAATAGCCCTAATATAGAATAAGTTTCAGTACCAATGTTAAAATTTATATTAACCATAATAGACTGATCATAATGCATTGTTAAATGAGCATCATTTTCAATAAATATTGGAAATACTGAGATAAACCTAAAGAAGTTTCCTAATAATTTCGAGCCTTTTCATTCTCGGGAGAACATTGTTGGTTTACCTACAATAAATAGAAAAATTATAACATGTTTATTATCGAAGTTTATAGCTGAAAATAAAGGTGTGATTGAATATTGGAGGATTAAGATCAAGAACGAAGTGTTTATGTTCACCCCAAATATATGTTTCCATGGACTCATGGCATTGCAGAGCCGAGATATCGGATGTAGCACCTTTGTTCCCTACAAAAAACTTGCCAAATGGTTCCTCTAATAATTCAAAAGAAAAAAGATTTGCAACGATACTAATACCATTTTTAGGCTTTTTCCTTTTATATTTTTTGGTTAATTTTTATTGATTTTAAATAATTAAATTCACATCTAGTGTGAACTCATATTTAATGCAAAGTAACAATAGATGTGTGAAATCATATTTAATGTAAAGCAACATTAGATGTGTGAACTCAACTTTAATGTAAGGTAACATTAGATATTGGTGTGTAGAGTTCCTTAGAAATATTTTTGTTTGGCTAAAAGCTAGTTTTCCATAAACATAAGGAAACCACATTCATGGGTAGCAGTTAGAGATTGTTTTCCTAGTTAGATTAATGATCAAGGAAGAGTTACGAAATCAACATACCAGTACAAAGGTGGCTCCCACTGGAGCATCATATCACAATGAGACTTGAACCAGCTAGTTTTCCTTAGACATAAGGAAACTACATTCACGAATAGTAGCTAAAGATGGTTGTCCTAGTTAGATTAATGATCAAGGAAGAGTTACATAATCAACATACCAGTACAAAGGTGGCTCCCACTAGAGCATCATATCACAATGAGACTTGAACCTAGGGTGAGGAAGTTATCATTAAACCCTCCCAACCACTGGGATACACTCAATTTCCTACATTAAAATATATAAAATAAGTAGAGTATATAATTTGTATAAATTTTAGTTATTAAATTAATGTGTGAAAGGGTTGTTTTATATGTGGAATTGGTGTCTAATTAATAATGACTAAGTCATAAATATAGATAAATTTTGGTTTTCATAGAAATAGTTAAAGATTAAACAAAATGTGATTGAACAAGATTAAAACTTTTGGATAGTTGAAATTAAAAAGTAACACACCAATTAACAATATATTGTCATCTGCCCACGGGGCGTAGAATAAATAGTGGCAAGGTGCTCTACTAAGGCACTCCGTGGTGAAAAGGTAATTGGTTTGAAATTTAGTGGGAAAAAATCCAGTCATCCTAAGTGCTGATGTGGCCTAGGCCAGGGGTGATCCCCAAGTGATTTTGACGACTTAGATGCCTCAAGGTTGTAGTTACTCAAGCCATAGATTAGACATGCCAATCATCTCAAGACTCGCATTACCTAAAAAACAAAGAAAAAATAATATATTGTTATCCAATCCTTGACTTCTCTACCATTCTCAATTTAGAGGTTTTGTCCCACAAACAAAAGAAATTCATATGCCAATTTTATGTCTCGTTCATCATGAAAAATCATGAAGATGGATAGTTGATTGGTTTTAATAAAAGTGGTTAAAATTAAATGAAACTTAATTTAATAGGGTTTAAATTATTGGACAGTTGAAATTAAAAGTATTATGGTATTTCAATCCTTCATTCCTTTCCATTTTCAATTTAAGAACACATATTAATAAAGTAGGATTAATGAGGAGACTTGACGACACTTACATTGTACTTTTTTTAAAAGTTATAATGATGTAATTTTTTTTGTAATATCAAGTTGATAGCTCAAGTTATTCGAAGTAACTCTTGTTCTCTCATCCACCTGACTTCAATTCCAAATGACATGTTTCGTTCGTTGTGATGATGCTCAAAGAGTGGGTGCTCCTACCCATATGATGTCTCCACTCTTGCTAAATCATAAATTATTAGTATATCTAGCTTGTGGGTGGTTAGATATATTCTTGTTATTATAATGGTCGTGGGAAGATTTAATCCTGAACTTTGCCTAAATTACTTCAACATGATACTCATTCACCATAATTAATATATATAACATTAATAACAAGATGAAGAGCCCCAAGGGTTAGCTCAGTTGTTCAAGTCCTTGTTGTTAAAGCACATTTTCTATTGAGAGGTCATGGGTTCAATTCTCTCGACACTCTTAGGGTCAAGCTCCATGGTTGAGATGGCAGGAAGTGATCTTTCCGTGTAGATCGACTTGGTACAAATATTTTGTGGACGTAGCAATCACCGATATCTGAGAACCGTGAACCATACAAAGGAAAAAAAGAAAGATTAATATATAATATATTATAAATAATATGTGATACTAAATATAATTTTAATAAATTAAATTGACATATATAATTTGGAGTTATATATATATATATATATATATATATATATATATATATATATATATATATATATATATATATATATATATAATAAGAGAAATGAGGTGCATTACACAACCAAATGAGGTGCAACATCTATATACATTACTTATAACATAAACAACTAAATAAATAAAAATCAATTTAATAACATAAAACATAATTTAAAATATATTAGTATTCAATTATTGTAATTTTGACTTTTCTTTTTTTAATATCAGGACATTCATATTTCAATTTTCTTAATATTTTTAAACATATAATAGATATGTTGCTAATATGAATTTACTCATGTTTTAATGTTCATGCATCTTTTGAGTTTAAATAGTGAATGGCCATAATTTCTAGTATTTGGAAGTATTTCTAATAGGAGTTTTCATTTCATAGAAAAACTCAGACTTCACTACTAAAGTCCTGTCACTTTAGGTTCTTAGGTATTCTCTCATATACCTAGGTAGGCTTTTCAAACACTTCCTAGACATAGAATGACATGAAGCTCAAATAGAAAAGAGTTTAGAAGACTAACTCTTACCCAAGACTTTGAATGCTTGCATGAAGAGGCTTCTTCTTATTTATATATATTTAAGGGAGAAAAATCTTCTCCTCAAAACCTAACTTCTCTGAAGAGACACGCAAGAATCATCCTAAAAGTAGGTCATACTCTGGCAAGATTTTTCATATATTCTCTAAAATGAGGGTCAAATCACACCAAAAGTCAGAGAAGTTCTCTTAGTTTCAAAGATGAACCTTACTTTATTCCTATGAACTTAGATGCATTTGTGGACATTAGAAGACCATATTGTTTCCCTTTGAAAGAAAAAATGAGGGGGATATTTAGGGAAATTTGATTATCCAAAAAATGATAAATAAGATTTAGGAACCTTTTGGCTCTTTTCCTTGGACCATAGTAGTGCTTCAATGATTTATTTGGAGGGTTTAGCAGACAAAAAACTAATATGACCAATAAGATTAGTGTTGGGGAACCTATGATTTGGGATAATGTCTTAGGGGTTCTAGGAGTTTAGGGGTTTAGGAGTCAGGGGTTAAGGGTAGAGGGTAAACGGTTAGGGATTAGGGGGTTTAGGGGTTAGGGGGTTGAGATCTAGGGGATTTAGGGGTTAAAGGTTAATGGTTTAGTGGTTAAGGGATTCAGGGGTTAAGGGTTAAACGCCAAGAGCTTAGGGGTAAGGGAATTTAGGGGTTAAGTACTTAAGGGTTATGGGATTTAGGTGTCAACAATCTAAGGGTTTAAGGGTTAAGGGTTTAGGGGTTTAGGGGTTAGAGGTTAAGTTTTAAGGGTCGGAGTTTAAGAGGATAAGGGGTTAGATATTATGGGGTTCAAGTGTTTTAAGTTAGGGGTTATGGGTTAAGGAGTTAGTGGCTTAAGTTTTAATGGATCAAGGGGTTAATGGGTTATGAGTTATGAGTGTAGGGGTTAAGGAATTATGGCTTTGGGGTTAAGGGGATAAAGAATTTAGTGGTTATGGATTAAGGGATTATGGGTTGTGATAATGGGGCCCCTAATCCCATTATAAAAACTATGGGGGGTTTCCATATCATGTACTCTCCTTTCCTTCCCTGTAGAACCCCTAGCCCATATGCCATGAGGTCCTAAAGCCCCTTCTCATTCTTTGGTACCAGGATTATATATCTCAATAAACTGTGCTTGAACGTCTCACATATACCCATCCACGCTACCTTTATGTCCCCTTTTCCCTTTCAATACACCAAAATATCTGATGGAACTAATTGTTTGTGTGACCTTCGACTGAAAACTCCTGATCCAACACTCATAACATAACCTGAAGTAGATACTCTATTTTCCTTATCTCCATAAAAATATAAATTAGTGTATTCAATCAAGTTAAAGTCATCTACCTATGTATATTTGAGTCATTGAACTAACCATATTTAATATTTTCATGTTCATTCTTTCACCTACACCATTCTATTGAGGATTATAAGGCATGATTGTTTGATGTTGAATCCCATGCTATCGAATGTAATTTTCAAATTCATTTGAAGCATATTCTTTTTCAATATCAATACATAGAGCCAATATGATAATATGTATCATTTTCAATCCATGCATGAAAGTTTTAAAAGATTCGTATTTGTTCTTCAACAGATATACCCAACACATTTTGGTGTAGTCATCATATATTTATTTCCATTTGCAGAAGGAATAGGCCTAGGTCCACACAATTCAAAATGAATCAATTCAATCTTTCTACGTGCTCTAGAAATAGAATCATGAAATGGTTGTTTGTTATGTTTTCCTAAGATACAAGAATCACATTGCTTAAGTTTTCTTGGAATGCTTGGAAAACCAGTAACATCGTTTCTCCTAAATAAATGAATATTGTCATAGTTTAGATGTCTAAATATTGCATGCCATTAAAGGCTATATGGAAATGTATCTTCATTATACTAAGAGTTATATGCATGGTTATGTGCACAAGAAGATGTTCCTTGTAGCTCCAAGAGTCTTTCTTCTTCTATTCTCGACATGACAAGTGAGTTGTCTAATGGTTTTCTCACTTCAACTTTTCCATCAAACATGTGAATGGAGTGTACTCTCTAGAAGATGTGGACCAAGTACAACAAGTTTCTTTGCTGCTATGGGAGGTATAGAACATCATGTAAAAGAAAGTAAGGGAGTCTAGGCAGTTTGAGCATGGTGATGCCAATTCTGGATGGCTTGAGTTTTGAATTTTTCGTAAAGTGGACTGCTCCATCAACATTGTTACTGAAATATTCAAAGCTAATCTTTTTGAACGGTCATGTGGCAAGTTGCACCTGTATGAAGAATCCATGCATATTTCCATGGAGAAAATGAATTATTAAGCATGTCTTCAATTACTCCAATATTGTAATGTGACACAATATAATGAGAAGATTCATGTGCTTTACCCTTCCCTAGATCTGGTGGTTTACCTTTATATTCATTTATTTCTTTCTTGATTCTATCCCAAGAGAGCTTGCATGTGGATGTCGCATGTCCATGCTATTGTGCCGTATACAATGAAGATCATGTCTTCCTCCTTGGTAATGTTTTTCCTCCTTGCCTCTATTATTCTTCGTTACATGTCTTCTTTTGTCACCTATTCCTCCGGAAGAATTGTGTGTATGATTCTTCTCTTTCTGTGCAAGGCACGCAACTTCTTGAGAAAGAATGAGAAATTATCTTCCTCCTCCCAAAAGGTTTCTCTCTTTCTACAAACTTATCCATAGCAGTGTCAAAATTAATCTATTTAAATTGGCCACTAGCTTGTAATGATTTAAGAGAATAAGTGTAGGACATAGTCAAGATATAGTGCCTTGAAAAAAATTGTGAGAGGAACATCCATTTTAAATTTTGGTGGCTTCTACATCATGCATAATAGCTTTGATTTCAGAAGTTAGGGAAAGGGGATCATCATATTTCAATTATAGATTGAAGAGTTTGATCATTAGTTGGACTACATCAAGCTATGAGTGTGATTCATATGTCTTTCAACTTCTTTAAAGCATTAAAATCATTGGATGTAATTGGTGCAATGTGATGACTCACCTCTTGTTCCACGAAAACCACGACCCAAGGTAAAAGGGCGATGTGCCATATTAATCATGTATAGAATGTGGGAAGGGTGCTATAATTACATGTGTTATATCATATGATATATTTCCAACAACTATATGAGATCAAAAGGATTCATATAGTATGAGTAAGTTATCATACCATATATGCCTAGCATAAATAAACTAATGTGTTTTGGTTAAACATCAAAAATTCAAATGGAGAATCACCTTTCTTCGAACAAGAGGAGATGTATATCCTATAGCATGAAGCAAAAGTACAACTTGTTATAAAGAGATGTTGAGGACCATGAAATGTGCAGGGGAGTAGGAAAAGACAAGAAATAAGCCATGTATTCCCCAACTGGAGAGTGAATATTTTTTATTATATTACAAAATATATATATATATATATGTATGTGTAAATTGAGGTGCATGAAAATTGTGTGTAATATGTATGCAAAATATGGTCTTGAAACTAGTAAGTTCATGAATCCATAATACTGTAAGGTCATTGGCATCATCATAATCATTGTCATCATCTTCATTATCATCATCAACACTACCACCATTGTTATCAGTATTGTCATCTTAATCACCACGCATTCCATCATCATCATCTTCATCATCGCCATCATCATGATTATCAACATTGTCGACAATTGTTCATAATTATCAGCATCATCAGAAATATCATCAACCCAAAAAATGTGATGAGTGCTAGAAAACGATTGTTTAGGAAACATATGATATATGCATGAGAAATAACAACTCTATTTTTGAGATATGATGATGATCATCATCACCACCATTATAATCATCATTATCATTGTCATTATCCCCATCATCATCATTAATGTAATTTCTATCATCATTGTTGTCATCGTCATCATGGACATCATGATCATCGACATCGTTATCATCATTCATGCCATTATTATTGTTGATGATGACCTTGATGAAAATGACAATAATGATGATTAGGTGATGATGACTTGGATGATGATGCCAAAGATAATGATTATGATTATGAAATTGACAACGTTTAAAATTGGGAAGATTTTCTAATGTCAGTAGCATGTGATCCATCACCATCATCATCTTCATCATCATTGTCATTGTAATTGTAACCACCATCGTCTTTATCCTCATTTTCATTATCATCATAATCACCATTCATGTCATCATCATCATCTTCATTATCATCATCAGAGTGCTTATTGGCATTGTCATCAGTTGTTCCTAATTGTCAATGTGATAAGAAATACCATCAATGCAAAAAAATTGATGAGTGTTCGAAAATAGATTCAAAAGCAGACACAAAAATGGTAGCAACAATGGATGTAAAATTGGTTTCAAAAGTGGATTCAATAGAAGTAGATGCGAAACAAGACGCAAAACTCAACACAAAAGTGGATGCAAAAAAAATGCAATAGTCAATGCAAACTTTGACACAAATATGATGCAAACGCAAATGCAAAAGTGGAAGCCACAAAGATGAGTGCAATAGTAGGTACAAAACTTGGTACAAATTGTGGTAAGAAAAAGTGGATGCAACAATGGATGCAAAAAATGACATAAACTTGGATGCAAAATAAGATGCAAAAAAGAACATAAACATGGACGCAAACATGGGTGCAACAATGGACACAAAAATAGATGAAAAAGTGGATGCAATAGAAGTAGGTGCAAAAGCAGATGTAAAATGAGATGAAAACCTGATGCAAAAGGGGATGAAAAAACATATACAATATTTGATGCAAACTTAGACACAAAATAGGATGCAAATGTGGATGAAAAAGTAAAACCAAATGTGGGTGCAATGGTAGGTGAAAAACATGGCACAAATTGTGGCACAACAAAAATAGATGCAAAAGTGGATGAAATAGTAGACAAAAAAAATATGCAAACTTGGATGCAAAACAAGACACAAAAAACGAAGCAAAAGTGGATGCAAACATGGGTGCAACTGTGCACACAAAATTGGATGTAAAAATGGATGGAATAGAAGTAGATATAAAACAAGACACAAAAATTGATGCATAAACCTGACACAAAAGTGGATTAAAAAAAGATGCAATATTTGATGCATAAACCTGACACAAAAGTGGATTAAAAAAGATGCAATATTTGATGCAAAATAGGATGAAAATGTGGATTCAAAAGTGGAAACAAACATGGGCACAACAGTAGATGAAAAACATGGTGTAAATTGTGGCACCACAAAAGTGGATGTAAAAGTGGGTGCAATGATAGATGCGAAAAAAGAAACAAATTTTGATGCAAAAGAAGATGCAAAAAGGGATGAAAAAGTGGATGTAAACATGGGTGCAATAGTGGATGCAAAATTAGATACAAAAGTGGATGCAACATAAGTTGATGCAAAAGTAGATGCAAAACAAGATTGAAAACCTTATGCAAAACCTGATGCAAAATTGAATACAAAAAAGGATGCAAAAGTAAATGAAAACTTAGACACAAATGGGGATGCGAACGTGGATGAAAAATTAGAAGCAAAAGTGGGTGCAAAGGTAGGTGCCAAACTAGGTGCAAATTGTGGCACAACAAAAGTGGATGCAATAGTGGACACAATAATGGATGCAATAGAAGATGCAAATGTGGATGTAAAACAAGATGAAAAAGTGGATGCAACAAAAGTAGATGCAAAAATTGTTTCACAACTAAGCACAAACCTCGACGCAAAACTTGGCACAAAGAGGGATGCAAAAAAGGATGTAAAAATGGATGCAAAAAACAAATCAAAAGAGGATGAAAAAGTAGGTGAAACAAAGTTATGTGCAAAACTTGACACAAAACTTAGCACAAAACTTGGCGCAAAGGATGGCACAAAAATTGGTGCAAAACCTCATGGAAAACTTGGTGCAAGACTTGGGGCAAAAATCGATGCAAATTTTGCACCATATTTGATAAATGGACGCAAATAACACCAAAAATGGGCTCTAGATGCCAAAAAGGAAGCAAAAAGGGATGTTAATCACAGGTTTTTGTTGTAGTGAAACATGATCAACACATAATAAATAATTCATTTAGAGTGGGAAATAGAGTTTTACTACATCTAAATAAGTAAAGACTATAGGGTCCTGGTAAAAAGATCAAGGATTCATGATAATATTCTTTTAGGATATGGGAAAATGTGGGAGATAATTCCTATAGACTTAGTCTACCCCCATAGATGCACATTTAATCAATAGTGAAAGTAGATAATCTCAAAGTTTATGACCTTTCCATGTTGGATTAGGAATAAGAATGGGTACTACATTCCATAAAGGACTTAACACCATATGCTCATTTAGAGTTGGAAAATGACACGAGATTATAGAAGAGGTCCAAAACTATAACATATGGGAAGAATGATATTTGGAAAATTTGTTTGAAAGGACAACATCCAAGTAAAGAAAAGTGGTACTCCAAAGAGAAGGTGAAGGGAAAATTCCTCACATTATTTAGTAAAGATTTTGGGGACAAAAGGCCTCTTAAATTTGAGAGATATGATTTGAATTTGATCATTATATTATTTTTCATCTATATTGATGCTTTTGGAGTAGGAAAACTTGGAGGAATCAACTTACAGGATCATTGGAGTGGTAGGTCCCATTTTGGAAAATTTTGGTTTGAAAACTTTTGGAGCCTTTTTGTAACGTCAACTAGGAATTATTGGGGTAAAAAGCTTCTCAACTTTAGCTAATACCTTGTGACACTAATCCACACTAAGAAACCTTTCTAATGGTGCAAAAATCACATCAGTTAGAGTTCACATGCAAAAGTTATGCTTCCCACAAGTTGACTTACCATGTTGACTACCATGGCATGAGAGGATGTGACACCATCTCCCATTAATCATGCATATTGGGCTATCCACATGTGAAATTTAAAGAAGATTCCATAAGGTCTAAAACTGTAACTCTGATGGAGGGTTGACGAAGTCGAAACCTTACCCCTCAACAACTCTCAGGCTATGTTAAATACTAGATTGCTAGGAGGAGTGGCAATTCCATTCGATGTCATTATATGTGTTCCATAGTTGAGCTAAGAAACTAGGGGTGGAAATTTAGAGAGTAGAATACAAGGGAATAAGATTATGCAGTAAATTTATAGGCCATAGGTCTGAGGTAACTCTACCAAGCATACCTCTTTCTTTGTATTTTCATATTTCAATATTAGAGAAAGGAGAGCAGATCAACTTCTAGCCAGGTTTTCTATCATATGGGTTTTTTAGGGTAAATATTTTGTTTATTTGTGGGTGATGTATGAGTATTTTTATATTCTTTATATTTTTTACATTTCAACTATTTCATATATTTAAGTATAAAACTAATAATCAAGAAATATGAGATCTAAAGGAAATTAACCTTTACAATACATATTTTAATATTTTATCAAAGTTATTGTGACAAACTATTCCATTGGAATATCCATGACAATTTACAAATAATTTATGAAAACTCCCCATTATGTTTCATAGTTTCTTCCAAATTATAATTACTAATGAAATGTTCTCTTTAATTTGCAAAAAATGTTTCCCCATCATTTCTCTAATCTATAATTCAATTCCTTTTAGAAAAGACAAAATAATTATAAAATCCATGTATGATACACAATTAATGAAGGATCAAGTTCTCTTTGTTAACAAATATGCTATTATGTTAATTCAAAAAAAGGTTTGAAATATGAAAAATAAATTTAGTATATATCATATGTATTTGAGGGTTGAAAGATTGTGGGATAAAAATAAAAAAAAGGTGGATATGTTATAAAAGTAAAAGGTTTTTTATTGGAAACATATATCAATAGGGAGTTAGAACAAAATGATTTTATCATTTATTTAATAATTTCTAATAACCCTCCAAACACATGTATTATATTGTAAGTCCATTAACACCATTAAAAAAAATCCTATAACTTCATACTTGGCTCCTTGGATTTGATTAATTTAAGTTGTATGATGATATCCAAAATTTTCATATTCCAACATAGAGTTCAAATACTTGGTACACCTAACCCTATGATTTTATTAGTCCCTGCCTTCATCAATGCAAATAATCTTGTGATCACTTCATCGTTGACCCTCTATTAATCTACATTGACCATTTTCATATGGTCCATTTAACTAATGTTTTAACCAAAAACATTATATTTAAAATTATTTGAAATTATTTAACTTTAATTTTATTCGAGAAGAATATTTTTAGGCATCATTGAGAGCTTCACACTTTTAAAGACATTCAATTCATATCCTCATCCAAAGTAAGATATCCAAAATCAAGATGGGGAAACTGTGCATATAAAAAAAAATTATACAATGTTTGAAAGGAAATTCATACATATCCAAATAACCTTTTATCCAAAGTTTGAAAGGAAACTCATACATATCCAAAGTTCTTTTTATATTTCCAAACTTTAAGTAATAGATATCCAAACTTTACTTTTGTGAATATATATTCATATATTAGTTTAAGTTTCATTGTAGATATCGAAGGTTCTAAACTACCACCGCTTCCAGTAGCCTGCCATCTCTTTTAGCCACTTTCCACCTCTTATATCCTCATGCCTTCTCTTTATTCCACTGCAAACACATTTGTTCTTCCAACCATTTCTTCATTCCAATTATTTATATCCATAGAATACCCATATCAAAAATAATTTTCATGCCCTCTAGGAACTTGTAGAGTGATTCAAAAGAATCTCTTTTTGAGCAAAAGAAGTCATCAAAAACTATACATATGGAAGTGTTCATTGAGTTATTTATGGAGGCTACCCCTAAAAACAAAACAAGGAAGATATTTTCAAATTCCATTATTCAATCATCATTAAAAAAACATATCAAAAATAGAAACCAACGCTATAAATGTTCTTGTTATGTTTTGGTTTATTCATGTTGCAATGTTTCATTAGACTCTAGGGTTGTGGATGTGTAAGAGGAAGATATTGTTGCAAAACGACCAAGGCCAGGAGAACACATGTTTTATAACATAAGCTGATAGGCTGGCTCAAAACCTAGCTGAGAAGGTGACAAGTCAAGGAAGCAATATGTTGTGTCGATTTCAGTTGATCCTAGATAAGGTAGATTAGTGACCAGATAAACACTTTGACTCCCACCACGAAAGGAAAAGGAAAGGTTAAGGTAGGTAATGAACTACCAAGTTATCTCAAGGTGTTCGAATAAGAATATTCCACTCCCACACCCTACTAATATTGTTTTGTCCCATGTCCTAGTTCTAGGTATTTTCTTTCCAATGGTTTTGTGCTAGGAAAGAGGGTAGGTAAATTCATTCTGGAAAGCATGCAGTTACTTCAGGCAAGGAGGAACAAAATAATTTTCTTTCATTACCACAAGTAATCATGGGAATATAACCCAACCCGAGGAATCCTTATATAAACATATATGTATAGTATCTCAGGAAATTTGGGTACAGAGAGGAGATGCTTAGCCTAGATCTTGCAAAGAAAATTCAAATTGTCTGACTAACCGTTTTGGGAGTAATCCTTCATGGTTAGGTTTATAATTTCATGGAAAATTGGCATGGACAAGTGAACATACCTTCATTGGTGCACTTTCAAAAGGGTTCTTACTGTGGAAGGCTCTTGAATCTTACTAGAAGAAGAGCCACATTCTCCTTCTATGGTCGGAGGTACTTCATTTTCAAAAAGTTACCTATATATCTTAATACTAAAACCCACCATTTATTGTGCTCTTATATAGCTACTGATGAGCCCCAAATTTGGTAACATTTTGGGCTCATTTGGCCTACTTACCCTTGCTCAACCCTTCATTTTTCATCACTTATGCATCATTTTTTAGTATATTCATGTTATTTGTACGAAGGAGGGCAGTCACTATTCCTAGGTGGCTAACACATGTTTATTTCAGGTTTTTTTGACATTTAATGGAGCAAAACCACGCAGATGAAGGTTAGGAGACAGCCAAGATGGGATTGCGGTTTTGTAGGAAGGCTGTCCACAGCATTGAATGGCCTTCCTCGTGATCTCCACCCCAACTCCGAGCTCCAACCACCACCGAGCTAGAAGGCAGCCAAACAGATTGAAAGGAAACAGCAGATTACTCTTAGTTTGGGCAGCCAAACCCCACTAATTTAGGAGGCCAGCTTGGCCCTTGTAATGTATAAATGATGAGGCTGTAGCCTTCGATGGGGACTTTTGAAACTTTGTTGTTTATTATGGACTACGAGCTGATAGCTTTGTTTTGCTCTTTGTAAGCCATTTTTGGCATGTTGTTAGACTTATGACTATTATCTTTTAATAAAAGGCAGGCAGATTTGAGTTCAGTTCTGAGTTCTTAGAGGAGCTATAGCTCTCGGCGTTGGGCCCAACCTGAGAGCAATAGACCTCCTTTCTTTGTATTGTTACTTTCCTTTCAGCATTGTATTTCTTTTCCTTCACATGCATTTAGAAACACAGTTTGTTGAGTTGAACTTCTTGGTGTGATTAAGTAGGTTAGTTTTATGAACAAATTTGCTTTCAGTGGTTTAGATTAGAGTAAGGAGATTAGAGTTAATCGGAGCTCCAAAAAGGGTTGATTGCACACTCACTTCCACCTCTGTTTAGAGATTGGGATTGCAGCCCGTGCCACCCACCAAAAACACAGTTTTACATGTTCATACAAGCTTTAATGCAATGTTCTCGATTGTAGCAGCATCCATGCATTTAGATCTTGTGGAATGAATCTTTGTTTCAGTACCATGCAAGAGTTTCCTTACAAAATCACGTTGTTGTTCTATGGTTTTATGAAAATAGTTAGAATAGGTTGATGAAATCTCGGTTTTGTGCAAGACACGGATGATTTGTTTCATTTACATTGTGCAGTATTACTCTCTCACTCCCGTATCCTTCTAAGTCGTGCCTAGGCCATCCACTCATCCCTCAGTTAGACCACTTACCTCCTAAACTCTTCTATCACCCACGTGATTCTACCTTTTCGGCCTTCCATCTCCCCTAACCTCCTCTAGACCAACCAGCTTTGCACACCCCCTCTCCATCTCATCTCTCTGTCCATGAGTCATCACCAGCTCCCCTCCTACCTCCCTGTCCATCCACATAGCCTCTTTCACTCATCCCTCACCCAAAAATCCTATTGCAAAACATCCTGTAGAAATTAGCAGACTTCCTGTAGAAATCTTGAACATCCTGTAGAACCCCTGCAGACTTCCTGTAGAAGCTTGTAAACACGGTTTCCAAGCATCTGAACTTTATGAACTTCTTTGAAAGGATGCTAGGGATCCCTTAGACCCTCTCTGAGCCTTCCTGACCTCTTCCAAGCATTTCCCTCCTTGATCTATCCCTGCACAGTCAAAGACCCAGATAGAAGCACACACATAATAATTCCAACAACTTGAACAAAAATACAAAAATACGTTTTATTTAGATCAAAGTAGTCTAGACACATGCATCTCACCTTCCTAGAAGTAATGGCACCTCTAACAGTATTTTGCATTCCCACCTTCGCATCAGTAGGACTAGCTGGTAGAATTAGGGTTTGCTAGGGTTTTCATTCCTTGTTGGCTTTCAGTTTCTTCCTGCAGTAGGTTAATTTCCTTTGAGATAGCTTTCATTCATCGGTTAAAAAGCTTCTTCTGAGAACTCATAGAAGTTGGCTTGAGCCCTAGCGGACTTGTGCTAGCTGACCAAGTGACAGCTGCGACAAGAGCTAGTACTTGTGCATACAGCACCGTCGCTTCCAAGTTTGTTACGAACTACCGGGTTGATAAAATTAGAGAAGGAAGCTCCAGGAGTTGTAGCATTATTGCTACAATACTGGAGCCCACCATCTTTTTGGCGTCGTTGCCGGGAAAGCGTCAGAGTATTAGTAATTGTTGCTTTTCTTCTATTTTCCTACTCTCGCCTTCTGCCAAGTAGTTTATTTCATTTCCATTCTGCAAAAGTAGCATAGACATTTCCTGCTTTCATAGATTAACATTTCAATTCCGCAATTTCATTTTTGCAAGCATAGATTAGCATTTCAATTCTGCAAGCGTAGACTAGCATTTCCATTCCTGCAATTTCATTTGAGCGAAGTAGATTAGTTCTTTCCTGCTTTCATTTCAATTCTGCAAGATAGTTAGTTGTAGATCAATCTGTTTCAGTTTTTGCAGGTACCAGAGAAAAAACAAAAGCAATCAAAAGTCTTTCCATTTCATGCCTCGTAGGAATCGAGATAAAACAGGCAAATTCTTACCCAACACCCCCACTACATCACTAAGTCACCCTTCTCTCTTCTTCGGTGACAGTGATCCAGAAGAACCTATAGGTGAACCTCCTGAGATATACGAAGATCCTATAGCAGAAGAAGAATTAGAGACCATTCCATCTGAAACTATGGCTGACAATAGAGGAGAAGATGAGAGAATAGAAGTTGCCTTCCCCATCTGAGAGACCAATGGAGACATGAAAATGAAGAACATTAGCCCCTCTGCTTTACCTCACTTCCATGGACTGACTACTGAAGATCCTGATACCTTCATGTTTGAGTTTGTTGTCCTTTGTCGAACCTATGACTATACTGAAGATGAGCAGAAGCTAAAACTCTTCCCCTCAACCCTTAAGGATGCAGCATTACGCTGGTTCATGGGCTTACCTGGGAACAGTATCACCACTTGGGCTCAGATGCAGCAATCTTTCAATACCAAGTACCGGGACTACTGTAGGTCCAAGGAAACCAAGGGAGAAATCTTCCAGATGACCATGGGAAATGATGAGTCCTTAGAGGATTATGAGGAAAGGTTCCAACTTAGCTATAAACGGGCCAGGTGCACACTTGACCCTGAATCCCTCAAGTTGGTCCTGCTCCGAGGAGTCCCTGAAGACCTCTTAGATACCCTTCACATGTTAGCTGGAGGAGATATTTACCAACTGCCTTATGAGGACTTAAAGACTGTGTTTAGAAACCACTCTAGGGCAGCCCGGAAACGAGGTAGAGGAAACCTCCTCTCAGCTGGTATTCCTTTCTACAAACATGAGTTTGCAAATCAATTAGAGGATCTCAAAAGTGAGGTGAGATAGACCATTGCCATGCAACTTGATACATTCAGGATCCAGCAGAAGAAGGAAGAAGTTGAGAGGGCCTTGGCTATCTTCTGCCCTAGGTGTACAAGGAGACACCCTAAGAACGAATGCCCATTACATTCGGTTGAGGTATGTTTCGTTTGTGAGGAGGACCATCCCACAAATCAATGTCCAACCTTACCTGGGCTTAAAGCCATGTATCAAGGGATAGAAGCCCCCACTGAACCTCTCTATTTCCTCAACCAAAGGAGGCCACAAGGACCTATACCTTACCAGCAGGGGATGCAAGGGGCACCCCAAGCTTATTACAGCCCCAACCAATCTACTCCTATGCCTTCCTGGGGCCCCCCTACTCATCCTTCCTGGTCTGTGCCTCCTCCATGGTCTTATCCACCTCAGTATCATACTCAACCCACTACTCATTCATATCACTCACATGCCCAGCAACAGCCTCAGTGGAATGCACCTCAGTTGGGGTGGAGGCCCCAGTACAACACTCCTCCCGCCATTTTGCCTCCACCACCAGTTCAACCTCAACCATTACCTCCTGCTCCTCCAAGGAAACCTCAAATGCTTGCTCAACCGAACCCTAACCCCAACAACAGACAGGCTCAGCAGGTATACACTGGGGAAACATCATGCCCTACCTATGCTGTGGAGATCCAGGAGATCAATCTGCGATCTGGAAAGACTCTTCCGGATCGCCAACCTCCTCCCCCAGAGGACGAGGAAGACAAACAGGAAAGTGAACCAAAGGCTATTCCACCCTTTCCTGAGAGACTAACAGCCACCACACAACCTAACCCAGAGGAGGATGAGCTTCTGGGAGAGCTCAAGCAGTTGTGTGTGAAAATACCACTTCTCCAAGCCATCAAGGATGTGCCAATATACAACAAACTGGTTAAGGAAAAGTGTTTCAGACACCCAGGCAGGCGAAAGAGGGATGCTTCAACCATCAATGTCATAGGACAACTGTCTGACCTCATGTTGGGACAAGTCATCTGCCCAAAGTACCTAGATCCTGGGAGTCCTGTAGTAGATGTCCACATCAATGGCACCATCATACCTCACACCTTGATTGATCTGGGGGCTGCCATTAATGTGATGACCAGGGATACCATGCTCAAACTCAACCTTCAGGGTTCCTTGAGGAAGACCTCGACAGTCCTGCAACTAGCAGATCACTCCACCGTGACTCCCGAAGGGATTGTGGAGGATGTCTTGGTCTCTGTTGACTCTTGGGAATACCCTGCAGATTTCTTGGTGCTGCAACCAAAGGCAAAGCTCACTGGATATCCTCTTATTTTGGGAAGGCCTTGGTTAGCCACTATAGATGCTTACATAAGTTGCCATGCAGGAAACATGACCATCAAAAATGGTCCTATGTCCAAGCAGCTAGTCCTATACCCTCCTGCCCAACCCTCCTTAGAGCATGACTTACCACTTTGGTTGGAGGAAGGAGAAGAAGATGAGGTGTACTCAGCACCTTTGTGCACCCTAGACACCACTAGGGGAGATCCCCCAACCGAGGATGATTTGATTGAGACCTTGATCCAAAATCCACCTCCCAGTGCGCTGACCTTAGAAGAGTTGGTGGAGGATGCCCAAGCCAGCACCTTAGTGGACCTCTGTGTGACCAACCCTGTCACTCCCAGAGTCAAGAATGTGGAGTTCGGCCCTGAGAGGACATTAAAGATCAGCTCCTCCCTATCTCCTTCTCAGGAAAAGGAGTTGTGTAGTCTGTTGGCCAGTCATCTAGATGCCTTTGCTTGGAGTTATAAGGAGATGAAAGGAGTCCATCCTTCGGTCTGCACCCATCACATCTACATCAAGGAGGATTGTAAACCGGTTAGGCAACCCCAGAGGAGGATGAATCCAGCCCTTAAAAACATTGTCAAGGAAGAATTGCAAAAACTGTTGGATGCCAGATTCATTTACCCCATCTCAGATAGCGAATGGGTGTCCCCTCTGGTGTTGGTTCCCAAGAAAAATGGGAAGTGGAGAATCTGTGTGGACTACCGAGAACTGAACAAAGCTACCAAGAAAGACCATTTCCCTCTACCTTTCATAGATCAAGTGTTGGATGGATTGGCAGGAAAGAAGTTTTTCTCTTTCCTAGATGGGTTTAGCGGGTACAACCAAATCCAAATCAGCCCGGAAGACCAAGATAAGGCCACTTTAACTTGTCCTTGGGGTACCTTTGCCTACTGAGTTCTTCCCTTTGGGCTATGCAATGCTCCTGCTACCTTCCAGAGAGCCGTCTTGAGCATCTTTTTTGAGCTGTTCCATGATGCGGTGGAAATCTATATGGATGACTTCACTCCTTATGGGTCCAACTTCCAGGAAGCATTGTCCAATCTGGGAAAAGTCCTAACCAAATGCATTGAGATGAACCTGTCCCTTAGTCCTGAAAAATGTGAATTCTTGATGACTGAAGGGACCGTGCTAGGCCATACCATTTCTTGCCAAGGGTTACAGGTGGATCCTAATAAAATTGCTCTCATCAAGAGGGTTCCACCTCCCCAAAAGGTAAGGGATGTTCGGAGTTTCTTAGGATTAGCAGGGTATTACAGGAGATTCATTAAAGACTTCAGCAAGCTAGCCTCGCCATTGTTTGGCCTGTTGGCAAAAGATGTGGAGTTTAAATGGACTGACAATTGTCAGAGGGCTCTGAATGAATTAAAGGAAAAGTTGGTGTCTGCCCCAATCTTGAGAGGTCCAAACTGGGCCCTACCTTTCCACATCCACACTAATGCCTCGAACAAAGCCATAGGGGCAGCCTTAGGACAAGTCGAACAAAAACTTTTGTATGCCATTTACTTTGTCAGCAAAAACTTATCCAAAGCAGAACTGAATTACACTGTAACCGAGAAAGAATTCTTGGTTGTGGTCCATGCACTGAACAAGTTCCGACATTATATCACGGGCTATCAAACATTTGTACATACTGACCATGCTGCAATTAGATATTTAATGAATAAACCATATGTGAATGCTCATATTATTAGATGGTTACTTTTGTTGCAGCAGTTTGATTTGACTATCGTTGAAAAACCAGGTAAGGAAAATGTTGTTGCTGACTTTTTATCTAGATTGGATCTATCTGCAGATGAGGACGGAACATTGGATGACCAAATGCCCGATGAACATCTATTTGCTATCTCAATACTCTCTCCATGATTTGCTGATATAGCAAACTACCTTGTTTCAGCACAGTTCCCTCCGCACCTATCCTCAAGAGAGAAGAGCAGAATCATCAGAAAAAGTGTCTCATTCACTTGGATCGGGGGCAACCTGTTCAAGCTTGGCCCTGACCAGATCTTAAGGCGTTGTGTAAAGGAGGAGGAAGTCTTTGATATCCTCCTCACCTGTCATGATGGGCCTTGTGAAGGACATTTTGCAGCAAAGATGACTGCCTTCAAAATCCTGCAGGCAGGCTACTATTGGCCCACACTTCATCAAGATGTCAGAAGGTATATCAGCCAATGTGACTGATGCCAAAGAATGGGGAAACCGACTCAAAGGGATGAGATGCCTCTCCAACCTCAAGTGACTCTTGAGCCATTTGAGAAGTGGGGTATGGACTTTGTGGGTCCAATCAACCCTCCTTCGAGGCAAAGGTCTTACATCATTGTGTGCACTGACTACCTGACAAAGTGGGCAGAAACTAAAGCAATCAAAGCAGCGACAGAAGAAAAGGTGGCTGAGTTCTTAAGAGAAAACATCTTCTACAAATTTGGCTACCCAAGAGAGTTGGTCACCGATCAAGGAAGCCAGTTCACGTCCAACTTAATTGAAGACCTACTAGCTCATCACAAAATCAAGCATAGGACTTCCACCCCCTATCATCCTCAGGCAAATGGGCAAGTGGAAGTCACCAACAGAGCATTGGAAGGGATTTTGACTAAGGTGGTGAGCAGCAGTAGGAAAGATTGGGCAGATCGCCTGGTTGAGGTCACATGGGTTTACAACACCACTTGGAAGACCACAACCGGCTTCACACCTTATGAGCTGGTCTATGGGAAGAAAGCTTTGTTGTCAATTGAATTTGAATACAACACTTTGAGGATGGCAGCTCAGCTGGACCTAGATCTCAGCCATGCCCAACAAGAAAGGTTATTGCAGCTGAATGGACTGGACGAGCACCGAATGCAGGCCCTCCTTCACTCAGAAGTTCAGAGAAAGGTGTGGCATGACCAACACCTCAATGACAAGCAATTCCAGCCAGGAGATTGGGCGCTGTTGTATGATTCCAGGCATAAAGATTTCAAGGGGAAGCTGAGAACCAGATGGCTAGGACCATATGCAGTGGAAAAATGTCATGACAATGGATCTATTCTTATTCGGACCATTGATGAGGAGTCCATCCCCATGCTTGTCAATGTTCATCGACTGAAGATCTACAGGAAACCTCTCTCAAGACAAGAGTTTATCAAAACTGTGGAGAAATCAGTGTTGGTCATAGAGAAGGGTTCTGCCTCTGCTTTGGGCATACCCTGAAAGATCTAAAAAAAATAAAGATCCTTGGGTGAAAACCTTTCTGAGGCTCCCAAGGCAGGTGGTAGGGGTGAAAACCTCATTGAGGCGCCCCTATTGCCTTTCAAAAAAAAAAAAAAGGGATTTGAAAAAGATCCTTGAGTGAAAACCTCTCTGAGGCGCTTAAGGCAGATGGCAAGGGTGAAAACCTCATTGAGGCGCCCCTGCTATCTTTCAAAAAAAAAGAGAAGAAAAAAAAGAAAAAACAATAAGCAAAAAAAGACAGGGACAGCAAGTTTATAATGTGGCAATGCATGCAGGTTGCAGGTATTCTATGAAGGAGAGGAGGTCTCTCAACTCAAAGCCAAGGATCCTTATCATGCTGCCAGGAGACCTCACCAGCACCTCCTCCAAGAACACTCATCTTCTCCATGGTATGGGCACGATTTCATCACAGCTTAGTCTTCTACAGGAAGGTGCAGACTTTCTACGGGAAGTTCTGTATTTCTACAGGAAACTTCCTGTAGAAGTTCGGGACGGCCCAGAATTCATTATGTGGGGAGATCTAACGACCAAGGGTCGACACGGAGGCATGCAAGCTACTATTTCCTCCATCACACACTGTTGTCACCTTCTGCTACCACCCCAGTTGACATGCAATAAAAGTACCTGCACAATCAAAACAAATCATTGAGTTATCAAGAGGAAGCGATGTTTAAATGAAAAAAGATGTTGAGGTGCCATGCAATACCCATCACAGCTATCTAAGGGCCCTATGAGCGTGATCGTGATGCCACTATCTTCATCGTTCAGCATGCACCCGAGGAGGAAAAATTGCTACAGGACATCCTGTAGGAGTCCCGTAGCAGTTAAGCCAACTAGAGTGTACACCATTCCATCGCCTGCAACATGCAAGGATAACGCAGGCACATGCAGCCGAATCATAAGCTTCATCGTCAACAGCCTGTGAAGAGGAACCTTCGGGCCTGTGTAATCAAGCGGCAGCAAACAAATCTAGTCATCGTCGTCCAAAAGCCTGAAGAATCATGTCGCGGCCGCACAGGTAAGTGCCTCACCCTTTCTTCCGTCGAATTACATGAATTTTACTTTGAAATGTTTGCAAGTGTGAAGTGAATGGGTTGAGCGGTCGTATGGCCATTCGACTAGCCACGTCGACCAGTCAGATGGTCTAGTCGGATGTGTAAACGGTGGTCGTGGAAAAAGGAACGGGTAGTGCACACGTGAGAGCCATCCAGTCGGGGAGAAGCGCGTTTTAACAGAAATGGCGGCGGCGGATCTGCGGGGAATGATGCGGTAGTCAGGGAACTTGTAGTAGAATGATTAAGTGACGTCGCCCAACGGTCCAGTAGGGACAGCTCACCCCCGTGCCACGGATTCTGCCGGATTCAAATCTATCGGCTAGATTGCCACCCCACGCATTTATCATCAGCCGTTTGAAAGTCGAGTGAGCATCCGGATTCCTCTGAAGCTCGACACTCCAAGTCTTCGGCCATTTGAACGTCTGTTAAGCAGCACAGAGAGCGCAGAACCACTGCAGTGTTCTCCAGAACCCGTGCGCTGTTTCTACAGGAAAGCTGCTTCTACAGGAAGCTCGCTGTCACGGGAAAATTGGGCTCTTCACGTCAAAGGTGGTGAATTAAAAAGGTAAGCCTGAACCTTGCCTCCCATGCAATTGGTTTCGAGGGTGGCAGAGTCGACGTTCTACAGTCTGCTCATAAAGGAATGCAAGTATTGTCTGTCGTTTGCATGAATTGTCGTCAGGGTGTATGTAAAGTCTCCTACAGGATATAATTTGTAATTAAAGCTCTGTTAAAACTCATCTAGAGATAGTTTTCGTGAATTGTATGCGTGGCTCTGTCCCAAAAGGCTAGTTTGTTGCATCCGCCACCTCCAGCCAACGTAGCAGTTTTTCACCATGCCGGGTGGGTTCATCAGAAAGGAACCAACCGACTCCAAGAAACTAAGAGAGAACCCTGAGGTGGTGGAGCTGTTCACCCGCGCTCAATGGATGTCGTTCTGTGACAAATTGCAGGGGTATGATGATGAGGTGGCAGAGGAGTTCTTGCGGGCTCTGAAGCCGAAATCAAAGACATTAGCCATCGTCAATTTCAGGGGTTTGAGTCTCAGACTCACCCCACAGTTCATCAGCCGAGTTACCGAGCTCCCAATGGGAGTACCATGGGACAAAGAAGAGAGGAAATTAGGCCAACAGGCTAAGAAAGAATTCTTTCCACCAGAGGAGCAGTTCTCAGAAGACAAGAACGGGGTTCGCAAGACTAGCTTACTGCCACTGTGGAGCGAAGTCAGCCTCCAAATCATGAAATACATCACCTGCGAAGGTCGGTTTAGCATTGTGTATGGGTACCATTTTCGGTTACTCACAGAATTGAGGCATCAGATGGACCTACCTGCAGAGAACAAATTAAGCATTCCCTACTTTCTATTGCAGTCTATGACTGAATGTGCCACCAAGTTGAGGGAAGGCACACCAGACCAGGTAGCTCATCACGGGCTCATTAAGCTCCTCGTGGAGGATGCACTCCACACATACAAAGTCCCTCTCTCATGGGAAGCCTTCCGGAATTTAACCAAGGATGGCAATATAAAAATGTTGACTGAAGAGCTTGGTTCCTCCAGCAGCGAGGAGAAGGAGTCAGTACCCGCAGGAAAGAAAGAAAAAGGCCAGAGACCCACGGCCAAAGCACCAAAGACAGAGCAAAAGGAGAAACAAGAGAAAAAGGGTGCCAAGGAGAAAGAGGAAGCACCCATATTAACACCCCGGGAGAAGAGATTACAAAGCAGGGTGGACAAGACTGAGCAGGTCCACATCAGCAAAGGCACCTCGACAGCAGCCTCGACCAAGTCAAAAAGTAAAACACCCTCAGCAAAGCAACCTAAAGTGGTGCCACCTGGCTCTACAGGAAAACCGAAACCGGCTTCTACAGGAAGCCCGAAATCAGCTGAAAAAGGGCCTTCTACAGGAAGCCCTGAAAAGAGAAAACCCAAGGAAAAGAAAGCCGACGTTCTTGCAAGGGAGGCAGCAGCTGTGCTGGCCGCCCTCAGTACACCTCCTAAGCCAAAGGAAAAGAGAAAGAGGGAGGCCCCTCTATATTTTAAAGCCAGGAGAAGTGTGAGAATAAAAACGGGCAAGCCACAGCCTCCATCCAGCAGCCCAATCACTATAGATGATGCCCCTACTTCGCCCAAGGAGAGGTCCCCCTCAAAGATATCAGTCACCTATGAGAGGGGGAGCCTGAAAACAACTACTTGGAAAGAAAGATTAGACCAATTGGCTTCAAAAGCCCGGCTACAGGATGCTGAAGCTGCTCTACAGGAAACCTGAGCCCGGCTTAAGGAAACAGAGAGAATGGAAGGGGAAGCACCCTCATCACCACCGAGGGAGGGCGAAGTAGAGCCACAAAGAGAAGAAGAAAAAGAGCACGTTCTGGAGCCTAGCCCTCAGCCAAGTCTGAGCTCATACTATAACTTCTTGGAAGCTGGTAAAATTATACCACAGAAATTCACTGTGCCACTGTTCTTTGCATTGGAGGAAGAGAGAGTACAATCACACACGTGGATGAAAATAGCCAAATCAAAAGGTGTGGCAGACATAGGCCCCTTGGAGGAGCAACTCAAGGAGGCCAGAAGTGAATTAGCCATGGCTAAACACGTGGCAAATTGCCAACGGGCGTTCCTACAGGAAGAAAACGAAAAGCTTAGACTGCAGCTACAGGAGCTGAGGAGAGGAACAGGCACATCCTCCGGGGACATCACAGCAGAACAGCAAGGCAAAAAGGAACTACACACTGGTCTTGGGGAGCCAACCACGCATCTACAGGAAACAGAGCTGCAAGCACAAATTGAGGTGCAAGCTCTAAAACAACAGCTGCAGCAGAAGGAGG
The DNA here is from genome assembly GCA_031772625.1 of Pinus tabuliformis. Classification (NCBI taxonomy): domain Eukaryota; kingdom Viridiplantae; phylum Streptophyta; class Pinopsida; order Pinales; family Pinaceae; genus Pinus; species Pinus tabuliformis. The sequence goes on from CM062818.1 coordinate 287,564,289, forward strand.
CACAATTGGCTTGCATGGCCAGTTGGGCCATGGATTCTATACAATGCAGACAGCCGGCCAAATCCTATAGCCTGTACCTGAGAGACCAATGGCTACAATTTCAAATCAACACCTTGGCGCAAAGGGGTATCTCTCAGCTCCAAGACCCGCAGCAGTTCACTGAAATATGCAATACCAGTTCATCTGAGGATAAGGCCAAACTATCGAAGTTCTACCTCCATAATTTGGCCCTTCCTAATGTGGTTTCATGGGATCCCAACACGGTCTTAGGAGATATGCAGTTAATGGCACTGGCCTCATGGTTGAACCATGAAGACAAAAGAGCAGCAGAAGCTAAAGCGGTCATGAACCGAGAGCTAAATGAGCCATTACTAATTAGACCAGAACCAGGGAATCCAACTGCACTAATATCAGCATACCAACACTTCTCCACCGATCCTCAAGCTTCATTGAAATTTATGAATCAGCAGGCCCAAGCCATAGCACATTTTGAGGATATGGAGAGACTGCTAGGGGACAATTGTGTTCACGCTTGCACCCGCTGATGGAATACATTGGCCCACAGTGTAAAAATCAGAGAGTATCATACTCCAACTCGCATGAGGGAGGCTCTAGTACGGGTGCCCCTTTATAAGAAATCTATGCAGAACCTCCAGACCAGCTAGATTGGCCTCAAACTAAGCCCACCTCTGCTGTTCGGATTGATGGAAGGCAGCACAGAGAAAGATGAGCATGAACAGTGGGAAGAGGTGGAAAGAAAGGCTGGGTTCCATGTCAGAAAGGAGGACACTACTGCAGAAGCTTGGGATGTGAGGGTGGCAGTAAAGGCAATGAAGGATGAGGAGCTGGACTAGTTGCTCAAGGATGAGCAATCACTTTAGCTGGGGGGTGATGATCAGCCCCAAATTTGGTAACATTTTGGGCTCATTTGGCCTACTTACCCTTGCTCAACCCTTCATTTTTCATCACTTATGCATAATTTTTTAGTATATTCATGTTATTTGTACGAAGGAAGGCAGTCACTATTCCTAGGTGGCTAACACATGTTTATTTCAGGTTTTTTTGACATTTAATGGAGCAAAACCATGCAGATGAAGGCTAGGAGACAGCCAAGATGGGATTGCGGTTTTGTAGGAAGGTTGTCCACAGCATTGAATGGCCTTCCTCGTGATCTCCACCCCAACTCCGAGCTCCAACCACCACCGAGCTAGAAGGCAGCCAAACGGATTGAAAGGAAACAGCAGATTACTCTTAGTTTGGGCAGCCAAACCCCACTAATTTAGGAGGCCAACTTGGCCCTTGTAATGTATAAATGATGAGGCTGTAGCCTTCGATGGGGACTTTTGAAACTTTGTTGTTTATTCTAGACTACGAGCTGATAGCTCTGTTTTGCTCTTTGTAAGCCATTTTTGGCATGTTGTTAGACTTATGACTATTATCTTTTAATAAAAGGCAGGCAGATTTGAGTTCAGTTCTGAGTTCTTAGAGGAGCTATAGCTCTCGGGGTTGGGCCCAACCTGAGAGCAATAGACCTCCTTTCTTTGTATTGTTACTTTCCTTTCAGCATTGTATTTCTTTTCCTTCACATGCATTTGGAAACACAGTTTGCTGAGTTGAACTTCTTGGTGTGATTAAGTAGGTTAGTTTTATGAACAAAGTTGCTTTCAGTGGTTTAGATTAGAGTAAGGAGATTAGAGTTAATCGGAGCTCCAAAAAGGGTTGATTGCACACTCACTTCCACCTCTGTTTAGAGATTGGGATTGCAGCCCGTGCCACCCACCAAAAACACAATTTTACATGTTCATACAAGCTTTAATGCAATGTTCTCGGTTGTAGCAGCATCCATGCATTCAGATCTTGTGGAATGAATCTTTGTTTCAGTACCATGCAAGAGTTTCCTTGCAAAATCACGTTGTTGTTCTATGGTTTTATGAAAACAGTTAGAATAGGTTGATGAAATCTCGGTTTTGAGCAAGACACGGATGATTTGTTTCATTTACACTGTGCAGTATTACTCTCTCACTCTCGTATCCTTTTAATCCATGCCTAGGCCATCCACTCATCCCTCATTTAGATCACTTACCTCCTAAACTCTTCTATCACCCACGTGATTCTACCTTTTCGGCCTTCCATCTCCCCTAACCTCCTCTAGACCAACCAGCTTTGCACACCCCCTCTCCATCTCATCTCTTTGTCCATGAGTCATCACCAGCTCCCCTCCTACCTCCCTGTCCATCCACATAGCCTCTTTCACTCATCCCTCACCCAAAAATCCTATTGCAGAACATCCTGTAGAAATCCTGAACATCCTGTAGAACCCCTGCAGACTTCCTGTAGAAGCTTGTAAACATGGTTGCCAAGCATCTGAACTTTATGAACTTCTCTGAAAGGATGCTAGGGATCCCTTAGACCCTCTCTGAGCCTTCCTGACCTCTTCCAAGCATTTCCCTCCTTGATCTATCCCTGCACAGTCAAAGACCCAGATAGAAGCACACACATAATAATTACAACAACTTGAACAAAAATACAAAAATACATTTTATTTAGATCAAAGTAGTCTAGACACATGCATCTCACCTTCCTAGAAGTAATGGCACCTCTTACAGTATTTTGCATTCCCACCTTTGCATCAGTAGGACTAGCTGGTAGAATTAGGGTTTGCTAGGGTTTTCATTCCTTGTTGGCTTTCAGTTTCTTCCTGCAGTAGGTTAATTTCCTTTGAGATAGCTTTCATTCATCGGTTAAAAAGCTTCTTCTGAGAACTCATAGAAGTTGGCTTGAGCCCTAGCGGACTTGTGCCAGCTGACCAAGTGACAGCTGCGACAAGAGCTAGTACTTGTGCATACAGCACCGTCGCTTCCAAGTTTGTTACGAACTACCGGGTTGATAAAATTAGAGAAGGAATCTCCAGGAGTTGTAGCATTATTGCTACAATACTGGAGCCCACCAGCTACCCCTTGATGCTCATGCTTTAGGTGATTTAATTAATGTTGATATTAAATTTTAATGCTATTACATTCTTTCAACTTTTTACCTATAGATCTTAATGTGAAAATACACCACTACTCATGCCCTCCTCTTGTTGTCCTTCAATTCCCATACCCTCCTCCCTTTCTTCTTCACTTGCAACCCACAAGCATACATCCCCTACTACCTACAAGCATACATTAAATGGTAGAAGTGGTAGTCTAAAAGAAGGGATTCAGTTAATGTTGGACTTGAACTTTAGTGTTGTTGCATGTTTTCAAGAAGTTACCTGTAGATCTTAATGAAAAAATTTGTCACTGCTTGTGCCCTCCTCTTGGTTCCCCTCGATGCTCATGCCCTTTTCCCTTTCTTCTTCTCATGCAACCCATAATCATAAATCAAATGGAAGAAGTGACAGTCCAAATGAAGGTGATTCAGTGAATTTATCATGAAGACTCGAGTTGGGGGGGGGGCCGCACATTGGTTACATGCAGAACCCACATACCTCCTAAAATGTTTATTTACCTTTTTTTAATATTTTTCAATTATTCATTCACCATTTTCAATCCATCATATGTTGGAAGTTCCCTTGCCTCTGTTGTCACGCAACGCAGTGATCTAACGATCATGTTGCAATTCAGCGTTGTCACTTCATGCAACCAATTCTGCCATCGTTCTACTTCCTCGTCTGAATTCGACGTGCAAGAGCTTTCGCACTCCCACGAAATTCTCCCATCTACGGCTGGATTCACCGGATCCTAGTCGTGCATAGTTATCTTGTAAATACAATCCAGCTCATCGTTTCTTTCATCATCGCGCATTGGTTCAGTGTAGTGAGCTCCTTCGGTTGGGTCTAGCAGGACTACTACGCATAGTGAATTTTTCTCGAATATCATCTTCCGCTTCTTCAGGTTGACAATTGTGTTCATATCAGTGGCCCAGTCTATACCTAACAACGTGGGATAGGGATTGTTGTCATCGAAAATATCTGTCACTTCAAAGTCCATCTGTGTGCTCGCGCCTTCAATATCAACTATTACTCCTTGCAACCTCCCCATGGGAAAAATCTTCTATTGGTTCGCCATTCGTAATTGAATAGGGAACCACTTCAACGCACGCCTGCCCATGTGTTTCCATGTTTGCTTCAGTAACACATTCGCGTTCAAACCCAGAACTAGGATTACCTGATCCATTTCGTACTCACCGATCTGCGCTGTCAATCTCATTTCCCTCCCAGTGCGCAATGCATGCTTTCCCAATTTCCGGAATACGTGCAGTTCTCCTGAACCCGCGCACCTGGTGATCAGCTTTTGTAGTCCCTTAATTGCCTTATTGTCGCACAACAGTTTCATGCATGTCTCCAAAAAGGTAGTGAGCATGGAAGGATCCATTCCTGGCTCTGGTTTATCCTTACTACCTGAAGTGGAGGCCTCTGTGAAGCTCTTCTTAGCTTCTATGAATGTCTCCTTTGCGCGTTCTAATTCAAACTCAAGTTCCTTTGCAGGAGCCTTGCGAACCCATGTATCTTCCTCTAGCTGCTTCTCCTTATCCTCCCCCATGGTCACACCGCTTCTGAGCATCATGTTCACATTAAGGTCTTCTTCGCACGGTTCAGACCTCATCATTTGTATACTCTGAGTTGCAGGAGGCTGGAATACCCCTTTTTCATGCATCTTTGTGATCAACATAGGACAATCTATCATTTCATGATCAAACTGAGCACAGTACGAACAGGATATCCTCGTCGGGTTGGTACAATCATGGGCATAGTGCCCTGGTCCTCTGTAATTGTAACAAATTAATTGTTTGCAGCCCCTTCCTGGTCCCATTCCTCCTCATCCTCGACCTCGCCCCTGAAATCTAGCACACACCATCCCCGCAGCTGCGTTGAGGGCTCGCATTTCTGTCATCATCCTATAGGCTGGGGTCTGATCCATCATTAGCTCATAGCTGCGACAAGTGCACTTGTCATGGCCTACTGACCTGTAGAAATTACAAAACAACTGTTGGGGAGTCTGTGTATACTTCTGCAACAAATGACAATTGTCCATCTTGTGTTTTCCTCCTTCTGATAGATCGCGCACCATTATGCGGGGGTCGCACTCGGCCCTGCCTGTGCCTCTAGCATCAATGACATTGGTCCCCCTCCTGCTAAGTAGTTTGCAAATACTGGACAGTGATCCTTATCATGGCCCTAGCCTTTGCATTTTATGCACCATACTTCCTCACGCGCCTATGGTCGCGGTGCCCTATCCTGCTTCAAACTTTGCATTTCTAGGCATAGATTCTGTAGTTGCGCATGGAATTGTTGAACTCCCAACCCAGGGTATTGTATCGGGGTCTCATGCAACCTCATTTCCATTTCCAACGCTTCGGCCTGGGTGGAAAGTCTCTGTAGTGACATCACCATCCTCAAGTGCGTTGTCAGGGATGCCACAAACCATGCACGATGGTGTGCATCTATTTGCGTCATATTGGCCTCACGGATCGTACTCTTCATCCACTGATCCAGATCCCAAGGAGTCTCCCCCGGGAGCATCGCAATCTCTTTAAATCTGATGATTGAATATGTCTCTGATTTTGGCCTGCTAAATTCCCTATTCAACGCATTCTGGATCTCTTCTATCCCTGCGTTTGGGTGGTCATTCGAGTTCTTGATATACCATGTCAATGCGTGATCCCATAGTGCGCTCACTAATGTAGCCTTCTTAATATTTTCGTCCATGATCCCTTGCGCTTCCCATACTTCTCTTACCACGAACCAAAATTGGTCTGCATCTTCATTCCCTACTCCTCTGAATACGGGTAGTTAGATCGTGCTCAGCATGCTAAATTGTGGGGGTGGTGGAGGTGGAGTGGGTGGAGATGGAGCTGAGGGAGGTGAAGCGGGTGGTGGCATGGGTGGAGGTGGTAACCTTGGAATGTGCTGCCTTATCAAATTGATCGTGCTTCTCGGAGAGACTTTAGCAAGCTATTCCTCGCTCTCTCGCGAAGGTGAAATTAAGGGACTATTTTCTAATTCTCCACTATCTTTGTAGATCTTTCCACTCCGCGTCATCCTAAACATTAATGTATTCGCATTACCCACTTTTCACATAACAGCATCTTAATCCAGGTATTCAAAGATTTAATATACTTACCTCGCAGTCCCTTGAGAAAATGTCGCTTCGCCTCGTTGTAACTGAAGATCGTGTCTATTGTGAACTCAGTGATAAATCCCCCTATTATGTGGTCGAGCCAGTGGTCTACGTCTCGCGCTATCTTATCTTCTGATGCTTCCAATCTGCGCACCAATTCTGAAGTCCACACTATCGGTTGGTCGAGCCTACACCTTCCTTGGCTATCGGCTAACCTCGTGATTCACTCATACAGTTCAGAAGGAAAGGATGCAAAGAAAATCTCATGGATTTCCATATACATGTAGCGATCCAGCCACTTTTTCTCAAATACTTGCGGAGTTCTGTTTTCTTATGTCATGAACTCATGAATCTTCTTGTCCAACCACCCTTCAATTTCCTTCTTTGTTGGGTTCCAGTGGCACGACATCAGACATCCCTTAGGCAGATACTAATCCTGGCAACAAAACCATTTTTTGGCTATGTGGGGCCTGACCCAGGTTCAGAAGTGATTTAGCCAAGCAAATCCTGGTACTACTAGCCCTTTCGGCAACAGTCCGCGGAGCGCGGACTGAGGTCTCACCTGAAGTAGTTTGGGAGGGTGTTGGAACCAGGTTTCCACACCCTGGGTATGTCTGATATGGGGTGGTAGGGATGTGATCCAACCTCAGCGCTTACTGGGCTACGCGCACTAGTAGGCACGTTGTGTCCTGTGCTACTGCCTTCGCGCAGCTCTAGCTGTAGCGCAACCCATGTTAATTTTATGAAACTAGCTCACAAAAAATAGAAAAGATAGATCAACGCCTTAGAATTCAGCCTCTTCGAGGGGGCAACCTCCTTTACATTACATAAATGAACAATTCTTGGATGATTCAAAGGAAAAAACCTCCTTTCTATATATAGGAGTCTGAGTCACGATATAACCCAGCCGACCTAACAATAATAATATAAAGCCACAAAAATAACAATAGAGGGATTCTATGGGGCACAGTAACAACAATATGGGGACAATAGGGGCACAACAATATTAATAAGGGATACAACTACAATAGTAATGGGGTAATCACTAGTATTATAGGGACTTAACAGTTAATTACCCAAGTCTTCCTTAATTAGGTTCTATTTGCTAATTACTTTGAAGGTTTTCATACATAGGCATTCATACAAGTGCGCATATAAATGAACATATACAATTAACGCATAACATCAAAATATAGATCCATGAAATAGATGCAAAATATGTTGAATCAAACGTATCTTTATTAATAATTCAGTTCAATATAGACCCGACTTCGCCCTGCGCACTCAGCTACAAGGGTCCGCGCACTCAGCTGCGAACTCTACTAGGCCTCTGTACGCTCAGCTACAGAGCCTCTTCCTACTAATATGACCCAATACACTTCAAATCCACCTCTACTCTCTAACCATGCCTTCGCATCTATCTATCACTTGCTTACCAAAAACTATCTTTACACTTAGAGCCTCGCTCTATTTATACAATCCCATGGTCCGCGGACCATGGGTAGGTCAACACAACTTTGCATTAAATTACATTATTTTAGGGCGAACAACCCTATGACTTATCCTAGACTTTCGTGTTCCGCGCTCACATTTCGTGGATTCTTTACATCACATTGTCCAAAACTCGAGCTTTAAGCCCCAAAAACATGTTGTGGGGGGATCCGCTGCCCAATAGAGGATGAGGCCGAAATTTGGTTAGAAGATTTAGGTGCATTACCACATATGACAAGTAATAGGCATTGGTTTGAAAATTTTGAAGAAACTACTTGTGGAGCTAACATATATCTAGGTGATGATAGAGGTTACTAGATAAAGGGGTGCGATGATATTACGGTGATGTTTCTTGATTGTAATATCATCTATATTAAAAATGTGATGTATGTACCCAGGATCAAGAAGAAATTGATCTCTGTTTCAATGATGGTGAATCAAGACCTGCAAGTCGAATTCTTTAGATCATACTATGTCATAAAGGACAACAAGAAGGAACTAGTTGCATTCGGAGTGCGTGTGGGAGGCATGTATAGGTTGAACGTCAAGAGCATGCCACACTAAGCTTTGGCTTCAACAGGACTGACAACTGAGAATCTTTGGCATCAAAGATTCGATCATCTTAACCTGCAAGATCTCATGCTACTGAAAAGAAAAGGTATGGTTGATGGGCTACCTGCTTTTCAGAATGTTCATTTATATTTTGATGGATGTGCATTAGGGAAAATGCATAGGGAAGAGTTTCCTTTGAATTCTAATAGGAAGAAAAAAGATTTTATGGAGCTTGTGCATACATACATATGTGAACCTATGCAGATTAGGTCGCTAGGTGGTGCATATTATTTTCTAATCTTTACTGATGATTGCACTAGATTCTCTTGGGTATATTTTCTTAGAAAGAAGAGTTATACATTACAATGCTTTAAAGAATTTAAGAATATGGTAGAGAAGCAGACAAGGAAATTCATTAAGATTCTCCGCTCTGATCAAAGGGGAGAATACAAATTGGGAGAGTTAATGAAATTTTGCAAGAATCATGGGATTATTCAACAATGCATAGTACCTCACACTCCGGAGTAGAATGGAGTTGCAGAACGCAAGAACAAAACCCTTGTGGAGTGCGCACGAAGTATGCTTCAAGGTAAGGGTCTATCTAATGGTTTTTGGGCTGAAGCCATTAACACTGCAGTATACTTGAAAAATAGGAGTCCAACTAAATGTCTCAACTTTAAAACTCCTTTTGAAGCACTTTATGGATATAAGCCTGTAGTGAATCATTTAAAGGTTTTTAGGTCAAAAGCCTTTTCCCATATTCCCAAGGATGATAGGAAAAAGTTAGATCCTAAGGCCATGAAATGCATATTTGTAGGATACTACACTGAGTTTAGAGATTATAAGTTGTTTAATCCTTTGACTCATAAATTTTTTTCAATTCGAGATGTGTTATTTCATGAGTAGACTGCGGAAGGAAGTAACAAGAATAACCTTGAAGAGTGGCACATTCCATTGTTGATGGAAGAAAGTAGTGGGGACATGAAGCAGCAGAAGCAGCAACAACATCAACAGAAAGAGGAAGAGGCAAGTGATGCAATCAGTAAGTCGAGCCCGCTAAGGTCTGAAGCAGACAAATTTAAGGTGAGTTCCTTACCGAGAAGATCAGGTAGGCAGACTCAACTACCAACCAGATTGAAAGACTATGCTTTAATGTCAAACATTTTAAATGTTATAGAGCCCACAAATTATAAAGAAACTAGTCAATCTCATGAGTGGAGGGCCACAATGAATGAAGAATTTAAATCTATAATCATAAATAATACTTGGGAACTAGTTGAGTTACATGAAGGAAAAATACGCATAGTTTGAAAATGGCTTTACAAACCTAAATTTAATGCAGATGGGAGTAAGAAAAGTTTAATGCTAGATTGGTAACAAAGGGTTATTCATAGAAAGAGAGAATTGACTATGAAGAAACCTTTGTTCCAGTAGCTAAACTAAATAATATTAGAATGTTAACTGTTGTAGCTACAAAACACCACTCGAGGCTACACCAGTTAGATGTTAAGTCTGCATTTTTAAATGGTGATTTAAAGGAAGAGGTTTATTAAATGCAGCCCGAAGAGTTTGTTAAACAAGGGCAGGAGTATTTGGTTTGTAGAATGAAAAAGGCCCTTTACAATTTAAAATAGGCACCCAGGTCTTCGTATGAAAATATTAATTCATTTTGCTTACAACATGGTTTTCATAGGAGTAAGAATGACCCAAATATATATACTGTGTATGATGAACATGGGCATATAATTTTGATTTCCTTGTATGTGGATGACATGATTATAACAGGTAATGCAGATGCATTAATCAAAGAAATCAAATTGCAGATGTCACAGGTTTTTGAGATGAAATACCTCAGAAGTTTACATTACTATCTAGGTTTGGAAGTGTGGAGAGACTCTGGGCAGACTTTCCTTACTCAAGGGAAGTATGTTAGAGGACTGCCCAAAAACTTCAGAATGGAACAATGTAAGACAACATCAGTACCTTTGCAGCAGAACCTAAAATTATGCAGAGACGATGGTTCTAAGGAGGCAGATGCCACTTTGTACAAGCAGCTAGTCAGTGATCTAATATATCTGACTACAACTAGACTAGACTTAGCATACTCTATTAGCGTGTTGATGCAGGTTATGTCTAAACCTCTTGAAAGTCATTGGGTAACGACAAAAAGTGTACTGAGGTATCTTCATGGTACTTTTCATTATGGTATTTTATACACTGATACATTTGATGTTACTTTAGCAGGTTTTTCAGACTCTGATTGGGCAGGTAACCTGGATGATCGACAATCTATCATGGGTTATGCATTTAGTGTTGGATCTGGGGTCATAGCATGGAGCAGTAAAAATTAGAGCATTGTGTCTTTATCTTCAGCTGAAGCCGAGTACCAAGCAATATGCACAACGACAAGTGAAGCTATCTGGTTGAGGAAGCTTCTCCATGATGTAGGAGAAGAGAAGAAAGAAGCGACTATTATCAATTGTGACAACCAGAGCTCCATTAAGTTAGCGAACAATCCAGTGTTTCGTAAAAACAAGAAACACATAGGTACTTAGTTTCACTTTGTAAGAGAAAAGTTTAAGTCAAAAGAAATTTTTATTGAATAATGTAAAACATGTGACAATATGACTGATATTTTTACAAAGCCTCTTTGGAAAGTGAAGTTTGAATTGTTTAGGGGGATGTTAGGACTTTAGGATAAGCCTTTCTCCATTAAGGGGGAGAGTTGAAAATAATTAATATTATATTGTATTAATGGAGAAATGCTTACATGGTTGTAACGTACTCTTTATGCTAGGATTAGTTCCTAGGTTGTAGGAGTTCGTTCTCACCTCCATATTCTTTTGAGATGTGTTTATTGTCACATATTTGATTAATTGAATATGAGAGTGTATGATCTAGTTTATGCACCCTCCAGGTGCAGTTTGCTCACCTATGAGCTACTCGTTAATTTAATTCATTTCTTTTCTTTCTAGTTTTCTAGCACCTTTCACGAGTTAGATGGTTGATAAATCAACTGCAGGCTCCTGTTTTTTTGTTTAAGGTGAATAGGCCATCCCCGTCCTTATATTTAATGCTCATTTATACTTCAATAGACGTTCTTTTTGCTTTTCTTATTCTGTTATTAATGAACGCGACATTGGAAATTCCTGCACTTCTGTTTTGGACAGGGAATTCAAGCACTTCTGTTTTGGACATGTCTCGTGTAGCAAGAAGTGTGCACTTTTAAATTAATAGTTTTTATGAGTCTATAAATTAGTCCAGAAAATAATGGAAATTATGACAAGATTATAATAAAATTTGGTAGAAAATTTAAGTTATAATGGTCAAACTTCAAGTTTTTGGGTGTCATAGAGGTTTCTGATGAGGATGAATTCATTTCCACTATAAAAAATGATTCAAACACTCTATCATTATTTTTTGAATTTTTTTTTAATGGGATTCCCATAAGAAATTTGTAGTGTATGTAGACAACTCCTTATAATTTGTTTCTAAAATTTATTAATTATCTTTTTGGTTAAAAAGTTATATTTTTTATTTTTCTCACAGGACCTAGAATAGAAGGAGATGGGGTGCATTGTGGGAACTATATGGTATGAAAGTCACTAGTTCAAAACTCTATAGAGCTCTAGTCATGTTAAGAGCTGGCGTGGCCTAGGTTGCATGCAACCCCCTATGATTTTAGCAATTGAGATGTCATGCATCATGATTTCTCAAGCCAAAAGTTAAGCATACAATCATCTAGGCTCACACAACTTAGAAAACAAAAGTAATTAATTTAAATCAATTAATATATGATTTAAATGTAGAAATACATTTTAAAAGAAGCATGCAACAATAAAAAATCATAATATCTATAAATATGACATTTTTTAATAAATTAAAAAGGAAAAAAAGCTAAAGGACTAAATCATATAAGTTAAATGACATCACTAAGAGTTATATTAATTAAGTTAATTATATCATTCAATCAAGTTTTTTTAATCCTACTTTTTTATAGCAATAATTCATTCCCACTTTAATCATGCTTTTCTTAATTCTATATTTTTAACTACAAAATTTACAAAGCACGTCAATGTTATTGCTAAAATAATTAAAATAAAATAATAATAAAATATTAACTAACCAGATTAAAATTAGAATTTAATATGATCTCTACATGTAAAGACAATAAAAAGTATATATATATTTTTTTATTAAAACTAATCCAAAATAAATGGTGAAATCCTATTTTTTTTAAGTATGTATTAATATTTAAATTAAATTTTTAAAAACGATGTCTCTATAAACACACCTCTTCACATAATAAAAAATTATAATTATGTATTGAAACAAAATATTGAAATTTAAATCTTTGTTTGTTTTTGATTTTCAAAATAAAATACATATTCAATTGAAAAATTTAATGAAATACAATTTGATTTGTGGGTGTAGATTGGCTTGAAAAAGTGGAAAGATTTGGCTTCTTAGAGGCAAGAGAGGGAAAAGTGCACGGGCAAAACCTTTCAAAAAAATCATAACGATAATATTGTCTCAAGGCAAAAAATTTCATAGCGGTAATATTGCCGCCATCTAGAAAGATACGCACCCGCGGAAAAATTCATAATGGTAATAAATAGAATGGAAATCTTTTGGCATTGGTTTTGATGGCCGCCTTCTTTTAAAATGGAAAAAATAGAAAAACTGAGTTGGTATCACTCACATCTGGCTTGTAGACAAAATGGAAAAAAGGAGAGACGTGAGGCCAAAGAGGAGAAGAGGGCAAAAAAGGGAGACGTGAGGTCAAAGAGAATAGGGGCGACGTGAGTGAAGATTGTGAGGTTTCCGTTTTATTTCTAATAATTGTTTATGAAAAGAACAAGGTTGAGATTTTGAAGTTTGAATCGGTGAATATATGTGGTTTTCTTTTTATTAGATTTAAATTAAGCATGACCCTAATTGATCCGTCTGTGATTTATTTTTATTTTTTTGGATGGAATCTTTTTCAAATGTTTGGGGGCATTATAAGTTTCACTCGGCTCCCTTTTTTCTGTTGGGTGGTTTTGAAAGCTGGGGTGATGTTTGTTTTGCCTTCCAGGATGGTGTGTGCAGGCAGAGGATGCTGAGGATTTAAAGAATGGGAAATGATTTCAAAGAAGTGGGTGTCGCTGGGACGTTGTAGGAAACAACGATTACGAGGAGAGAATAAAAGGCTGAAGGTTAAACTCTCTGGAACTTAATATTCCGGTTACTATTATGGGATGAGATGGCGAAACCATCCCACCATCTTTAAAGTTGGGAGAAGTTGTAGGGTGTAGATTTCCCACTCGTTTTCATTGGTTTTATTTTCGACACCCCTATTTGGGATTACTTACATCTATTTGTATATTATATATATATATATATATGGATAAAAGCACTAGTAAATATTTGTATATTATATATATATATATATATATATAGATAAAAGCACTAGTAAATATTTGTATATTATATATATATATATATATATATATATATATAGATAAAAGCACTAGTAAATATTTGTGTTTAAAATTTTTTAAGTTGAAAATTACAAAAGCATTAAAAAAAATATCCATGACATAAGAGGTTTTTTTTTAAGATATATAGATTTTCTAATTTCTAAGTTGAGAAAAGACATATCGATTTTCTAATTTCTAAGTTGAGAAAAAACTTGGTGTGTATGTTATAAGCTAAGCAATGGAAAAACAAAACTAAATATTTCTTAAAAGACGAAGCATTGCAATTCATGAAAATTATGACTCGCAGAGAAAAAAGTGTAAAGCACATTGTGTATTCATAAAAAGAAGTGAGATGTGATTGGAGCCATAAGGCTATGAACTTGAAAGAATACCAATTCCAAAACATAATTCTTTGATGGTGGTTGCATGCTAGTTAAGGGAGTTCCCAAAAGTTCTTATCCACTATTGGAGATTGGAGCTAGGGAAACTAGAGATTGATACTGGAGCAAGTTTGTATCACATCCAATTGTACATATAAAAAAACAATCAATGTAAATTGTCGAAAGCCATGTTTTGCTGCCATATATATCCTGCAGAGGAATCATTTTCCTCATGGGAAATTATGAGCATGGTTTTGAACCAATGGTCTTAAGCACTATTTCATAATTGAGAGGGGAGGTGGATTAGGGTTGTTTAAATGTGAGGAGGATTGCGGGGTCAAATGGTAATGTATTAATTTGATACTTGTTGGATTGTGGAGTTATGGTATTGGATGTATTTCATGTATGACTTTGAAATATAAGCCTCTTTTGATTCACATTGATGGCTTGATTTGCTTGAACATGTGCATTTGGAGGAGAATGCCTTGATTTGGACTTAGACTTGGTCCCCATCAAATCACTAGAAAATACTGGAAGTGATAATTTAGGGTCCTAGCATAGGTCAACGTGGTCTCATAGCATAGGTCAATGTGGTCTCATAAGAATAGACTATTTAGATTTATTTTTTCCACCTTCATATCCATTGTGCTAATAATTTCACCTTGTTGTTTAAGTAATTGATTATGTTATCAAATTACTTCTTGTTTCTAACATAATTGTGTTCTTGCTTTGCTTCTTCAAGTGAGGCATGCCCCATCAAAGTGAGCTTTGAAGGTGCTATTTTTGCTATAAGAGTTGCCAGTGACTATAGTGATCAAGTCCTATGTAAGAGGAAGTAAGAAACTAGATGCATTGGATCCTTAATGGTGGTATATAAAAGTTGATTTTGATACCAATCAATGTTGAATAAGTGAAGGCAAATAGAAAATCAAGGATTTGTATTAAGAATTGAAGTATACAATTAGATAAGAATAACCTCTTTCTTATAAAGTGGTTAAATATAGAAAAACAATAAATTATATTGATTTTTTTTGAAATATTAAATTTGTTATTAATATCCACTACTTACTATTAGTGTCTTAGATTTCAAAGTATTAAAATTAGTGCAACCTTATAAATTAAATGGCTAGCAAACGCCACATCAATTCATAGTGGGCATCAAAACACTTACCTCATGATACATCTCACATTGTCAAAGTTTGAAAGAAATACAAACAAATAAGCAAACATGTAAGAAGAAAAACTTAGTAAAGCAACAATAAGCGACAAGAGTTCAATGCTATAATGCTATAAATAAACACTGAATGGAGATGGAATTTAATGCTTGTAGACATAATATTAAAATTGAAAAATAAAAATTCTATAACTATATTTGAGATAAATCTCACCATCTATCTCTAACTACTACTAAAAAGATTATGTAAATATTCAATGAAAATTAAATCTCTACCACCCACTTAATAGTTATTGATAAATACATCCATAAACATATATATTTTAAAATTAGAAAAATACACATTGAAAATAAATCCAATTATAATACTCGTTTTTAATCCTCAATAAATTGTCTTCTACTTCTTTTCTCAAATACACAGCTAAATAACTATCCAGCATATCCAGCAAAGTACACCTCATTCGTGCAACAATGACAGGCTTCTAATTCTCAATACACAACCAAATAACTATCTAGCATGTCCGACAAAGCACGGTAAGAGCTAACGAGTATACTATAGGGCCTTAAATGCCTGCTTAGCTGCATGCTCCATAACGAGATAACGCACAGGCTTCTAATTCTCAATACACAGCCAAATAACTATCTAGCATGTCCGACAAAGCACGGTAAGAGCTAACGAGCATACTATAGGGCATTAAATGCCTGCTTAGCTGCATGCTCCATAACGAGATAACACACCGCCATTTTTTTCTTTTATCTACTCACCCCGCGCATGTGTTATCGTGTTATAGAGCATGCAGCTAAGCGAACATTTAATGCCCCATAATATGCTCGTTAACTCTTGCCACAAAGCACAGCTGATTCATGCAACAATCAGTCTTGTATAGTTAATTACATTGAATATGTTCATTAATTAAATTAATGAACGCAAGATAATATTCTTAGAAAAGTAACGTAATTGACAAGGATCTTTTCAATTTCATATGGCCATATGGACATGTGTACATTCATGGTGATAACATGGCATTTGACTAAGTAGTTGCGCGTCGGCGCGCGACCCTCACATGAGTTACATGGTCGATAATTCAAATGCGGGGTCTGTACGTCGCTAGGCGTTCTTTTCGCTGTTTCTTATCCCTGTTATAACGCGACATTGGAAATTCGCGCACTTCTGCTTTGGACATGTGTCGCCTTGGAAGAAGTGCGCACTTTGGAATGAATAGGCTTTTTAATGTTAAATTTTTTTTCTAAAATTTATGTTTTTGGCGAAAAGTTTAATTTTTTTATATTTTGTTAAGTAAAAATTTAGTCATGTTAACAGTTGGGTTGGTGTGGATAGGTTGGATGCAATTTTATGTTATTTTGAAGATTTTTTTTTTTTTTTCAGAAGAAAAAAAACCAAATATATTATATTACAGGAAATATAAAGTCATGTATACAGCATAACAGTATTGCCTGGACCACAGCAAAAACAGATAAAACCCATGTATGAGGCAAGGATTACAGATGATCAGGTGGGTGGAGCGGATAATCTCACACCAGAAAGAGACAAAAAAATAAATAAATAAATAAACTATGAAATCTCCATATGAACCACGTGTACCAAAAGCACCAGATAGAGCAAGAGCTCCAAAATCAGGCAGATCCAAAGAAAACATTGATGCGCAGCAGCAATGACAACCTCAAGTAACAATTCTGTTCCAATAAAAAACATTGGTGCGCAGCAGCAATGAGGACCTCAAGAGACAGTTGGAAGAGAGATCCCTACATATCAGGAGGGACAGAGGAATCTGTAATCCGTAGCAGAATAGACGCAAGAGGAGTTCTGAGATCTTGAAAAGTACAGTTATTTCTCCACTTCCATAAAAGCCAGATGATCGTGACAAACATAGATCGTAGGGACAAGCATTGCTCACTCCACCACCTGTAGCCCTCCTGTACAGAAGCAAATACGCGGTAAGGAAAACAAAAGGATATAGACAATTCATACCAGATTTTTTGTGTCTGAGCACATTGGAAGAACATGTGGACATTGGTTTCATGATCCGAGAGGCACATGGAGCATCGTCCCGGCCCATTCCACCCCTTCTTTTGTAGTACCTCCCAGGAGAGGTTCCTGTTGGAGAACACCAGCCATGAAAAAAGAGTGCATTTGAGTGGGCAGGACACTTTCCACAGAGACATCGGAAATTTTGAATCCGCAGCCCCAGGAAGGCCTTCAACCATGACAGAGTAGATGTCCTTCACCCTAACCGGCTGAGTTGATTTTGATATGGCCCAAACCAATTTGTCTTTGTTGCCTATGCGCTGAAAACCTGTATTTGATAAGTTCTGGGACATCGAGGCCCAAATCTGTCTCAAATGAGGAGGAAGCGGTAATTCCTCCATGCCAATCCAAACAGGAGAAGAGGAGGACCATTCTTTAATCAGCTTTTCCCAAGTGAATATACCTTTTGCTTGGAGGAAGAGAGAAAGGCTTCTTGGGATCAGAAGCTCCAGATTATTGACAATGGGGTCAATGCCAATGTAGATAGAGGATCCTGAATACAGCCTCCAACGGAGATTCTGAATGAAGAAAGGAAAAATTTTCCTGAAACTATTCCAAATAGCCGAACCCGATTTCAAACCAAAAGAAGGTCTCCGGTACCAGAACTCCAGGCTGCGTCCTTTCAAATATCGATTTTGGATAATCTTGCTCCATGGCCCGGCCCCAAAAATACCCCTGCAAAGCGATTTGCACAGTAAGGCCCTTCCAAAGATTTTCATGTTGATAAGACCCCAGCCTCCATTAATCTTCGGCCTCGAAATGATATCCATTTTGACAAGATTTATCTTAGACTGAAATGATTTTCCTCCCCATAAAAAATTGCCCGCAATAGAAACTAGTTTTTTTATAATGGAGGCCGGAAGATGAAACAGATGGGACCAATAAACTGATAATTGAGCTAAAACTGACTGAACCAGAATGAGTCTTCCGGCAAGAGATAGAAATCTCGCTTCCCAAACAGAGATTTTTTTGAAAAATTTGTCAGTTAGCCAGGACCAATCGCGTGAACCATATCCTTTTGCCTTCAGTGAGAAGCCCAAATATTTGAAACTGCTCCTTATAGAAGATAGTGGAATGCCAAATAAATCAGCGATCCACAAAACAGTGGCATTATCAGTATCGTTGTGGAACAACATTGATTTAGCCTTATTAATCACTAGGCCAGATGCCGATTGGAACCTGTTGAGAATATCCTGCAAACACTCCCATGAAGCTCTACACAACATGGCAAAGATGAGCACGTCATCGACAAATAAGTTGTGAGATAAAGATATATCTTTGCATATTCTTACCGGCCTGCACCTCTGATCTGTCACCGCTTTCCTTATCTGATTGCTGAGAGTGTCCATCACGAGAATGAATAATAGAGGCGATAAAGGGCAGCCTTGCCGGAGGCCTCTTTCAGCTTTGAAAAAGCTGGTTGGAATGCCATTGACAATTACAGCATATTTGACGTTTTCAACGCATGCCATGATCCAGTTTATGCATGGCGATCTGAGGCCAATCTTTGCCAGCAGAATTCGGAGGAATCCCCAGTCGACGCAGTCATAAGCTTTAGTCAAATCTATCTTCAGAATGGCAGCATCAATGTTTTTTGAAATGATTGAGAAAAGACATTCCTGGGTCATGGCCACTGCATCCAGAATATTCCTGTCCTTGAGAAAGGCATGTTGATGATTTGTAATATATAAATTTAACACCGGCTTCATCCTTTCTGCAATGATCTTGGAGATGATTTTAAAAAGGATATTACATAAAGCAATCGGCCTGAAGTCATTGAAAGACTCGGAGCGATCTTTTTTTGGGATCAGAGCGATAAACGTGGCAGTGATGGCGCTGTTTATGTTTCCAGATCTCCTTGTGGCCTCAACCATCCCAAGCAAATCTTCTTTAAATAAGTCATAAAAATGAGAAAAAAATTCGATGGACCAGCCATCAGGGCCGGGACTTTTGTCCTTCTTAAGAACTTTTATAACCGCTTGAAGCTCTTCCTCTTTTATAGGACTGAAAAGATGATCATTTGCCTGTTCGTTGAACATAACTGGCATGAGATCCACTGCCCATAGGGAGTCTGATATATTGTTCTGACGCCGAGAGTATTGTCTCTGGAAGAAGTTGACCGCTTCCACAGAGATGCCTTGTTGAGAATATATAAAGTCACCCTTTTCATCTTTGATATGCCAAATAGAATTTATATTACGCCTTGCGTTTGCTGCTTTATGAAAATATTTGGTGTTCCGGTCCCCCTCCCTGAGCCAAAGAGCCCTGCTCTTGAGGCGCCATGTTGCTTCCTCCTCTTGCAAGATCTTTTGTTTTTCTTTTTCTAATGCTGAAATATAGGCTCTTTTATCAAAAGACATACAATCTGCACTGGTTGAATTGAGAGCAGAGTATAACTTCCTTTTAATGTCTGCCAACTGCTGACTGTTTTTTAGTTTCTTGCGAATCTGCCAATCCTTCGATATCACCTTTAGACTCTGAATCTTCTCTCTGAATGTGGTGAACAGGGCCGAATCCGATTCCTTAATTTCCTTCCATTTGTTCCTGATGACCTCATTAAAATATTGGTCCTCCAAATGAATTCTGTTGAACTTAAAAGAGTAGCCAAACCTGGGAGTCACTTCTTTCCATACCAAATAAATGGGCTTGTGGTCAGAGGAATAGTCAGCCCCCGTGAAAGATATCGGCATACCCCAAGCTTCAATAATTTCTGATTTGATCACAAAGCGATCCAACCTCTTCGCAATAAAGGCGGCCCCCAGTCTTTTGTTGTCCCATGTGGGCATTCTTTTCCTTTGCGGAATGTCCACCAGATTCCTGATAAAGAATTCTTTTCTGAGCCTTTCCCCCAAAGGATCGAATCTCCTCCCATCCCCCCATACTTCATCAGCTTTTAATGTAACATTGAGATCCCCAGCTAGCATAAATGATTCCATATCCAATAACTCAGAGTCAATTAACCTTTCCCAAAAAGGCAAACGATCCCTGCACGGAGCATATATATTCAGCATATTAATGGAAAGAAATTGGCCTCTGACAGTTGCTGAAATGAGAATGCCTGCATAGCATTTGAATGCTTTTGCCTTTATCCATGAGGGATCCCACAGCACAGCTAATCCTCCTGATAGACCAGAGGCGTCCGTAGCAACCATATGCCAGTATGGGAACATCCTCCTGAAAAAAGCCAAAGTGACAGATGCAGAATGCATTGTTTCTTGAATGAAAATAATTTTGGGGTGGGCAGAAAGGAAAATGTTCTTGAGCGCCAGAAATTATATTCTAGGTTGTAGTTTTTCAAGCCAATTATGATTCACACAATTTAGCAAGCAAAAATAATTACTATATAAATTGAATGTAGAAATACATTTCAAAAGAAACATGTAGCAAAAAAAACATAGTATGTGAGAACTATAAACATAATATTTTTTTAATTAAATTGAAAAAAAAGCTAAACTCTTACCATCCAATTAATAACTACCACAATTATAATTAACATAGTCTATATCAATTAAGTTAGATTATAGCGTTCAATCAAGCTTTTTTAATCTTACTTTTTAATAACAATAATTCTTTCCCACTCTAATCTTACTTTTCTTAACCCTGTATTCTTTAATTTTATATTTTTAACCACAAAGTTTATGAAACATGTCTTATTATTACTAAAATAATAAAAAAATATAATTAACTAACGAAATTAAGGTTGGAATTTAATATGATCTCCATGTGTGAAGAAAATAAATAATATATATTTTTTAATTAACTAATCCAAAATAAATTATGAAATGACTTTTTAAAGTTATCTATTAATATTTAAAATAAAAATTTAAAAACCCTCTTTCTATATAAGTACAACTCTTCACAGAATAAAGAATCTTAATAATGTATTGAAACAATATATTGAAATTTAAATCTTTATTTGTACTAGGATTTTCAAAATAAAAAACACATTCAATTGAAAAATTTAATGCAATACAGTTTGATTTGCGGGTGTCAATTGGATTGGAAAAGAAGAAAGGTTGGCTCAACTTTGCGGGAGGGCCCCTTAAAAAGAATTTAAGGAAAATCAACGATAATATTGTTACAATGAAGAAAATTTTCATAACGGTAATATTGCCACCGTCTAGAAAGATATGCAGCGGACGCAGTGGACGGAAAAACTCATAACGGTAATATTGCCACCATATATTACCACCATCCAGAAAGAAAGATATGCAGATTTTCATAACGGTAATATTGCCACCGTCTAGAAAGATATGCAACAGACGCAGTGGACGGAAAAATTAGTAACGGTAATATTGCCACCATATATTACCACCATCCAGAAAGAAAGAAATGCAGAGGGGCGGATTTCAAATATAATAAATAGAATGGAAATCTTTTGGCATTCGTTTTGATGGCCGTTTTTTTAAATGGGAAAATAGAAAAACGGGCTTGGTATCACTGCCAACAGGCTGGCAGACAAAATGAAAAAAGCTGGAAAAAAGCGGAGAGGTCAGGTCAAAGAGGCCGTTCAAAATGAAAAAAGCTGGAAAAAAGCGGAGAGGTCAGGTCAAAGAGGCCGTTTTTTTTAAATGGGAAAATAGAAAAACTGGCTTGGTATCCCTGCCAGCTGGCTGGCAGACAAAGTGGAAAAAGCTGATAAAAAGCGGAGAGGTCAGGAGGGCTGGCAGGCAAAATGGAACAAGCTGATAAAAAGCGGAGAAGAGGAGAAGAGGGAAAAAAGGGGAGACGTGAGGCCAAGGAGGAGAAGAGGGACGACGTGAGTGAAGATTGTGAGGTTTCGGTTTTATTTTCACATAATTGTTTATGAAAAGAACAAGGTTGAGATTTTGAGATTTTGAAGTTTGAATAGGTGAATATATGTGTTTTTCGTTTTATTAGATTTAAGTTCAGCGTGGCCATGATTGATCTGTCTGAGCTCTCCTCTTTTCTTTTTCACTTTATGGTTTACTTTTATTGTTTTTTTGGATGGGAACTTTTTCAAATGTTTGGCGAATTACAAGTTTCACTCGGCCACCTTTTTTCTGTTGGGTGGTTTTGAAAGCTGGGGTGATGTTCGTTTTGAATTTCCGATGGTGTCTGTACACAGAAGATGGTAAGGGTTAAATCAATGGGAAATGATTTCAAAGGAGTGGGTGTCGCTGGGACGTTGGAGTAAACAACGCTTACGAGGAGAGAATAAAAAGCTGAAGGTTAAACTCTCTGCAGCTTAATATTTCGGTTAGTAAAATGGGTTTTTGAACAGATTCTTACTCTAATTTGGTTGCTTTCATTGTGCAATGGAAGGTTCAGTCCTTAAAAGCGCCGTCTGGGACAAACTCGTGTATACTTGGTGCCTTTCCTTAGTTCCTGAGCATTGTTTGTTCAAGTTGAGTTTCGATTCATCCCTCCTGCAATCATTTGTACTTCATTGAAACGAAAACGTTCTGCAGTTTGATGGGGATTTAGGGTTTTAATGCATCTTCCCTTCTTTTTTAACCCTAGCGGTTTCCTCAAGGTACGCATTTTTCATCAATCCAAAGATGAAGGCAATAAAGAGGCCATGCGGCGCAGGTGTAGATGCGGACGGAGATGAAGGTCGTCGGTGCTTCATTACTTAATTTCCCTCTTAATTTCTAGTTAAATTCATATTTCATATAAAATGAATAGTTATATACAACAAAATGATTATGTTAAAGATTATGCAGAGGAAACGTAAGAATTAAAATATTGTGGCCCGCTGTGGTAAATAATTAGGCCGATAGGCCTTCCCTTTGAAAGAGACTTTCGTCGTTCCTTTCATTCTGAGAATGACACTTGGCGTCGACATCTGGCGGGCATACAACAGGCAAATTGTTAATGTTGAGGCAATTTCTGTTTATTCTCAGTGATTGAGAACTTCCGGCAAACCGAATCTTCACCCACTACATGAAGCAGGCAGAAATATCCGCAAATTTGTTACAGCTCCCTGTAATCCGTGAATAAAACGCAAATTTGTTACAGCTCCCTGTAATCCGTGAATAAAACGTTACAAATCACTGAGAAGGCAGTGTAGAGTTAACAGCGATGGGGTTCCTTCTTTTATTTCGCAGGCAGAAATATCCGCAAATTTGTTACAGCTCCCTGTAATCCGTGAATAAAACGTTACAAATTACTGAGAAGGCAGTGTAGAGTTAGCAGCGATGGGGTTCCTTCTTTTAATTCTCACAATATGACAGAGTAGGTGAAATGATCCCCTGCGATATTAAACTTGATATTTTCTCCGCATCTTTGTGCTCCTCCTCGACCTGAAGCCTGCCACAGCAAATTTGAACTCCTGAGACGTCTCACTGCATCGATATCCGATATCCAACGTCTCACTGCATCGATATCCGATATCCAAGGTATGTAGTTTTTGCCTTTTAATGTCTAGCTTCATAATCTCTCCTGAGACCTCTCATTGCATCGATATCCGATATCCAAGGTATGTAGTTTTTGCCTTTTAATGTCTAGCTTCATAATCTCTGAATCTGAAATAGGTTTTTAACGAGTTTTTTTTGGGGGTTGGGGGCATTTTATATTCCGGATTTTAGGGCAACAGAGCTGATTTTTGGTTTCTTGGCAGTGGTTTATTCAATTGGGTCTTTGGTATTTTTTAGAAGTCCATATGGGCATCGTTGCTTCTTTGCTGGGTTGGACAGGATTCTTGGCAGATTTCACAAATTTTAGTTGATTGGTTTGGAATCCCACAAAGCGGCAATAACTGGATATATTATTAATAAATCCCTGAAAGTTGAATTATTTGAGAATTTGAAATTGTAAAAACGGAAATGACTGGTTTGCTGTTTTGGTAGATGGATGCTTTGAAGCAGTCCCGGTGGCCCTAAATGTTCAATATGCATCGTTCGCGAGAGCTGTTCAGAAGGTGGGAAGTGGAGCAACTTCTCACAGACCACTCTTTAAATCTTCCCTTATAAGGAAAGGGTTGTCTAGGATCGCCAATCCCCTGGCTTCTAAAGTTCCTTTAGTGGGTAGTGGCAACAGAGGCCATATTGTAATGTCAGACACAACTGCAGGATCATATGCTGAAGCGCTTGCAGAGTTAGCCCAATCTACCAATTCACTGGATCTTGTCAATAATGATATTGAGAAGCTCTCTCGATTTCTAGAATACAAAGAGCTTTATAGCTTCCTCGCTAATCCGATAATCACGGAAGAGAGGAAGAAGAGCATTATCAAGGCCATTGCAGATGATGCCAAGGTTCAGCCTACCACGTTGAATTTCCTCTACCTCCTCATTGACAATAAAAGGATGGACATCATTAATGACATTATCAGAGAGTTTGAGATGGCCTACAATAAGCTGACTGACACACAGTTGGCAGTGGTGACTTCTGTTGTAAATCTTGAGAATCGACATCTGGCTGAAATTGCCAAGAAGGTCCAGAGTTTAACTGGTGCCAAGAATGTTAGACTAAAAACCGTCATTGATCCCTCTCTGATTGCAGGCTTCAACATCCGATATGGACCAACTCTGTCCAATATTATAGACATGAGTGTGAAGACTGAGCTAGAGCAATTGGCGAGTCAAATTGGGTACAAAGAGAGAATTGAAAATGTATGAATCTGAGATGCTTGTGTATCCTTGACAAAAAAAATGAATCCATTGGTTTTCGTTGTTCTAAGTACTATTTATTCTAGAACTGTTTCTGAACTGGCTTGCAGAAGTGTCTGAGGCTATAGTTCTTGTTATCGCGTTGTTTCCATTTGAATTTTGTTACCCTGCACCTGACATTTGGATTGGAAAATGCTATAAAATTTTATGAGTTGGAAGGTACCCACTACCTACTTTGATTGCAGAGTTGGAGGGCTCGCTTACAAAAAAAAAATTAAAGACAAAAAAAAGTGTCAAGTAAGTTGAAGGTCACTGTTGGATGAAAAATATGGAAGAGATACATAGACCAGGGTTATAGATCTGCACATGCCTTCATTATCTAGATTATTAACTCATGTTCATTTGAAAATAGTTCATGCAAAAATCATGAGCTGAGTCATGAGGCCTCCAACTAGTCTGGCTGAGTCATGAGGTGTCCAGTTCTAGCCTAGCTGAGCCGTGAAGTCTCTGGTTCTGGTCTGGCTCGGCTTCAAGTCCTTTTAAATTCTACCAGGATTGTGCAATATTCAGTCAGACCCGGACACCACATGAGACAGTTTTATCCCCACAGTTGGCTCACACCCTCAACCCCTCCCCATGAAATTTGAACTAGTGACAGACAGGACTAAACCCCACACAAATTAACTACTCTACACCTCGTGAATACCCAACATATGACTTATCTAAAAAAAATTAACATCTGTTATCACATCATCAACAGTGCGCTAATGGTGTTCAAAAGGACATACCAGTAACCATAAGGTTTTTTTGAGCATTTTGTATCATCATTTATCCTTTGGAATAATCCAGATCTCCCCTTACCAATTCATCTTCAAAATACGATAATGAGAGTTTTGGGTTTCTTTTTAGAAATATAAAACTAACCCATTCTGTAATACTAATTATAATATCAGTTAAACACAATTTTTTCTCTTTTCTAGATATCAACGACAATATTCACAAACCATTACATTCAGCGAAGCTTCTTCTTTAATATGGTAAGTGGAAGAGGTTAATTATAGAATGTTAACAGTATCCATAAACACTGCGTTTCATTTGGTTTTTGTGTTAGTTTCCAAGCATCTGTTAATGCTCCTTGTCATCCGTTGCAGCTTGAGATCACTCTACTAACATAGAATTTTGAACCCGCTTAGATTTAATATGACCAAGAAGTACTGAGAAATAATACAGCATAAAACTAGAGTGTATAGGGAATATGTTTCTACTGCTTGTAGGAATGTATCCCGTATAAAATTGCTAGAATGAGCTCGTGTTATAAGTGTGCAGCAATGAACCCCAACGCTAATTGCCAAGTGCAACTTTTGTTATAAGTGTGCAGCAATGAATCCAACGCTAATTGCCAAGTGAAACTTTTGTTATAAGTGTGCAGCAATGAATGCTAATTGCCAAGTGCAACTTTTGGGCTATGAAAATTCCTCCGAAGATAGAATTTTAATAACACAAAAACAAGTTTGCAATAAGGTGGTAGGCAAACTGCCTAGGACTCTAGAAGCAGTTACACTAAAAATTAACTCACAGGTGTGTGTGTATTCCAGAACTCTGCATCAACGAAGGCTTGTTGCAGACAGAATGTATATAATTGGTGGAAGTGCCACCTCTGTAGCACGTTCAGGTTGAGAAGTTGGATGAGACCACCTTCTGGGCTATGAAAGTTGTTTGAACTTTCTCCTTAATGATAAATTGATTTCCCTACAACCACCTTCCATTTCCAACATCAAAACAGTAACCTATCCGTGTTCAGAACACCGATCCTTTGCAAACAATTAGCAGGAAAGACTCAACTGGAAATTATTTCATAACTGAATAAAATACAGTGGTAATCTATCTTTGAAATGGCATTCAACTGCTAGAGCAAAATAAACCTGTTGCAATTCTTTGAATTGAAAGAGAAAATTGATAGACATAAAAGAGTCTCGAGCAAGACATTAATGCCAGACTTTCTTTTATCTTTAACCCATGTATTTCAAAGAACAAACAAAGCAAACACATCTGCAATCCTAAGACCATTACAAAGTTGAAAGAAACATGTCTTTGCATAACTTTGCAAACTTCTCTGCTTGTATGTATTCAGACCAACAAACCTTAAAAAATATAGTAACCTCCTATGAACCTTCACCCAAACATCAGCCAACTGAATCTACTAGACATACAATGTACTGATCATTTGCAACAACCATCCCTTGTAATTTTTTCTACATTTCTTCCAATAAGAATATTAAACATCTCAAAATACCGTGCCCTACTCGGAGAGGATAACAAGAAACAGACTAAACATAGCACTAGAACTAAAGGTTATCAGCCAGTATTATATATATTATATGTGTTTGTTTGTGTCATTGACAGATATACTTAAATTATCAGCTTGGTATGTTTAAGTCTTTGAAGAGAATACAATAGCAGACTATTAAGATGACAGAGGATTCACATTATCAGCTTCTAACAGTAGCTAGCCTGATTTTGGATATGGACTATGACTAGGACTGTTGACAATGAAAGAGATAAAAATAATAAAATCCATTCTTGTCGAGCAAGAGTTACAACAGGCATTTGAGTACTAAAAGCATGCTTGGTTACTAGTAGATGCTTCATATATATATTCAATAATAACAATTCATTTTCTTTAGCATTCAGACGCTTCATATATATTCAACAATAACAACACAAAGCTTGTTCGTCAATAGACCTATTACTCGCGGAAGTTCTCAATGACAACAACATATTTTTTGGACAAACAGAATGCTTGCTTATTGAGGCATTAAAATCAAAATACTGTAAAAAGTTTTCTTCAAAGCTTGTCAATGTTTCCAGCATTGAAGAAGATTGGACTATGTAAATGAAACAAGTTCAGCTCAATTAGGCACCTATGCCAGAGACTGCTTCATATGAATGAATACGACAATGTTAACAAAGAATCATCATCATGTTCAAATTCAGACATAATAGACAGATTATGGAAGGATCCAGCAATCTGCCACTGAAACAGAAACATCTGAAAATGACTTTTTGTGGATACCAAGACTCCAATACATGTAAAATTGATTTTCACCGGCAATGGCGAGGTGCCAGATGCAACAAGGCTAACAACATTGGCACAAGGCCTCGTGTTCTGTATTAAACATTAACAAAAATTACAGGAAATTCATATCCTTGCCATTGCATAATCGAAAAATATAACGATTTAAAGCAATCGGCCTAAAAATTGCCGAGTACAATGATATAGCCCAAGGCCTTCCATGGGGCTGGGCTATTTGCCCCTCCTTTCGTTGCGGGATTGAATTCTCTATAACATGAGCTGCTGCTTGAAATTATGAATGAAATTTTCAGCCATTGCATTCAGTTTGTGCGTGGATAGGCCATCTGGGTTTGTGCCATCTTTAGTCCTAACACAGTTGGTCATATCTTCATTATGAGGAACTTCCAAGACGTTGGATGCGGCCGCGGCCACTTTAGATTTGTTCATTCCCACATGAGAAAAGCTTTGGGTTGGCTCAACCAGAGAAGAAAAATCATGGGTTTTTCCTGAAAACTGAGGCGGAAATGGAGGATCAATTGGAGGAGAAAATTGATGGGTTTTTCTCATAAACTCTGGAGGATTTGAAGACTCAAGCTGGGGAGACAAACGATGGGTTTTTGGTGAAAAAACGGGTGGGTTTGGAGCCTTACCCTTAGGAAATTTATGTTTTTTCGGCCTTGAAGGCTCAACCGGTGGAGGCCTAAATTGCAGCTCCTTTTCTTCTTCAAAATTCTGTCCATGTTTATCAAATGTAGTCCTACGCATATTGCCAGCTTTCTTCTTATTATTATTGCCATTGGTGGGACCTCTGCTAGAGGTGACTGCAATAGTCCCAATGACCAGATTTAATTTGTATAATTTTGATTAAGAATTTATTTTATTTTGGTTAATTTATTGACTAAGTTTAGTTTGGATGATTGAATTATTATAATATTTATTATTTTGAACCAAAATACAATTCTTCAATTTAACATTTTTATCGACCTTTATTTGCACCTTTTGGGGCAATTGCTAGTAATAATATGTCTCGTTCCTCCTCTCCGGGAGCTTTCGTTAATATCTGTCGTTCCTCCTCTCCGGGAGCTTTCGTTAGCTGGTTTTGGTCAAATAACTGATCATTAATGAAAAACTGGGAAAGGCTGGGTTGCGGCGCACTACTCCCTTGGCTGGTTTTGATCAAATAATTAATCATTGATGGAAAAGTGGGAATCGCCAGGTTGCAGGGCACTAGTGGCTGGTTCTATTAGGATTCTATGTTAACTTCACTTAGAGCGTTAGTTTAGGGCTCCATTTCCCTCCCTTTTATCCCTTTTGTTGCAGATTTTCGGGTTGATAATTGATCTACAGGAGTCTCAGTTGACATAATCCTAGGAAAGATCGGGTTACAGGGCACTAGTGCCTTGATATATTATAACTCTATGCTAATTCAAGAATTTCAGAAAAATACATGTAGTTTGAATGGTTACTCTCGCTTGACTTTGTACAGAAACGTAACCGCGTAGTTTTATTAAATATTAATTCTCGTCCAGTCTCTTTCAGCATTTTTTCCTGTGGATTGATCTGCAATCACTTCAGTTGACGAAATGTTGTAAAGAGCTGGTTGATTCCTACTCTACTATTTTTCGCGATAGCATTGTTACTGGTAATTGCTACCCTGATTTGCTTTGTTGATTATCATTTGGGATTTTATTTGGATGTAAAAAAATTAGCGGTTGTCTATAACGTTATTTTTTGAAAGTTTTTTCGGCGGGTTTTTCCGATCGAAATCAGACAGGAATTTATTGGAATCGCAAACCTCAATTTCTTCCCCCGGATTCCGTCACCAAAATCTCCAAAAAGTCACATTAGAGACGACTCCAAAAAATTATATAAAGTTTTAATGGTTATTCCACGTTTTTGTGCTTAACCGCTTACAGAGTAACGTACTGGAAGTTTTATTGAAATAATAATTTTGGAGCATTTCTTCTGCGAATTTATCTCCCAACGCTTGAGTCGATGTCAACGCTCGAATTGCCTGGTTGTCTCCTCCATACTTTTTAAAGAAGAATAGCGTTGTTTTCAGTAACTGCTATATTAAATTGTTCTGTTGTTCATTATTTGGGATTTAATATGATTTTAGAAAACTGCATTTTGTTTGAATCGTCCTTCTGATTAACGTAACAGTAGCTATATTTAATAATAATTACCGTCCAGAGTCTCTTTGAGCATTTGTCCCGGAATTGCTCTCGAGGTATTTTAGGTAATAGAACGTTGGATTTATCTGGCCTTCTCCTAGTTTTCTTTTTTTGCAATAACATTGTAACTACCCATTGCTATATTAAAATTATAATTAAAAAAGGTTATATTAAAATTATAATAAAAAAAATTATAAAATTTATATATATATATATATATATATATATATAAAAGTTTGTTACGAAAGTATTAAAAGAAATATCCATGACATAACAGAGTGTTTTTTTCGAGGATATATTGATTTTGTAATTCTTAAGTTTAGAATACTAACTTTTTAACAAAAATGATTAAAGAATTAAAAAAAAAATCATATCATGACATGAAAAAAAAATAAGGGAAAAGAAAACCTAGTGTGCATGTTAGAAAGAGTACCTACTACTTAACAGATTTAGCATTACAATTTATGATAGTTGTAACTAACTAAAAAAAGAGTAAATTAGATTTAATCTACATAAAGAGAATTAAGATGATGTGATTAGAACCCCAAGGCTATGAGCTTGAGGAAATATCAATTCCAAAACATAATGTTTTCATGGTTGAATATCACCAAAAATTCTTATCCTTTGTTGGACTTAAGAAAACTAAAAGTAATAGAAAAAAGTTGGTATTACATCCAATTGTACATATAAAACAAACAACCAATCTGTCTATCCAAGAACAACACCAAAAATTTGTGTCTATCCAAGAACAACACCAAAAATCTGTGTCCAATGCCATATTTCGCTGCCATAGATACTGTGCAGAGGAAGCATGGGAAACAATACGGATGGTTTTTGACCCAATGCCCTCACCCACTATGTAAAAATTGAGAGGGGAGGTAGATTAGGGTTGTTCATGATGTAAAGAGGATTGTGGAGGCACTAAATGGTATTGTACTAATTGTGGAAGCACTAAATGGTATTGTATTTAGTTGATATTTGTTGGGTTGTGGAGTTATGGTATTAGATGTATGTCATATTGTATTTAGTTGATATTTGTTGGGTTGTGGAGTTATGGTATTAGATGTATGTCATATTGTATTTAGTTGATATTTGTTGGGTTGTGGAGTTATGGTATTAGATGTATGTCATATGTTTGTTTGAAATATAAGTCCTTTTTTATTTATATTGATAATATGGCTTGCTTGATATGTGTATTTGGAAGAGAATATCATGACTTCGGCTTTAGACTTGTCCATCAATACACTAGCAAATAGTGGAAGAGATAAATTAAAGTTCTAGCATAAGCCAAGTTGTCACGCCCCTACACTGGCGATACTCTTCCACCTACACTATAGGAGTTGCGACACCACTAACCACTTTCTTTTTAACCATACTTGCGATCGTGGACTACGCCTACTTTCTATACTTAGTTTTTTTTTCAACTTTCCAAAGTATACTTTTATTAACATAGCCGAAACTTTCTTACATCATTCATCATTAGTATCTTTTACACATAGATGCATAGCGGATAATAAACTAGGAGGGGAAACTCTCTGAAATATGAGTCTGTCTGATAATATCAATACTTCACAAAATATTCAGTTTTACAGTCTTTGCAAGAAGCCCCAAGTTTCCTTGGTACAATATCTGTCAACTCATGCAAGTCGACTTGCACCATTCACACTACCCAAACCATTGTTTGGAGTGCCCAAGGATAGTTCCACCTGTCGCACCTCGTTCACCGTCGCATTGTTCAGCACGTCATTCACCCGCGGCTCGTTCAGCCGAACGCCCTCAACCCGTTCAGGCAAACGCCCTCGCATGCCCTCGCCTATTCATACATTCAGACCAACCTCACCCATTCAATCGTTCAGCCCGGCACCCTCACCCGTTAGCTCATTCAACCCGGTGCCCTCGCACGCCCTTGCCCTTTCACTCGTTCGGCCCAGCACCCTCACACGCCCCTGCTTGAATTCCTTCGCACGACTTCGCCTAAATGTCCTCGAATGACTTCGCTCGTTTAGTCATTTAGCCCGGTGCCCTCGTACGCCCTTGCACGACTTCGCCGAATGCCTTTGAACAACTTTACCTGTTCAGTGGTTCAGCCCTGCACCCTCGTATGCCCTCGTCCGAACGCCTTCGAACGATCATTCAGACAAATGTCCTCAGACGCCCTCACCCGGTCGTTCGGCCCGATGCCCTCGCCCGACCTGCGGCTCCGTTTTTGCATTTACCCCGGCTCAATGTTTTGACCGAGAGTCCACCTACACCTTGTCAAATTTTAGTCCTCTCCAAGTTAGCTCACCCTCCAGCTCACATGAACACTTGGAAACTTCAATTGATTGATTTTTGCCACCATTCCAATGCTTTACTTATATGGTGGTTGGCCCATTGTTTGGGGCATCAACTCACCAAGCCGACCCACCATTTTGTCCAACTCGCCCCAACTTTGCATTGGCCCATGGTGTGGGCGGCCATGTGCGGGACCGCCCCCACATATAAACTTTCCACCACCCAACACTTAGTCATTTTCACAAGATGACTTCGCATCACATGTTTCCTTCATTTGATCATCTCACTGCACCTTTTGCACACTCCCTCAACTCGTTGTTCAACTGCCCAACTTGTCGCTCGCCCGTGCCAACTCTCGTCGACCCGTCGATTAAACGTGCCCACCCGGCATGCTCGAATCATGGGCTTGACATACTCCTCCACTCTAAACGGTTGTTGTCCTCGACAACACCATCATACGACATCGCAAAGTGTCGCTAGCTCCAACATCCAAAGATGCCCATGCTGCTTGCCTCTGCTCTGCCATCACATAAACCATAAAGGCTTATGTCTCCATGAATCATAAAGTCTCCTCAATCCATGATCATCAACCACATCCATCGCAATCCCCACATGCTACTCCCACTGTGGAAGGTTGGTCCCTCCAACTCAAGCTACATGCTTATTGCAACATATCGTGTCGACCCCATCATGTATTGCCATCGTGTGAACTGTTGCCATGATACTCCAACACAATGCTAACACATTTTTGTACACTTCTAGACCCCATGATTTGAACTAGTCGGGTAGCTAGTCCAACTGTCACGCTCAAACCATGAGAATGCACATCCTCATGCCATCATTAATCGTTTCTTAGACTCCTATCACAATATCAACTCGATGAAGAATCCATCTCCATCTAAGTAAGCCATGCCCAGGTCCATGAAGTAAACTCCATCTCGTCTGCAACATGCTGTCCATGATGTTTGGTGTCAATGTGCTGCATGAAATCAGCCACATCTATCCCAACATCATCATCCATATGTGTAAAATCCATCTCCTCAAAATGAAGAGATCCTCTCATCAAACCCGACTCTCGATGTGCCACATCTAGGTCCATGAAGCAACCTCCATCATATTTGTAATGTGCCATCCCTTAATTCTGCCAAGCAAACAGGTATACACCTGTCTCATCGTCCATGTGCTGCCCATGATCGTAGATCAATCAGCTCCCATGTATCAAAAGTGGTTAAGCCTTGGCTTAACCCATGCCTAAGTGTTGCCACCAAGGCATCATCATCATTGCAACTCCATCACTCCAAAGTGTCTCATATCGATCATCCACATCAATGCACTTTCTCAAGCACACCCATACATGTACTCAAAAGTATGCACCCCATACTGCATCAAAGTCCCTGACCTCAGCTCCTTAATGCCTCAGATCCTCCAAGTCCACCATAATATGAAGTCCCCAAAAGTCACAACCTCATGTCATCATGAGCTCCATGAGTCATCTCCAACCAACACCCTAGCAAGCATACATGTCTCGGCCCAAAGGTATCTGCAAGATGCCTCAGCTCTCCATGTAGTAGGAATGCTCCATAGCCTGCTCACAATTCCAACCAATTCTATGGCCTTGTTGTACAAGAGTGCACAACATCCCCATCGACTCATAAGTAAAACATCTGCATGTCACATCAGCAAATCCACCTACACAACATCCATGCCTTGGCACTCCTCATTGGATGCCCATAAGTGACACCTCTACAAGTTCTCCTGCATAATGTCCCTACATAAGACTGCCATGCTCCATGTCTCCAACTCGATGTCCATGACTCAAGTTGCCCATGTTATCCAACTAAGTAGACCCATCACAACAATCGATCATCCTCATCTAAGTCTGCAATTCCTGTCTAGTGAACTCGGTCACCGAAACAATATCAACATCATATGAGTCTCTTCCATCATGGCTCCCCCACTGATGGTTCCACCAAGACTTCCTCTTTGTCTCGGCCATGAGAAGTCCAGCCAAGTATCATCAAATTCGAGTGTGTGCCCTTCTCCAATCTATCCATGAGTCATGCTGGGCACTTAGCCAATTTCTCCATATGACTAAAGCATGACCCATTCCTCCGTAATGATCATCACATTCCTCCCTGTTAGAAAATTATATATTACGGAGCAATGGAACACATAAAATATTGCAGAAATATAAACACAGAGAACGCACAAAACAAAAGAGACACAGATATACGTGGTTCACCCAGTTTGGGCTACGTCCACCCCGAACAGCCAGTCCTTCCTTTCTATTATCCAGCAAAATGAAGAGACACAACTTACAACAAATCCGTTGTAATATCCTCTGTTTTCTCTCACAGTCTCACCTCTCTGTTTCTCGCTCACAGAATACACATCTATCTCACAGCCTCAAATACAATACCCTCATACAAAGAGAGGGGTTGCCTTCTATGGCAAAAAACCCTAAACTAAACATAAGTTTTACCGTCAGATCATCCACCTAATGAATGGCCCAGATTGACTAGAAATTACTATACTTTTACAAGGCAATTTTACATTTGTTTTTAGCTTCGGGGGCGCTGCCCCCGAGCCCCCGCCGGGGACCGCTAGCCCCTGGACCCCCCAGCCGGGGGGATGGGCCCCCCCGGACCCCCGCGGGGGGGACAAGTCCCCCCCGCGTGGAGGGGTGTACAAACTTCCTGGGGTATACATCCGGCTGAAACAAAGACCTCTGAACAATCATGCTCCACACACAACACTCCCTTGTCACGGGCATTTGCGCCTTCTGCCATAAGGTCACAAACAACCCAAACAAGCTCTACAACAGTCGATGGTCCTTGCTTCTCCATACAAGGCTTTATCGTAGACATCCATGATAAGATCTCCCATCGTATCGACAAACTGATTTTTCCCTTCTATGCATATGTCCCATCTACCAAAAGCTCAAATGAAACACAAGTATTAGTAGTACTTACTTAATCATAAGGCTTCTCCATGTGAGTATCCTCATCCACCAATGTCTGCAAACTACACGATCCTGGTCCAACTTGATCAGTTTCAAGTTCATCCTCCATCGTTGTCATATCTGCAACATCCTCAAACATCATGACTTCCTCTTCTTCGTCATCACAATCTACAACTACACTCTGCTCCATTGCCCAACCAAGTCGAATAAGTTCGTCTTCAACATTCCTTTCCAAGACTTCAAGTTCACCTCGAATCCATGGGTTCTCCTCTTTCATCAACTTCAACATGTACAAGGTTAGCAAGAGCCTCCCTTCACATTCTTCCAAACCTGCCATGTCTTGTTGTTCAGCTTGGCCCAAGCACAAAGCTTCACGCCTGCTAAACTTGTCACGAAGTGTAGCACTTCAATCTGCAAATCTGAATCACCAAAGCCCGCAGAATAAGGACCTCTAATACCAACTATCATGAAGTGCAGTGGGATCAACTTTTCTATAAATCTGATTCTCTGAATTAGGGCTCTGATACCAATTGTCACGAAGTGATAGTGGGATCAATTTCTCTTCAAATCTCCAGCAAAGCCCTGTGAAAAATCAAGGGCTCTGATACCACCTATCATGCCCCTACACTGGCAGTACTCTTCCACCCGCACTATAGGAGGTGCGGCACCACTAACCACTTTCTTTTTAACAATACTTACAATCGTGGATTACACCTACCTTCCATACTTAGTTTATTTTTCAACTTTCCTAAGTATACTTTCATTAACACAACGGAAACTTTCTTACATCATTCATCATTGTTATCTTCACTTAAATGCATAGCGGATAATAATCCGGGAAGGGAAACTCACTGAAATATGAGTCTGCCTAATAATATCAATACTTCACAAAATATTCAGTTTTACAGTCTTTGTAGGAAACCCCAAGTTTTCTTGGTACAATATCTGTCAACTCATGCAAATCAGCCTACACTGTTCGCACCGCCCTAACCACCATTTGGAGTGCCCAAGGATAATTCCCCCCGTCGAACCTCGTTCACTGTCGCATTGTTTAGCACGTCGTTCACCCTTAGCTCGTTTAGCCGAACGCCCTCAACTCATTCAGTCGGACGCCCTCGCACGCCCTCACCCGTTCAATAGTTCAACCCGGCGCCCTCGCCCGTTCGCTCGTTCCATCAATACACTAGCAAATAGTGGAAGAGATCATTTAAGGTTCTAGCATAAGCCATGTGGTCTGCTAGGAATGGACATATTTAGCTTTATATTTTCCACCTTCATAGCCATTGTGCTAATCATTTCATCTTGTTGTTCAATTAACTGATTATGTTATTAAATCACTTGTTTCTAACTTAATTATGTTCTTGCTTTGCTTCTTCAAAGGGAGGCAGGCTCCATGGGGGTAAGCTTTGAAGGTGCTATGTTTGCTAGAAGACTTGTGAATGACTATAGTGATAAAGTAAGAGGAAATAAGAAACTAGTTGAAGTGGATCCTTGATGGTAGTATACACAAGTTGAATTTGATACCAATTAATGTTAAATAAGTCAAGGCAAATATAAAATTCAAGATTTGTATTAAAACTTGAAATATACAATTAAATAAGAATAACCTCTTTCTTATAAAATAATCAACAAATCATATTAATTGTTTTGTAAATATTAAATTATATTATTAATATCCATTATATACTATTAATATCTTAAACCTAAAAATATTAATACCAATACGAACTTATAAATTAAATAATTAATAATTACCCATCCAAATAATAAACATCAATTATAATCCTTTAATCCTCAGTATGTTCTCATATACCATCTCTTCCAAAATACACAACCAAAGAACTATCAGCATGTCCGACAATGCGTTTTCTCCCGAAATACACAACCAATTAACTATGCAGCATGTCCGACAAAGCACACCTGATTCGTGCAGCACTCAC
This sequence comes from Pinus tabuliformis, assembly GCA_031772625.1. Lineage (NCBI taxonomy): Eukaryota > Viridiplantae > Streptophyta > Pinopsida > Pinales > Pinaceae > Pinus > Pinus tabuliformis. Next base: position 287,601,495 of record CM062818.1, read on the forward strand.
AGGCTTGTATACTTAATAGCTTGTATAATTAATTCCATCGTATATGCTTATTATTTAAATTAATGAAGGCAAGATAAATTCGTTAGAAAAGTACGGTAAATGGCCACGATCTTTAAATTTCATAGGGACACATGTACACGCTGAAGTGTTCGTAGATAACGCGTCATTTGACTGAGTAGTTGCGCGTCGACGCTCTTACGAGTTAGATGGTTAATAATTTGAATGTAGGGTTAGTTATTTTTAGTGTGATTTTTTGGAGTTTTTGGTGCCATAATCTAGTTGAAAATTGTGAGGTTAAATTTTGATTTATGTTATTTAAGTTAGTTCTTTTTACTGTATATATGGATTCAGCACCTTGAAAATCTTTAAGGCACTTTTATTATGCAAGGGTTATCCATCAAACTTGTGATTTCAATGAATTCCTACAAGATTTTAGAAAAATTAGACCCGAAAAATCCACAGAAAAAACTACCAAAAATCGCACTAAAAGCAATTGGTTATTTTTGGTTGAATTTCAATAGATCCTATCCTTATATAGAATGCTCATTTATAATTCAATAGGCGTTCTTTTTGTTGATTTTTATCCTGTTATTAACTAACACAACATTGGAAATTCGTGCACTTCTGTTTTAGACATGTCTAGCTTAGGAAGAATCATGTTATTATCTAACACAACATTGGAAATTCGCGCACTTCTGTTTTAGACATGTCTAGCTTAGGAAGAAGTGTGCACTTTCAAATGAATAGGTTTTATGAGTTTACTAATTAGCTTTGAAAATAATGGAAATTAGCAAATTTTAGAAATCTAGGTTACAATTGTCAAATTTCATGATTTTGGGTGCTTAGAGGTTCTTGATGGCACTGAATCGATTTCCACTATCAAAAAAGGATTCAAACACTCCACCATTTTGAGTTTTTGATTTCTATTTTTTTAGCAGATTCCAGCGAGAAATACACTCCAGCATTCTCATTTTTTGATTTATTTTTTTTACATGATTCCAACAAGAAATTTGTGGCTTAGTGGACAACTCCTTTAAATTTGGCTTTAAAATTTAGTAATTATCTTTTTTTTGTTAAAAAGTTATAATTTTATTTTTCCCTCTGGGTCTAAAATAAATGGAGATGGGGTGAACTGTTAAGGAACTATATGATGTGAGTCACTAGTTCAAAAGTCATGCAAAAATCCAAAATCCAGTTATGTTAAGTGCTGGTATGGCCTAGGTTGGATGCAACTCCCTATGATTTTAATAGCTTGGATGCCCTGGGTCATGATTTCTCAAGCAATTGATACATGATTTAAATATAGAGATACATTTTAACATTGGATGCAACTCCCTATGATTTCTCAAGCAATTGATATATGATTTAAATATAGAGATACATTTTAAAAGAACATAGTATCTTACATCTATAAATATAGCAGTTTTTTAATCAAATTGAAAAGGAAAAAAAGACTAAACCCTTATTACCCAATTAATAACTAGCACAACCATATAAATTAAAATTGCATCAAGTTAAATTATATCATTCAATCAAGTCTTTTTAATTCTATTGTTTTATAGCAATAATTGATTCCCACTTTAATCATACTTTTCTTAATTCTATTTTCTTTAATTCTATATTTTTAACCACCAAATTTACAATGCACATCAATGTTATTGATAAAATAATTGAAATAAAATAATAAAGAAAATATTGATTAACTAATGAGATTAACATTAGAATTTAATATGATCTCTATGTGTAAACACAATCAATAGTGTATGGAGTATATATATTTTTTATTAAAACTAATCCAAAATAAATGTTGAAATCTCTATTTTTGCATTATTTATTAATATCTAAATTTAAATTTAAAAAACCCAGTTTCTCTATAAACACATCACTTTACATAATAAAGAATCATAAAAAAAAACATAGGTCTAGAGTATGTCCTAAAAGTGTGTTTGTTTGGCTATATGCTCGTCTTCCTCAGATCTAAGGAAACATGTAAACGACCCAAGAAGACCTAGAGGCATCTTGCAGCTCGGATAAGTGCTCGTCTTCCTTGGACCTAAGGAAACAGGTCAATGACCCAAGACCCAGAGGCATCTAGGAGTGAAACCCCGCCCCGTTATGGATTACCATAGGGTTATTCCAGGTGGCATGGTTTTCTTTGATTAATGATAATGAGTCAGATATTCCAGGTGGCATGGTTTTTTTTTGTTAACAGTAATGAGTCAGAAGGTTACTCCAAGTGGCTTGGTTTGGGGTGGTTTTCATTAATTAAAGAGGATGAGTCAACATACTCCATTAGCTAGAAATAATCATAATTATATATTGAAACAAAATATTGAAATTTAAATCTTTGTTTGTAGTTAGATTTTCAAAAATAAAATACATATTCAATTGATTATTTTAATGAAATACAGTTTGATTTGCGGGTGTAGGTTGGCGAGGAAAGGTTTGGATTCTTTTAAGGGAGGAGTGCCCGTAGAAATATGAAAAGTTAAAAGAAAAAATTCATAACGATAATATTGTCACAGTGAAAAAAATTCATAACGGTAAAATATACAGCGGCTTAAAAAATTCATAACGGTAATATTGCCACCATCGAGAAAGATATGTAGAGGGGGCGGATTTCAAATATAATAAATATAATGGAAATTTTTGGCATTCGTTTTGATGGTCACTTTTTTCTAAATGGGAAAATACAAAAACTGGCTTGGTATCACTGGCCGCCCGACAAAATGGAAAAAGATTGAAAAAAGGCGAGACGCGAGGATTGTGAGGTTTCGGTTTTGTTTTCTCATGATTGTATAGGAAAAGACTAAGGTTGAGATTTTGAAGTTTGAATAGGTGAATATATGTGTTTTTCTTTTTATTAGATTTAAGTTCAGCATGGCCATGATTGATATGTCTGATCTCTCCTCTTTTATTTTTCACTTTATGGTTTGCTTTTTATTGTTTTTTTGGATGGGATCTTTTCCAAATGTTTAATCAATGGGCAGTGATTTCAAAGGAGTGGGTGTCGCCGGGACGTTGGAGTAAACAACGATTGCGAGGAGAGAATAAAAAGCTGAAGGTTAAACTCTCTGCAACTTAATATTTCGGTTAGTAATATGGGTTTTTGAACAGATTCTTACTCTAATTTGGTTGCTTTCATTGTGCAATGGCAGATTCAGTCCTTAAAAGCAACCTGCAACCTCTGAGACAGACTCGTGTATCCTTGATTCCTTTCCTTAGTTCCTGAGCATTGTTTGTTCAAGTTGAGTTTCGAATCATCTCTCCTGCAGTCATTTGTACTTCATTGAAACGAAAATGTTCCGCAGTTTTATGGAGTTTACGATTTTAATGCATCGTCCCTTCAGTTAACCCTAGCGGTTTCCTCCAGATATCCAATTTTCATGAATCCAAAGATAAGTGAGAGGTGAAGATGCAGAGGGAGATGAAGGTCGCGGGTGTGCGATTAGTTAATTTCCCTCTTAATTTAGACTAGTTAAATTCCATTTATCATATATGTTGGCTTAAGGTATATTTCATGTCAAGTGAATGGTTATTTACAACAAAATGATTATGTTAAAGATTATGCAGCGGAAACGTATGGATTTAAATATTATGAGCAAATAATAAGATCTGTTCTTCCTCCTTTTTTGGCGCTTTTGTTGGTTGGTTTTGATCACATAACTGATCATTAATGGAAAACTGGGGAAGGCTGGGTTGCAGGGCACTAGTGGTTGGTTCTATTACAATTTTATTTTATCTTCACTTCCAATGTTTGTTAAGGGTTCTTGCTTCCCTGATCATCGATGGAAAACTGGCAAAGGGCAGGTTGAAGGGCACAGGTGGATGGTTCTATTGCGATTCTATTTTAACTTCAATTACAGTGTTAGTTTAGGGCTCTTTTTCCCTCCCTTCAGCCCTTTTGTTAGCAGATTTTCGGCTTAATAATTGATCTTCAGGAGCTTCAGTTGACATCAACTTACGGAAGATTGGGTTGCAGGACACTCGTGTGTGATATATTATAATTCTGGGCTAATTCAAGAATTTTCGAAAAAATGCATTTGGTTTGGATGGTTTCTCTCGCTTGACCGTTTATAGAAACGTAACGGTAGTTTTATTAAATAGTAATTCTCGTCCAGCTTCTCTAAACATTTTTCTAGCCAATTTATCTGGATTCTGCAACCACTTCAGTTGACGAAACGCTTTAAAGACCTGGATGCTTCCTACTCGACTGTTTTTCGCGATACCATTATTGCCGGTAATTGCTACCCTGATTTTTTTTTAGTTGCTTATCATTTGGGATTTTATTTGGTTGTACGAAAATTACACAAAGTTTTAATTGTTATTCCACGTTTTGTGCTTAACGGATAATTAGTTGATGGTATAATTACTCTGTTTTAAATGGTAAGTAGTTCAATGTTGCTAATTTCCATGCACAACCTTCTCTTGCCTTTTCATGGCTAACATCGTGCCCGGCAATTGTTCTTCAAAGACAGTCAGTGGATGAAACCCTGTAATGATCCGACTTCAATTAATTTTCGATAGCCAATAATCGACATGGTAATAGCTTTCTACTGTAGTCTCTACCTTTTCAGACTCGTAAGTGCTGCGTTTTGCTGCTCTCTTTCTTTTCCGGTTGGCTTTGATTTTTTATTAGTGATTTCCTGCTCGCTTCTTTGATTCTTCATTGTTTAGGATTATATTGGGGATTTCATGATTCTGTTGCCACCTATTCAGTACTTCAGTCGCCCATAAATCAGTAAGCTGTTTCCACATCGATCAGTGACCTGAGAAAGGAAGCACAAGTCATCTCAATCATGTCTTGTTTTCTGCTGAGTTGTAGACGATTGAAATTGCCCTGTGTTTGCTAAAAATGGTGAAAGTACGATAAAAATGCGCTAGGAAAGGGTGTGAAGGTTATGTTAATTTGTGTTTCCTAACCATTATTTAAAAAAATAGACTTCTTATATTTTTATTATTACTTTTTTTTTCAGAGGAAAAATCTGATGATATTATATTGAGAAAATATAAACAGTGAATACATATGATGCCATTTGAAGCTGGTCAGCAAAACGGCCAAAAAGGACAGTGCTGGAGCGTTCATATACAATAAAACCAGACCATAAAGAAACGGCCGACAGACAGGCCAAAGAGGATTAATTGCCTTCCTGGTATCATTATTATATTTTTATTTGTATCAAATAAACAAAGTAATAAAAAAAAAAAAAAAAAAAAAATTCATTATTACTTTGTTTATTTGATACAAATAAAAATATAATAATGATACCAGGAAGGCAAATAATTTAAACTTCTTTTAAATAATAGTATATAATGATATTAGGAAGGCATTAATTTAAAAAATGAATATTGCATTTCTTGAAGATTAATAATGTTATAAAGTAATTAATTTAAAAAATATAATTTTGTTTTTTTTAATATTTGAATTAACTTATTGGAATTCTTTAATGGATTTTTTTTCAATAGAATGTACATTTTAATTACATTTTATTCATTTTGAAAATAATATCTAAAAACATAATAATATTTAAAATAAATAGAATAATTAAAATTTTAATAATATTAAATATATTTATTTAATTTATATATATAATATGGGGTTGATTTGGATTTTACTATTATAATTTTTACAATTTTTCTATTTATAATGTATTTCTCCAAAATATTTATAATTTATATATATATATATATATATATATATATATATATATATATATATTTATAATTTATATATATATATATATATATATATATATATATATATATATATTTGTATTTTGTGTCAAGAAATTAATAGTATCTATTTTCATGATTGTATTTGAGTTATTGTATTTGAGTTATGATGTAATATATTTGTGAAAAAAATAAAAAATAAAAAAATATTGTAATAGAAAAATTATGTATAAATATAAGTTTCTTGCTCAATTTATATTATTTCTATTTCTAGATCAAATCACTCATTGTGTGCTTCTTCGATTTGTGTTATGAGTCTTAGCCCCTGCCATCATGTAATAATCCCTCATTGGATATTTTGTGTTGAAAAAAAAAAATGTTTTTATGTAAATCCATATAATATAGCTACTCCACCAAGTAAGCCTATCCTCCGCTCAACTCAAGTCAGCCTCATAAAGGGATTCGTCCACCTTGTAATTCGTCCACCTTGTAAAAAAAACTCCGCCAGGTGAACCTACCCTCCACCCAACTCAAGTCAGCCTCGTAAAGGGATTCGAGCACCTTGAAAAAAAACTATATATAAGTTCATTTGACCCATTGAGAGGACATGAATTCATGGAATTCAATCTGCAATTCTAAAAGTTAAGGAGTGTGAAATACATAAAGGAAAGCCTATCCTTTGCATGAAGTAAAGGAAGCCTAACGAAGTATAAGAAGTTTGAAATTCGTCATATTCTACCTGAAGCATAACAGTTGAGGGTGCTTACCGAGATTTCAAGTGATGGAGAGAAGGCCAAGACAATGTGGTTTGTTCATGTGTATTGGCCCAACTTGAATGCGGCAACACCCTTGTAAAATTTAGATATGGATAAAGCTTTCTAGAATCCGCTCAGTTTAATAGTTTGTTATGAAATGAAAATGTTGTAGATACAAGGACGTATTCTACAAAGAATTCACATATAGATTATGTTGTAATTTTAGTTCTTGGTATTGGTGAAGAAAGTATGTCTAATGCAGGCTTTTTATATGAAAGGTTTTGGATAATTAGTACTAATTATTAAAAGGAAATAATATTAAATTTTTAAAATAAATATTTATTTATTCATTATTAAATTATAAAAATTATATTTACATTATTTTTATAAAATTGTAGTTGGTTATCTATCTAATTACGAAAATAAAAGAAATTTTTTAATTCAAAACATAACCCAAGACGTATTAGAAATCATCATTTGTTAAAGGACATTATCAAGGTTGGTTTTTGAACTCTAGAGCCTATTAGAGGTTTATGACGACATTCAATATGACCTTTGATATGTGCCAAGCGAGCATCAAGGCATACCAAACATGAGTTCTAGTCACATTGGAACCTTTGGATTTCATTAGGGCATGGAAAGGTCTCATTGTGATGATCATATTTTTCTTTAAGCACCCATCCTAGGAATATCTTCATTTTCCAATGCAGGGTAATGGAATTAAGGTATTGATTATACTTTCGCTTGAAGTGCTCAGGCTAAGGGACCCAAATAACAACTTTAGTTTGGATTTCAAAGTTAAAATAGGCCTGGAGGTCATTGCTAGTTAAATTCTTGAATTTTTGCTTGTATCTTTGGGCAAGTAGAGAGGAAAATATTAGCAACAAACTAGGCTTTAGTCTAAGCTCGAGGCCTACCCAAGGGTTATGATATCAGAGTGCATCCTCTATTGAGACATGGTGTTTGATATCAAATAAGACACAATGTTGGCAAACCCCCAAAGGAGGTGAGGACCAGTGAACTAGGAAACACTAAACCATAGTACGACTACGAAGGAAGTAAAAATATGTGCCCAGTATAATCAGGGAGAATGATGAAATAAAAACAACGAAGGGGACAATTCTAGCGGGGATCTCTGGGTGACAACTAAAGAGAAAACAAACCAAAATACCCCAAGAATTCTCAATGCCACTAGAACACCCCCCACACCAAATAGAAAATTCCTCCATGCATAGAAAACCAATCTAAAAAAATTGTAGATTCTAGACATAGAAGCATTTACCACATCACTAATATCCCAACAACCTTTGAGTTGATGTTCTTAAAGCTCACCACTCTGTTGAATGACGCGATTTTCGGAACTGACATACCCTGCAACCTCTCCTGTGAATTGAGTTGCAAGTGTTATTGGAGGGTGGATGTTGTAGGGGTCTCAACCATGAGAACCTCAACCTTCACTTACCAAGGAGCTAAAGTATAGCACCATAGCATGAATATCCCACCTGCGGCTAGAAATAACCTCCTATTAGGCTGAAAAGGTCAAGATGATGACAAGGATTATAAGATGGCTTGGTGGAAGTGGATAATGTAATCTTAATGTTCTTGAATGACGAAGCTAGTGTCATGTGTGAGTGCATCGGATGAGATGGCCAAACCATCCCACCCTCTTTAATGTTGGGAGAGGTTCTCGGGTAGTAGGCTTCCCCGCCCCTCTTCACCGGCTCAATTTTTGACACCCCATTTGAGATTACTTGAAATATATTTTTATTTCAAATATTAAATCTAATAGATCTTAGATGAGGCTTTTTTGTTGATATCTATATGCATGTTAAACTTAAATAATTTTTTTATAATTATTTCAATTTTTTTTTATATCTTTTGTTTATAATACCTAAATTTAATTTAAATAACTTTTATTTAGAAAATACTTCTCTTATTTATCTCACCTTAAATTTTCATAATAATATTCCAATAGTTAATTTTTATGGTATTTTTCCATTTTCAACCAGTCCAGTTTAATTTGCAAAACTGTTAACTACTTTTTAATTAAAAAACATTCTATCTATGATTTGATTATATGATTAAATTATGTTCATAAAAATTAATAATATTTAAAAAATACACATATTGAAAATTTAACAAAATTCATTTTATATATTATTTATATTAAAAAAGTGCTTTTTAGCTATAGATAATTGATTTCGATTTTGAATTTCACAATTTATATAATAATTCATACCATGAAAATCACTAATAAAACTGTGTCATGGACTATTGAAAATCACTAATAAAACTGTGTCATGAACTATAAAAAGGATTATATTAAAATATAATAATTTTCTTTTATATATTAATTATAATAAAAAAATTATATTAAAATTATAATAAAAAATAATAGAAAAGAAAACATGGTGTGCATGTTAAAAGTTAGTTAATGCAAGAAAAAGATTAACTAGTGCTTAACAGACTTAGCATTACACTTTGTGATCATTGTGACTAACCAAAAAAAAAGTGTAAAGTGGATTGAGTTTGTATAAAGAGAACTAAGATGTGATTGGAGCCCTAAGGTTGTGAGAATATCAATTCCAAAACACAATTCTTCGATCGTTGTTGCATATTAGTTAAGGGAAATGTTGCATAATAGTGAATGGAGCTATGAGTCGTCCGTAGCTCCCAAAAATCTTATTTATTATTGGAGCTAGGGAAACCAGATAATAGGAGGAGGAATTTGGTATCACATCCCATTGTCCATACAAAACAAAAGAGCCATTTTTCTATCCAAGGGAAACACCAAAAAATTTCGTCCATATGTCATATTTGGTTGCCATAGATATCGTGCAAAAGAAGCATGGGAAACTATGATGATGGTTTTGACCCAATGCTCTCACAGACTATTTCATAATTGAAAGGGGACGTGGATTACGGTTGTTGATGATGTGGAGGATTTCAGAGGCCCCAAATGGTATTGTATTAAGAGTGACACTTGTTGGGTTGTGGAATTATGGTATTGAATGTATGCCATTTCTATCTTTGAAATATAAGCACCCCTTTTGATCCACACTGGTTATATGATTTCCTTGAATATACGAGTTTGGAAGATAATGCATTGACTTGGCTTAGATTGGGTCCCTATCAAGTCACAAGAATATAGCGGAGGAGATAATTTAGGGTCCTAGCATAGGCCAAATGGTATGATAGGAATGGACATATTTAGCTTTATATTTTTCACATTCATAGTCATTGTGCTAATGATTTCATTTTGTTGTTCAACTTATTGTGTTATTAAATTACTTGTTGTTTCTAACCTAATTACATTATTTCTTTGCTTCTTCAAGTGAAACATGCTCCATGGGAGTGAGATTTGAAGGTGCTATATTTGCTAGAAGAGTTGTGAATGACTATAGTGATGAAGTCCTATGTAAGAGGAAATGAGAAACTAGATGGAGTGGATTCTTGATGGTGGTATACAATAGTTGATTTTGATACTAATTAATGTTGAATAAGTCAAGAAAAGTGAAAATTGACGAATTGTATTAAGAATTGAATATACAATTAGATAAAAATAGCATCCTTATAAAATGGTTAGATATAGAGAAACAATAAATCATATTGATATTTTTGTAAATATTAAATTATGTTATTAATATTTGCTATTTACTATTAGTGTCTTATATCATTATTAAAACTAGTGCAACCTTATAAATTAAATGGATGGAAAACACCACATCAATTCATAGTAAACAGCAAACAACTTATCTCATGATACATCTCACATTGTCAAAGTTTGAAAAAAAAAAAAAACATGTAAGAAGGGAAACATAGTAAAGCAACAATAAGAAATAAGAGTCCAATGCTATAAATAAACACTAAATGGAGATGGAATATAACACTAGTGGACATGATATTTAAATTAAAAAGAAAAAAACTCATAACTAGCTTTGAGATAAATTTCACTCTATCTCCAACTACTACTAAAAATATTATATAGATATTCCATGGAATTTAAATCTCTACCACCCACATAATAATTATTGATAAATACATCCACAAACATTTATTTTTTTGGAGTTGGAAAAATACTTCCAATTAAACTGCAAAAAAAATTCAATTATAATCCTCAATATCTTCTCATCTACCTTCTCTTCTCAAATACACAGCGTAATAACTATCCAACATCTCTGAGAAAGCACACCTCATTTGTGCAACAATCACATGATTGTATAATTAATTCCATTGCATATGCTGATTAATTAAATTACTGAAGGCAAGATAATATTCCTTATAAAAGTCACTCGGATGCGGGTGTTATTACATGCCATTAATCTTGGCACTCACCTCGACACCTGTGATGAGGCCGAGAGGACAGCACCTGTACGCGGAGGCCTGCAATGGTGGTTATAAGTTAATGCACAAGGCAGTCGGATGCAAGTTGGATCAGAACCGAAGGGACGGTGCATTCAAGTCGAGCGTGGTAGCTCTGGACTCGATGCGCAACAGGATCATGGACCCTCGCCCTCCTCATGTGGTGATAACAGCAGCTACTCTTTATAATGGGATCGCCAAGCCACTTCACGACCAGAACCGGCCCATTGATGCTGGTAATGGGAAAGGTGATATCCTGGCTTTACGAATTAGTGTGGTTGAACAGAGTTTGAGAGCTCTTGCTTTAGAAGCCATGCCGCGCAGCAGAGGAGTGCCAAGACGGGGAGGGAGGTCCGGACTCCGTGTTGAACCTGAATTTGAAGAGCCGCATCCTATCTCGCCCATGGCAGCTGTTCCCCCCTCGTCCCCTAGCTCTGAGCAGGAGTGCCTGCTTCCGCAAGGCACATACCAGACCTTCCGTCTCAGATTTCCTAGCAGGCTCATTCGGCCAGAGGTGGTAGTAAATTTAACGGTTTACATTTCGGAGGAAGCGCCTGGAGATCCCTCATCGACCTCCCCTGCCTCTGCAAGCGTCCAGGATAGCGACATTCTCCTGGGGGACATGACCGGTCTGGTGTATCGAGCTCCCCGCCTCCAGGATGCCATGGATCAGGATATCCTGTTTCAGCAAGGCTCGGCTCAGGAGATCTCGGCTCAAGCTGCGTTGGTGCAAGAGGTCCTGCCGCCACCCAATTGTGCTATGGAAAGGGAAGAGAGCAACGACCACGTTCAGCCTAGCATGGGAGAGCAGTTTCAGGCTGGGGATGGGCTCGTCATTTGGCTTGACTCGCCCAGTCCGGAGAAGGGAAAGCAACCAGCGTCGCCCAGCCATACAGCCTAAGCCTCAACGGGTGCTTCTGTCTAGTTTTTTGAAAATTTGTCAATGACTATGTTGTTTTTTCCTTCTGTCTTTTTCAGTCCAAGGTCTCAGCTTTTCTATGGCTGTAAGCCACAGGTTAATACAGTCAGCTTTTTATGTGTTAGAGTCTATGGCGTAAACAGGTTCAGTCCTGCTAGCATCAATGGTAATTTTGTCAGTCCAAGTCCTAATTGTCTGAAGTCCAAGGAAAATCAATATGGACAATGTTTTGTAAATCTGTTTCAGCGGATAGACAGTCTGGTCCAGTTGCTATTGTTAGAGGACTGGCCTCGGCCTCCTCGGAAGATGTAACCCATGTACATATTTTACTTTCTTTAATATAGAATTAGCCTTTACTTAGAAAAAAAAAAAAAAAAAATTCCTTATAAAAGTAAGGTAAATGGTGAAGATGTTTTCAATTTCATATCGACACGAGTACATACTGAAGTGTTTAGAGAATATAACGTGGCATTTGGCTAAGTAGTTGTGCATTTGCCCACGACCCTCTAACGAGTTAGATGGTGTTAAAAATGGAAAGACAAAACTAGAATGAAACTTACACACTGAAATCTAGTAGCTCATAGGTGAGCAAGCTACACGTGGAGACTGCCCACGAAGTACGCTCTATCACATTACTCATTAAATCAGCAATATATAAGTTTACATTCAATTTAGGGAGATCAAAACTATCTCCTAGAGAATAGGAACTAACTCTAATCTAGGACACACACAACCATGAAACAAACTTTCTCCATTATTACAAAATTTCTCTATTATTTTCAACTCTCCCCCTTAATGGAGAAAGGATTCACTTGCACACCTAACTAGGGAAAATTTTAAGGAATCTCACTAGTCCCTAATATGTAAAATATGATTTATTTGTAAAATTATTCAAATTTATAACAATTTTATATATACTCTCTATATAATTTTGGCAATTTTTAAGGTAAAATAATTTATATTGTAAAATTTGGGCGAATCATTTATATAAAAAATGGAAATTGGCGAATCTATTTTTTAGAAAAATCATGGAAAATTAGCCCACCTGCAAATATTAGCCCCTAAAATTTTCCATGCACCTAACATCTCCCTAAACAATTCAAATTTAGTCTTCCCAAGAGGCTTGGTGAAGATATCAATTGCATTTTCACAGGTGTTACAATATTCAATAAAAATCTCTTTAGACTTAACCTTTTCTCTAACAAAATGAAATTGAGTATCAATATGTTTTTCTTTTTAATGAAAAACAAGATTATTTTCTAGCTTGATTGAACTTTGGTTGTCGCGTTCGATCACTATAGCATCCTTTTGTTCTTCTCCTGCATCATGAAGGAGTCTCCTAAACCAAATTGCTTCACAAGTGGCTGCACATATAACTTGATACTCTGCTTTTGTTGATGATAAAGATACAATACTCTACATTTTACTGCACCAAGTAATGATCCCAAACCCAATATTGAAAGCATACCATGTTATAGATCTTCTATCGTTCAGATACCCAATCCAATTTGAATTTTAATAACCTCTCAGTTTAACATCAAAAGAATCAGTATATTTAATACCAAAATTTAAAGTTCCTTGAAGATACCTTAAGACACCTTTTGCTTCCACCCAAAAATCTTCAATAGGTTTTGTCATGAACTGACTCAACACACTGATTGAATAAGCTAGGTTAGTTCTAGTTGTAGTCAATAATCAAACTTCCAACTAGTTTTCTGTACAATGTAGCATCCACCTCTTTAGAACCATCATCATTCTAAAATTTAACATTCTATTGTATAGGTACTGAAGAAGCTTTACATTGATCCATTCTGAATTTCTTCAACAATTCACTGACATACTTTCGTTGAGTAACAAAATTCTGACTAGAATCCCTCCAGACTTCAAGAGCTAAACATTAATGCAATTCTCCAAGGTATTTAATTTTGAATACCTCTCATATCTGCACTTTAATTTCCTCAACCAATTCATTATAATTTCCAATAACAATCAAATCATCAACATATAAGGAAATCAACACAATCTACTCCTTTGAATCAAATCTGGTATACAGATTTGGGTAGGGAAAATTTTAAGGATGGAAATTTATCTTAAAGTTTAGAAACCTCAACGAATCTTGTTAGGCTCTAATATGAAAACTATAAAATATTTAGTGATGTCTTTGTAAAAACATTCACATTTATTATGTTTTTATATATACTATCTATATTATTTTGGCGATATTTAATGTAAAATAATTTTATATTCTAAAAATTGGACGAATTATTTTTAGAAAAATGGAAATTAGCAAATCTTTTTTAGAAGAACTATGGAAAATTTTCCATGGATTTGGGTCATTTTAACTTCTCTTATAACCATGTTGTAAGAAGAAAGTGTCTATCTTTTCATACCAATATCTGAGAGCCTCTTTCAATCCATGCAATGCCTTCTTTAATTTACAGACAAAGTGTTGATGCCCCTTTTAATAAACCCTTTTGGTTGAGTTAAATATACCTCTTCTTTCAACTCTCCATTTAGAAAAGTAGTTCTCACATCTAACTGGTGTAGGCTCCAATGGTACTTAGTAGCTAGAGCTATTAACATTCTGATGGTATTTAACTTAGCTACATGAGAAAATTCTCCTGATAATCAATTGCTTCTCTCTGTGAGTAGCCTTTGGCAATTAGTCTAACTTTACACTTGTCTACACTACCATCTGCTTTGAACTTAGTTTTAAATAACTATTTACAACCTATCGGTTCTTTTCCTTTTAGCACTTCAACTAATTCCCAAGTTTCATTTTCAATTATGGACTCATACTTTTCTTTCATAGCTGACCTCCATTCATCATATTGATTTGCTTCATTATAATTAATGGGATCAACAACATTTAAAATACTAGTCATAAGAGCATAATATGTGTACCTTATAAGTAAGAGAGTCTGCCTATCTGATCTCCTTGGTAGCAGACTTGCCTCAACTTTGTCCTACGTGATTTCCTACTCACCTCTAGATGGCCTTCAATTGCTGAATGTATCCACATCACTAGGTTCCTCTTTTTGTTGTTGTTGCTATAAATGTTTGTCTTTGGCTTCATCATTATTGTCATCAATTAGTAAAGGGATGTGCCACTCCTCATAACTTCTACCCTTGGTCCCTTCATCAACATGTTCATGAAAGATAACATCACTACTCTCAAAAACCTTGTGAGTAGATGGCTTAAACATCTTATATGCTTTCAAATTAGAACAATACCCTACAAATATGCACTTTATAGATTTAGCATCCAATTTTTTTCTATCTTCCTTAGGAATGTGTGCCAAAGATTTAGAGCCAAATACTCTCAAGTGATGGACTACAGGTTTGAAACCATAAAAAGCCTTAAATGGGACCTTGAGACCAAGACACCTAGTTGGACTTTTGTTATTTAAGTAAATTGTAGTTCTAATTGCTTCTGCCTAAAAACCATTGGATAGGTTCTTACCTTTTATCATGTTGTGTGCACACTCCACCAGAGTTATGTTATTCCTCTTTGCAACCCCATTTTGTTGTGGAGTGTGGGGTCTTGTAAACTATTGTAATATCCCATGATCTCTGTAATATTTGATGAAGTTTCCAAGCTTGTATTCTCCCCCTTGATCTGAGTGGAGAATTTTGATGACTTTTCTTGTTTGCTTTTCAATCATATTTCTGAAGTTTTTAAAATATTCAAAAATATGACTTTTCCTTCTAAGAAAGTATACCCTATAATATCTTGTGCAATCATCAACAAATAGAAAAAAATAATAAGCTCCACCTAAGGACCTTGTCTACATGGGTCCACATATATCAGTATGCACAAGTTTGAGTATATCTTTCTTTCTCCTATTTAAACTAGAGGGAAATTCATCCCTGTGTATTTTCCCAAGTGCACAACCTTCACAATCAAGATGTTCATTCTTTAAAACAGGAATTCCATCAACCATACCTTGTTTCTATAGCAACAATAAGTCATGAAGGTTGATGTGACCAAACCTTTGATGTCAAACATTCTTTGTTGTTAGAGTCATTGAAGTTAAAGCTTGATGTGGCACACTTGTAACATTGAACTTGTAAAGGCCTGCAACTCGTACTCCTGATGCGATTGACTTCTGATGATCTGGAAAATCCTTTACAACACAATAAGTTTTAAAAAATTCTACCTTTAAATTCTAATCTATAATCATGGAGACAAAGATCAAATTATTTTTAATACTAGGTACGTACATGACATTTTGGATGCGCATGATATTACCATTAGGTAATATCATAAGAATATCTCCATACCCACTTATTTGATATGCTCTGTCATCTCCAAGGTAGATGTTAGCACCATTGTTGGTCTCCTTAAAATTTTCATACCAATGTTTATTACCTATCACATGAGTGAATGCTCCAGATTCCACAAACCAATTTTCAGCCTCATCGGTCTCAGCAAAAAGAGCAGTATCAGACACAAATAATTTAAGATGATGATTCTGATCTTTGCCAATGAAATGCCTTGTATGCCTCTTGTGTCTATGTTTTGGTTTCATCAGTCTTCTTTTTATAACAATCTCTAGCAATATGACTAGTTCTTCCACAGTAAAAACACTTAATTCCTTAATCATTTCTAGTGGATGAGATACTTGAAATGGATTTTCTAGGACAAACCACCACTTTTCTGTCCTCCTCATGGTTTCCCTTTGAGGTCGAGGTTTCTCTTACCAAAAGGTAAGTGTACAATCATCTTAGGACTGACACAACTTAGCAAACAGAAGGTATTAATATATGATTTAAACATAGAGATGCATTTTAAAAGAAGCATGTAGTAAAAAAAACATAGTATCTAACATATATAAACATGACATTTTTTTAATTAAATTGGAGAGAAAAATGACTACACCCGTACCATCCAATTACTAACTAGCACAATTCTATAAATTAAATAGCATTGATATGAGCTATACCATTTAAGTTGAATTGTATCTTTCTTTCTTTCTTTTTTGGTGACTAGCAGACTCGGCAACGGCGGTGGTATCGTACTCACGTTACACGGGGTCGAATCCCACCGTCTGCCACTATAACCTCTAAGAGGAACCGCCCAGCGCACAAGGACGGCCCTCAGTTAAGACAAGACTTGAACTCGTGACCTGCACAACGGCACGGACGACTTAGCAGATCATCCGCTGGCCATGAGACCAAACCTCTACGAGCAGTTGAATTGTATCTTTCAACCAAGTTTCTTTAATCCTATTTTTTTTATATAGAAATAGTTCTTTCTACGCTAATCTTACTTTTCTTAAACATATTTTCCTAAATTCTAAAATTTTAACTATAAAGTTTATGAAACACATGTATGTTATTGTTAGAATGATTGAAATAAAATAATAAAGAAAATATTGATTAAATAACAAGATTAAAGTTAGAATTTAATATAATCTCTTTCTGTGTAATGACAAAGGAGAATATATCTATTGTTATTGAAACTGATGCAAAATAAAATTTGTGGAAATCTCGATATTTGTTATTATTTAAGTTAAGTTTTAAAATCCTTATTTATATATAAACACATATCATCACATAATAAGGAATCTTGATTGTTATTATTTAAATTAAAGTTTTAAAATCCTTATTTATATATAAACACGCCTCATGACATAATAAGGAATCTTGATTATCTATTCAAACAAAATATTGAAATTTAAATCAATGTTTGTAGTTGGATTTTCAAAATAAAATACAAATTTAATTGAAATTTTTCATGAAATACAGTTTAATTTGCAGGTGTAGATTGGCTTGGAAAACAAGAAAAGTTTAGTTTGGCTTGGAAAACGGGAAAAGTTTAGTTTTTTCTGAGCAGGGAATGTCGGTTAAAAAAATTAAAATTAAAATTATTAAAAAAAAAAAGAAAAAATTATAATAACAATATTTTCTGAATTGAAGCTTATATGAAGAAAAATTTTTTAATAGAAATCACATAGATTTTTTTCTACTTTCTACCCATAGATTTTTTTCTACTTTCTGCCCAAAAAACACTCTTCTTAATGATAATATTGTCACCATGAATAAAATTTCATAACGGTACTATTGTCACCGTCGATAAAGATATGCACAGCGGACAATAAAACCATAACGGTAATATGGCCACCACCGAGAAAGATATGCAGAGGGGACGGATTTCAAATATAATAAACAGAATGGAAATCTTTTGCCATTCGTTTTGATGGATGCGTTTTTTAAATGGGAAAATTTAAAAACTATCTTGATATCACTGGCCGGTACAAAATGGAAAAAGGGCCCACGTGAGGACAATGACGATAAGAGGGAAAGATAACTGTTTATAAAATAATCACATTAATAAATTTACTTGATATAATATTTTAAAATATTTATTAATTTAATTTAATTTTAATTTATAGTTTAATTTGTTAGGGTAAGATTGTATGCCTGCCCGACTCTCCGTGGCTTTAATTACAAGAGCGAAGTTATGTAAAATATCCTCAACTTCTAAATTCTACTTTTTAATTTCACATTTTATTTTTGGCAGCTGCAGTGACATTTTGCATGTTCTACCCTCCAAATTAAATTTTCACGTTGCAAAGAAATGGCCACAGCCTTATCCAAATTAAACATGCATGGAGCAACAAATGGTCATAGCCCTACGCTACCTATCACGCCCTTATATTGGTGGTACTCTTCCAACCGCACTATAAGAGGTGTGGCACCACCGACCCTCAATAGCTAAACATATCTTTCTTTAACACAGCGGAAACTTTTATCATCATTAATATATTAACATCATTAACATTCAAGTGCACAACGGAATATCATGGGAGGGGCAACTCCCTGTAATTATGAGTCTGCTCGTATCAATAATGTTAATATTCAAAATTCACATATAAGCTTACAATCGAGGGAAACCCCAAGTTTCACCTTTACACTTATACAAATTCGCCTTCCTGCACCTGTTGTGCAACCTTGCCCAGCCACCGGCAAAGTCACATGTTTGTCGTTTCGTTGTGTTGCCCATCGTCGTTCACCCATGCACGGCCCACCGTTCACCAACGCCTTGTAGCACAACTTCGACTTTCCTTCGGGTGCACCCATCGCGACCACCCAAACTTTCATCGTTTACCCGTGCCCGAGCTCGTTCACCAACTCACCCGCCAACCACACGTTTACTTCATTCACATTTCACCACGCCCAGGGCGCTCACCCAGCGCTCTCTTCAACCGCGTTCACCACCAACTATCGATCGTGTCGTCGTGCCGGGCGCACCGCACGACTCGCCCATCAGCGCACCTCTGCACGCCCAACGTTTGTCGATTCACTCGTTCGCAGGTTCTCCCATTCAGCCTCACCCGACGTTCTTACCCGGCGTTCCTACCACCGGGCACCCACACATGAGCTCGTCTTGTCGACTTGCCCTTCCACCGTGTGTCGCACCGCCCGTCTGCCTAACTGTCCGCCGAACGTCACCGTGTGCACTCGCCCTCATGTTGCCCAACCCGCGCCTATCGAAACCGTTTGTCGTTCGCCCAGCAGTCTGCATGCACCTCTACGGCACACCTTCGCCCTATGGCTCGGGTGCTTCAGCGCTTGTTCGCCTGCACCTTCGCCTTAACTCCAGACCCAAACTCGCACCTTGCTCACTCCTCACTTGCTCGCACTGTTTACTTCTTCAATGATCTGATTGATTAAACTCCTCCCCATTGTCACGTTCTTATACACTTCGCCCACCATGGTTATCACATCGACTCACCCAGCCAACCCACCCATTCATTCTATGTTTTAACTTGTCCGCACGTCGACCCATCGGTTGGGCACCCCTACCCCGGGACTGCCTCACCTTATAAACTTTGTGCAGCTCCCACACTTAGTCATTTTTACAAGTGACTTCGCGTGTTTCACCTCTGTGGTTGTGTTTGTCTAACCAGCTCGCCCGCACTCTCTGTCGTGCACCCTCGCCCAAACACATCGCAGCTCAAGGTCCTCACATCCTCCTCCACCGGAAGTCATTGTCACCCTCGACAATATTTCATCCTAGCGACCATCTGTCACCAAGGTATCCATAGCAATGCCACATAATCCACCGATACGTGTGCTCCATGAACAGTCACCCTCTTGATCCGTGACTTCAATCAGTCTATATATTTCCAACATCCCTGCAACATATATAATATGACAATCTCCATCATGTGTCGTTTCATCTTGTGAATTTCTTTGCATAATACTCCGGCCAACACAACACCTTAGTCGAAACCAAGACATCTTTCTGACACAAACTCGGTGCACTGCATGCCCCCATGTCATCGAACTAGTTGGGTAGCTAATCCAACCATAACGCTCAACCCATGAGAATGTACCTTCTCCATGCCACGTTGGTTGTTTCTTCAGCACTCTGTCACAATCCCAAACCCAATCAAGAATCGTTCAAAAGCCATGTTCAAGTCCATGGTGTATCCATCCCATCTACAACATGTTTTCCATGATGCTAATGCCAATGTGCTGCCACACAGTCGCATTCATTCCTGCATCATCCACTTCTCAACATAAAGAAGCCTCCTCCAAGGCCCCTTATCAAGGTGGTGCAACCCCTTCCAAACAAGGTCCCTGTACCAACCCATCTCTAAGGTTGCCTACTGAGAAAGGAGGGCCAGGAAGTTTCCTCCCTGACTCTCATCCACCCATGTATTAGATTGATGTTGCGTCCTCAAGTATCTGTGCATAGCGTCAACCTCCTCACATGTACACCCAAGCTTCTCAAGCTTGTCTTTCGTCAACTGAAAGTCATATATGCCCATGGCATACCTGCAAAATTCCACTATGCCAACTGGATCCCTACCTACATAATCTTCCCCAACCACTGCCACTGAAGAAGTATTTGAACTCCCTTCATCTGCAACTCCATTGTGAAGATCTTTGGTAGAAGATGCTCCTGCCAAGTGCTTCAAGATTCATGAGATTGATCTCCCACTTCCTTCTTTCTTCTTCGCTCTTGCAACGAAGTCAACTAACTTCTCTTCCTTTGTTGTTTGAGTCATACTCCCAAGTCCTCTTTGCTCCACATCCTCATGGTTCACATTCAGATCTTTGGGATACAAAGTCATAGAAGCCATTCTTGGTCTATACCCCAAGCAATTTTTTCTATTCATGGGAACCAACATGGTTCTTCCTTTAGCCGTGATCAAGAGAATGTCCCAGCCCACCATCGGTATGGCTTGTTCACGCCTCAGAAAATCTTGCCCTAGCACCATAGAATGATCATCTAAGTCCACGATCCTCAAGTCCAACTTTTCAAACCACAAGCCCACTCTCATCTGAGTGTTCTCCACTACACTAGTAACAGCTTTCATGGTAGAGTTGACTTCTTTGAAAGCACTCCACTCTCTTCTCATCTTAACTTTCTTTCCAAAAGACTTTGCTGCTTTCCTACTCAGGAAACTATGAGTAGCTCCCATGTCCACCAAAGCTGCAAATCTCTTGCCACATATGGTCACCTGCACAAAACTCAACTTCAAGGAATTACCATCTTCCTTTGGCTTGATCTTGCACCTTACATCAACAACCTTTTTCAACAACTCGACCTCAGAAGAGTCTATCGACTTATGCTTCGACCTGACTTCCTTCTTAAGGTACTTCAATTCCTTGCTTGGCTCTTCTAAGCAACTCGATCCTGGTTCGGCTTGACTTCCTTCAAGCTCATCCTCCATCACATTCTACTTAAGTGCACCAACCAAGTATCCATTGACTCCTATCCACATCGAACTAAGCCTCCAAACATCCATCTGATTGTTTCAATGGTAGTCCCCAAGTCTGTCAATGTAATCGAGCTCATCCTACTCTATCACAACGGTCTTTCTATCAAGAAAGTCCCTCTTCATCACATCCTCAAGCTGCTTGACTTCAATCTCTACCATGGCACTTTTCTCCCTTAGTCGAACTCTCTCATCCAAGAGTTCTTGAAGACTAAGACCATTCCGTTGGATCTCCTCATCAAGTCCCTTGAGCTCATCAGCTTCCACATGAAGATTATTCAAGTCTTCCCGCAAATCTGCCATGCTGCTCCCTATCTGCATCAAGGGTTCACACACTTGAATTATAGGTTCATAGCGTTTCTGTGATTCATCTTTCCAACAATCACCCATGCTTTTCAGCCATTGAAATGCCCCTTTGACCACCCTCATCTTGTTTGGCAAGTATTCGTTACCTGCTTCACCTTCAACAGTCATCAGCCTTCAACCCTGAAACTTCAACTGAAATCACTTGCAAACCTGAATCACCTTTCAGATTTTTCTTCATCACGTATCAGCCTCTGAATCAACCTGTCACATAGTAAAGTTTGTGCTTCAACTCGTTCTCTGAATCAGGGCTCTGATACCAACTGTCATGCCCCTACACTGGCGGTACTCTTCCAACTGCACTATAGGAGGTGCGGCACCACCGACCCTTTTCTTTTTAACAATACTAACAATCGTGAACTATGCCTACTTTCTATACTTAGTTTATTTTTCAACAGCTAAGCATATCTTTCGTTAACACAGCGAAAACTTTCATCATCATTAACATTCAAGTGCACAGCGAAATATCATGGGAGGGGCAACTCCCTGTAATTATGAGTCTACCCATATCAATAATGTTAATATTCAGAATTCACATATAAGCTTACAACCGAGGGAAACCCCAAGTTTCACCTTTACACTTATACAAATTCACCTTCCTGCACCTGTCATGCAGCCTTGCCCAGCCACTGGGCAAAGTCACACGTTCGTCATTTCGTCGTGCCACCCATCATCGTTCACCCGTGCACAGCCCACCATTCACCAATGCCTTGTCGCAAAACTTCGAATTTCATTCAGGTGCGCCCACCACGACCTTCTCAACTTTCACCATTTACCCATGCATGAGCTCGTTCACCAACTCGCCCGCCAACCGCACGTTCACGTTGTTCACGTTTCACTACGCTTGAGCGCGCTCACCCAGCTCGCCCTTCAACCGCATTCACCACCAACTATCGACTGTGTCATCGTGTCGGGCGTGCCTGCACGACTCGCCTGTCAGCACACCTGTGCATGCCCAACGTTTGATGGTTCGCCCATTCGCTGGTTCTCTTGTTCAGCCTCACTTGACGTTCCTACCACCAGGCGCCCGCACACAAGCTCGTCTCGTTGACTCGCCCTTCCACCATGCATCGCACTACCTATCTACGAAACGTCACCATGTACGCTTGCCCTCATGCTGCCCGAACCATGCCCGTAGAAACCGTTCATTGTTTGCCCAATGGTCTGCACGTACCTCTGCGGCACACCTTCAACTTGTGGCTCGGGTGCTTCGTTGTCCGCCTGCACCTCCACCTTAACTCTAGACCCAAACTCGCACCTTGCTCACTCCTCACTTGCTCGCACTGTGTACTTGTTCGATGATTTGATTGAGTAAACTCCTCCCCATCGTCACGTTCTTATACACTTCGCCCACAATGGTTATCACGTCGGCTCGCCCGGCCGACCCACCCATTCGATCTATGTTTCAACTTGTCCGCATGTCGGCCCATCGGTTGGGTGCCACTACCTCGGGACCACCTCACCTTATAAACTTCGTGCAGCTCCCACACTTAGTCATTTTTACAAGTGACTTCGTGTGTTTCACCTCTGCAGTTGCATTTATCTAATCGACTCCCTCGCGCTCTTCGTTGTGCACCCTTGCCCAAATACATTATAGGTCAAGATCCTCACACTACCTGTCAAGTAATTGAAACGGTTGGAAACCAAAACCATAGCACTATGCTACCTGTCAAGTAATTGAAAGTTGAAACGATTGGAAATTTAATTGAAGATTTTAATTCATTATTGAAGCCGTAACGGAAAATATTAGGAGAACGAAATTAATCTGAACTGTTTATGGTGTTATATTACTATGAATATTCCATTCAAATCAAATTCAAACTTTTTACTTTTTTTTTTAACTTTGCAAAACTACATCCAAAAATTGAAATAGATATGCCTATGTTCTTTCTCTTTATTATATTTAAGTTATGCATGGCCATGATTGATCTATCTATGCTCTCCTCTTTTATTTTTCACTTTATGGTTTATTTTTTTACTTTTTGCATTGGATCTTTTTCAAATGTTTGGCGCATTGAAAGTTTCATTTGTCTCCCTTTTTACTGTTGGGTAGTTTAGAAAGTTGGGTTGATGTTTGTTTTGAATTGCTAGATGTTGACATGTAGACAGGGGATGGTGAGGGTTTAATCAATGGGAAATAGTTTCAAAGTAGTGGGCATCGCTAGGACATTGGAGAAAACAACGATTAGAAGGGTAGAATAAAAATCTAAAGGTTAAACTCTCTGCAACTTAATATTTGGGTTAGTATTATGGGTTTTTGAACAGATTCTTACTCTGATTTGGTTGCTTTCATTGTGCAATGGTAGACTCAGTCCTTAAAAGCGACGTGTGGGATAAAATCGTGTATCCTTGGTTCCTTTCCTGAGTTGCATAGCATTGTTTGTTCAAGTTTAGTTTTGATTCATCCCCCCTGTAGTCATTTGTACTTCATTGAAACGAAAATGTTCCGCAGTTTGATGCGGTGTAGGGTTTTAATGCATTGCCCCTTCTTTTTTAACCCTAGCGGTTTCGTCCAGGTATGCAATTTCATCATTCCAAAGATAAGTGAGAGATGAAGGCAATATAGAGGCCATGCAGCACCGTTGAGGATGCAGAGGGAGATGAAGGTCGCTCGTGCGTGATTACTTAATTTCCCTCTTAATTTCTAATTAAATTCCATTTATCATATGTGATGGCTCAAGGTATATTTCATATCAAGTGAATGGTTATTTACAACAAAATGATTATGTTAAAGATTATGTAGCGGAAACGTATGGATTTAAATATTGTGACCCGTTGTACTAACAATAATATCTGTTCTTCCTCCTTTCTTGGCACTTTTGTTGGTTTGTTTTGATCACATAACTGATCATTAATGGAAAACTGGAAAAGGCTAGGTTGCAGGGCACTAGTGGCTAGTTCTATTACAATTTTCTTTTAGCTTCGCTTCCAATGTTAGTTAAGGGCTCTTACTTCCCTGATCATTGATGGAAAACTGGGAAAGGCCGGGTTGCAGGGTACTCGCGTGTGATATATTATAATTCTACGCTAATTCAAGAATTTTCGAAAAAATGCATTTGGTTTCAATGGTTACTCTCTCTTGACCGTTTATAGAAATGTAATGGTAGTTTTATTAAATAGTAATTCTCGTCCAACATCTTTCAACATTTTTCTAGTAAATTGATCTGCAACTTCTTCAGTTAACAAATGCTATAAAGGCCTGGTTGCTTCCTACTCCACTGTTTTTCGCGATAACATTATTGCTGGTAATTGCTACCTTGATTTTTCTTGTTGCTTATCATTTGGGATTTTATTTGGTTGTACGAAAATTACACAAAGTTTCTATTGTTATTCCGTAGTTGATGGTATGATTACTCTGTTTTAAATGTTAATTAGTTCAATGGTGCTAATTTCCATGTACACTCTCCTCTTGCCTTTTCTTGGCTAACATCGTGCATGGCAATTGTTCTTCAAAGGCACTCAATGGATGAAACCCTGTAATGATCCGACTTGAATTCATTTTCGATATGTTAGAAAATTTACAAAATTTACGTGAAGAGAATTTTCGCGGAGGGGTAGAGATCTATGATTCTCGCAAAGCTACTTTCACGCAGCTACCTTCGCGTACCACAGAGTTATTTCACATACTTGAATTTCACGGACCTTGATTTCGCGAAGCTATTGCAGGGACTTAATAAATACACAAAATTCACTTATGGCAAAAAACAAAGTAAAAGCTTGGAGCCTCACAAATAAAACTTAGGATTGATTTATAAATCTTGCAGATACATTCACATGAGACTGCGGCTCATTCACCAAGTAAAAACTAAGGTTTATACTGATTTACATTCACGCGGAATAACATAGTAAAACACGGTAACTGTTTTTCACACGCTCACCAAAATTTTCTCCACCATTTTATCCCTAGAGGCTTGCGCTCTTTTTCTCTCTTACCCTCTTACTCTCTAACCTGAATTTACATTCATATTTAACTCAACATACAATTTTATATTTAATTCATGATAGAGTAAAAATAATTAATATGATGTTGTTGTTGAGTGTGATCAGAATCACGCATTTGTGGAGTGTGGGCAATATTGGCGTAGTAAATACTTGCCTATTTCTAGTTACCAAAATACATTAAATCCTTTAAATTCCTTGTTGCGTTTCAGAATGGTTCACGCCTAGCTTCAGTCCTTCCATCTTCAAACAGAGACACAACCTACAAAAATACATCTGACAAGTATGGTTGTTGTCACGCTGTTTATTGCAGTGGTTGGGATTATTATTTCCAACACTCCCCCTTAATCACAATTGCCGCCATTGACAATTCCCAAACAGTTTTTGAGATAAACAAAAATTTCACCTGCCAATGGCTTTGTGAAAATATCAGCGAATTGTTCTTGTGACCTGCAGTGCTACAACACAATTTCATCATTGTTAATCAACTCTCTAATAAAATGATATTTAGCATCAATATGCTTGGTCCTTTTGTGGAAGACAGAATTCTTTGACAATGCAATTGCTGAGGTGTTGTCACAGAAAATAGTTGTTGCTCCCTCTTGGTCATGACAAAGATCCCTCAACATCCTTCTCATCCAAACTGCCTGACACGTTATTGTTGTTGTTGCGACATATTCAGCTTCTACTATTGACAATGACATTATTAGCTGCTTCTTTGAGGCCCATGAAATGGCTCCGGAACCCAAATGAAAAAAATATCCTAACGTGCTCTTTTTGTCATCGACATTGCCTGCCCAATCACTGTCAGTGTAACCAACCAGCCTAAAATCACTTGTTGCTGTGTACAAAATGCCATACTGTTTTGTCCCATTGACATACCTTAGAATCCTTTTCGCTGCTTGCCAATGTGTCTCCTTGGGTGTCTCCATGAACCTTGACACCAAACTTACTACATACATTATATCTGGCCTAGTGGCAGTCAAATACATCAAGTTTCCTATCATGCTTTTGTATAATGTCATCTTGACATTGCTGCTGCAATCTTCTTTGCTCAACTTCAACCCTATAATAGTTGGAGTTGGTGTGGACTCGTTGTTCTATATTTTAAACCTCTCCAAAATTTCTGCCACATACTTTGCTTGAGAGATATATATGCCATTTTCTGTTTGCTTCACTTCTATGCTCAAAAAATATCTTAACAATCCCAAGTCAGTCATTTCAAATTCACTCTTTATGACTTGTTTGAAATCATCGATGAGGAAATAATCACTTCTTGTAAAAATCAAATCATTTACATATAAGACAACAATGAGAATCTTACCTTTGCTCTCTTTGATGTAGAGAGTAGGCTCACTGTCACAATTGTTGAAACCATTGTCCAACAAGTAGGCATCTATGCTCCTGTACCATGCGCGCAGTGCTTGCTTCAATCCATAAAGAGCTTTCCTCAACCAATACACTTTGTCTTCTTGGCCTTCAACCTCATAACTAAGCGGTTGTGCAGCATACACTTCCTCTTTTAGCACTCCATTGAAGAACGTTGATTTTATGTCCATCCGATACACTGTCCATTTATGTTGTGCAGCAATCACCACAACTGCATGCACTGTCTCCATTCGTGCGACTGCCGTGAACATCTCTGCGTAATCTCTTCCATGTTGTTGCTTGTATTCTTTGACAACTAGTCTTGCTTTGTGCCTTTCAATCTTTCCCTCAATGTTTCTTTTGGTCTTATAGACCCACTTCACTTCAATGACATGATTTCCTTTTAGAAGGCTCACTAACTCCCATGTGCCATTCCTTTCTATTACTTCTATTTCTTCTTCCATTGCCGCAACCCATTTTTCTTCTTTGATTGCATCTTCAAAGTGGATTGGGTCATCTACATGACAAAATAATGCAAATAAGGAATTCAGACTTGTGCTACTATCGACTTCATCTTGCTCATAAATTTCATTTAAATTTCTAAACTTTGGTCTTATTTTGCTTTCTAAAGATGGGCTTGACATGTCACTTAGTGTCGCGCTTCGCAGTGTGCTTGGAGAAGCACTTGCTTGGCTACGCGAAACTATATTGTTATTTGTTGATGACGTTTCTTGTTGCCTGCTTTGTTGTGCTTGAATAGGAGTAGAGGGAGTCACTATTGAAGAATTACTTGTTGCTATTAATTCCTCTTTGTCCTCATGTGGTATGCATGCTTTGAAATTGACAGTCTTTTCTAAACTTCCATCCCATGCTTCCTCTTCTATGAACTGCACATCTCTGCTTATTATGACCTTCTTGGTTGATAGATTGTAGAGATTGTATGCCTTGTATTCATCACTGTATCCAAAAAATATGCATTTCTCCCCCTTGTTGTCCAACTTCTTTCTCAACTCATCTAGGACATGTGCATATGCCACACATCCAAAAACTCTCGTGTGAATGACACTATGCTTTCTTCCACTCCATGCTTCTTCAGGAACTATGTTCTGAACGCTTTTGGTTGGACATCTATTCAAGATATATGCTGCACATGTGACAACTTCAACCCAATAATCATTTGGAAAATGTTTTGCCTTCATCATACTCCTTTCCATTTCCATAATGGTCCTATTCTTTCTTTCCGCCACACCATTTTGCGGTGTATATCTTGTTGTAAATTGCCTGTGAATTCCATGCTCCCTACAAAATCGAAGGAAGTCATTTGAGATATATTTGCCACCTCTATCAGTCCTGAGGACTTTGATGTAGTGTCCACTTTGCTTCTCAACAAGAGCCTTGTATTGGTGAAAGTGCTCAAACACTTCACTTTTTTGTTTTAGGAGATAGACCCATGTCTTCCTTGTGTAGTCATCTATGAAGGTCAATGCATAGTGGCTGCCACCAATTGATGGTGTCTACATTGGTCCACATAAATCTGAGTGGACAATGTCCAAAGCTGCCTTTGCCCTTATTGACTTTCCTACTGGAAATGCCTCTTTATGTTGTTTGCCCAAGATACATCCTTCAAATATGTGCTCTGGTTTTTCTATGAGTGGTAAACCCTTCACCATGTCTTTCCTATGCAGCAAATTCAAACCTCCAAAGTTGAGATGTCCAAATCTCAAATGCCATAACCAGCTTTCATCTTTAGCCTCTACTTGAAAATTTACTTATATGACAACTACCTCTTTTCACATAGCTTCTTCTGAGTTCATTGAGAGTTGTGCTTGTGTACCTTTTTTTTGCAAATCTGAAACTATTTTTAAGGGAAAATTTCTATTGTTTGTCATCTGAACCTTTGCAATCAGTTTTTTGCTTGGAGGCCTATCCAAAATTGTGCATGCATCATTCTTAAATAAGACATTGTAGCCCTTTTGCACGAGTTGTCCAACACTCATGAGGATATGCTTCAGACCAAGAACAAAGTAAACATCTGAGATGTATTTCTTCCCCCCCTTCTTTGTTAGGATATTAACCCTTCCTTTTCCCATGGCAGAGACTTTGCTATCAGTTCCTAATGTCACTTCAAATTTCACACTTGCATTTAGATCAGAAAACATTTCTATGTTTCCTGACATGTGGTTGCTACACCCTGAATCTAGATACCATATATCACTCTGTTTTTCTTGTGCTACATTACAAGCTAAAAACATGCTATCATGGTTCTGATTTTCTCTTGTGAAATTTACACTTGGTTTGTTATTAATGTCATCTTGCTTCTTTATACATTCATTTGCATAATGACCATACTTCTTACAGTAGTGACATTTAACTTGAGATTTATCATACCTCTGACCTTGTGCTTGATTTTAGCTTGGGCCTTGACTTGGATTTTGATTGTTGCCTCTTCCATTTGTGCTTGAAGGGCTACTTCTTCCACCTTTGTGCGGGCTTCTTCCTCTTCTTCTAGCATATGATCTTCCTTTGCCTCAACCTTGACCAAATGATACTTGTCTCTTGAAGGCATGCTCCAATGAGGAGCTTGCTGCTCTATTCAGTCTATGTTCATGAGAAATCAGTGATGCATTAAGCTCATCCACTGAGAACTGTGAGAGATCCTTTGTCTCTTCTATGGCCACAACAATGGCCTCAAACCTTGCTGGCAAACTTCTCAAAACTTTCTCAACTATTCTTCTTTCCTCAAGTGTCTCACCATGAGACTTGATTTGAGTAACCAGCCCACTTACATGTGTAAAAAACGAGTCTATATTCTCAAACTCTTTCATACAAAGTGTTTCAAAATCTCTCCTCAACATTTGCAGCTTTGTTGTCTTGACTTTTGCCATGCCTTGGTAGGTGATGGGAATGATATATTGGGGATTAATCAAAATCCCTTTCCCTTAAATAAATTGATTATGAGGCGTGTGGGTTACGGCCCACAAAGCCTATCGGAAGCGTTTCTTAGGCCTTTATCCTTTAAACCATGGAATTACATAGACCCGAATCCATATAACATATCGGGCTTTTATAACATATCGGGAGCTTAGCACATAGGCGTTCAAGCCTTAAAACCCCGATCCATACATATATCAGAATACACGGGAAATCCATATAAATCCCGCTCCAAACATACATGCTGGACTTCAAATAATAAAAAGTTCAAACTATCGGCGGGTTCGTCCTTCATATTAACTCTGAATCCCGATCGCCCGATCGCTGATAAGGAAGAGCTCCGATCGCCAATTAGTTTATTGGCGATATCGCCATCGACGTATCGGCCTTCCACTGCGCCACTGTCCAAGTCCTCTGCCGCTCCAATATGCGATTGCCAATCGCACTTAAGCCGTCGATCTAGAACTTCGATTAGACGGTTGCGAGTTAATTGTCTATCGCAATCGCACCAATCAAACTGCGAGTTCCGATAACTCATAAAGAGTTTCGCCGATGCAACAAAGGATCTCGAACGTTGATCATTCAGATCCAACGGTTCCTGAGTATTCTTTCCCGTTTCCTCTTTAACTTAGTCTTCCTCGCATTCATCCGCTGCTTGATGGATTTCTGTGTTTAAAACACAGTTCTCTGCCCATCTGCCATCTACACAGTTATCACTCCATACATATAACAATTAATTCACATATCTTGGGATCGCCATCGATCCTACAGTGGTCGATGTTCGATCAACATGCATTCACAATTGGGATTAAACCCTTGGCACACATATATGCAAAACAGAGTTGAAAAGGCTTAATACACAGATCTGCTAGAAACACAAACACACATATATTATATTAATCACAGCGTGATTACAGTTTCTAAGGCATTTCAGCCTTAGAACAGAGTCTCCTCTCAACTACATTTTTAACACTAAGGTTTTCAAATCAAGTCTATCACTCTGTTTCTCCTCCTTCTGAACACGCAGGTTCAATCACATATATATAAGGAATCATTGTTGGATCCGATCATGGAAGGATTCAATCAATCCTCCAACAAAAGCCGTTAAAGCTCGATAATGCATACATGAATATAACACATCTATTTTAAATCCATCCTTTAAATTTGTTTTAAAGCAGATTTTCCTTGTTTTTCTCCCTTGGTCCACGTCTTCCTCTTCTCTCTACTTTTGGATTCCTCCCTTTTTCTGAGGGTGCTGGATGCTCCTGCATCAGACTCCCGAGGCACAAAAATTTATGACCTCTTAGTCATATGCTTC
This sequence comes from Pinus tabuliformis, assembly GCA_031772625.1. NCBI lineage: Eukaryota > Viridiplantae > Streptophyta > Pinopsida > Pinales > Pinaceae > Pinus > Pinus tabuliformis. The sequence continues at coordinate 287,632,860 of CM062818.1, forward strand.
TCCTTGTCCTTAACAATTCTACCCACTGCATTTCTTTAGTGGAACTGCCTTCATGGTCTTTTGTGAGCTGCAACCAAACCTCTGCAGTAACAATCTCCTTCTGCTACATGATACCTCACCAAGCTCTCCTCACTCAGTCTTTTGGCATCCTTCAGGTTCTCTCCTCTGGAACCATATGAGCACACCTTGCTCTAGGTTTGATGCAAGTCATCTCACCTTCTGTTGTCATTCTCTATGCGATAGTAAGACCACAAACTCTCCAGCTTTAAACAATTGTATCTCCTGCTCATTCTTCTCACAGGAAACTTTCCTGCTCTGATACCAAATGATGGGAATGAGATGTTGGGGGTTAATCAAAATCCCTTTCCCTTAAATAAATTGATTCTGAGACCTGTGGGTTATGGCCCACAAAGCCTATCGGAAGCATTTCTTAGGCCTTTAGCCTTTAAACCATGGACTTACATAGACCCGAATCCATATAACATATCGAGCTTTCATAACATATCGCGAACTTAGCACATAGGTGTTCAAGTCTTAAAACCTCGATCCATACACATATCAGAAGATATGGGAAACTCATATAAATCTCGCTCCAAACATACATGCCGGACTTCAAATAATAAAAAACCTGCGTTCAAACTATTGGCGGGTCCGTCCTGCGTATTAACTCCGAATCCCGATCGCCCGATCGTCGATAAGGTAGAGCTCTGATTGTCGATTAGTTTATTGGCGATATCACCATCGGTGTATCGGCCTTCCACTGCGCCACTGTCCAAGTCCTTTGCCGCTCCAATATGCGATCACCGATCGCACTTAAGCTGTCAATCTAGAATGTTGATCCGACAGTTGCGATTTAATCGAAATCGCACCGATCCAAGTGCGGGTTCCGATAACTCATAAAGAATTCCGCCGATGCGACAAAGGATCTCGACCGTTGATCATTCAGATCCAACGGTTCTTGAGTATTCTTTCCCGTTTCCTCTTTAACTTAGTCTTCCTCACATTCATCCACCGTTTGATGGATTTCTGTGTTTAAAACACAGTTTTCTGCCCATCTGCCATCTACACAGTTATCACTCCATACATATAACAGTTAATTCACATATCCTGGGATTGCCATCGATCCTACAGTGGTCGATGGTCGATTAACATGCATTCACAATTGGGATTAAACCATCGGCACACATATGCGAAACGGAGTTGAAAAGGCTTAATACACATATCTGCTGGAAACACAAACACACATATATTATATTAAACGCAGCACGATTACAATTTCTAAGGCATTTCAGCGTTAGAACAGAGTCCCCTCTCGACTACATTTTTAACACTAAGGTTTTCAAATCCAATCTATCACTGTGTTTCTCCTCCTTCTGAACACGTAGGTTCAATCACATATATATAAGGAAGCATTGTTGGATTGGATCATGAAAAGATCCAATCAATCCTCCAACAAATGCCCTTAAAACTCGATAATGCATGCATGCATATAACACATGGCAGATAACAATAGTAACAAGTTTTCGAGAGACTTATCCAATCCATCCTTTAAATCTGTTTTAAAACAAATTTTCCTTGTTTTCTCCCTTGGTCCACGTCTTCCTCTTCTCTCTGCTTTTGGATTCCTCCCTTTGTCTAAGGGTGCTGGATGCTCCTGCATGAGTAGGCTATCTGGAGGGTGTCCCATGCTTGCTTGGATTTCATTGTTGTTGCAACCCTTGGGAAAATACTTTCATGAACTGCTTGAAAAATATAGAATAGGGATTTTGAATCCTTCTTCCTGTCGTTCCTTAACAAATCTCTTTCTTGTTGAGATAAAGCATTGTATGTTGCTGCATTTGTTGGTTCTTGAAAACCATTCTCCACCAAATCCCAAATGTCTTGACAAGAAAACAGGGCCTTCATTGTAATATCCCAATAATCATAATTTTCGCCATTAAACTGAGGTATTTGAGGATTATTCAAGCTTGTGTTTCCATTTCTGAGCATAAAATAAAAACTTTCTACCTGCTGGTAAATATGCTAAAAACAATCTGCCTTCAAAACAATTCTTACTGCTAGTAAAAACATTTGTTTTTACACTAACAATATTTAACCCGCTCTGATACCATGTTAGAAAATTTATAAAATTTATGGGGAGAGAATTTTCGTGGAGTGGCAGAGGTCTATGACTTTGGTGAAGCTACTTTCGCGCACCTCAGGTTGTTGACTCTCACGAAGCTACTTTCGTGCACCGCAGAGCTGATTTCGTGCAGCTACCTTCGCGCGGTGGAGCTATTTCACAGACTTGAATTTCGCTGACCTTGATTTGGCAGAGCTATTGCAGGGACTTAATAAATACATAGAATTCACTTATGGCAAAAAAACAAAGTAAAATCTTGGAGCCTCACAAATAAAACTTAGGATTGATTTATAAATCTTGCAAATACATTCACATAAGATTACTGCTCATTCACCAAGTGAAAACTAAGGTTTACACTGATTTACATTCACGCGAAATAACACAGTAACTATTGTTTTCACGTGCCCACCAGAATTTACTCCACTATTTTCTCCCTAGAGACTTGGGCTCTTTTTCTCTTTTACTCTCTAATCTGTCAAAATGAATTTTACATTCATATTTAACTCAACATACAATTTTACATTTAATTCATGACAGAGCAAAAATAATTAATATGATGTTGTTGAGTGTGATCAGAATCACCCATTTGTGGAGTGTGAGCAATATGAGCACAGTAAATACTTGCCCATATCTTTTTAGCAAAATACATTAAATGCTTTAAATTCTTTGTTGCGTTTCAAGATGGTTTGCACCTAGCTTCAGTCCTTCCATCTTCACATAGATAGGCAACCTGCAAAAATGCGTCTGACAAGTATGGCTATTGTCAAGTTGTTTATTATGGTGGTTAGGATTATTATTTCAAACACGATAGTGATAGCCCACTGTAGCCTCTACCTTTTCAGAATGGTTATATCACTAATAAGTGCTACGTTTCGCTGAGCTCTTTCTTTTCCTTTTGGCTGTAATTTGATTTTTTATTACTGATTTCCTGCTCGCTTCTTTGATTCTTCACTGTTTAGGATTATATTGGGGTTTACATGATTCTGTTGCCACCTATTCAGCACTTCAGCCGCCCATAAATCAGTTAGTTGTTTCCACTTCGATCAGTTACCTTAGAAAGGAAGCACACGTCATCTCAATCGTGTCTCATTTTCTGCTCAGTTGTAGACATTTAAAATTGCTGTATTTGCAAATTAATTGAGTATATTATCCTGCTATGGTGTGCGGCTCAAGGAGTAGACTCCTCTTTCCTTTATCTATGAGTCTCGACTCGTGCCAAAATCATACGAAATTAGTATATCTGCTTGCAGGTTGTTGGATATACTCTTGGTATTATAGTGGCAGAGAATTGATCCTGGGTCTTCCTTAGATTAAGCCAGTCATGTTCCCTTAAAATTGTGAAAGTCCGATAAAAATGCCCTATGAAAAGGTTGAATTAAGAAACTTATTTTTGGGTGTCAAGAGTGTGTTAATTTGGGTTTCGTAATCATTATTTAAAAAAATGAAACTTCCTATATTTTTATCATTAGTTTGTTTAAGGTGAAAAAAAAACAAAAAAACAAAAAAACAAAAACATATAATAATGATACGAGGAAGGCAATTTGTTTAAACTTGTTTTAAATAAAAGTATAATAATGATATTAGAAATGCCATTAATTTAAAAAAAATGAATATTGCCAAAGATTAATAATATTACAAAAGTAATTAATTTAAAAATGATAATTTTGATTTTCTTAAAAGCATTTGAATTAACTTATTGGGATTATTTAATAGATTTTTTTTTAATAGAATGTACATTTTAATTACATTTGATTCATTTCGAAAATAATATCTAAAATCATAATAATAATTAAAATAACTATAATTTTAATAATATTAAATATATTTATTTAATTTATATATTTAATATAGGATTGATTTGGATTTTTACTATTATAATTTTAACAATTTTTCTATTTATAATGCAAGTCTCTAAAATATTTATAATATTTCTATTTGTCCTATATATTTCCAAGATTTCAGAAATACAATTAGTATCAGTATCAGTTTCATGATGTAATGTATTTGTCTAAACAAAAGAAAATTACTGTAAAAGGAAATTATATATAAGCCTGAGTTTTATGCTCAATTTATTTTATGTTCAGGTCAAATCACCAATTGTTTGCTTCTAAGGTTTGTGTCATAACTCTTAGTCTTCGTCATCATGTAATAATCCCTTAATTACTGTCTTCGTCATCATGTAATAGTCCCTTATTAGTAATTTTGTGTCAAAGAAGAAAATGTATTTTTATGTAAATTGGTGCAATATGGCTCCTCCACCAAGTAGGCCTGCCCTCCACATAAGCAGGATCATAAAGGGATTTGACCACCTTAAAGAAGACTATGTATATAAGTGCATTCGACACATTGAGAGGACATCCATCGGAATTCGATCTGCAATTCTAGAAGTGAAGAAGAAGTGTGAAATGCATAAAGGAAAGCCTATTTTTTTTTCAAGAAATAAAGGAAGCCTAGCAAAGTAAAAGAAGTTTGAAATTCGTCATATTCTGCCACACGTGCAAGAGACCTAAAGCATAATAGTCGAGGGTGCAGACTGAGATTTCTAAGTGTTGGAGAGAAGGCCGAGACCCTATTTATGGAAGGATGATTTAATTTGACTTGTCATAAATTGGCTAAAGTTTGACTGGTTATAATTTGGCTAAAGTTTGATTTGTCTACATGGAGGTTGGTTTGGTGGATTGGAGAAAGTTTATGTCTTGGTTAAAAGGTCTTGGTTGTCTCATTTGATTGGATTTGATTCTAAAGAAGAGAAAATTTATTTTTGAGTTTTCCCTTAGGAGAGGGATTTTTCCCTGGTTAAGTGCCTACATCTTGTGTTCATTTGTCCTTGATGATCTTTATGTTTTTTGTAGTTGTTTGATGATAAATAACATAATAATAATAAGAAGAAGAAGAATCTAATTAATCAAGTAAAAGAATGTCACAAGCAACTATCAAGTTAAGAGAAATCACCCTAATAAGTTGTCCTAAAGATTTCTCAACACCAAGCATAACAAAGAGGAGCCACGTCAAAAGAAGTTATTTAAGGGTAATTTCTATAGAGAGCATGTTTTTGGACTTAAATAAAAGGAGGGCACCAGGGTGTTCTTTGATTCATGTATGTGAACACAACTACTAAGAAAAACTACTAACTTTCCATTATTGAGTCCAACCCTTTTATATATTTATATATTCATTTAAATTTAAATAAATAATTTAATCATTGTTTTATATATATATATATATATATATATATATATATAAAAAGAGGGTAACAATTGTATTTTATATTAATTAAATTTAAATTCAATATTGCACTGTATTGATTAAAAAAATCATTTTAAATCATATTAATCAAAGTATATTTATTTTATTTGTGTAATTTTAAATCTAAAATTACTAAGATATTTGGTTACTATAATATGTATTTAGTTATCGATCTTAACTTGATCTACCAAACATCAGGAGGGATCAAATCTCTTGAGATGCAAAACCTCTTTTAGAGTGTAAAGAGATTTGATCCCTGTCGATGATTGGTAGATCCCGATTTGCTTAATAGATCCCATCTACGATGGGTTTTTTTCCCTCTTTAAATAGAGACTATATTCCACATGAATACCATGAATTTTCATAAACTTGGATCTCAAAAACAAGGTAACATTACAAAGTAAATTTTACCTTAACTACCCAACAAAAATTAATAATAATAACATATTATTTTTATTTTTATTTTGTTTTGATCTAGTCAAAATGTTTACGGGACATTACATTACGAGTACAGTAGAGTTATATATTATACGATTTTTTGTTATTTATAAATCTCTTTTTAAAGTCTAAATTTTTTATATTTAAAATATATTCTTTTATGAAGTGGATTATATTGAAAGAACAAACAACAACCAAAATTGTACCCCTCAAAGGGACATAACAGACAAACAAAATCTAACATAATTGCATCCAAATAAACTTATGTTAGAATATTGGCCTTTCTTTCCATGATCATAATTCAATTAAAAAATAAAATCGTAATCACAATCCATCATATAGTTAGGGATTTGGTTCAGAATATGAGGTTGCTACCGGGATAGGGGATGTTGGGTTTGCCGATGGTTTGGCCGCTTCTTGAGGAATTTCAAGATGTTGTTCAATCCTTGCCATCCTTCAGTCCATTATCTCTAATTTGCAATCATCTACTAGTACAGATCCATTGTTTGGATATATTGATTGGCTCTACCTCATGTATTCCCCATGTCTGGGACCCATCGTGACCATTTTTCCCTCACTTTGAAATTTTGAATGGGAAGTTCTTTGTGAGGAAGTTTCCCCTTCAGACCAAGTCAATTTTTCTTGCACATGTACAAGAATATGACCATTTTTCCTTGCTACAAAACCTATTACTCTATCCAATAATCTTGAATTTCCTCTATGAGCTCATTCCTCATAGTATTTTGGCCCTTTCCTTACATGGCCTCTCTCCCTAAGCAATTGGAAAGAAACCCTCGTGCTTTAGACTATATAATATGATACTTTTTGATTTAGTTGAGTTTTTGATTTCCAAAGGGGCACCCTATCCAGTGGGGTAAACACTAGATGCCACCAATTTCCAATTGTTGTCTTTATCAGCTACTTAATACTAGATAAATAGTATTTTTCTTAACCATTAATTCCACTTGTCTGGGTGAAGATCTGAGCCTAAGGTAAAAATATTTAAATACCACCCAACCCTTAGAAAACAAGGGAATCATATGTTCTCAGCCCAGGTCACTAACTATTTTACATGATAATCGTCACTCCCAAAGAAATAACCCACCAAAACGTACCATTTCTAGGCCAACACTTGTACCACCTAGGCCCAGCGTCACCCGTTCAAAAAATGGTTTCACACACCAAACAAACCACAACAATATTCAAAGATACAATGTAACTCAAAATCTACAGATAAGATGAAGCAAAGACCATTCTCACTACTTCTCTTCCCCCTGAAAAACTTCCACCCCATTTTCTTTTTCTATTCTAGCCCAAGCTCCACTTCCAACTCAAAAGAGGAGATATAGTATAGGCTAAAAAATAGACAATTATATGCAATAGCATAATCATCTCAATAAGCCACAATCTTCCCATAATTCCTTCCTATTTATACAAATGATAAACATTCTCAGAATAATAAAACCAAGTGGAGTCTTCAGGATAATTGTTTCACCCAGAAAAATCCCTCACCAACACACACCCCCTCTTGGTCTACAAGTGCACTAACCAATAACAACATCACCCAATTGGTCTGCAAGTGCACTAACCAATAACAACATCACCCAATTGCAAGGTAGTTAACAACATCACAACCCACACTAGAAAATAAAAAACATAAAATTCAATTCATATCCAACAGGAAAGAGAAAGAAAAGAATTTTCCAACTATGATTATTCCCCTATGGACATATTTTAACCCATTATTTTTAATACTCCACCCTGGCTCCATTTCCAACCCAAAAATGGCTCACCCTGGCTGCATTTCCAACCCAAAAATGGAGATACAAAGTAGGTTAAGACACACAAGTAAAGGAAACAACAAATTCTACCCTACATATAAACTACCTAGAATTCCTGGCAAGTTATACAAATAATAAAGGTAAAGGAAACAACAAATTCCACTCTACATATAAACTACCTAGAATTCCTTGTAATTTATACAAATAGTAAACAGACCGAGAAGAACTGAACCAAGCACAAAAATAGTTGTTACGTAAACAACTAGTTGATACTTTCCTCCTCAATTGCTTATTGCGACGAACAAAAATTAGAATCAGCTATACTTTCTTCAAGGATATATTTGGTAACACATTCTTCCCACTTGTGGGTACTCGTCCTCCAATGGTTACAATGGTAGTAATTATCAATGCTTGCACAACCTCAAGACGAGTCCCACACAACCTTGCCCCCCACTAGATATTACATCTCAGCCTTATGCAATATCCCACCTGGAAATATTCTTCCCTTCCATTAAAACCCTCATGCCAGGGTTCTTTCAACAGGTCTCATAATATTATCTCTACAATTTCCCCCACATACCGAGGTGACAAACCTCGCATATAAATTTAATTCACGTTGCTCTTCATTATGGCCACCTCTATCTTCGCACGTACTAGGCATACTCTCGACGGAGTGTCGGGAGTACGTGCGACAGCTGAAGACGGCGGAGTGTCGTGGAGTCCGCGCTGGCGCATGGGTTTGGCTTCAGACTTCACTTTCATTTCATTTTCATTTCATTTTGATAATGATATTAGGTTTAGGAACACACAAAATATTGCTTGGGGAGTCCGGGCCGGCCGGCTGAATGGCTGGGGAGTCCGGGCCGGCCGGAATTAACACAGGATGCTTCGGTTTGGCTTTTCATTTTATTTTGATAATGGTATTATGTTTGGGAACACACAAAATACCGCTTCATTTTATTTTGATAATTGATAATAATATTATGTTTGGGAACGCACAAAATATCGGTTCAAATAAAAATTGATTCTACTGGAAATATATGCCAACATAAACATATGTGTTCAAACATTGGTCCCTTGAGTTACAAAGCTAAAAGATTTCATACAATTCCGGGGACAATCCTAGGTGCACGAGGTCGCACGCTGCTTGTTTGACAAAAGTTATGAATGAATATTTTCATTTTTGTGTGGCAGCTCTTAAGGTTAGCATTTGTTTTGTAGCCTGCTAAATGGTGTAAATGCAAGGGGTTAACTCAACCGTTCTAGATGTTGTAATTAAAGTCAATTCATAAGTTTTTGAAACTCTCCCCGGATTATTTTTTGTATGCATACCTGAGTACTCAAGCTTTATGCAAACTGTTTGACGAATTAAATCTATGTCTTATCAAACCTTTGTATGCCAGCTTCTTGTTTTTTTTTACGACTGGTTGATCTCCTAGATAATATAGTGATCCTTTCAGCCCGTTCTTACAGAGGTTTCTTGTCTGGTTGTGTTTATTTTGCAAGGGAAAGAAAACAATCTACGTTATTTCCAAAACAGAAAAAGGTAATAAGTTTAATTGTAACAATACACAAAGCATGACCACGTTTCTGATCAGAATTAAAATGACAATTATAGAACTCACTTATATTATCTCTAGCTTTGTTTACTTATTCAGATATCATTCCACACACATCTCTGTTTTAATGCTGATTTGAGGGATCAAATAGGCAGTGTTATAGTCATTTTCATGCTTGGCTGTGTAGTCCAACTATCTGGATTTCTTTGTAGCAGAATTGTGCTCTCGAATGTATTAACATTTTGGCTAGTATGCAAATTTGGAGGCATTTTGGTCTGTCCTTTGTGCATGCAGATTTGATGATTCTACTGCAAAAAAATATAATTTAATTTTTTAGTTTTTTTCATCACTGATGTGAATGAATGCATCTATATATATTAAGATTTGTTTGGGAGGGGGAATTGACTTATTGTAAGAATTTTTTTTTGGGAAAATAATAAATACATTAATGTGTGTATGTGTTTAGGGTGGTTGAAAAAAATGATTGGGATCTTCACTATAAAAAGATTCTGCAATTAAATTTTAATGCAATGGTTTCAAAAATTGTTGCTGAAAATGAATAATCTCTTAAAATCGATCATTACCATTCATGCACATGAATAAACAGAGACACAGTACAAAAGTAGCATTTAGGGAAGCCCTCGTTTATATGACTTACGATCATTTCGAAAGAGTGGGACCGACCCTAGGTGACATTCGGCCTCCTCCCAGATTTCCCTTGGTTTGGCAAGTATCGACCTTGCCTATCTAAGCGCGATAGATGAAGTGATCACAAACCTTATACACATTGAATTTCTCACAACCACTGGCAAAAGTTCAATGTCCAAGTAACCACAGCCATGGTTCTCATTATGGCACTTTGTTGAATCATTTATGTCTTCTTAAATATAACTTCTTAGCATTCCGCATTGGTATACCACTGCCATCGGTATTCTGTGTGATAAATAGTTTTTGTTAGAAACTTATTTGTGGGGATTTTATTTGGCTTTGACTTCAATAGTCGCATCATTGGATCCAATTTTCTGTATTTTATTGATTTGACAAGAAGATCCAATTTTCTGTATTTTATTGATTTGACAAGAAGTTGTACCTGGCCTTCATACAATCTCATTTAGCAATAGCATAACAACCTCTGGAGATAACACGAAATAGTGTTCAAAGGATGTTATGATAGTGTTCAGATAGTATATACCAGTAATGCAGCTTGTGTGGGACTCTTACCATCATAGACATCGAGCTCCAATAACATATAAAGATGTCAATTTGCAATGCAAATTGGGAAATATTTGTATTTCTGCTAACTAGACCATAGATGCATGCATTGAGACATCTTAAAAAAGTTCAATTAGTACAATAAAGAGATAACACAAAACAGAATTGTCAATGTCAATATAAATATTGTTAATTGTGAAAATTTACAACCTAAAATAATATTTACAAGTACTCAAATATTATGAAATTAAGTTTTCCAAATCCAAAGCCCAACCAACTTATTTTTGTACTAGCTGCGATATCCCGCGTGGCTGGGATGGCGCCCTATTTACCTCCCTACCCGGGTTTGATCCCTGTTACATGTTGCGCTGTTGTCATTTGACGCAACTCTATTGAGCATCGGACCATTGTAAATATTGTGTTATAAGTTAATATAAAGCTTCTTCAGAGGGACTACCCCTCATTTTAAAAATGTGTGTGATGGAAAAAGATGAAATTCCCAATGCAGGTTCAAATACACGTGTTTTAAACGAAGTTCATCCCAAGTTATCCTCTTAGGACATGGATATTTTATAGTTGACTTAATTACCATTTAGAAGTAAATGAGACTTTATCACCCAAATTCTATTTACAGCATTTCCGTGCTTCCATTCTATTTACAGCATTTCCGTGCTTCCTTGATTAAGCAAATATAGTTTATCCTCTTAAGACATGGATATTTGATAGTTGAACCTTGATTAAGAAAATATAGCTTATCCTTTTAAGACATGGATATTTGGTAGTTGATTTAACTAGCAATTGTTTCAAAAGTACAAAGAGAAGCTCATAGGATTATTAAATTGGAATTGTTGAATTTTTCTAGAAGAGTTAATTAGTTTGTGGAAAACCTTGTTTTCTTGGACTGGATCATTGTGCAATTACTTTTCTTTAGATGTTTTGTTTATATCTATATTACAAGGAACACATTGAATGTCTTATTTCATTTTAGAGTAAGTTAATTACCCAAAATCAAGAGGTTAAATTAATTACCCAAAATCAAAAAACCTCAAGCATATAAGAAGAATACATCTCATTCATATGTAATACCAAATCCATCTTTTCTTATCTTTGAGTAAAATTTCAAAAACATGAACACATGCCATTTCATATGCACAATAAACCCAACTTTTGAAATTTCAATGCTTGGATACATGGCATTCATATGCTACAGTAAACCCATATTTTCCTTAAATTTCAATCCATAAACACATCCATTCATGAGCCATAACAGAACCACAAAAAACAAAACAAGCCAAGCCTCTCGAGGCAAATCAGAGAATGGAAGTCAAATTTCGAAAAGCTGATAAGATTATTAAATTAGCATAAACAAAAACGAGAAATTAGCATGATGATTTGATGTCTGAAACGTCAAACAAGGCCGCACAGCTTTGTGATTTTAAATATGACATTTTTTTTTCAAGTTTGGTTGAAGATTGACTACCGACATAACCCCAAGATCCCTGGGATATTTGATTTTCACCATGCTTTTAAATTGCAAATTAATAATTCGTATTTCCTTTTGACACTTGTGCCTTCCATGTGATTTGTCCATATTGCCCATTGGACAATTATCGCTGCCCTATGCAAAAAACTTAAAACCATGTGAAATAATAAACAAAAACGGTTTAACCTTCCCTGCTATATCAAGAATATGGCAAAATAGCTACGGCTCCAAAATAAGGTAAAAATGCCATGGTGCATATATACAAGGCAATACTGAACAAATTAATCAATTAATGTTAACCCTCATCTTCTACCAGCTTAACTGTTTACTTGGGCATTCTCATCTACCTATTTACATGGGTCATCTCCATAAATATAGGTGCTATATATGGAAAAATAGCTACGGCTCCAAAATAAGGTAAAAATGCCATGGTGCATATATACAAGGCAATACTGAACAAATTAATCAATTAATGTTAACCCTCATCTTCTACCAGCTTAACTGTTTACTTAGGCATTCTCATCTACCTATTTACATGGGTCATCTCCATAAATATAGGTTCTAGACATTCAACTGATGATATTGAGCAAAATAACAAGTTATTAAACAAGAAAGGATCGAGTTGATAGAATTTGCAGAGAGCGAACCGAAAATGACCGAATGATTTCTCTCTTTGAGAAAAGAAGAATCGCTACTCACCTTACCTAATAAAATGAATGCCGCAAAGTGGTGTATGAACATCCTTTTGCACGCGTATTATTGTCCTGCCTGTTCATACTACAGGCTATTGTAGTCAGGCAAAATGCGATCTCTTAATGATTTTGACTACTTAAGTGTACCCATAATCTCAAGGCACCTAACTTAAAAAAGAAAAAGATAAATTTATATTATTTAATAAAAATGTCATTTAATAAAAAATCAAACTAATGTTAAATTTATTATTATTAAACCATAGAATTATCACTTTTATTACCTAAGTCCATTCCAAATCCACTTAACCAAGTTTAAACTTATTTTTTTCAAAATTAAAATAGCAAATTTCTAACAAATTACCTGAATGAAAAATCACAAAGGGAGAAAAGAATAAATAAGAAAATGGGATGTTCAATGAATGCTTAGTCCACTCAGCGAGGTTCATTGCAATTTAGTGTATACTTTGTGGATTGTACATACATCTAGTTTAAAAAGGGACTTTATCCACACCTTGCGGTGTTGTGTGGCAAAATAGCTCGGGGCTCAAATTTACCCAAAATTCAACTTGATTGGTTCAAAATAAGAAGAAACAATTTTATTTTTTTTAAGAATGAGGTGGACTGAAAACTAACTGTTGGATGCTTCGACAAGGTCGCAGGAAAATCCAACAAAGGACCGTGGGCGTTGCATTAATTCATCAATTCCAAACTATCTGGTCAAGTCCACAGCCTAACCTCCTCCACTCTCATTGCCCTCATTCCGAAAAATGATGAGCCTGAATCTTTCTTCGATTTCCGCCCTATCTCCCTTTGCAACATCTCTTTCAAGATCATCACAAAAATCATTGCACTTAGAATAAAGGGATCACTGGCCCGCCATCTTTCTCCAAACCAGCATGCCTTCCTTAAGGGCCAAAACATTCATGATGCTGTCGCCTCCACTCAGGAATGCCTCCATTCCATTGCCGTCAATAACACCTAAGCTGCCATCCTGAAAATCGACTTGGAGTGGGCTTTCGATGTTATCGATTGGGGATATCTTCAATGCCTCCTCGCCAAAATAGGTTTATCTCCTGCTGTCATCCACTAGATTATCGGGTGCATTGAAAATGTTAACTATGCAATTCTGGTGAATGGACAGCCTTCCCCTTTCTTCAAGGCTGAGAGGGGCCTCCGGCAAGGATGCCCTCTCTCCCCCCTCCTCTTTATCCTTGCGATTGATGCCATGAGTCTACATATCAATCGTGTTGTGGCGCTGAAAGAAATTTTCCCGATAAGGATATGCAAGAACATCAATATGTCTCACAACCTCTTTGTCGACGATGTGCTTATATTTGCTATGCTCACAATGGCTTCTTGGCAATGCATAAAATCCATCCTGGACCGCTTTCACAAAGCTTCGGGGCTGGCCATGAACAAAGCAAAAACAATTCTCTATCACAATGGAGTTGATGAACACCTCATCTGCCGGATAGCCCTACTTTTCGACATTCAATATAAGCCACTGTCAGATGGAATCAAGTATCTTGGTTTCAAATTAAAAGGTCGTTCCTACAAGTCGTCGGACTGGCGCTGGCTCGTTGACCGCTTTCTCAATAAACTCTCTCTCTGGAGTTTCCGCACCCTCTCTTTAGGAGGCAGGGTCGTTCTCGTCAAATCGGTCCTAACACAGCTATCAGTCTTCTGGGGACACCTCTTCCTCCTCCCGACCTGCATTATCCAAGCAATCAACAGGATTATATCAAGCTTTATATGGGGTGCCAAGGCCGAGCGTAGCAAAATACATCTTGCGAAGCTGGACCTTCTCTCATTACCGAAAAATTCTGATGGATGGGGCATACTGAACATTAAAACTTTTGGGGCTGCTCTTATTTGTAAATCACTTTGGAGGGGTATATATGGCACCAATCCGTGGAGCGACATCATTAGACAGAAATATCAAAGAGGCAGGGGAATTGAATTCTGGTTCAGATTTGATTCTATTGGCATCAATCGAGGCTCCGCAATATGGCTCAGTTTTAGAAGGGTCCAGCGATATTTTCTCAGCAATCTAAAATGGAAAATCTTCACAGGCAGAAAGATTATCATAGGCCTGGACTCCTTCGCTGGTTTCAGGGGAACGTTACAGTTTCCTCCCCCTCTTCTTTTTTTCCTCCGCAGAGCTGGCTACTTCACATGGGATCGTATCATAAAGGATTGGTGCGGCCCTTTGCCCATGCTTCGGGATGCAGATGATATTGGTCTTCCAATAGACCTACATCCTCTATGGTTCGATCTATCTTCCTCTCTCCAGCAGGGAGGCATCCAGCGATCCACCAATGACGACCACCTGATCTGGTCCCTTCCTTTCTCTGTCTCACATGCAAATGTAAAGGACATTTACTCTGATCTCATTTCTGCAAACATTTCATCCAATCGGCGCTTTCCAGTGTTCTGGTGGAAGCTTGGCTGCCCCCTCAAGGTTATTTTATTCTCCTGGTTGGTGCTCTTCAACAAGAATTTAACTTGGGACTCCTTGAGAAGATGGTCATGGCACGGCCCCAGTAGATGTTCTCTCTGCAATATGGACGAGGAGACAAACTACCACCTCTTCTTCAAATGCATTGTCTCTCAACAAATCTGGTATGACCTTGCACAATTTTTTTCCTTTCAACATCTTAACTTCATCTCTGTGGATGCAGCGTTTGCCTGGTGGGGGCGACAAAAGACTCTCCGGCCCATTCTTCCCATCACCATCTGGTCACTCTGGAGGTGGCGGAATCAAAATTTTTTTGAGGACTCTTCTTTATCCGCCAAATATGTTCTATCATCCATCACTGCTCTTTATCATCCGATCAGCTGAAAGGTTCAATGGTTTTTGTTTCTTTCTGAAAATATTGTGAACATGTTCAAACATGATGGTTATCTGCTCAACTTGGTTTTGAGATGCTGTCTATCGGTAGTTATCAGGAGTTCTTTAAACTCTTTCAGATCTATCTGAACATTATGTTTATATATCCTCAATATAATATCATGATTTTCTTTCGAGAAAAAAAAAATCACTACCAAAAGAGGTTATTAAGCTCGGAGAGCATCTACACCGTCATTTGGGCATCCGACGGTTAGAGTAATTTGGCGCCCTCTACACATGAGACCCTAATCAAACCCTAGCCTCGCCTACCATCCGAATCGGATATAAAAACAGTGGCAAGGTTGGGCCAGGCATCCATGATTTGGTTTTTGCAACTCTCTCTGAGCCATCGAAAAAAGGAAAAGGGAAAAAATAGAAAACCCACGCTAAGAGGTCAAATATTGGCGGGGATTCTTCAGATCTGCAGGGGCTCTGATATATACAATTGGGTCCAATTCCATATTTCCTCGAATTTTATCCATCATGCCCAAAAGGCAATGTCAAATGAAATTTCCTCAGATATTTTCTCTCTCAATATTTATATAAATTTCTCTCTCAATATTTATATAAAAAGGACAAATAAGAGCAGGGATTGAATAACGCACACTAAGAAAAAAGATGGGATGAAATTCAAAATTGTTATATACGTAATACGACCAAGGGTGAGATCTAAACAGAGAAAAGTAGGGTAAGGGCTTAACCTTCATTGAATGGATAAAAGCTACAAGTATCATCCCCTTCGTCTGAAGATGGATGGAGAGAAGCTACCATGTCTGATTATTTTGCGATACATGTTTGACCAACGCAGGTTGAGTGTTTTCAGTCTCAATACAGAACGTAACACCAATAGTCTATTGCTTTATCCCAACCCCCCCCCCACTTTACCTTCATAATGAATCGAGCTCCATCCCTTCCAATACGCTTTCCGTTTCGATAGTCTGTTAGATCGACCCAGTCATGAAACCTTAAACAGATTCAGAAATCGAAGTTTCTCGTCTTATATTATCTCTCCATGGCGAACTCTTCTCTTCCCCTGTTGCAAAATTAATAGGCAGGGCAAAACCATTCAGCGAAAACTGCCAAATAAAATAAAAGCACTATCTCTACGGTTAAAGCCCTTGCGAATTTTCCACAGATTCACCGTAATAAAGAAATAATGGATTGAAACTTTTGAAAAAATTGGGTTCCATGCATAGCCATAATCTACCACGCTGCTTTTCCCTGTACAAATTTATTAGTAAAACCCATAGATATTGAAAACCAAAAGCATACTTGTTTCTATCTATAAAAAATGTCGAGAATTTCATTCCAATGGATCAAGAATTTCATCTCTATCGATTCTTCTGCTCAACATAACAGCAACAAAATAGAATCATTGGGATAAACCATGCAAACACTCGTTTAAAAAAAACATAAATTAAATTCAAAACAGAGAAAAACACAACTAAAATAAAACACTGTAAAATCCAAAATGCATTGCCATGCAACAAAGAAAATAAACTTGAACAAGAAACAAGGCAAGCCAATGCAATGCAGAGTATTGAAGAAAATGATGAGATGAAAGTGAGAATGCGCTCTGTGAGATGCTTAATACTAATCAATGCTTGCCAAAAGCCAGGGAAGAATAACAGTGCTCGCCAAAAGCCAGGAAGAAGAATAGCAACAACAACTGGGAGGGAAAAAGCAGTGAAAATATCTTCAAGAGTGACATAAAAAAATGGAAAAAGCAGTGAGGCAACTCAACCGATATTTGGAAACAACAGTGACACTTCAAATCAACGGTTGAAAGTGTCTCACCTGATCCAACGGAGCAGGGTAAAAGTGTTGACGATTGTTGATGCATAGGAAGGCCTATCAGCCTAATTATCATTTAGAAGTAAATGAGACTCTGATCAAATTCTATTTACAACATTTCCGTGGCTAATGTTAAAAGATGAAGAGTGAGGCTTCTATCAACATGGCTTTTCTATTATGTTACTTTGATAGACATCTGTATTTTGAAATATGGTTTCCCACAATTTTATTTGAATATCAAATAATTATTATGTCAAAATGGCTTTCTATTATATTATTTTGATAAATATGTGTATTTTGAAATATAATTTCTAAAATTTTTATTTAAATATCAAATAATTATTTTGTGAATAGCAAAGATTTAATCTTAAATTATTTTAAAATATTCTTAATATTAGTTATAGATTAATTAAAAGTTGAAACTTATCTTAAAAGTAGTTATGTCATTTTTGCTTTTTTAATTAAATTGATTGATTAAAAATATGTCATATGATCATGAGTTATATTTTATTGGGCATGTGGTATTGGTAAATCAAGGTATTGACTCATAAGATTGTAGCAAAGTCTATTTATAGGTTAAAAATCTCCATGGTAAAGTGAGGTGAATCTTCAAGATTAAAAATCTTGTCACATGTTTTTTAAATGTATATATGTTTAACTTATATATTAATTATTTTTATTGTTAATAGTAATAATAATTTAAAATAAAGGACTCAATTAAAATTCTGGTGTGAATCATTGTGTGCGCTCACGGGCTGCCTTTGGTCGTGTTAGGGCTATGCCTCCTTTGCCATGGATGAGCTGGGCTCGTCCCATCTCCCGATCGTCCTCCCTTTCTGCTGAAGATGTTGCGTTCAAGACCCTTCTAGCTTCGCTTCCAGTCAAGAAAAAATCGAATGCTTCTAAGTTTGTCAAAAAATTGGAAAATATTCTGGTGGTTTCCCTTCCTCTGGAGGGGCCGGTTAAGGTAGCTTTGTCACTAGCGGAGAGGGCCCTAGTAGGACAGTTCACTGGACTTTGGCCTTCTCCCAAAGCCATGGAAGCCTGGATCTGCAGGAACTGGAGGCCGTTAATCAAGCAAAGTGTCACCTCGTACTTTCTAGGGCAAGGCTATTTTTTGTTCGAGTTTATTTCAAAAGAAGACAAGGATCTAATCTTCAGGAACGGGCCATATTTTATGGGCCCTCAAAGTCTCTATTTGAACAAATGGACTCCCGCCTTTAACCCAGCTGAAGACATTCCGTCAGCGGTTCCAATGTCGGTAAGGCTTTCGAACCTTCCTGTGCACTGCTGGAACTGGGATTCCCTCAAACATATAGGCAACGCGCTGGGCAAATTCATAGATCGTGCAAGTACTAAGGACCAATACGACTGCGCTAGGATCTGTGTTGAAGTGGATCTAGAAGTGGGGCTGCCGGAGGCCATAAAGATAAATGTAGGGAGTTGGACTCATGTGCAAAAACTTGACTACGAGCAGCTTCCATTCAAGTGCCGCAAGTGTCAAGAATATGGACATTTCGCCAAGAACTGTACCAAAAATGAAGAGGCGGTGCAAGGTAAGGAAGAAGGTTGGAAGCAGGTCAAAAGAACAAGGACTAACCCCAAGCCCTCAAACCCTCCTGGAGCAGCAAAGGGAAAAGGGCAGCAGCTTCCTTCTAGTAGCCAAGGACAGCAAAATACACATCCAAAGGCCCAAGAGAATGCGTTTGAACCCCTTTACTTAGCCTTAGTTGAAGTGCAAGAAATAGGTCAGCAATAGAAGGAGGCAAATGAGAAAGAGGTCCCTGAAAACTCCAGGCAAGGCGAGAGTGTAGCAGTAAGCCCTAAGGGAAAGGCTATAGAGATGGAAGAGGAAGAACAAGATTTCGAAGAATTTGAGGAGGAAGGAGAAATAGGCGACTCTCAAACATTGTCCCACAGATCGACAAGAGGAAGGAAATCTGATCGGGAAAAAAGAGAGCAAGAAACATATAAAGACAAGCTCCAAGGCAGTCAACCAACGCTGGAGAAGCTTCTAGAAAGAACACCAAAGGTTACAAGAAGTCAGGGACAGGGCCCCAAAGGGGCTACCCAATCTCAGAAAGGTAAATAATGAATATTGTCTCCTGGAATTGCAGGGGGTTGGGGAGCAAGCAAAAAGAAGAAGCTATGCGAAGCTTGATTAGGATAGAAACCCCAGATATCCTACTGATCCAGGAGACCAAATTGGAGGAGAAGATCTTCCTCCGCGTAAGCAGGAATCTTTGGAGGAAAAGTGGAGGGCAGGCTGTCTCAGCCCGAGGAGCATCGGGAGGGCTGGGAGCTCTCTGGAATGAAGCCAAGTTGGAATTGGTCAATGGAAAACAAAACACTCACTGGCAGCTCATGCAATTCATAAGCCGAGAAACAAGGGAGACCTTTAGTCTTTTCAATGTTTATGTGCCGGTAAATGCAGGGGAGAAGAAGCAGTGTTGGGACTCAATCAAACTCATGGCTGAGGAAGAAATTCTGGGAAATATTATCATTGTAGGTGACCTCAATATAACTTTATGCCCTTCCAAGAAGTGAGGTGGCAGCTCTGTAAGGGATCCAGCGAGAGAATGGGTGGAGGACATCATGCAAGATTGGGGTCTGCTCAACATAAATCCTTTGAAAGGTAAGTATACTTGGTCAAATAAAAGAATTGGTCCTGGCCATATTGCTGCAAGATTAGATAGATTTCTTGTTCAAAGTTCCTATCTTCTCCTTGGTTTAGAAGCTAGGATGCTCATTCTACCATGCAGTACTTCGGATCATAAACCCATAAGGTTGGAGCTTTCAGCTCACAGAAACCTTGGGCCCATCCCTTTTCGATTCAGTCCTTTATGGATTAAGCACTCAGACTTTATGGATAAGGTTAAAGAAAGCTGGAATTAGCCCGTCACAAGGTCTCCCTTTTTTGTGTGGGAGGAAAAATTGAGAAGAGTAAAGGCTGTCCTGAAGAGCTGGGCTAAATCTCTTCCCAATCCGGCTGATGAAAGGAAGATGGCCCATGCCTCCCTCGAGAAGCACCAACTGCAGATGGAAGAGGAGGACCCCTCGGAGGACTCTATATCCAAAGAAGAAAATCTGCAGCAAAGCTTCCAGAAAGCTTGCTTGCAAGAGGAAGAATATTGGAGACAGAAATCTCGTAGTCTGTGGTTGAAAGCGAGAGATAGGAATAACTCCTTCTTCCACAAGCAAGCTTTCCACCCTTCCAGAAAAACCTATGAATCCACTCCTCCATCTTCTTGAGAATGTTGATGGGTGCCAACATGACTGAGAATTGGAAAAAGTTGGGACAAAGTTTCTAAACCTCTACTAGAAGGAGGTCTGAACTTCAAGGACCTACAGATTCATAATATCGCTATGGGGGCTAAGATTCTGTGGAGACAAATAGCCCCGAAACCTGGCTGGGCTCAAAAGGCACTATGGAAGAAATATTTCAGGGATCATAGGTTACGGAGCTTGGATGATCCTACTCCCACCATTAAAGGATCTCAAATTCACAGGCTATGCATGCAGGCCTTACCTCTGATACAAAAGCATTCCTTTTGGATCCCGGGTAATGGCAAGCTCATCAATATTTGGAATGACAAAATTATGAACGAAGAACCATTAGGTGGTGTCCAAGAGCTTGCTGAGCTTCGAAGCTGGATGTTGAATAATGACATTAAAACTTTGTGGGATATTTCTATTTGGAAGGGCAATGCGTGGGCAGGCTGGAAGAAGCCTCAAATTCCGATCACTCTTGATCAGGCGTGGTCCTTCCTGTTGACTAAGCTGAAAGGAATGGGCCTGATTAATACCAGGAAACAAGATAAGAGAGGTTGGGGCTCTCAGACTGGTTTTTACACAGTTGCGCAAGGCTATGCACAACTCAAAAAAATTCCTCATGTTCCTTGCTGCCTTGCAATTTGGAGAGGTCTTTGGAGGCAAAAGTGTGTGCCGAAAATTGACTTCTTCAACTGGTTATTGTGTCACAACAGCATTCTAACAGATGACAGACTTAAGAAGAAAGGCTTCCTTGGCCCTTCCAGATGCGCCCTTTGCTTGGAAAACGAGGAAAATGCCTCTCACTTATTGATCGAATGCAGGTTCGCCAAAAGTATATGGGAAGAGGCGATTTCCCCATGGGGATCTACAGTTACTCTGCCCAACACTATTTCTGGCTTCTTTGCTGATTGGGCTCACCTCTATCCCAGGAAGTTCCCCAAGAACAAATGGTTCAAGGCAGCTTGGCTGGCCTATCCGAAATTCATCTTCTGGCACATCTGGATTGAGCGCAATCACAAAATTTTTCAAGAGAAAGCGCAGAGTTATAAGCTAGTTTTGACAAAAGCCAACGGCCTGCTCAAGGAGTCTCTTGGTGAGAAGTTTGGGAAGCTGGAGAATAAAAATCTAAGTCCACAAGACTTGGCGTGGGGGAGTGTGCTTGGTCTCCAGTATTCTGATGGTGAGAGACAGAACAACACTTGGAAAGACTGGCAGATTAGGCTTGCTGAGGAAGAATTCCACATGTGGCTCCAAAAGCGTGCTAGCTCCTCTTTGTTTTTTGACGGGGCTGCCAAAGGCAATCCGGGGATTGCTGGGGCTGGAGGTGTCATCAGGAATGCGGATGGCAGCATTGAGCACAGGTATGCCTGGGGCTTGGGTCATAGTACCAACATGCAAGCAGAGGCTATGGCCCTGTTGCAAGGCCTTAAGCACTTACAGGATCTTGGCATTGAGAAAGTCATTATTCTTGGTGACTCCCAATCCTTGATTAGAATCCTCGTGGATAACACGTCCCCTCGTGATTTCCGGCTAGCAAGAGTGGTTACCAGAATAAGAAAGCTAGTAGGCTCCTTCCTTCAGGTGAACTTTTTTCACGTTCTTCGACAGAATAACAAGGAAGCAGATGCGGAAGCTAATAAAAATGTCCTCCTCCCTGTTGGCACTCAGATAAGAGACGGGGTTGAAGATTGGGATCCAATCTCTTAATTTTGTTTATCATGTTCCACTATCTTTTACTTCAGCAGTTTCTTTGTATCCACAAGCTTGGGAAAATTCTGGAAATCGACTCGTCTGACGATATTAAGAAGATCCAGAACATTAGGACTATGGTAATAGTTTATTTATCTGTTGAGGATAGCCGGTCCTTGGGCTATCTGAATGTAATCTGCCAGCTAGTTTTGCCAATCTTTTAATACAAATTATAATCGTTTTCGTAAAAAACAATAATAATAATAATTTAAAATAAAATTATAATATCATTAAATGAGAAGAGTATTTTGATGTCGATCAACATTTACCCTACCATTTAATTATATGGCCCCTCCAATTAATTTGGAATTCTTAAAATACATAAAGTGGATCTCCATAGTTAAGAATTTCGTTACATGTTTTTTAAATGTCTATATGTTTAATTTATATATTAATTCTTTTATAATGATTAATAATAATAATCTAAAGTAAGGTTATAATTTAGTTAATTTTTTTGAGGTTATGGAGCTTAGGATGCATGAGAAAAAACTAAGCTTAAGCTTATGCCCTCTACCACAAGATTCTCTCCTTGTTTTGGGAGACTCCCTCCTTATTTAGTATTTGGGGGAGAGGAGCGAGGCTCCTCTCCGAGAAACAAAACATTAGAACGTCTTGTGAAAAGAAAAGAATTAGGAAAGCAATGAAAAGGTTCTCTTCAATAGCATTAGCATATTTCCATGTTCTTCGTGATCTCAATAAAAACGTGGACTAATTTGCTAATAAAGGGTGTAAATTAATATTAGGATATTTTAAAATCAATGGTCAAATCAAGCTCTCTCGTATTCCTTAGAGCTAAATGGATTGGCATGACACATTTATGAAGCATTGCATACCTTAAAGTTAAATGGATTGGCATTACACATTCATGAAGCGCATTATCAATCAATCAATTGTAGTACTACACCTAAATTTCATTTTTTGGTGGGTCAATTTTGCAAGCTATATACCTACAAAACCTCATTTATCTATCAATCAATCAATTATAGTACTACATGTAAATTTTATTTTTTGGTGGGTCAATTTTGTAAGCTATATACCTACAAAACCTCATTTATCAATCAATCAATTATAGTACTACATGTAAATTTTATTTTTTTATAGTACTATATACCCTACAAAACCTCATTTTTTGTTGTCTAGTTTGGAGTCCCTTTAGAAAAAGTTGTAGTTACGTTGGATAAGAGGGTTCCCTGCAAATTTTTGAAAATATAACCATGTACTACCTTATGTATTTGTTGTGATCCAAGCATGAACCTGCAAATAGATACAAAATTCTCATTTTGGATTAAAAATAATAATAATAATTTAGTTATTTTTTTATGATTTTTTTTAGTTTAGAGAGTGTGAGAAGTATCACAAGTATTTTGATGCCTATCAATGTTTACTTAATCATTTTATTTATATGGCTCCACTAATTATAATTTGTTATTATATATATTTAGGACATCACATCTTAGGACATCTAAACACTATATAATCCTAGAACATCTAAACACTATATAATCCTATAACATTTTGTCTTGTCTTTACATCTTTATTAGGACATCTAAAATATATGTAGTCCTAGTCCTAGTCCATCTAATTTATATAGCTCCACTAATTATAATTTGTTATAATACTTTAAATACACCAGTTGATGCTCCATCAACCATCATCTAATTTATATGGCTCCACTAATTATAATTTGTTATAATACTTTAAATACACTAGCTCATGCTCCATCAACCATCTACCACTCTAAAATATACATTATTGTATATATTTAGGACATCACATCTTAGGACATCTAAACACTATATAATCCTAAAACATTTTGTCTTATCTTTACATCTTTATTAGGACATCTAAAATATATATACTCCTATTCCTACTCCTAGAACATTGTCAAACATTGTCATTAGATCTTTAATTTTCTTATTATTATTTGTGATTGTGTGAGAGCATGTGCACACAACACTATTTCAATGATTCATTTACTCTTTACTGTATTATATTTATTACTCAACTTTACAAAATCCACTTTATT
The DNA here is from genome assembly GCA_031772625.1 of Pinus tabuliformis. Lineage (NCBI taxonomy): Eukaryota > Viridiplantae > Streptophyta > Pinopsida > Pinales > Pinaceae > Pinus > Pinus tabuliformis. The sequence goes on from CM062818.1 coordinate 287,657,125, forward strand.
ACTTAACTTATTCAACAAACATCACTTTATTATGCCAAGCTCATTATGTCAATAAGCTTGTGTAGTAGTTAAAGAGTTAGTGTTATTTCAAAGGTATTTATGCTCTTTTGTTTTTCAATTTAATTAAAAATATGTTATAAAATTAAATTAAATTAAATTAAATGATAATATAAAGTATTTTAACTATGAAATAGTTCTGGTTTTTTAGACGTGTTATTTATAAGTTAAGCTATGGTATTCATCCATGGTATTTCAACGAAATCTGTTAACCTATTTACAAGTTAAAAATCCCCATAGTAAAGTCGAGGTTTAACAACTACAGCCTTGAAGTATTTGACGAAACCAACCAAAATAATAAAATAATTTCGAAATTTAATATAAAAAACATAGTACTAATTTGATAAATTAAAACTTAATATTTACTTTTTAATTTTAATACATTTTTAATTTTTTTAGTCAACCCAGTTTGATGTGTAACTCTAGAGCCCAGTGGAGGATCATTCTACAACCCAGCTTGATGTGTAACTCTAGAGCCCAGTGTGATGTACTATGATGTACTAGTGTGATGTGTAGTACGATGTGTGTAACCTTGATGTATAACCTTGTCCGTTTGTCATCAAAGTTGAAATTTTGCTCATTTCAACGAAAATTAAAGAAAGAAAAACTGAATTGAAAAAAAAAATCAAACCAAAAAAATAACTATAGAAAACATTTAAATAATATCAACTCATAAAAAAATTGCATTTGATGAAACTGGATCCTTCTCAACTCATGTTATAACATTTCTAACCATAAATTTAACCAATCAAAAAAATATTATATCAAACTATTTAAAAATAAATTAATTTATAAATTTACATTTGAAAAAATTGGATCCTTCCCGACTCATGTTATAACATTCCTAAACTTAATAAAAAAAAAATATTATATCAAACTATAAATATTTCGTCTATTATTAGACTGAACAATTTATTAAACTTCCATAGCCACCAATTCACCATCTAACTATTTCTCCAATTCACCATCTAACTATTTCTCATAAGTTTTGGTTAGTTGGAAAATATACTTACATTATACAAAAATATGTGAATCATCTATCAAAGTCAATTAAATAAAACGGATTTAATCCCCTTCTATTTACCACTTACATGGTTATACTCTAACCTCGTATTAACTAATGACACCATTAAAAATATTACATTATAATTAACTTATTTTGAGGAGGTCCTCCAACACAATCTCTCAACTTGAATAATACCTTTACTGTGTTGAATTTAATTCATAGGGAATTGTTTATAAAAACTAATGACACCATTCAAAATATTACATTATAATTAACTTATATCGAGGAGGTCCTCAACACAATCTCTCCATTTGAATAATACCTATATTCTCCATTTGAATAATACCTATATAGTGTCGAAATATTATATTATTATTATTATTATTTAATTTTTAGGTCACGGCCAAGCCAAATATCAAATTGATGTATGAAACCCCCTAGTTTATGGGACAAGGGGCATATGTATTGAGGAGGTCCTCCAACACAATCTCTCGACTTGAATAATACCTCTATAATGTAGAAATTTAATTTATAGGAAAATTTTCCTATGTTGCACAGGCTTGGAGGATGGGGGGCCGTGGAAACAAGGAATGAGTTTATAAGATGGCTAGATCACACTCAAATTTTCAAGGGGAAGCTTGGAGGATGGGGGGCCGTGGAAACGAGGAATGAGTTTGTAAGATGGTTAGATCACACTCAAATTTTCAAGGGGATGGCAAGTTGAGGATAGATATTATATATATAGAAAACTAAATATAAAAAAAGTAGCTTGGAGGATGGGGGGCAGTGGAAACGAGGAATGAGTTTGTAAGATGGTTAGATCACACTCAAATTTTCAAGGGGATGGCAGGTTGAGGATAGATATTATATATATAGAAAACTAAATATAAACAAATTTATATAGTGGAGGCTATGAAGTGCACAAGTGACTAATGTTTTCTTAACTAGGATGGTTTTTATGATGGCTTTTTTAATTATGGTAAATCGGTAATTTTTTGAACTAATCAAGAGATATCCTGGATCACTTTCATGGCTAACTTATAACACCAAGAGTATATCTAAAAACCTGCAAGGAAGATATACCTGATCTTATGATTTAGAAAGAGCGGAAACTCTTAGAGAAAAAGGAAAAGAGGAATCTACTCCCAGAAAAAGGAAATCTACTCCTTGGGCCGAAATCCATATACTATGAGATTTGGGATTTCAACCTCAGTCTCATTGGTTTCCCCAGCAAGTTAGACCACATGTCACTGTCTGCGCAAGTGCCGAATATACACTGGCGGCAAACAAAGGGCAAAGGTCAAATAAGTTCAGCCCGACAGCAAACGAAGAGGACAAAGGAAAAGGTTAGTTCAGAACGACGACAAATAGAGAGGACAAGGGCCGAAGTCAGCTCAGCCCGAAACACAAAGGAGAATGGTCGAAACAGTGTACAGAAGACACTCGAACTGTGGAGAAGAAGCCCTCGATCACGACAACACCATGATGAAGCTCGTGACGCCCATAGCCACAACCAAACTGTTGATAAAACCCTCGACTGTGATTGAAATGTGGGTAAAGGGGCACTGTACCACACCTGTAACCAATCTTTAAAGCAACCTACATTGTAGGAGACTAACTCAAGCACAAAGAGGAGAAGCTAAAGAGGGAATGATGGCAAAGGGAAAAGCGACAGAACGATGAAAGAGTATGGTTAGAAAACTGCCCCATACTCGAGCATGAAGAGAAGGAAGCCACAGAGCGAACAATGGCAAAGGGAAAGGCGATGAAAGGATGAAAGCAGAGTTAAAAAACTGCCCTTTTTTCATTGATTTAATCCAAGTCGTTAGTGGGGTCGAGGGACAACTAGACACACCCTAGTCGCTCTGTCATGTGCCAGGTACGGATTGGGAATGCCATTAAAGTCCCCGCTTCCTTTATGATGTACCTGTCATTTTTTTAACATAATTGACGAGTCCCTAGGTCCACGAATTGTTGAAATGCAAGGAACGGGAAGGGTTTTCAAGGGCCGACACATCCCCCATGTAAGATAGGAATTTTTCTTTCCTAGGAAATATTAAAGTATGCAAATGGACTAATCCATAGCAATATTACTATGTATAATTACATCCATCAAATGACTGCATGTTCTATTTATCAATTACATTGCTACCTTTGGATTAGTGGCTAGGAAGTAGCTTTTCAGGGAGAAACAGTAGGGATCAATGCAAACATGATGGCAAGATTAATCCAATGCTTTTATGTTCCCATGATATTGGACGAAACCATGCTTTGTCAATGCTTTCTTTTCTTCCTCTTCGTAATCTTATCTGCAATATTTTTAGCATAGAATGAAGAATTCGGGGGAGTTCGACACTACCCACAAGGATACAAAGATAGCTTTATATGTAAGTTAGTTAACATCGAGGATGGTTTAATAAAATCCATATTCTCGTATATTCGACAACTTTGCTATTTGTTGGAATTAGATTGTCCTGCACTAGATAACTATCTGAAGTCTATAAAGTGTGTTTAGAACAAAGCAAAAACATAAGGTATATAACAATTAGCTCGACTCTCAAAAGCTTGTAACAGCGATTTACTATATTCTCACAGCTACCATAGTCATACGATATGCATATGGATCTCAAATTGGCAACTACAATTTTTCTCAATTTTTTTGCCGAAATTGATTTTGTTTCTCAAATACACCTGAAGACTAAAAAGTGATGATCAAACATGGATGAGAAAATTATTAGATCAGGAATTCAAACAATTCTAGGGTTATATGCAAAGTTCTATTGAGATATCTATTTATTCTACCAAGGAAACCTGTTATAACCCTTTTTGCCACTTTATGTCATTGAGAGAAACATAGTATCAATCCCTTTCAATTGTTGACCAGAATGTGTATCTTCTCATCCTTGTTTGTGCTCATCTAGTATCCCATCACTCCCACAAGCCTATCATCATGTAACACATCACTCCATTATAGTGATGCAGCCTGTCACTCGGATACACGACTTGCCTTCATCCTGGGAGTGATGGAGAAGCCAGGATGAAGGCAAGTCATGTATCCGAGGGTCATTTCTTGAAGAAGCTTCCTAACTTCTCATGGTCCTAGGTGTCCATCTCCATCCTCTTGAATACAGGAAAGGCCTATTTAGTGAGACCCTAATGCTGGTGAAATATCACTCTAGTGATCTGATCTTGAATCTCAAATGAGCCCAGTTTCTCAATAAAATGAGGGAAGAAGATAATTGAGGAATCGGCGGAGAGCACATCCTACAGCTGAGGTATATTGCCTTGTATATTTTCACTATGATATGAATGCAAACTATTTTCCCTCTCCATTTCATGTCTATGTATGTAAGAAACTTGATCAATTTACTGCATTAAATTTATGCTGCATGCTAATTTGCCTTCTATGGAATAAAATCTCGCCCTTGTTTGTTTGTGCTTGTGTGTAAAGGTTCAGATCTAGGAGCTGGAGCAGAATCTCCAAATAGGAGCAGGTTTTCCAACTGAGAGAGTGGTCTGCAAACTACATCAACTTGTCAGGGTTTGAGGTATAGTCACATATCCATTTGCCTCCATCATTTATATGGTTGGCTATGGCATTGCAACTAGGAATTTACTTTGGTTATTTTACCCACTATCTGACAGATCTTGAAGCGAGATCTGGGAGCAATAAGCTCATTGACCTTTGTGTACCATCAATAATCTAAAATAGTTAGAAGAATTGTCTCATTCCTTACACAATATTGAGATCTGTTTTTATTCTATTATGCATCGATGAACTGTTCAACTGAGTTTTCTTATGATAAATCCATCTGACAATTCTATAAAGTATCTTCAACATGTCATAAAGTTCCTCTCTTTCTTATTCTTACTGGCAACCTTTTTTCTACAGATTTAGTTAAGGATGTACTACTATGGTGTTTCTCATGTGACAGATTATCTTTTAAATTTTTGGAGAGGATAACTTCGTGGTATTTGTGCCGTATGACACATCCGTAAATATGCATTTCAGTCTAGCTCTTCATTATACTAACAGCTACTTGAACTTCTGAAAAGTGTCTCAATGCATGCATCTATGCTTGTAACAATGTTTGTAACAGAAACTTTGCTACTCGTTAGTATCATGTAAATAAATTTTCCTACTTCTCAGTATAAGCAACTCATATAAAATCACTCCTCTGCTGCTGCAAGGTGACAAGAATGAAAGACAGAGGAAGAAGAAGAAATGAAAGATTCAAGAATAACCAATCAACGCTTAACTCTCACTCTCCTCCAGCTGTTATAATATGAACAAAGAGGTTACCATCAATCTTTTTCTCAGAAATTAAAAAACCTTAAAATAGAAAATTACGAGTGCAACTTCCACCTAAAGGGAACTCTTCCCTAAGCAAATGTAACTCCTCTAATTATGAGTCATGACTATATCTTCAGTTGCTGCACCTCCTAGAATAGGTATTAAACTCCTAAATCAAATGTCCTCTTACACACCCCAATAACAGCTTGAGTAACTCTAAGGGAATCTTCTCTTGCTGGTCTGCATGCATCAGCATTCAGTGATTAAGGAATGCCAGCACCCTCACACTAAAATGGGTGTAGCTCCCACTGATGCAGCGTCATCCTACCTGCCAAGTTTAATGCATCCTGCATGTACAAAAAATAGTGTAACTCCTAATGAAGTGCCTTCCATGTTTGAAGCTAAGAATGGTGTAAAACTGCTCTCATAAGGGCACCTTTACTACTTCTAGGGTGGAACAGTGTAACTGCCTCTAATTTGTCCTTCATGCTACTAAGAATAGTAGAACGGTACACAGTAGCCATCAAGTAAGGCAGTCTCATGCTGCAATAAAGTCCTCAAGACTGTCCCCTTTAGCTCCTGCTATATTCTTCAGAAAGGCACCCTCCCTCTGTCATTAATAGCTATTTTCCATCAAGACTCCGAGACAGGGGGACATGGGTGTGGGGAGATGCACAGGGGATGTGTGGGAGTACCCTCAAATTTTATGGAAATTTAGGGGGGGGTTGTTGACGCATGTAAGTTGATATATATATAAGTTGCACAAAGCGCTGAAACATTTCATGGTTTCTGAAATGGGTACATTTAGAAACGTCACCTCCCAAAAATGGAAACATCATCTGAAACGTTATATATGTATATATACATAAAAAGAAAAAAGAAAAAAAAAAGATATATATATATATATAAGTGAATAACACATTATCTTGCAAGAATAAAGGGAATAAGACCCATAGATGACAATTTAGAAGGAAAACCAAGTCTATATTAACTCTCATAGATGATTACATGACTGTCAAGTTTCAGCCGAGTTTCGACCAAGTTTCGCGTACAAGTACAGCCCAAAACATCGGGGTTCTTAGAAGTTTCGTGCAATATATATATATATATCTATTGAAAACATAAATACATTGATCCATACATAATAGAATTAAAGAATGAATTACACCGATCCATACTCATCATTCATCATTCTAGATTCTAAATTGATTTAAAATTTTAATTCATCATTCATCATTCTAGAATCTAATTCATACTAAGCAAAATAAACTATGGTAGATATTGAAGTCTGAAGATTGGAATAGTAAATAGATATAACTCAAGCTCAAAAATAGTAAAGAGTGACGAGTCAAGGAATCAAACTAAGGTCATCGATATCCAGAGTCAAGCCTCGAAAGTTAAAAGTGAATTATAAATGGACAGTGAACATTGAAGGAGCATCGCGAGGGAGCAGAGGCAACAATTAACTGGTAATTTAGATAGTGTTGTTGGGTAAGTCGAGTACAGATAAGTTTGGTAAGTCGAATGAGTTAGGGATTGCAAATTAGTTTTGATAGTTGTTATGTATATTTCTTTTTAGCTTTTTATTTTTTATGCTTTTTTTTTAATTTCTTTTAAATTTCAAAGGTTATTAGACAAAATTGAGGGGACGTCCCCCTCAAAAGGGGTGCTTCTAGGCTTGGTGCTCTTGATTAAATGCTAGTTCCAGACCCTCATACATGACAGAATCCAATGGAAACATTGCAATTTCCCCCAATCCTAAAATCCTGAAAATTGTTAAGTCTGACACCTAGCCCATTCTGAGGGAAGACACCCACAAGCACCCCTTTTGTGGAAATGCATCCAAGCACACTAGGGAAACATTTCCCCGTGTCTCCCCAAAAGGGAGGCTTGGGGAACTATTTACACGAGCATCCCCAAGTCCCAGTTGCGTGGAAAACATGAGGTGTGGGCATCCCACACTGGGTATGCGTCCCCATGGAACACTGATTACCAGTCCAACAGCAGCTGAAATTTTCTCAAGGAGATGCCCAAATCAGCACAAAAACAAACTAGAGAAGCAAGTTGCACTTTGCTACAGAAACTATACTTACACCTCAAGAAAAACTCTGCTTTCATGCAGACCTGGGCTACAATCAGTGGGTATCCAATCGGAATATGTCTCGAATGACAATGTATAGAAGGTAAGGATCTTCCTTGAGAGGAGTGCCCAAAAAGTCTTCATGAAGGTACTCTTCCCAGAGCAAGTTCAAGCTGCAAAATCTGATCTCAACTTGTGTTCTGTTTGTCTGTGCAGGTACAGGGGTCAAAGCGTTGAGGTCAACATTGGATTTTGCTTGCAAAAAAATATGGTGTTAACAGGCATGCAAACAAAAGTATGTAGTTAAATACTCTTTTTATATACTACTATCAGAAAAATCAAATTAAAACAAGTATATATAAATAAACCATGTCATTAATAGTCACCAAACATGGAAGTGCAAATAGCAAGCAAAGCCTACAAATTTGACTCATCAAGTATATTGCCTTTAGTAAACAGCTTTGTTAATTTGGACCTTTGATGCATAACAACCCCGTTCCAACAATCCTCCCAATGATGTAAGGGGAGCAAACATGTAATAATCCAAATTTCCTCGAATTATTTTATTGTTTGGTTTTGATTTCCACTGTAGGTGGGATATTTTCCAAGGAACACCTATCCCCTAATAGACTTCAAAATCATTGTAGAGCATCATGACACAGAAAAAAAGGAGCTTCTATTACATAGATCCTTAAGATTAGAATCCACTTTACTTGATAATGATTACAACCCAAATCATCCGGGATCTTGCATAGGATCAGTTACGTGTATGAACCCATTTCACGCTCCTGCAGCAGGACCATTGGCCTGTTTCCTGACTTCCTCATCAGCTCTCCTTAAAAACTCGTCCCAGGCACTTCCAGGGGCTGTGTCAATGTAGTCATAAGGAACTCCACTAGAAGCTGTAAGACTTGGTTGTACTCGTCCCTCGCTGCCCACGATCCTGAAATCCAACACATGGCCCTCTTCTCTTAACTTTAAGTTCAACTGCGTCCAATTCTTCGCCTCCGTATAGAAATCAAAACCCAAGTTACCCAAATTCTCTGTCAAGGCGTCACATAAGCATGCCCCATTACATGGTTTGGATTTCATTTCCTTAATCTTTTCAAGAGCCTCGTCATAGTTCTTCTCCAACTCCTCCCAGGAGAAGAGAAGAGGAAGAGTAAATGCCCTCCAAGGACTGAAATCAATCAACTTCACTCTGCCGTCTCTGGTAACATAGCAATCGAATGTATAATCATTTAATTCAAATTCCTCGCTTATGTGATCTTTAAAAAACCCAAAAATGGAGGATTCTAACTCCTCCCGCTCCTCTAATAAGCTTGGATAAAACCCGGTAACTTCTCTCTGTGAAACCCCCACCAGCAAACCCCTTCGAACAAACCCGCGAAACTCCATTTCCGGCCTCAAGTCATACCATTTACGCAATGCCAGATAAAATCTAGCAGGCCTATCGGCGGTTTTATCCTCGCACGAATCAAAGGCATGGCAAAGATCGTTAACTAAGCTATCGGATGCCCTCAAAAGAAGAACGATTTCACTAAAAGAAGAGCATTTGAGCGTACCATTGGTGGCAATCCAGGCGGTGTCTTTGGGGGCGCTCCAATTCAGCTTGGGAAACACGAACCCTCCTAGGGTTTTAATGGATTTCTTCACCTCCTTCTCCAATTCTGGAAACGATGGCCGAGCCGAAGCTTCATCGTCTTCGTCCTCTTCCTCCCAGTGATGGTAATCTTCTGCCTGGAGATCCGGGCATGTGATTCGAACTCTGGTTGGCAAGGCATCTTCACCATCGCTAGAGGAGGTTTTAGGGAGGAATAAGCCACCGTCGTCCAGCAGAAACTCCACGAACGGCTCCGGCAAAGGATGGAGAATGGTCTTGATGGAAACCCTGTGGAAACGCGGGTACCATTCCTGTATCTGGCATCGAATTATGTCTGCCTCCTTCATTGATATTCCTTCTTAAACCCGACTTCACAGTGGTTACTTCACAATCCTTCACGGCTACCAGTGAGTGTAATTCTATGTCCACAGTAGGGCTGATATACCGTGCACACTCTGAAAAACCCTTTTAAATTAGCTCACACAACTTCCATCACAGGATCCTGTAAGCGATAATAACGAATCTAACTGAGAAGTATAAATAAATAGATTGTAGTTTTATATAAATTCTATTAAACTTCCTTTATTTAAATTAATTTGGTTTGTCAAAATATGGATCAATTTTCTCTGTCTACGGAGAGAAATTAAAAATACCAAACTAATATTTTAACAAAATAATAAATTTTTACATTAATAAATAGTGATTTTTATATTAAAATAATATCTAATTAATTAAAAAATAAATTTAAATTAAATAAGGTTTTTTTAGAAATCACATAAGAGAATCTTTGACGGACATTTAATTCATTATGGATCATAGAAATTATAAAGAAATTATAAATTATTTATTTTTATATTATTAATAATATAATTTTAAGATCACAACACATTCAAACACCCATTTACATACTCTATTCCATTAGGCCCATTTAAATTGTATCTTATTATTTAAACCATCTAAATTATATTACTAATAATATAATTTTAAGATCGCAACACATTCAAATACTAAATTGATATATAAAAGGAGATATATATACTTTATTCCATTATTGCATTAGGTACATTTAAGTTGTCATTGTTATGTAAATAAAATAAAAAATACTTCTTCTTTTTTAACAAGAATTAGGAAATATATACATTAGAAAAGACTACGACAAATGTATGCAAGAGAGTTACAAAGGAAATGTACTTCAGAAATTTAGAGCAAAGATGGTTGACAAAACAAAAAACAATCCTTCCCCATCAAAAGGAAAAAATGGAGGGATCCAACTCTAGACCTTCCAAAACATAAAATTATTATTTCACGCTTATAAGAGTAGTTTCTTACATAATGCTTACACACACTGATACCCAAACATAATATAATCAAGAATTGGTGAAAATGTACCCCCCAAAAAATCAAAGTAGTTTAGAGATTGTTGGGAGTTCGGATTTCTTTCTTGGCAGAGTTTCCTGCCTCTGGTCAAAGGAGGGATGGAAATGAGTTTTTCTTTAAAACTCCTGAAAAGGATGAAGAGAAGGGGGGCTTTATCACCTTAATTTTAGATGCATTATCACCAACCTTCTCTTTCTTCTTTTTTGCAAGTGGAACTTCTTTTCCTTGAGCCAGGCCTTGCTTTGAGAAGTTTTTAGAGGACCTTGAATGGGAATTACATTCACTTTTGGAGAATCTAGATTCTTTGATTAGAAAGGAACTAAAGATGATTTGGGATCATGAACATCTTCAACTTCATCCTGAGATTGCAGAGCTCCAAATCTATTATTAGAGAGAAAATCTAGCTTGGAGGGAGGTTGAAGCTAGAAGGAAAATTAAGACTCCTTTGGGACTTGGTTTTTTCTCTTTCTTGAAACTTTATTAAAGCCTTGTTCACCATCATTCTAAGGAGTTGGATTCAACTTTGAAAGAGACGAGGAACCTTTGGATTGGATAACTTTTTTGCAAAGTGCCCATACACATGGAAAGAGTTACATTTAAAAGGGACCTACTCGTAATCAACATATTGAACATGGTTTTATCCTTCTAGATCAAACTAGGTTGCCTTATTCAATCCCTTATCAAAATCTATTTCCACACATACTATAGCACAGGTGAGAATGTTGTCTTTAGGTTCTACATGGGTTATGTAATGACTCAGCTTGTTTCTTATTGTTGTGAAGGGATAATTACCCCAAAAAAATGGGGCGAAATAGAAGTCTAAGCCAGACAGGGGGTGAAGATATTTCCATGTGTAGATTGAAATCAAAAGACCAAATGATAGGGACAAACCCTTGAGGCCCATGGCCCATGATCTAATCCCTATCTTTTGTGTTTTCAAAAATAAAAGTAAAAAAACCTTTACCACAATAAAACATTCTAGCGAGTTGATGATCACTCCAAATCTCGACAGACCATTCAAAAACAATGTTAGGATTGGACCAAAGCCCTGTAAATTTACATGTTAATCCTATCTCCTTCAATATATCGATATTTTGATTTGCCACAAAGGGTCATAAGTCCAACTTGGGGATTACATTAGACCTTTTGGCACATATGTTATTTTCAAAGGTGGGATTATGCCCCAAAAGAATGGATGCCCATTGAGAATTAACAAAAACATTGGAGTAAACCTTTGAATCTACATTGAAGGATCGACGAAGAAAGACCGCAAACAACACCTACAATATTGTCTGAGGCAAATCCTCATATCTAACTGAGCAAGGTAATGACACACTAATTTGTGGCTTCTAAGAACAAGTTGATAACATAAATATCCCCATGCATATTCTAATGGGAGGAGACATGGGTGTCAACATGCATCGAAGTAGTAGCAACTAGAATTAGGCATAGAGGGAGAGGGTTAAAGAAACCCTAACTACTATGGGAACTCGACTAGGACTATCTTCCCAATCCAATAGCCTTGAAATTTGAAAAATACTTTATTATTTATATATATTAAATAAAAATTTTAAATTAATTAATTAAAAGATTTTATTATTTAAATTCTTCAAATAAATAAATTGAAAGTGGTTTATTATTTAATTTTAAAAATTTAAGCTGTAATTTACAACTCACCCACAATATGGCATGTTTAACTTAATATAGCGTTATTAAATTAAAATTTGAAATTTGAAATTTTTTAGAAAAAAAAATAATAATAATAATTTAGCTAAGATAAGATAGGACAAATGTATTAATGTTTGAGAAATGGCCATGGAATTAGGTCAATGGGAGTTTTAGGTATAATGATGTCTAAAGAAAACAAGGGACAAAAAGTAAAACATAATAGAGGTATGATTTAAAGCCTAGATCGTTGACTTAAAAAATGAAGAGGTGGTCCAAGAGAAAGATGTATAAGATGAGTGTGTCACAAATATATTGCATGAGTGAGAGGAGCCTATTTTGCTCCACCAAAACCATCTCTCCTGACATCTAAGGTAGAATGAAGAAACATCAAAATAGATGTACATCTAGGAAAAGAATCAAAAGAGAAGGTGGAATAAGTGTAGTCGTGTCTAGAGTAAAACTATCTTTATCTCTTTTATATAAATTTTAATGCGGTAATTATCCTAGATATAATGTAAAACTACAAGTAGGTTTAGTATCTTAGTTTTATATATGGATCTAGGTTGAGTTGGATACTTGATATCATATGAGCTCTGTGTAGCATTAGTGATGATGGAGCACACGGCATATTGAGTATCTTGGGATACTATTAAGGGTTGAAACAACCCTTTTGGTCCTAAAGAAAGGCCTAAGATAATGCTTGATTGGCTAAGAGTTTATCTTCCTCGAATGTAAAGAAATATGTTAATGGCCCAAGACTAGAGGCATCTGACAAGGATGAATGTATGCCCTCTTACGAACTACTAGCAAGTTATTTTAGATGGTGTGGTTTTTCTTGAATAACGACAATGTGTTAACTCACAGTCCTAAATAGTAGCCAAGGATGGTTGTCCTCACTAGTGTTGGCAATTGAGTTATGATAGGTTTTGCCACCTTTGGAAAAAATAAAAATCTAAGAAAATAGAATTTTTAAGTAGTAAGAAGTTTGGGCTTGGACTTGGACTTGAGAAATCATGAGTTATGAACTTTCTAGTATATTAATGCATACAAAGGGTTTTTAACCTTGCATCTCTATCTGAGTCATATTTTTTACCCAATTGTTTCATTTCCAACACACTAATTTGTAAGATGGTTTGAAGTATTTAGGTTTTTTTAAACCAAATGCTTATGAGTAAAATATTGACATTGGCTATAGCCAAAATAAAGAGTACATTGTTAGTATGAAGTAATAGATCGTTGTCCACAACAAGTAGGTTGGTCTTAATCAACTTTATTTTAGAATTTATCCCTATTTATTGGATGTCCTTGATGTTGCTAAACTATTAGGTGGATGGCATCTTAAAAACATCCATTCATTTATAAAATATGTCATCACAAAGAAAGTTTGGAGGCTAAATACTAGTAAGGGTTTTTGGTGTTTGAGAATTGTGGAAAAAATAATTTCTAGTTTTGTTTAGAAATGGATCAAGAATCCATCAAAGAATTGTCATAATGACTTAAAATTTGGAAGGCAGCTATGCTTACTTTTCTTTTGATTGGTACATGGTTTGTTTAAAAGGTAGGAAATGGGATTAGAGTTAGGTTAGGTGAAGATCGTTTGGTGGATTGTGGAAACCTATACAAGTTATCTCATAATCTTATAGAAAGATCAAAATGATAGGGACAAACCCTTGGGGCCCATGAATAAGGCCCATGATCTGATCCCTATCTTTGTGTCGGTTTATTAAATAAATTTTTTACATAAATTAATTAAAAGATGCTATTGTTTAAATTTTTCAAATAAATAAAATGAAAGTGGTTTATTATTTAATTTTTAAAAATTAAGGTGTAATTTACAACTCACCCACAATATGGCATGTTTAACTTAATATGATGTTATTAAATTAAAATTTGAAAATTGAAATTTTTAATGAAAAAAATAATATTAGAAGTAATAATAATAATAATAAATAATTTAGATAAGATAAGATAGGATAAATGTATTAATGTTTGACAAATGGCCATAGAATTAGGTCAATGGGAGTTTTAGGTATAAAGATGTCTAAAGAAAACAAGGGACAAAATGTAAAAACATAATAGAGGTATGACCTAAAGCCTAGATCGTTGACATAAAAAATGAAGAGGTGGTCCAAGAGAAAGATGTATAAGATGAGTGTGTTAAAAATCTATTACATGAGTAAGAGGAGCCTATTCTGCTCCACTAAAAGCATCTCTCCTAATATCTAAGATTGAATGAAGAAACATTGAAATAGATGTACGTCTGGGAGAAGAATCAAAAGAGAAGTTGGAATAAGTGTTGTCATGTCTAGAGTAAAACTATTTTTATCTCTTTTATATGAATTTTAATGTAGTAATTATCCTGGATATATTGTAAAACTACAAGTGGGTTTAGTATCTTAGTTTTATATATGGAGCCAAGTTGAGCTGTATACTTGATATCATACGAGCTTTGCCTAGGGTTAGCATTGATGGAGTACATGGCATACTTGGTACCTTGGGATACTATCAAGGGTTGAAACAACCTTTTTGGTCCTAGAGAAAGGCCTAAAATAATGTTTGATTGGCTAAGAGATCGTCTTCCTTAAATGTAAGGAAATAGGTTAATGGCCCAAGACTAGAGGCATTTAACAAGGGTGAAAGTATGCCCTCTTACAAACAACTAACAAGTTATTTTAGATGGTGTGGTTTTTCTTGAATAATGACAATGTGTTAAATCGTAGTCCTAGATAGTAGTCAAGGATGGCCTCACTAGTGTTGACAATTGAGTTATGATAGGTTTTTCCACCTTTAGAAAAAATAAAAATCTAAGAAAATAAAGGTTTTTAGTAGTAAGAAGTTTGGGCTTGGACTTGAGAAATCATGAGTTATGAACTTTCTATTATAGTAATGCATACAAAGGGTTTTGAACCTTGCATCTATATTTGAGTTATACTTTTAACCCAATTTTCCAACACACTAATTTGTAAGATGGTTTGAAGTATTTGGCTTTTTTTTAAACCAAATCAACTTGTGAATAAAAGTTTGAGATTGGCTATTAGCCAAAATAGAGAGTACATTTTTAGTTTGAAGTAATATATCATTTTCCAGAACAAGTAGGTTGGTCTTAGTTGATTTTTTTTAGATTTTATTCCTATTTATTGGATGTCCTTGATGTTGATAAAGTTGTAGAAATTCTCACTGTAGATCACCTGATAATGCAATATACTAAAGCAAAATACTTGATCTACTTCTACAAACAAACTTGTGGAAGCTTAATCGATTTTGAGCAAGATCAAATAGAACACATATAATAGATGAAGAAGAAATCAATCACACATGAAACACAGAAGAATACTCTGGGGAAAGCCTCAGCTAAAAAACCCCGCTATCTGTATTATCATACAAGTGGAAATATCTCAGGATTACACAAAGATTTAGCTCTCAAGCTATCCAGCTCTTAGTACAATCCCTCACTGTTGCTCATAGACAAAATAGACAACACATATGCCTTCCTTCAGTCCTCCAAGCCTCCTATTTCCTTGCGCAGTTTCTCTTGGGTCCTCAAGCTACCACCTGTGTGTAATTACCTCACACACTGCTCACTAACCTCAGAAATAACTGCGCAATCCTCAAGGAAAGAATTCCTTCTGCATGCAAGAGATATCCTCATGGGAATATTCCTGCAACTGATAGTACATTGTCCCATCCTTTGATCTCAACTAGGTCTCTGTCTGAACTGACATGCATGAGTTATTTATGAGAGAATATTCAGTTATCTGAAGTACACTAGTTGCATGCATGCATGCATTGACTAAATAAACTCACAATCGGTTCCACAAACTGTTGGAACTAATCTAATTGGACTTAACTTAGTTAACTGAGCTAACTAATTACAACTCAAAGTACAACTCGTCCTGGTCTCCTTAATTAAGGGATAACTTCCTCAATCAAAGGGATAATTGTTGCATGTCTTCACATAGACTTCATGTTTTATTTTGTCTAACTAATTAACTCAAGATGAATTAATTAATTATTTTACCAATAGCTGCTGAGCTCAAATTCGAATTTTAATTTAGGGATTAATTAAAATTGGAATGTATCCCAAAATGCTATCTATAGGAATGTTATTTTTAGCATTTCTTGTTGTTATTTTCAACACTCCCTCTCAATAAGGGATTATCTATCACCTCGATCCTGTCTCTGTGGAACTCGAATTTGCATTTTGACAATGCCTTAGTCAAAATATCTACATCCTGCTCCTCGGTCGAAACATACTGCAACAACATGATCCTCTTCACCACACAGTCTCGAAGATGATGATACCAGATATCGATGTGCTTGGACCTGTCATGAAATACTGGATTCTTAGAGAGTTTGATACAACTCTGATTATCGCAATAGATCACAGTTGGATCCATCCTCTGATCAAACAACCCAACTAGAATTTTCCGCATCCAAATGGCCTCACATGTTGCCTGGCTTGCAGCCATGTATTCAGCCTCTGCTGAGCTAAGTGCAACTGACCTCTGTTTCTTGTTGTACCAAGAAACTATAGTTAAACCAAGGTTGAAAATTCCTCCTGAAGTGCTCTTCCGATCTGATGGACTCCCTGCCCAATCTGCATCTGTGAAGCCCTAAAGCTTCACTCCCTCTGTCCGTCTGTACCATAATCCATACTGAGATGTGCCTCTGAGGTATCTCAGCACATGCTTAGCTGCCTTCCAAAACAACTTGGTAGGCTGAACCATAGCTTGACTCAGCTGGTTCACCACAAAGCACAAATCTAGTCATGTGTTCACTAAATACATCAATGAACCCACAAGTTGCCGATACACAGTAGCAACTACTACCTCACTTGAAGTAGCATCCTCCTTCCTCCAGTTACCTGCTAGAGGAGTCTGCATGGGCTTGTACTTCTCCATGTGGAATCTCCTGAGTATCTCATTGGCATACTTGCCTTGAGACACAAACACTTCCCCATCCTTTTGCCACACTTCCATGCCTAGAAAGTAGTGCATGAGACCCATGTCTTTCATCTCGAACTCTCTTGCAAGGTCCTCCTTGCAAGACTTGATCAACTAAACATCACCTGTTAATATTAGATCATCAACATAAAGAACAATGATCAATGGCTTAACTTCTACCATGATGTGGTATAGGTTTGCATCTGCTTCACTCTTTGTGAAGCCTAATCCTGTGAAGTAGTTGTCGATCCTGGTGTACCAAGCACGAGGTGCTTGCTTCAGCCCATACAAAGCTCTCTTGAGTCGGCACACATGTGACTCACGATCGAAGGTCTCAAATCCTTCCATCTGCTCTATGCACACCTCTTCCTCAATCTTTCCATTGAGGAATGCAGTCTTCACATCCATCTGATGGATCTTCCAACCCATATGTGCTAATAGTGCCAACATCGATCTGATAGATGAGTACCTTGCTATAGGAGCAAAAGTCTCATCATAGTCAATCCCCTCGACCTGTGAGAAACCATGGGAAACAAACCTTGCCTTATGTTTCTCCACACTACCATCAGCTGCTTGCTTTACCTTGTAAAGCCAATGGGAACTCACCACTGACTTGTTCTCCGATCTTGGAACAACATCCCAAACATTGTTTCGAACTATGGAGTCATACTCCTCCACCATAGCATCAACCCAAACTGGCTGCTGCACTGCTTCCTCAAAGGAAGATGGTTCGGTCTCTATACATTCCCCAACAAGGGCCATGTAACCAGTGTACCACTTAGGTGATCTCCTCTGTGTGCGCAGAGAAGATGGCTCTCCCAAATTCTCTCTCGCATCCATCAACAATCTGTCAGCTTCCCTTGAGTGTTTCCGCCCATCTTTGGAAGACTCTGCATGAGTGGATGTATCCACTTCTGGATACTCTGCATGCAACTGCTCTGCATCAATCTGAGGCTCCTCCTCCTTAGGAACCAAAAGTTCCTCCTCTGCATGCAACTTGAGCTTCCTCTCAAGGGATACTCGCATGACCTTCTGCTCGTCGAACTTGAGATCTCTGCGTACCACTGTCCTTTGACTGGTAGGCAAGAACACCTGATAGTTGTGGGGTGTATCAATGTACCCCACAAGTATCCCCAACTCAGCTGTTGGCTCAAATTTCTTCCAGGCATCTTTGGTCACATGGCAAAATACCGATGAGCCAAAATTCTTGAAGTGACTCACATCTGGTCTCTTCCCGGAGAAAGCCTCCTCTGGTGTCTTCATCCCCAGTATGCAATGCAGGCTTCTATTTTACAAGTATACCGTTGTATTGCATGCCTCAGCCCACAAATGAAGTGGTAGGCCTTGGTCATGCAACATCGCCCGAGTTGGTCCCATAATCGTTCTGTTCTTCCTTTCGGCCACCCCATTCTATTGTGGGTTATGGGGTGCCGTCAACTCTTGTTTAATTCCTTCTGCTACACAGAAGTCCTTAAACTCTTGAGAGACATACTCTCCACCATTGTCGCTTTGCAAGGCCCTGATCTTCTTTCCTGATTCTTTCTCAACCAAGGCTTTGAACTCACAAAACCTTGAGAAGGTTTGATCCTTCTTCTGCATGAAATAGATCCAGCATCTACAAGAAAAATCATCAATGAAAATAACATAGTACCTTTGTTTAGCGGTGGAGGTTGTCGAGAATGGTCCACACACATTTGTATGAACTCGCTCCAAGATTGCTTTAGCTCGACTGTCTCGATCCTGAAAGGAAGATTTTGCATACTTACCCAAGGTACAACCTTTGCATGTATCCACTTGCTCAAGTTTACCCTTGGGAAGTCCAGTAGAAATCTGTTGCATGATCTTCAAGGCCCCATGGTGGAAGTGGCCCAATCTTCTATGCCATAGCTCGCCAATATCTTGGCTTTGCACCAACTCTGCTTTAGAACTCAATGCAACACAATCATCAATCTCCAGCTTGTAGAGATTCTTCACTTGAATCCCAATCCCCTTAGTATGTCCCGTGGCGATGTGTCTCAGGAATGCCTTTCCTTTACTGAGGACTACATCATAGCCTTTGTCTTCCAACATTGCGACGGATACTAGGTTATTCTTCAGTCCAAGCACATAATTTACATCAGTCAGGGTGAGCGGAGCTCCATGCTCCCTCTGAAACACGACCGTGCCTTCACCTGAAACACAGTACTTTCCATCATCACCCATCTCTGTGCACATCTGGAGGTCCTTCTCCTCCAAGGTACTAAATAAACTCTTGTCGCCGGTCATGTGGAATGAGGCTCCACTGTCCAGGTACCAAACACAACCCACCATTGATGAAACCATGCATGTGATTAGGGTAAAATATGTTAAAATTGGCAACTAGGGCCAAACTCCATGTGGGTCAGCTTATTTATGGCAATTGATATTTTTATTGGATCCCCCTCATCGAGAGGTGTAAGATTGATCTAAAGATCATCCGATTCCTATAAGTATTTATGGAGATATGAATTTATTTTGATTATGGAATTATTATCAAGCCGACCAACAACTTATGTAGGCTCAAGAAGCCCAAACGTCATGTCCATTCAACCTATACATTTTTGGTATAAATAGAAGAGTCTTGATGTCATTTGCAACACATTCTTGAGGTGATCTCCTCCTCTCCACGTCTTGGGTTTCTGGAGAAGGATTGAGACACCAAGAATAATATATTGGCCTAATGGTGATGCCCTAGCCACAGGTCGATCTACACAGCAAATAGAGACACCTATACGCTGTCTAAGGAGTATTTTGGCCGCAGTCAAGCCATGCCCTAGCTGCAGTCAAGGGAGCTCATATACATTGTCAATGTGGTTAAGGAAAGGCTTAATACACACTGTCAAGAAGCCTTATGAACTGGCCCTAATATACGTTGTCAAGAAGCCTTATGAACAAGCCCTAACACACTGTCAAGAAGCCTTATGAACAGGCCCTAACACACTGTACAGAAGCCTTATACACTATGTTGTCCAAAAGTAATAGCCGCAGTCAAGAAGAGGACTGAACTCGCAAAAAGGTGAAGCCGTAGTCAAGGAGAAAGGAGCCACAGTCAAGGAGCAAGAAGCTGCAGATCAGATCCTTGCACTTCTCTCTAAAATTTCGAGTGAGCATTGGTTACAGGTATACGCCCTCAAGGAGAGACGAACTTCTCATGTCCGCAAATAGAAGAAGATTCACATTAGGGCTTGACTGCACCTCAGTTGGGCATTAGGTGCAGTCATGGCCAGATCTCAGGTACATGATCTAATTCGATGAGGACACGACATTAACTAAGGTCTGGAGTAGGTTCCATTATCAGCATACCTGTAGGTGCAGTCTAGATGAATCTCAGATCTCATACTCTCTAGATCACGAATGGATGAAGGAGAAAGGACCGCGGATAAGGTTACAACATTAGCATGAAGTCTGTGCTATTAATCTCGATATATACATAAGTGTTTTTTGTGCCCTTCCTCACTGTCTGGGTCTAATGGAGATCATAGTAATCCTGTAGTTGCTATCTCAGAGTCATCATTGATGTGATCATGTTAGAGAGTGTTTAAGTGATGACTATGTCTACTAAGCTCTAAGCATAATCTACAGTGATAGAATGGCATACATGTAGTAGCCCTATCACAATGAACAACAGTGATAGAATGCCATCTGTTAAGGCAGCAACATGATGATGATGCACATTAGTATGGGCAGCATGAAGTTGAATGATGATCATGGACATGAAGGGCAGCATGATGATGAATGATGATCATGGACATGAAGGGCAGCATGATGATGAATGAGATCATGGACATGAAGGGCAACATGATGATGGATAAGATCATGCACATGGGCAGCATGATGATAATCATGATTAGTGCAACATGGTGCAGTATGCAATGGTACAACATGAGAACCAGATGCAGCACGATGATAGGTGAAGGAGTCACCTTGGAGAATCAATTGAAGTAGAATGTCTTCAACTGATCTTATCGTTATACGAAATGATCTATGCTAGATCTAGATAAGTCAAAGTGTTGACTTCTATTTTAAATGTACTATCTCTCTCTCTCTCTCTTTCTCTGCTGAACTTTGAAGAACATAAAAGAAGAATTGATCAAGGGTTTTCCCACATTGTGTGGTTTGTCCCTGGCTAGCGCCACATCTTGTGTCCTCTTGTCATGGCTTGTCTTCTGCGATTTATATTTATGTTCTATCTGCAGTTTATCTTAATGCTGATGTGATTGCTAATTGTGAAAATTTAAATAAATTGCTCTAACATAGAACATACCTAAAATTAACATGGTATCATAGCTGAGGTGAAGACAATGCCCAAGTAAGAGTGAAAGAGCAATCACCGAAGATAGTTAGGACAATACAAAAGGATCAATGGGTTCCTCATAATTCACCCATGGTGAAGTCAAAGCAGAGAATATTATCAGATTGGCGCAGTGGAAATTTCTGATGGCCTATGATCCAGGTGGATGTTGGTGGCCACCCACCTATCCCATTTGGACCCCCACAACTGTCTCTTTTATCTTTTTTAGTTTCCTAAATTGTAGCACAGTTTACTATTTTTAGCAGTTTTTCGGGTCCTGAACTTCCGAAGCCATTTTGAGGCCCTAAACGACGTTTTTTTGGGAATCTGGGGCAACATGGGTCCATGAACTAATGTTGCCTTCCAAAGTGGTAGTACTCGGATAGATCTTTCTAACGAGCTATCGTACGCGTCAAACGGAGATCGTATGCCAAAGTTACGACCCCGGGAAATTGATGTACCAATTTACCCAAACGGGGCCCACAATTTGGCGTTTCATCTTCTAGGGTTAGGTTTCGGGATGTGAAGGGTTTTCCATTGTTTCTCAACAATAAATAGGCCTTCGAGCATCATTGTAACACAATTTTTAGAACAGTTCAGAGGCATGTAGCCGCCACATCTCTTCTAAGGGATAAGCTACCATCGCCCTAGCTGGTTTATTTCCATTTCTGTTTGTAAGCATATTTCAGTATTTTACAGTAATGAAATGAAGTATTATTTCCGCTGCATCTTTGTGTATATGGTTATCTCTGTGTTTTATTGCGTTCCTGTTTAAATCCGGATCAGTAGGTTCATTCTTCTGGATCTTGGCAGTGGCAACAGTGGCGCTAGGATCCGCATCAATGATCTGCTTCCCTTTGCCATTCCCCTTGTCGGGTTCTGGCTCAGGGTCGGAACATGCATATGATTCGGAAGCCTTCAACTTAGCCACCAGCGACTGCTTGGTCCGACACTCACTTGTGTTATGAGTGGGACTCTTGTGGAACTCACACCACTTCCTTGTGTCCTTCTTCGGCTTCATGGTGTTGTTCTTTTCTTGCGGCTTCGACGGGGTTGTCTTGGGTCACCCCGCTTTGGCTTTGTCCTTTGGGCTTCGGATTTGCAGATCCAAAGTCTCGCTTCTTCTGTTTGAACTTTTGCTCGATTTTGACAGCGTATCGGTATGTTGTGCTGAGTGAGGAGATGTTCAAGAACACCATCTCTTCCTGGATGTATCTGTGTAGGCAGCCGCGGTATTTGAGTACCAGATGCAACCCAGAATCTTTGATACCCAACTGTGTGCGAAGGGTATGAAAAATGTTTGTGAACTTCGGCACATCTTGGTCTCGTCCCTGCCGCAGTGTGGTCCATTTGATGTATTTGTCCTCATAGCTTCCGACAGGGTAGTACTGCTCCTTGATGGCATCCCGAAAGTCATTCCAAGTGGGTGCGGCTGAAAATAGTGAGCCTATACTTTCATCCTTCTGCTAGCAGTAGGTTTCCCACCAGTCCTTGACATGGGGGGCTACTTTGAGAAGAGCGAAAACAATCTTTTCTTGACTTGAAAATTCGTGAACAGAAAAATACCCATCTAGCAGATTTAACCATTTATCTACAGCATCTGCATCTATTTGACCCTCGAAGATGGGGATTTCAAAATTAACTTGTACCTTAAATGGTGTGGCGTTTCCAGAGTCGTTGTTGGAAGCCGATGCATCACCTCTGGGTAGCCGCTGAAGGATCTGCACAAAGTTATCCATCATCGCGTTCCTTTGCCGCTCAAGCGCTTCTTCGAGCAAGATTTTGATAGGATCTCCTACCCCCTCGTCTTTCTTCTCATCCCGCCATGGGAGGCCGTTGGGATTTGCGAGGCTGGTCTTGAAAAGGTTCGACCAGTTCAAGCCCTAACTCCTTATATCCCGACCTCGTTGGGGACATGCAAAGAAAAACAGAGAAAAAGCAGACGAGATCTCAAAGTTCGCCAACGATGTCGCCTTCCCTATAGCATCAAACCCTTCACAGACAAGGTATTGTGTGATGTTACACCTCTAGATGTTTGTGATGTATTATTAGGCCAGCCATACTTGTGGAGGCGACATGCTGTGTATGAGTCTAGGCCTCGTGCTGTCATTATTTCTTTGAATAATTCATTATACAGGATACCGGAGGTAGCCCCACCTACCGCCACATCTTTGATCACTACTAAGAAAGGCAGCAAGCTCATCTCCCAGACTAGGAAATTCATCTGTCTGGTTCACTCCCAAAGTAAGGGGAAGATCGTTGCTACATCCATGACCCCTGCAAAGGGTTCCTCCACGCAGCAGCAACAGCAAAGGGATATGGTCATGACAGAACACAGGAACAACTTCTCCTCACCCACAGGGGTACCAAATAAGTTTTAGGTGGGCAACAAAGTTTGGTTACATTTGCAGAAAGAACGCCTTACAAGAGCCCATTAGAAGCGCCGACCACTCTGACATGGTCCTTACACCAGTACCAAGGCTACGGGAAACAATGCTTTGAAGCACAGCATTCCTCCATTCCTTCGCTTGCACCAAGTGTTCAATGTGGACCATCGCCGACCATGCTTCCCACCATTTCTGGTCACAGCAGAGATTGCAGAACAGCTCACTAGAGACCCAGCTCAGCAGAAGCTTCCTCATCTCAGGGAGGAACTCAACGCAATGGGGACCATTGCTTCCTAAGGGGGGAGGAATGATCCAGGTGGATGTTGGTGGCCACCCACCTATCCCATTTGGACCCCCACAACTGTCTCTTTCAGCTTTTTTAGTTTCCTAAATTGTAGCACAGTTTACTATTTTTAGCAGTTTTTCGGGTCCTGAACTTCCGGAGCCGTTTTGAGGCCCTAAACGATGTTTTTTTGGGAATCTGGGGCAACATGGGTCCATGGACCCATGTTGCCTCCCAAAGTGGTAGTACTCGGATAGATCTTTCTAACGAGTTGTCGTACGCGTCAAACAGAGATCGTATGCCAAAGTTACGACCCCAGGAAATTGATGTACCAATTTACCCAAACGGGGCCCACAATTTGGCGTTTCATCTTCTAGGGTTAGGTTTCGGGATGTGAAGGGTTTTCCATTGTTTCTCAACAATAAATAGGCCTTCGAGCCTCATTGTAACACAGTTTTTAGAACAGTTCAGAGGCATGTAGCCGCCACATCTCTTCTCAGGGATAAGCTACCATCGCCCTAGCTGGTTTATTTCCATTTCTGTTTGTAAGCATATTTCAGTATTTTACAGTAATGAAATGAAGTATTATTTCTGCTGCATCTTTGTGTATATGGTTATCTCTGTGTTTTATTGCGTTCCTGTTTAAATCCGGATCAGCCTACCTAAAGATCACTTCATTGGGAAGTTTGGATCTAAGGATGGAAGGAAAGGCAGATGCCTTGGTTACAATAAGTTCGACCCTTATGCGAAGGAGTGTCCAATGGCAGAGAAGTAGGTCATCAAGGACACGACTGTCTCTTCAAAGAAAGCAAGGAAACCCAAAATCTCTTTTATGTACCTGATCGCAAGAAGAACCTAGTGTCCATCTTGGAAATGGAAGTTTAAGGTTTCAGGGTGGCACTCATTGATGGAAAGGTACGTGTTTGAAAATAGATTTTTCAAAGATGTTTGGAGTTCAGGATTGTATCAAGTCCACTATGGACCATGTCCATTGACTCAGCACTGGAGGTCTATGAGTCAGATGGTGATCGGGATGCCTGAATTCAAAAAAAAAAAAAGAGAGCATGAAGGTACATGTTTGAGATGTAATGAATGAAAATCTTACAAGGGGACCATTCCCCTCATGTAGCAGGTCCACAGGTTTGGAATAACCCGTGGAGTTTGAGATTCATGAACGGGAATCTCATGTATACAGGTGGATGAAAGCCCTCTATGGCTTGAAACAAAACACCCCGGGTGTAGTATGAGAGGATTGATAACTATTTGATGAAGTTGAGATTCACTAGGAGTGAAACTGATCCAAACCATTACTCGAAGGTTGTGGATGATAGACCTCTCACACTGGCACCTCATCAGGACAACCTATTTATGACAGGTGTAAACCCTCTCATTTACAGAAGTAAGAGGGAGTTGGATTCCAAACATATGTTTTGCAATTAGCATGGTGAGCACATATTTGGTTGAGCCTCACTGGATTGATGCCAAGAATATCTTCGGGCCACAATATCTCATGGATTGAGATACATTGCTGGCAATATGAAAATTGCATGATTATTCGAATGTTGACTGGGCAGGAAGTGTGGAGGATCACCAGAGCACTTTTTTGTGCTGGATCTCTTTGGATTCTGCTTCGATATCATGGATGAGCAGGAAGCAAAAGTCGGTTGTTATAAGTACCGTCGAGACTGGATACATAACTACGAGTATGACCTTGTATGAAGTTGCTTGGTTGTACACATGATGAATACCACTGTGATTCTCTGTGACAACCAGACGTGGGATTCGATTATTGAGGAATCCCATATTCAATGATTGCTACAGTATATATACATCAGATACTGCCTTGCCTGGGATATGGTAAGTCGATGAGCAAGGAGGCTCCATCGCACTGAGATGATGTATAGGTCGCTACACTTTGTCAGAGCCCCGGGGAAAGATCAAATTTGTGATTATCTTGAACAACTTGGAGTCGTTGAAAGACCCTTGTAAAAGGGTCCTGCATGTTGCATACATTGAGATCTGGGAGCTCTGGGGGCTTGTAGTTCTTATTGGAGCAACATACGACCATAGGGTGACTCACCCTCCCCTGGTGGTGCGTAGTGTGGACAAGATGATTTTGCTCTCTTGTGGGACAGGATGATTCACTCTCCTGTGGACAAGATGATTAGCTCTCTTGTGGAACAAGATGATTCGCTCTCTTGTGGGACAGGATGATCCGCTCTCCTATGGACAGGATGATTCGCTCTCCTGTGGACAAGATGATTCGTTCTCTTTTGTAACAGGATGATTCGCTCTCCTGTGGACAAGATGATTCGCTCTCTTGTGGAACAAGATGATTCAATCTCTTGTGGGACAAGATGATTCGCTCTCCTGTGTAGCAGGATGATTAGTTCTCCTATGAGGACATGATTGATTAAGTTCTCCTGTCGAGGCATCCTACCCATGCAGTCTGGGACTCATGGGAAGTACCTCTCATCTGATCAATGAGCAGGGAAATGAGGATAGGGACCATAGTAGTACCGATGGACGCATTGTTGTATCTACCGTACTCCCTATGCTAGGATGACCTTCATTGATCTGGGATCAATGACACTGGTCTGGGACCAGTGGTAGGAGTTGTACCTACTATGACGTTGACTTCGGGTCGGTTGAGACTGGTCTGGGACCAGTGGTACATACTCTGAGACTGACTTAGGGTCAGTGGAAGACTGGTTTGGGACCAGTGAGAGTGGTACATGCTATGACGCTGACTTTGGGTCGGTTGAGACTAGTCTGGGACCAATGGTACACTCTCTGAGACTGATGATACTGGTTTGGGACCAGTAGTAGGAGTGGTACCCACTATGACGCTAACTTTGGGTCAGCTGAGACTGGTCTGGGACCAGTGGTACGCACTTTGAGACTTACTTCGGGTCAGTGGAGAATGGTATGAGACATTCTCGATCAATTATTCTTCTTCGTAATTCAGCAGAGCTAAGTTGAGCAGAGTAGAGCAGAGCAGAGCAGAGCCAGCAGAGCCAGCAGAGCTAGCAAAGCTGAGCAGAGCTGGGCAGAGCTAAGTAGAGCTAAGTAGGGAAGTGCAGGGCACTGATGGCAGAGATAGTACAGTTGGACATATGGATCAATGGATGGAGTTCTCCCTAGTTGAGAGGGAGTGTTAAAATTGGCAACTAGGGCCAAACTCCATGTGGGTCAGCTTATTTATGGCAGCTAATATTTTTATTGGATCCCTCTCATCAAGAGGTGTAGGATTGATCTAAAGATCATCCAATTCTGATAAGTATTTATGGAGATATGAATTTATTTTGATTATGGAATTATTATCAAGCCGACCAACAACTTATGTAGGCTCAAGAAGCCCAAATGTCATGTCCATTCAACCTATACGTTTTTGGTATAAATAGAAGAGTTTTGATGTCATTTGGAACACATTCTTGAGGTGATCTCCTCCTCTCCACATCTTGGGTTTTTGGAGGAGTGAGACACCAAGAATAATATGCTGGCCTAATGGTGATGCCCTAGCCACAGGTCAATCTATGCAGCAAACAGAGACACCTATATGCTGTCTAAGGAGTATTCTAGCCGTAGTCAAGCCATGCCCTAGCTGCAGTGAAGGGAGCTCATATACACTGTCAACGTGATTAAGGAAAGGCGTAATACACGCTGTCAAGAAGCCTTATGAACTAGCCCTAATACACGCTGTCAAGAAGCCTTATGAACTAGACCTAATACACGCTGTCAAGAAGCCTTATGAACAGGCCCTAACACGCTATCAAGAAGCCTTATGAATAGGCTCTAACACACTGTATAGAAGCCTTATACACTACGTTGTCCAGAAGTAATAGCTGCAGTCAAGAAGAGGACTGAACTAACAAAAAGGTGAAGCCGCAGTCAAGGAGCAAGAAGCTATAGATCATATCCTCGCACTTCTCTCTGAAATTTTGGGTGAGCATTGGTTACAGGTATACGCAGTCAAGGAGAGATAGACTTCTCATATCCACAATCAAAAGAAGATTCACATTAGGGCTTGACTGCACCTCAGTTGGGCATTAGGTGCAGTCATGGCCAGATCTCAGGTACATGATCTAATTCGTTGAGGACACATCATTAACTAAGGTCTGGAGTAGGTTCCATTCTCAGCATACCTATAGGTGCAGTCTAGATGAATCTTGGATCTCATACTTTGTAGATCACGGATGGATGAAGGAGAAAGGACTACGGATAAGGTTACAACATTAGCATGAAGTCTGTGTTATTAATCTTGGCATATACAGAAGTGCTTTTTGTCACCTTACTATCCTCACTGTCTGGGTCTAATAGAGATCATAGTAATCGTGTAGTTGCTATCTCAGTCTCAGCATTGATGTGATCATGTTGACAAGTGATGACTGTGTCTACTACACTCTAAGCATAATCTACAATGATAGAATGGCATACCTGTAGTAGCCCTATCACAATGAACAACAGTGCTAGAATGCCATCTGTTAAGGCAACAACATGATGATGATGCACATTAGTATGGGCAGCATGAAGTTGAATGATGATCATGGACATGAAGGGTAGCATGATGATGAATGATGATCATGGACATGAAGGGCAACATGATGATGAATGAGATCATGGACATGAAGGGCAGCATGATGATGGATAAGATCATGCACATGGGTAGCATGATGATAATCATGATTAGTGCAACATGGTGCAGTATGTAGTGGTACAGCATGAGAACCAGATGTGGCACGATGATAGGTGAAGGAGTCACCTTGGAGAATCAGTTGAAGTAGAATGTCTTCAACTGATCTCATCGTTATACGAAATGATCTATGCTAGATCTAGATAAGTCAAAGTGTTGACTTCTGTTGTAAATGTATTATCTCTTTGTCTCTTTTTCTCTGCTGAACTTTGAAGAACATAAAAGAAGAATTAATCAAGGGTTTCCCCACATTGTGGGGTTTGTCCCTGGCTAGCGCCACATCTTGTGTCCTCTTGTCTTGGCTTGTCTTTTGTGATTTATATTTATGTTCTATCTGCAGTTGATCTTAATGCTGATGTGATTACTAACTGTGAAAATTTAAATAAATTGCTCTAGCATAGAACATACCTAAAATTAACAAAATCCAATTCGAACTGTGAGGCAAGTGCCTCACCATCTGATCCTTTTGAGGATCCCTTCTTGGATTTCTTATGTGGACAATTTGTTGCATGATGGCTCACCTCATGACAATTAAAGCATCGCACTTTAGATTTGTCAATCTTCTTCCCACCATAGGAAAAACTCGATTTGGAATGGGAAGCCTTCCCTTTCCCTTTCCTCGCCTTACTCGCTAAGGCTAGATTTTCTTCATCATCATGCTTTGATGAAGAACCATCTCTGGTGCTTCTCTTGATCTCCTCCTACATCAGATCCGACCACAGTCTTTCCCAATCTAGCAGTTTCTCTCTTCCATTTACTGAGTCTTAGTAGCTATGCCAGCTCTTAGGAAGATCGAGGAGAGTAAGACTCACCATGTCATCATCGGCTGTCATGATTCCTACACTGCCAAGCTCATCCCTGTAAGTGGTGAGCTTGTTCATATATGTAGAGATCATGTCGCCCTTTTCACACTTGATTTTCCGAAGCTTGTCTTTCAGCGCCAGCTTCCTCTGATCACTGCTATTCTAATATAGATCCTTCAATGTCTTCCACATTGAAAAAGGTGTCTCCTTCCCATGGAGACTCAAGACAATATGGTCTCGAACTCCCTCAAGAAGAATCCTCCTCGCTCTAGCCACACATTTCTTCCATTTCGCCAATTCCTGGGCATTAGCTGCTGCTGGCTTGGGGACTTCTTGATCAATGAAGTCCTTCAAACCATTTTCCTCTAATACCACTTCCATGTGATCCTTCCAGGCTATATAATTCGAGCTGCCATCTAGGGCATACTCATGTCTCAAACCATTGAACGCCATTGGTGAAATTTGAGAAGTGATAAGAATCGATTTCTATAATCAAGAACTTCAAACTTCAAACTTCTCCCTTCTTTGTATACTGTTCTCTGCTTTGATCACCTCAGCTCCGATACCATGTAGAAATTCTCACTGTAGATCACCTGATAATGCAATATACTAAAGCAAAATACTTGATCTACTTCTACAAACAAAATTGTGGAAGCTTAATCGATTTTGAGCAAGATCAAATAGAACACATATAATAGATGAAGAAGAAATCAATCACACGTGAAACACAGAAGAATACTCTGGGGAAAGCCTCAGCTAAAAAACCCTGCTATCTGTATTATCATACAAGTGGAAATATCCCAGGATTACACAAAGATTTAGCTCTTAAGCTATCTAGCTCTCAGTACAATCCCTCATTGTTGCTCATAGACAGAATAGACAACACATATGCCTTCCTTCAGTCCTCCAAGCCTCCTAT
The DNA here is from genome assembly GCA_031772625.1 of Pinus tabuliformis. Classification (NCBI taxonomy): domain Eukaryota; kingdom Viridiplantae; phylum Streptophyta; class Pinopsida; order Pinales; family Pinaceae; genus Pinus; species Pinus tabuliformis. The sequence goes on from CM062818.1 coordinate 287,687,547, forward strand.
TTCCTTGCGCAGTTTCTCCTGGGTCCTCAAGCTGCCACCTGTGTGTAATTACCTCACACACTGCTCACCAACCTCAAAAATAACTGCGCAATCCTCAAGGAAAGAATTCCTTCTGCATGCAAGAGATATCCTCATGGGAATATTCCTGCAACTGATAGTACACTGTCCCATCCTTTGATATCAACTGGGTCTCTGTTTGAACTGACATGCATGAGTTATTTATGAGAGAATATTCAGTTATCTAAAGTACACTAGTTGCATGCATGCATGCATTGACTAACTGAACTCACAATCAGTTCCACAAACTGTTGGAACTAATCTAATTGGACTTAACTCAGTTAATTGAGCTAACTAATTACAACTCAAAGTACAACTCATCCTGATCTCCTTAATTAAGGGATAACTTCCTCAATCAAAGGGATAACTATTGCATGTCTTCACATAGACTTCATGTTTGATTTTTTCTAACTAATTAACTCAAGACAAATTAATTAATTATTTTACAAACAACTGCTGAGCTCAAATTCGAATTTTAATTCATAGTTTTAATTTAGGGACTAATTAAAATTGGAATGTATCTCGAAATGCTATCTATAGAAATGTTATTTTTAGCATTTCTTGTTGCTATTTTCAACAAAATTATTAGGTGGATGACATCTTAAAAACATCCATTCATTTGTAAAATCTTTCATCACAAAGAAAGTTTGGAGGATAAATACTAGTAAGGGTTTTTGGTGTTTGGGAATTGTGCAAACAATAACCCCTGGTTTTGTTAAGAAATGGATCAAGAGTCCATCAAAGAATTGCCATAATGATTCAAAATTTGCAAGGCGATTTTGCTTACTTTTCTTTTGATTGATACATGGTTTGTTTAAAAGGTAGGAAATGTGATTAGAGTTAGGTTAGTTGAAGACCATTAGGTGGATTGTGGAAACCTATACAAGTTATCTCATAATCTTATCAAAAGACCAAAATGATAGGGACAAACCCTTGGGGCCCATGATCCGATCCTTATCTTTTGCGTTGGTTTATTAAATAATTTTTTTTAGATAAATTAATTAAAAGATTTTATTGTTTGAATTTTTCAATAAAATAAAATGAAAGTGGTTTATTATTTAATTTAAAAAAATTAAGATGTAATTTACAACTCACCCACGATATAGCATGTTTAACTTAATATGATGTTATTAAATTAAAATTTGAAATTTGAAATTTTTAATGAAAAAATTAATATTAGAAAATTAATAATAATAATAAAATAATTTAGATAAGATAAGATAAGATAAATGTATTAATGTTTGACAAATGGCCATGGAATTAGGTCAATGGGAGTTTTAGGTATAATGATGTCTAAAGAAAACAAGGGAAAAAACGTAAAAACATAATAGAGGTATGATCTAAAGCCTAGATCGTTGACTTAAAAAATGAAGAGGTGGTCTAAGAGAAAGATGTATAAGATGAGTATGTCACAAATCTATGGCACAAGTGAGAGGAGCCTATTCTGCTCCACTAAAACCATCTCTCCTAGCATCTAAGGTTGAATGAAGAAACATCGAAATAGATGTACGTCTGGGTTATGAACTTTCTAGTATAGTAATGCTTACAAAGGGTTTTGAGCCTTACATCTCTATTTGTGTCATATTTTTTACCCAACTGTTTCATTACCAACACACTAATTTGTAATATGGTTAGAAGTATTTGGTTTTTTTTTAACCAAATGCTTATGAGTAAAAGATTGAGATTGGCTAATAGCCAAAATAGAGAGTACATTGTTAGTATGAAGTAATAGATCGTTGTCCACAACAAGTAGGTTGGTCTTAATCAACTTCATTTTAGAATTTGTCTCTATTTTTTGAAAGTCTTTGATGTTGCTAAAGTATTAGGTGGATGTCATCTTAAAAACATCCATTCATTTTAAAATATTTCATCACAAAGAAAGTTTGGAGGCTAAATACTAGTAAGCATTTTTGGTGTTTGGGAATTGTGCAAAAATAACTCCTGATTTTGTTAAGAAATGGATCAAGAATCCATCAAAGAATTGTCATAATGATTTAAAATTTGGAAGGCGACTATGCTTACTTTTCTTTTGATTGATACATAGTTTGTTTAAAAGGTATAAAATGGGATTAGAGTTAGGTTAAGTGAAGACCATTAGGTGGATTGTGGAAACCTGTGCAAGTTCTCTCATAATCTTATTAATGTGCTTCATGAACAAGGATTGTTTTGTCTAAGTCAAATAGCTACAAGACTCAGAGTTAGGAATGGAAATGTGTTCAGGAGATTAGGGTGGGAGATGAAGATGAAGTGATGTGGGAAGCATGCATCACTAACCTAAATTCCAGCGATGTTAGAATTTGAGATTTTGATGAGAGTTGATTTGGTCAAAGAATCCACCTATACATATATATGCTCCTAAGGTGGATATAAGGTATTATGTGAAAGGATGGGTAAGGGTGAGACAATTCAATGGTGCAAAATCAATATGGAACATGAACTTTCCTTTAAAAATATCAAATTGTATGTAGCTTGCCCTTCAAAATAAGGTTCTCACCCAAGAAGTATTGAAAAAGAGAAGTTGGAATAGCTAAGTAGGTTCCCATTATGCAAGAAAAAGAATAAAATATTCAACACTTATACTATTTTGTTGTTATTCAGTCCAAGTTGGAAAGAGTTAGAGGATATTTAGGGTCTTGAGGTCCAAGGAAGAGGAAATTTTATTGAATAAAGTTTACATGCTTAGGATAACAACATTTTGGTTAAGTAATATAAACATCTTCCTATATTAATAGTCTAGTGGGTATGGCTGGTCCTGATAGTAGTGTCTTTGAAAACAAGTTTATTCTTCCTATTGAAATTCCCCTCAAAGTTTGGCAATTCTCCAAACATTCAAACAACCTTCAAACGGGAAGTTTTTGTAGAAATTTTGAATAATATGACACATATTCACAGAGATTATCCTGATTATACACTTATAAGCGGAACATGCATAATACATAACCTCTTCTACGTTGATCATCAATTTACAGAAGCAGAAACATTCACAGGCGCACATAGAAGCATCAATCAAACTCATTAACACAGTATGTATCCCGGGGAAAGCATCTCGCTAAAATCCCCACACTATCTGTATATTATATTGATTGAATCATGTAACATTACAAAGTACAATGCTTATCACAAGCAATCCAGTACCAGCTCCACCTGTTACACAAAATACAGCTCAGATCTAATCTCCAAATCTCCCCCGCTGCTTGCCTGCCTCCACAGCTCAATACCTGCTCAAGAACTGATGAGAATGGCTTACCAAACTCGTATTTGACCTGCAAATAATCACTCACACTATGTTGGACGTGAGCACAAGCTACAATTCTTGCTATTGGCCAATTCATTGGCATACTCAATCCCTCTGATTGTGCAAATCATCATGCACAGCTATAGTCACAACTGATAGCAATCTAATCCTCTAACACCTGTCCCTGCTGAACTGAACATGCACTGACCTGCAACTGAGTTAACTGATGTATTCTATAGTTGCATTATGAGTTAATAACTTGTGAATTAATTAATAACTAATTCACCCAACTCATCTCTAGTCTATTTGCCAGTTAGACTAAATACAACTAGTTTAACAAAGCTAAACTGAACACAACTCCATCAACTGCACCTCCAGTCCACTAAACTCAACTCACTTGAGTTCTAACTGAAGTCCTGCATGCAAATATTAGTCATCCCATAGGTAACCACGTATTTCCTTCTGGGATCTACATGTACCACATCCGTAGCTCATCCTGAAGTGCTCCAAGAGAATAAGATCAAGTTTATAGTCCAAATATTATTATGAGACAATAATATTTGACTTTTCTATTTTTGACAGCCAGTCTAAAAATAGACTTTGATCACTCACAATGTGATCACTCACACTGTGGTCACCCACACTATGGTCACCCACACTGTGATCATCCACACTGTGATCATCCACACTGTGATCAAAAATAGAACTTGCGCCATAATTTGCATGCGGGCCCACTTAGTGAAGGCGACTCTTTTCACTAAGCTCCATCATCTTGTTGCATTCTCAACAAGCATTTCTTGTTGCACACTTTTCAACACTCCCTCTCAACAAGAAAGGCTTCCTCTCAAACCCGATCCTGAAACTCTGGAATGTTCTCCATGCAACACATCTGGCTGGTCCACTTGATCTGTCATCAAAGTCTCTGACTGCTATTGCCTTTGTCGACTGAAGACTCTGCATCTCTGTGCTCTTCAGTATCCGACTGCTCTAGCCTCTGTCACTTTGATCTCTGACTGCATCCGTGCTGCTGCTAGTTCTATCTCCTAACATTGCATCCGCACTGCACCTCCCAACTGACCTCCCTATTGGGCTAGAAACATCCTCTGATGCTGAAGCTCTACTTGCTGCTGACAAGTGCTCCCTCTCTGACATCTGCGCTACTGCAACATCTCCATGCATCTCACACCATTGCACACCTCTCTGTGCCACCTAGCACTGTGCAAAACACTTGTGCCTCTCGCATTGCTGCAGCTTGCTAGCTATGCGTTGTCCTAGGATTCCCTGCACTGTCGCTCTCTCTGCCGCTCCATCCGCATCCGTCTCTACCTAATCAGTCAGTTCTTGCTACTACACATTTGGGGCTCCCGTAGCAAGGTCTCATCCAAGAGGTTGGGTACCTCAAGGATCCTGCCCCTCCTCCTTGAGACGATCAATCCACATCACCCCACCTCCTACTTGGAGGTATGGCTGCACGTGATCCCTCAACCCACCTGGCTCGAAGTTTCCCCCTACTGGAGGTCTCTAGATTAGTATATGTCTCTACTCGATCTCCTCTCAGCTTCCCCTATTGTGGCTCCTCCACAACGTCCTGAAGCTGATGCACCAATCGTGGCTCCTCCACAATCGTCTGAGACTTCTTCTGGCTCTGCATGTTGAGAGGTAATATACGCTCCCTCTCAACCACCAAGTCTCCATCAGTTGCCTCGCTGCTCAAGGCTTTGCATGCATCTTGAACCTCAAGAGCATACAGGTTCTTGACACGTGAACCAATCTGCTTCACCTGTCTAGTGATGATGTGTCTAAGGAAAACCTTTCCCTTACTGAAGACCACATCATAGCCTCTGTCTTCCAACATCGCGATCGACACCAAGTTTCTCTTCAGTCCTGGTACATACTTGACATCGGTCAAGGTAAGGTGAGCTCGATGCTCCCTCTGAAAAATAACCGTGCCTACACCTGAGACACTATACTTCTCATCATTACCCATCCCTATGAGTATCTGGAGATCTTTCTCCTCCAAAGTACTGAACAAACTTTTGTCACTGGTCATGTGGAAAGAAGCTCCACTGTCAAGAAACCAACCACTTCCCATCATGGATGAAACCATGCATGCGAAGAGTGTGAAATCCAACTCAAACTGTGAAGCAAGTGCCTCACCTTCAGATCCTTCCCCGGATCCCTTCTTGGACTTCTTCTTTGGGCAATTAGTAGCATAATGACCCAACTCATGACAACGAAAGCATCTCACCTTCGCCTTGTCAACCTTCTTCCCATCATTGGAAGAACTGGATTCGAAAAGAGAAACCTTCTCCTTCCCCTTCTTCGCCTTACTCAGTAAGGCACAGTTCTCCTCATCATGCATAGATGAAGAACTGTCTCTGGTGCTCCGTCTAATCTCCTCCTGCACAAGATCCGACCAAAGTCTCTCCCATCCTGGCAGTTTCTCCCTTCCATTCACCGAGTCCTAGTAGCTATGCCAACTCTTAGGAAGGTCAAGGAGTGCTAGACTCACCATCCTCATCCGACAGTCACCCCCACACTTCCCAGTTCATCCCGGCATTGGGTGAACTTCGTGAGATACTGGGGCATGCTGTCTCCATTCTCACACTGAATGTTTCTGAGTTTATCTCTTGCTTTGGAATAAACGAATTCCACCAGCTCAAAACTCAACCGCTTCCGATCTAGAATTCGTGAGAACAAATTATTTCTTGTACAGAGATCGACTGTATGGGCATTCACCGGATATCTCACCTTCCAAAAGAAGGATGAATCCAGAGGCTACCTGGCCCGATTACAAACTCTGCCTGAAGAAATAAAATGTAAACACTTTCTGAATAATAGATCTGATGATCAATACAGCACTGATATCATGTAGAACTTCTTCTACAAATCAGCTAGCTCTGATACCATGTAGAAATTTTGAATAATATGACACATATTCACAGAGATTATCCTGATTATACACTTATAAGCGAAACATGCATAATACATAACCTTCTCTACGTTGATCATCAATTTACAGGAGCAAAAACATTCACAGGCACACATAGAAGCATCAATCAAACTCATTAACACAGTATGTATCCTGGGGAAAGCATCTCGCTAAAAAACCCACACTATCTGTATATTATATTGATTGAATCATGTAACATTACAAAGTACAATGCTTATCACAAGCAATCCAGTACCAGCTCCACCTCTTACACACAATACAGCTCATATCTGATCTCCAAATCTCCCCCGCTGCTTGCCTGCCTCCACAGCTCAATACCTGCTCAAGAACTGATGAGAATGGCTTACCAAACTCGTATTTGACCTGCAAATAATCACTCACACTATGTTGGACGTGAGCACAAGCTACAATTCTTGATATTTGCCAATTCATTAGCATACCCAATCCCTCTGATTGTGCAAATCATCATGCACAGCTATAGTCACAACTGATAGCAATCTAATCCTCTAACACCTGTCCCTGCTGAACTGAACATGCACTGACATGCAACTGAGTTAACTGATGTATTCTATAGTTGCATTATGAGTTAATAACTTGTGAATTAATTAATAACTAATTCACCCAACTCATCTCTAGTCTATTTGCCAGTTAGACTAAATACAACCAGTTTAACAAAGCTAAACTGAACACAACTCCATCAACTGCACCTCCAGTCCACTAAACTCAACTCACTTGAGTTCTAACTGAAGTCCTACATGAAAATATTAGTCATCCCATAGGTAACCACGTATTTCCTTCTGGGATCTGCATGTACCACATCCGTAGCTCATCCTGAAGTGATCCAAGAGAATAAGATCAAGTTTATAGTCCAAATATTATTATGAGACAATAATATTTGACTTTTCTATTTTTGACAGCCAGTCTAAAAATAGACTTTGATCACTCACACTGTGATCACCCACACTGTGGTCACCCACACTGTGGTCACCCACACTGTGGTCACCCACACTGTGATCACCCACACTGTGATCACCCACACTGTGATCATCTACACTGTGATAAAAAATAGAACTTGCGCCATAATTTGCCTGCGGACCCACTTAGTGAAGGTGACTCTTTTCACTAAGCTCCATCATCTTGTTGCATTCTCAACAAGCATTTCTTGTTGCACACTTTTCAACAGTTTTTAAGGAAAATTGTTGTCGAAAGGAACTTGCTTATTTTGATGGTGTTTTCCAAGGGGATACACCTGTTTGTGGTGCAAGAGGGATCTTATATTTAAATTTTATCATGTTTGTAATGTCAAACTGGCTTAGGCAGAAACAAACAACTATGTAGAGTTGTTGACATTAAAGCTAGTTGTAATGTTAGCAATCCAAAAAGGTGCCAGAAAACTTCAATTTTTTGGTGATTCTCTTGTGGTAATTAAGTGAATGTGGGAGGAAGTGACTTTAATTTTTATTTGAAGCCCATCTATGAGGAGTTTCAATATTTTAAATTTTCTTTTAATTGCATATTTTTTATATAGAAAAAGATTGTTGATGTGAATGGAATGTCCAATAATGGGTTATAATTGGTTCTTTGAAGTTGGCATATTTAAGATATTTTGGAGGGGCATCCCTTTGGATATCTCCATCACCCTATTTTTTTTAGGGTTCTTCAATGATTCATGTGCCTTGGTTATCATGATGTATTTATTTACTACTTTTTATTTGATGTAATTAATATGTCAGTGATAGACTAGAAACTTTATGATTCTTATTAAATGCATATTTTATGTTGTATCTCTTCAAAAGAGATGTGATTTTTTGGGAGTTGTTCAATTGTATGACTAGCCTAGATCCATTTTAAATTGGCTTTGTCAAGCGTCAAGAGGGACCAAATCTCTTTTCACTCTAAAAGAGGTTTTCATCTCAAGATATTTGATCCCTCTCGGTGCTTGGTATATTCAAAATTAAGATGGATCTAAGCTAAATTAATTACCCTTTTAAATAGGCTATATTTCACATGAATACCATGGGTTCTCATAAACCTGGTGCTCAAAAAATATTGGTAACCCAAGTTAAGTTTACCTTAACTACCCATCACAAAATAATAATAATAATAATAATAATAATAATGTAATTATTTTATTTTCACCAAGTCAAAATGTTTATAGGACATTACATTACATTATAACATCTCCACCATACTAATTTGGAGAGAGAAATACTGTTGGAAGATTAAATGAAGATAGAAATAATTTTTGAAATATGATTTCCTTTTGAGGAAACTAACAATGCTTTAATGCATCCACAAAATATAATATTGTTTTTGGTAAATAACATTACAATTATGTTTCCAAGGGAAAAAATATCAAGAATGCATTCACCAATGTATTATTATATTATTAGATAAGTATCAGGTTGTGTCTTGGTTTCTTGAGGAAATGTGTTTATAATGTAAATGGACTTATTATACCACCATTGCATTATTTTTTAAGTTGATTCATTTACCAAATTGGTTATGAAGCTTTGCTACAAGCATTTCCCTTGTAAGTTAATAGTGACGATTTCTACAAAATGACGTTAAATAAATGTGAGCATATTTATTCCAACAAGCTTACATGAGTTTTGTGCTCATCTTACATCTATTTTTGAAATAAATTTTCATTGTGATGAATGTGACCAACCACTACACTCAACACTCTGAACTCTTTAGTTATTATATATAATTTTTATGTTGATGGGTGTTTTTCATTATGAGAAGGGGTGTTACACAACAATCCAAACTATCATCACCATTCATCTATTATTTCCTAAATGTCCATATGTCACCATTAACGATTCAGGGCTTGCTTAATATTATGATATCGATTAAAGGGTACAAGTTGAAGATGTTGCACTATGTTATCATCCTTGTTTCCAAAAATAAAAAAAATCATATCCACTTGAGGAAGAAAATAATGCTTGTGATACAACTAACACATGAATCATTAAGAAAAACCTTTGGTTTGTTATGGAAAACTCTATTATGACTAAGGTTTGACCTACTCAATTTTTCATGGAGTTGGCATATTGAGCACTAAATGAGAAGCATATGCAACTTGTTATCAATATTTCCTTATGTCTCAAAACCCTTTGCTCTTCTCGACAATAAAAGATGCAGTCAAAACTAGGAAGGATCCTTCATCAAGATCACATGTCCTTGGGAGACAAATTCCATTTACGGTCAATTTATATTTCATGAGTCAATTTCTCTCTTACTAATAGCAACCTTGACACAATAATTTTTTATGAGAATACTACCATGTTTTACTACCCCAGAATAAAACTAGCATATTGCCTTCATGAGCAAATGATAATGATAAAGTGATTGGGGGAAGGGAACATCTAATAAGACATGAAGGAGCTCGTCATTGAGTAGCTAGTGGAGCACTTATTGAGTAAGTATCTTGTGTTGGCAAGAAGATTCATGGGATTTGGGAAAAAAATTGTGGTAGAGTGACATCAAAGAAGTCAACCATGCTCGTAAAAACAATCATTATGAGGTCATAGAAAATAGGAATATAGAGCAATGAGATCAATCATGTTAATATGGGACATTTTTTAAAATATTATCCTAGGTAATCACAACAATACCATGCATAAGTATTTTGACCTCCCTCATGCTCATGTTGTGTTGGCACATACAGTCACATTCAACAATGGAACCCATTCCCAACCTATGTAATTGATCTAGATTATATCATTATATTATTTGTCATCTATCTTAGGGAGACCAAGGGGGATTCCCAACTAAAGGTTAGGGAGTACTACACTATTGTTGCAGAATTAACTAAGGTTTGTCATCAATGACAAGGGGGAATATTATTGGAAATATTATTGTCATTGATGTTAAAGATAGGGGTAGACTATATGGAGAATATATATGTCCAAGATAAATATTACAAGATGAAGATGGTTGAAAATGTTATTTGGATATCCAATTGTTCTTGATTCCCAATTTGGATACCCTATTTTTTACGACATTTTTACTTTAAATAACTAGCTCAAATGAGAGCATAAGTTATATTGAATAACTTTTTCCAAGACCTTTCCAATGGTATATGACACTCCCTTTAACTCCATAGGAATGAGGAGATATGAAATTTTCTATCAAATTGGTCCAGAAAGAAGGTATAGGTTGACCCAACAAAAATTACAAGTAAGCCTAGCCATAAAGTATAGGTTGTCCCTAACAATTTTTACAAATAAGCCTTATAAGTATACACAGGAATATTATAAATAAAGGATAGATGAATGCATTTTATATCATCTAAGCAAGAATGGATATGAGGTGTGCAACAAATGTCGGGGAATTCTCTTGAGGTCTTAAAGGTGGAGCAAAAATGTGAATTGTGGGGTGAACAAGATCTTGGAAAATCAAGAGGACACAGAGGATATATCTCTAAGTACCTATGGCAAAAATTTATTTGTTCATGAGAATTTTGGAGATATGCTATAAGAAGTTAGGGTTCATGAATGCTCCTGAAATATGCTTCAAACAAGTCAACTTGACATTTTCGGTATAACCTTTTTCTCTAAAATGTTTCAGACTATGAAATCTAGAGGAGACGGAAGAGAGATCTTTAAGAACATTTGGTAGATATTTTAGAACTTTGTTCACTATAATTTTGGAGATATTCTTTAGGGAAGTTATGGTTCATGAATACTCTTGAATATTCTTGAAATATGACAGGTTGGAATTTTCATTATAATTTATTTCTAAGATGTTTTAGATAATGAAATCTAGAGGGGACAAAGGAGAGATCTCTAGGTACCCATGGTATAAATTTTAGACTTTAATTCGCTGTAATTTAGAGATATTCCCTATGGAACTTATGATTATTAAATAGTCTTGAAATCAACTTCAAACAATTCAGTTTGGAATTTTGCAATAACTTATTTTCCGAGGCTTTTTAGATTGTAAAATTTTTAGAGATTCAAGGAGACAGACATAACTGATTTTAGAATCAGATTTGTAAAATTGGATGTGTGGCATGTTGTATAAGTTTTTCCTTGGGAAGAGGCAAAAACCAACACGTTTTGTGAGAAATAGATTTGGTGAAGGTAGAAGCAGCAAGCATACCCAGAGAAGGTAGAAGCAAAAAATAGACTTGGTGAAGGTAGAACTAGTAAGCAAACTCATTGAAGTCGGTCGTTTCCTATGAATATATTGTAGAAGAGGGGATTCGTGTCTCCTATAGGTTGGTGCATACAAATATTGTAGTAGAGGGGATTGGTCTCTCCTACAGGTTGGTGCCTATAAATATTACAATAAAGGGGATTGGTGTCTCCTATAGGTTGGTGCCTACAAATCTTGCAATAGGGGGGATTAGTGTCTCCTATAGGTTGGCACCTACAAATCTTGTAACAAGGGGGGTTGGTGCCTACAAATTTTGTAACAACATGTTTGTGCCTACAAATTTTGTATCAATAGGTCAATGCTTATAGTGATATGTTATAAAGAAGTTTTCATTTATATATTGTGTTCCATATGTGAGATTGTTTGGTTAAATTTTCTTATATTGACTCATCACCCCTGCCCTCTCGTCTCAATATAAGCTTGAATACAACAATTTGTATTAGAGTAGGTTCCTTTGAAACCAATCCAACCACTAGAAGGAATATCTCAAAGGGACCATGGCCAATCATGAAGGTTCTTTCACAAGCAAAGTTCCACTATTCGATGAAGCAAATTATGCCTTTTGGACGATAAGGTGTTGACGGTGTTGGATGCCACCAACAATAAGGGGGTCTCTCCAGTATGAAATCCCAATTAGATCTCACACAATTTGGAGTAGGAGCCCCAACCAAAAAGTATGGATGGTTTCCATTATCTTAAAGATTTTCCTTGGCTGCAATAAACGACGCAAGAGAAATGCATGCACTTTCAAGATAAACAAGTATGTTAGCCTTGTGATGTATTCAATTGTAAAGTGTATGATGGTTCTTTCACGAAACAGAAAAGAAAGTGAGTCTTTGAAAGAAAAGTAATAGTACTATCCTAGCAAAGACACACACATAAATTTGAAAGAATCATTAGTAATCTTGCGAAATAGTTCACTAAGAAACCATGTTCATGAAATCATAAGTGTAGAATTTCCTGCAAATTCTCTACAAATCTACCTATGAGATCTATGTAGAAAATCTGACTGTAGATTAACGCGATAATGCAATATACCAAAGAAAAATACAATAATATACTTCTACTTTCAAACTTGCGGAAGCTTAATAGATTTGAGCAAGATCAAGCAGAACACATATAACTAGAAGCAAAATCAATGCACATGAAACACATAAGAATACTCAAGGGAAAGCCTAAGCTAAAAACCCCACTATCTATATTATCATACAAGGTGGAAATACATCAAGATTACATAAAGCTTTAGCTCTCACAGCTAGCCAGCTCTCAGTACAATCCTCCTAGATGTTCACAGGCTAACAAGGCTTCTCACGAACCTTCTCCTTAGCCCTCCAAGCCTCTTATTTCCTTGCACAGTTTCTCCTGGGTGATCCTACTGTTACCAAGTGTAACACTGATCACTCACACTGATCTCACACCCTATAAAATTGCTCAATCCTCAAGGAACCTTATTCCTTCTGCATGGATGAGTTTCCTTTATAGGAAAACTCATGCAACTGATAGTACAATGTCCCTGTCTTTAATCTCAATTGGGTCTTTCTCAAAATAGACATGTATGAGTTATTTATGAGAGAATCTTCAGTTATCGGGAGTACACTAGTTGCATGCATGCATGCATTAACTGACTGAACTCACAATTAGTTTCTCAAACTGTTTGGAACTAATTTAATTGGACATAACTCAGTTAACTAAGCTAACTAATTACAACTCATCCTTATCTCCTTAATTAAGGGATAATCTCCCTAATTTAAGGGATAACTGTTGCATGACTTCACAAAGACTTCTAGCTTGAATTTATCCAACTAATTAATCCAAGATGAATTAATTAATTATTTTTCAAGCAATTGGTGAGACTAAATTTATGTTTTAATTCACAATTTTAATTCAAGGACAAATTAAAATTAGAATATTCTGAATGCTATTTTTAGCATTTCTTGTTGCTATTCTCAACACTCCCTCTCAACAAGAAAGGAACTCAACTCGATCCTAATCGTGAACCTTTGGAATGTTCTGCATGCAACACTTCTCTATGGTTTTGTTGCTCCAACAACTCCAGAAACAAAAAACAAAAAAACAAAAAAAATATCTGTTGGGTCCCTATAATACTAGTGATTACCCCATTACTATTGTAGTTATACCCCTTATTTATATTGATGTACCCATGTAGTGCCCATATTGTTACTATTGTGCCACATAGAAGCCCACTATTGTTATTGTTGTGCCCTACAATATTATTGTTATGTAGGCTTTGATTGTATTGGGACCACTTAGACTCCTATATATAGAAAGGAGGTATTTTCATTTGTATCATCCAAGAATTGTTCATTTATGTAATGTAAAGGAGGTTGCCCCCTCGAAGAGGCTGAATTCTAAGGCGTGGATCTCTCTTTTCTATCTTTTTGTGAGCTGGTTTCATAACATTTGGTATCAGAGCTTTGGATTCTAGGGTTTCGCTGCTCCAAACAGGTCATCGTGGAATTTTCGCTATAACCTTTTTTCTGTGACGTTTCAGAAGTCGAAAGAAAAACCCATTTGAGAAGAATTGGCGCTGAACCTTGGGTCCGAATTTCAGATCTTTTCGCGCAATATTTTCGGAGATATGATCTGCGGAAGTTGGTCTTTTTGCAGACTCCTGAATTACACTCAAAACAGGTGACCTGGGGAAAATCGTCATAACTTTCTTTCTGAGCATCGGATTGAAATTTCGTAAGAAGTTACAGAAAGAGGACGAACTGTAGTTTTTGTTTATATATTTTTCAGAGTCAAGGGTTGAAACAGTGACACGTGGCACTTCATACAAGTTCGCTCTACTGAAACAGTCTATAATCAGGTCACTGCGGGAGATTGTGCATAACTCTTTCTTGGAGAATCCAATTTGGTTCAGACTAGTGGCATTGGAAAGAGGACACAGAAAGCTACTACAGATCACAATTTCAGAATTGGATGATTCGAAATTACAGAGGTACATCAGATTCAATATCAGGCTTCTACAAAGTAAAAAAAAGGTGTGTAGTTTTTATTTTTTATTTTTGCATAAGCTTGGTTTGAAGGAATTCAAAGGGCATAGTAAAGCATTATTATCGGTAACTGATGCCCCGAGGAAAGAAAATGCAAACGCCTAGTAAGGAACCTGAAAGCTCTAGCATGACTCATGAAGAAGAGGAAGAAATGCTACATGATATATCAAAATTACAAGAACAAGTGCAACAAATGTCACGCTCACAAAAGCTAACAGATGCTAAGATAAAGGGCATGGAAGCTAAGATGGATGATTTGAAGATTGATTTGAAGACAGATTTGAAGAAAGACATGGCAAGTTTGAAGACAGATTTGAAGACAGACATGGCAGATTTGAAGACAGATTTGACAAATTTTCTACAAGAGATACTTACTAATGGTGAAAAGGTTGTAAAGGAAACTCATGATGTGAACAAAAGTAATGTTAATCATGATTCCATAGATTCTAATGTTGGATCGAAGACCCTCCATATTCCAAAAATCGATATGAGGAAGTTTGATGGCAAGGATCCCGCCACATGGATATTACAGATGGAGCAGTTCTTTGATCTCAATAATGTGCAAAACACACAAAAGGTACGTATGGCAACTTTATATTTGGAACCAAATCAATTTGTATGGTATCAATGGCTTTGCTCTCGTAAACAATTTATCACTTGGGCAATTTTTACGGAAGAATTGATAGCACATTATGAGGATACAAAAAGCAACACTTTTTTTAGCCAATTGATAAGTCTCAAACAAAAGGGTTCAATAATGGAGCACATTGAGGAGTTCCAAAAATTGAACATAAGGGTAAAAGATATTCCAGAGCAGCATAGGATTGATGTGTTCATAGGGTCTTTAAAGGATAATATCCAACATGATGTTCGCCTTTGGGAACCTGATTCATTAGAGAAGGCATTCAGGTTAGCAAGAAAAATGGAAAGCAAAATTATGGCAACTAGAAAGCATACCATTCACAACTATAAAGATGGAGGTGTTGTTGCCCATAGTCTTCCACAACCTACAAGGTTGACACCACAACAATTGGAAGAAAAAAGAGAAAAAGGGCTTTGTTACAATTGTGATAGCAAATACACAAAGGGTCATAAGTGTGCTGAGAAGAAATTATTCTACATAGATTGTGAAGAGGAAGAAGAAAAGGAGCAAGAAAGGTCAAAAGAAGAAGATATACTCCAGGAACAAAGCCTAGATGAAGAACAAATAAATCCAACCATATCTTGTAATGCATTGGCGGGAATTACCACTCCTCAAACCATCAAGATAGAAGGACAAATCAAGAAGAAAAAGGTAATAGTGTTGATTGATTCAGGAAGCACCCACAATTTTATTCATTGTAGGGTAGCAAAAGAATTGAATTGCTTCCTATATCCAGCACCAGAGTGTCAAGTGATGATTGCAAATGGAGGAACAATAAATTGCTCTGGAAAGTGCCATAATATCAAGCTATCCATGGGAGAATATGTATTGACTAGCCCAATGCTTTCCATTCCAATGGGAGGTGCTGATGTTGTACTAGGAGTCCAATGGCTACAATCCTTGGGTACAATAGCTTTTAATTTTCAAGAACTTTTCATGAAATTTTCTGTGGAAGGAAAGGAAGTTGAATTAAGGGGTATTGCAGGGAAACCAGGAAAGATAATCAGCTCTAATGGTATGACAAAGCTTCTAAAAAAGGAGCAAAGGGTGTAATTGCACAATTATGTTCGCTAGATGTTTCCACATTGGAATCATCTATTTCTCCAGATCTCCAAAAAGTCCTGGACAATCATTCCAAGGTATTTGAGACTCCCAAAGGTCTCCCACCTATGCGTGATCATGATCATGCTATTCATCTGATTCCAGGAAGTGTTCCTCCAAACATCAGGCCGTACAGATATCCCTATGTCCAAAAAAGTGAAATTGAACGTATGGTTGCAGAAATGCTAGAGGCTGGTATAATTCAACCGAGTCAAAGTTCTTTCTCTGCTCCAGTAGTATTGGTGCACAAGAAGGATGGATCATGGCGCATGTGTCCAGATTATAGGGAGCTCAACAAGCTCACTATTAAAGATAAGTTCCCCATTCCTGTCATTGATGAATTACTGGATGAATTGCATGGATCAATTTACTTCACCAAGTTGGATCTTCGTTCAGGATATCATCAAATCAGAATGAAGATTGAAGACATTCCGAAAACGGCATTTAGAACTCATGAGGGTCATTATGAATTTTTGGTCATGCCTTTTGGCCTTACCAATGCACCTTCAACATTTCAAGGTTTGATGAATTCAATTTTCAAACCATTCCTTAGAAAATTTGTGTTAGTATTTTTTGATGATATACTAATCTACAGCAAGTCTTGGAAGGATCATGTTGAACATGTTGACAGGGTGCTACAACTATTGGAAGAGAAACAATTATATGCCAAAAGATCCAAATGTTTCTTTGGAGTCCAGGAGGTGGAATATTTGGGTCATATTGTATCTCATGAAGGAGTTAAGGTAGACCCTACCAAAATTAAAGCCATTAAGGAATGGAAAATCCCCACATCCATAAAGCATTTGCGCGGATTTCTTGGGTTGACAGGGTATTATCGCAAGTTTGTTAAGAATTATGGGAGAATAGCAGCACCTCTAACGACATTATTGAAGAAAGATGCATTTTCATGGACTCCGGAAGCAACAAAGGCCTTTGAACATCTTAAAGAGGCAATGTGCCAAGCACCGGTCTTAGCTACACCGGACTTCACAAAAACCTTTATTGTGGAATGTGATGCTTCAGGAAATGGAATTGGTGCTGTTCTAATGCAAGATGAAAGACCCATTGCTTTTGAAAGTCGTCCAATCAAGGGAAAGTTTTTAAGCAAAGCTATTTATGAGAAGGAAATGTTGGCAATACTCCATGCACTTAAGAAATGGCGACCCTACCTAATGGGAAGACACTTCAAGGTAAAAACAGATCATGATAGCCTTAAATACTTTTTAGAACAAAGATTATCCTCTGAAGAGCAACAAAAGTGGGTCACAAAGATGTTGGGTTATGACTTTGAAATCATCTACAAAAAAGGGAAGCAAAATGTGGTGGCAGATGCACTCTCAAGAAGGATGAGGATGTGGAAGCATTGTTGTGCGCTATTTCTATTATCCAACCAGATTGGATAAATGAAGCAAGGGAGGAATGGAAGAATGACGAAGAAGTGTGGGCACTTATTCGAAAGCTACAACAAGATTCCAGTACGTCTGATACATTTAGCTGGAAAAATGATTCGTTATGGTACAAAGATCGCTTATACCTCTGTAAGAATTCCCAGCTAAAACAAAAGATTCTTATGGAATTGCACACTTCTCCCTTAGGAGGGCACTCAGGATTTTTAAAAACTTACCACAGGGTTAAGAAGGAATTTTTTTGGGATGGCCTTAAATCAGATATTCAAAAGTTTGTGGTAGAATGTTTGGTTTGCCAACAAAATAAAGTTGAAACAATTAAGACACCGGGTCTATTACAACCTTTATCCATTCCAAGCCAACGTTGGGAGGAGGTTTCAATGGATTTTATCACAGGTTTACCCAAGTCTGAGGGAAAGAGTGTCATCATGGTGGTAGTTGACAGACTTACCAAGTATGCACACTTTTGTGCATTATCACATCCATTTAAAGCCAGTACAGTTTCTACTGCATTTATGGAAACAATTCAAAAGCTACATGGAAACCCAAAGATTATTGTAAGTGACAGAGATCCCATTTTCACTGGAAATTTTTGGACAAAATTATTTTCTTGTCTTGGTACTCAGTTAGCTCATAGCTCATCTTATCATCCTCAATCTGATGGGCAAACTGAGATAGTAAACAAATGTTTGGAAGGATATCTTCGTTGCTTTGTATCTGATAAACAGACACAATGGGTCAAATGGTTGCCTCTGGCTGAATGGTGGTATAACACTTCCTTTCATACAGCAACAAAAATGACCCCATTTATGGCACTTTATGGGTATCAACCACCATCCATCACATCATATTTAAGAGAAAATTCTAAGGTTCAGGCAGTGGAACATCACATCGAACATCAACAACAAGTCCTCCAACTCTTAAAGGATAACCTTGTGTTGGCACAGAATAGAATGAAACAACAGGCAGATCAACATCGCAGTGAAAGAAGTTTTGATGTAGGTGATTGGGTATTCCTACGGCTACAACCATATAAGCAAATGTCCCTCAAGCAAGCTAAGAAGGATAATAAATTATCACCAAAGTATTATGGTCCGTACAAGGTGTTGCAAAAGATTGGTACTATGGCATACAAATTGGAGCTTCCTGCAGCTTCTCGATTGCACCCAGTTTTCCATGTTTCATGCTTAAAGAAGGTTATAGGCGACAAGCTCCCAGTTCAAACAATATTGCCAGAACTTGACGAAGAAGGAAAAATTATATTGGAACTGGAAGCAGTTATAAAAACAAGAACTCGACAGCTACGAAATCGATCAATTTCAGAGTACCTTATCAAGTGGAAGAACTTATCCGCTGAAGATTCCACATGGGAGGATGAGAATTTTATGCAGAAGTATCCTGAACTACTCAAGCGTTGAGGACAACACTTTTTTGAAGGAGAGGGGCATGTTGGGTCCCTATAATACTAGTGATTACCCCATTACTATTGTAGTTATACCCCTTATTTATATTGATGTACCCATGTAGTGCCCATATTGTTACTATTGTGCCACATAGAAGCCCACTATTGTTATTGTTGTGCCCTACAATATTATTGTTATGTAGGCTTTGATTGTATTGGGACCACTTAGACTCCTATATATAGAAAGGAGGTATTTTCATTTGTATCATCCAAGAATTGTTCATTTATGTAATGTAAAGGAGGTTGCCCCCTCGAAGAGGCTGAATTCTAAGGCGTGGATCTCTCTTTTCTATCTTTTTGTGAGCTGGTTTCATAACAATATCCAACTTGAATCAGAATGATGCCTCTGTCATCAAAGTCTCTGATTGTTATTGCCTCTGTTGACTGAAAACTCTGCGCTTCTACTGTCTTACCCTTTCTGCACTATTGTTAGTCCTTCTCTGCGCTCTTCAATATTTGACTGCTCTAGCCTCTGTCACTTAGATCTCTGATTGCATTAATCCCACTGATTCCTCCTGCTACTATGTACTTTGGGCTCCCGTAGTAAGGTACAATCCATGAGATAAAACCTCTCAATGGACCCTGCCCAATTTCAGCCTTCTTGGTACTATCACTTCGCATCACCCCACCTCACACCTGGAGGTATGGCTGCATGTGATCCCTCTGCCCACTTCTCCAATTGTGGCTCCTCCACAATTGTCTGAGACTTCTTCTGGTACTGCATGTTGAGAGGTAATTTAATCTCCCTATCAACCACCAAGTCTCTAACATTTTCCTTGATCCTCAAGGCTTTGCATGCATCTTGAACCTCAAGAGCATACAGGTTCTTAACTCGTGAACCGATTTGTTTCACCTGTCTCGTGGTGATGTGTCTAAGGAAAACCTTTTCCTTACTAAAAAACATATCATAGCCACAGTCTTCCAACATCGCGACCAATACCAAGTTCTTCTTCAGTCCAAGCACATATTTCACATCAGTCAAGGTGATAGGAGGTTCATGCTCCCTCTGAAAAGCAATCGTGCCCACTCCTGAAACATTATACCTTTCATCGTCACCCATCTCTATGCGCATCTTGAGGTCTTTCTCCTCCAAGGCATTGAATAAACTTTTATCACCGGTCATGTGGAATGAGGCTCCACTGTTAAGAAACCAACCACATCCCATCATATATGACACCATGCATGCGATGAGGGTGAAGTCCATTTCGAACTGAGAGGCTAATGCCTCACCTTCTGATCCTTCCGAGGATCCCTTCTTGGACTTCTTCGATGGGAAATTAGTCGCATAATGTCCCATCTCAATATTTTTTTATTTTTTTTTAAAGTATGATATGAATTTGATTTGCACCTGCAACCCCGAACTTCAAACTTTGAATTATCTTCTCTGTATACTATTCACAGCTCTGATACCATGTAGAATTTCCTACAAATTCTCTACAAATCTACCTCTGAGATCTATGCAGAAAATCTCACTGTAGATTAACTCGATAATGCAATATACCAAAGCAAAATACAATAATATACTTCTACTTTCAAACTTGCGGAAGCTTAATAGATTTGAGAAAGATCAAGAAGAACACATACAACCAGAAGCAGAATCAATGCACATGAAACACAGAAGAATACTCAGGGGAAAGCCTTAGCTAAAAACCCCACTATCTATATTATCATACAAGGTGGAAATACATCAAGATTACACAAAGCTTTAGCTCTCACAGCTAGCCAGCTCTCAGTACAATCCTCCTGGATGCTCACAGGTTGACAAGGCTTCTCACAAACCTTCTCCTCAGCCCTCCAAGCCTCCTATTTCCTTGCGCATTTTCTCCTGGGTGATTCTACTGTTACCAAGTGTAACACTGATCTCACACCCTGTAAAATTACGCAATCCTCAAGGAACCTTATTCCTTCTACATGGATGAGTTTCCATTATAGGAAAACTCATGCAACTGATAGTACAATGTCCCTGTCTTTAATCTCAACTGGGCCTTTCTCATAATAGACATGCATGAGTTATTTATGAGAGAATCTTCAGTTATATGGAGTACACTAGTTGCATGCATGCATGCATTAACTCACTGAACTCACAATTAGTTCCTCAAACTGTTTGGAACTAATTTAACTGGATATAAATCCGTTAACTGAGCTAACTAATTACAACTAAAATACAACTCATCCTTATCTCCTTAAAAGAAGGATAATCTCCTTAATTTAAGGGATACATGTTGCATGACTTCACAAAGACTTCTAGCTTGAATTTCTCCAACTAATTAATCCAAGATGAATTAATTAATTATTTTTCAAGCAGTTGGTGTGACTAAATTCGAATTTTAATTCAAGGAAAAATTAAATTTGGAATATTTTGAATCTTATTTTTAGCATTTATTGTTGCTATTCTCAACAATAAGACACACGTTTCAAAGAATCATACTAAATCCAACAAAATAATTCATTTTCATTAGTATGAATTAACATAAGCATACACCATAAACAATGAAATAATAATCTCATAATCATTTACGACATATGCATGCAAAGTGTGCTAGCTCCAAGAGCTTCAAATTATGAAGTGAAAGTTCCAAGATACACCATTACAACGATACAACACTTGTTCCAATAGTGGAACTTTAAGCCACTACTTGCTTCTCAAAAGCCTATTCTTCTCTCATATGCCTAGCTTGAGAATCCAAGGTGAAAAATCATTTGCTTGAGCTATGAGGGTGTATACATAACAAATGGGGTGACTCTTCACCTCCTTTGTGACTCTTGAGCTTCCATATGACTTTTCAAACTCCTAAGAGACCTTTAGACTTATACATGAATTTTCACATTCTTTGGGTGACCTTTGGACTTCCACACAATTTACATTTCTCATTTTCTTGAAAATTACATAATTACATCCACAAATGATGTGGCAACATGATGACTCATATGACTCTTGAGATGACACTTAGACAAGACATGACTTGGCACTGATGACATGGAATTTATGATGATGTGTCAATGTCAAGCTTCTCTTCTTGTTGTTATATTTGTATCTTCATGGTAGATGTTGCATGTTCTTCATCTTCCTCCTCCAAAAGGCTTGAATATATGGAGTCTCCTATGTGATCTTGATCTTCCATCTTCTGTCGTGATCTAGTGTCCCTTCATCTTCTTGTTTGATGATCATCTTGTCTTTACAACTTCATAAGTGTCTTCTTGCATGGTCTCCTTGTCATCCTTCTTGAGCATCATCCTATCATGTCAAGATATGGTATCTACAGATGAAATTCACTCATGATAAGACGAAATCAATATGAAAATCTCCTAGTGTATTCTTCATGTAATTTATAGATAAACCCAAAACTGAGTGTTGAACAGAGGAGAAGGCTCAGGGATTGCATAGTGCACAGTTCCAGGAGGTAGAAGTGAGGGGTTGGTGACTATGATTGTACAATGAACATTGGTTGGAGGCCAATAATGCGCATGTGAGGGAGATAGTAACACAATGAGGCAAGATTTCCATTATGAATGCACAATGTGTAGTTCAAGAGAGACACTGGGCCATTGGATTCCGCAGTTTCATAGTTCAAAGAGACAATGAGACTAAATGCTAACTGAAATTACACAGTGCACGGTGAGAGATTGACCAGGAGACAGATTGCACAATTCTGAGAGACAGGAGGTAACTCTCAGCACTATGAATGCATAATGTGCAGTCCTTGGAGGTGGTGATTACAAATTGTGCATTTCTAGGAAGCAAGGGATGCTAACTGAGGCTTGCAACTATGCAATGCACAGTTTAGGGAGGAAAAGTGAAGCAGGGTTTATTGGGTAAGGAATTCTTCGGAATTTGACTATGGGATTAGTGAGGCAAGGGTAAAACCATTACAAGACTTGAACATGATCACATACTCAGAATGATTGATGACACAACAATGTACACTTAACACCCAAAATTAGCATGAACCCATTTATACGACAAAATAATGATACTTACCTCCAAGTGCGACACTTAAGATACACTTTACGATGCAAGTGACAACACAAACAAAATAGTGCATAAAACTTTGGGAATGAGTCTAGTACATGTATCTATGATAGATATGACCCATTAGTACCAAATTTTCCTCTTCAGGATGCACTATAACTTCCTTTCACAATGTGAGACACTTCCCTTACCAAAAGACGACACTTAGGTTGTCTTCACAAAGGGACTAGGGAACTTAGAGGACAAGCATGGAATTTCTTTTATTACAAGAAATGACAACTCACAAGGTTAAATAGGCTCCAAAGTTAGAATATAGGCCAAAATTTGGAGGGTGTTGTAGCAATGCCAACATAAGGATGAGGGAATTATCTAATGTCTCTTGCCTTTGAGATTTGGAAATATTCGGTGGATGTTTAAAGCACATGACAAGAGATTAGAGTAAATTTATTACTCTAAAAGAAGAAAAAGGAGGCATTGTTACCTGTGGAGATAATGGATCAGCAAGGATATTTAGAAAGTGCATAGTTAGTCTTGATCATGGCAAACCTATAAATCATAACATCCTATATGTTTAAGGTTTAAAACAAATTATTCTATGTGTAATCAAGGACACTATCTCACATTTCATTCTAAAGAATGTGAAATAAGGAAATCATGTTCAAGAAAATTGGTGGAAAAAGTAATGTGAACCTCAAGTAACATATATGTCCTTAATGAAGTTAATGGTAAAAATTAATGTGATATCCATCTCAAATTATCAATAAAAAAATAGTAAGCTAAAAGGGAGTAGCCCTTTGCCATTGATGTTAAAGGGGTAGATGTTTCAAACAAGGGGAGAAGTTATATATAGGGGGAGTAACCCTTTGCCATTGATGTCAAAGAGGGAGGAATTGTAGGTAGGGGTAGTTCTTCAAAAATAAAGCTCAAATGTATGGGCTTTCCATCAATGACAAATGGGGAGATTACTGAATATTATGTTTTCATTGATGTAAAAGGTAAGGGGAGACAAAGACAGATTCCCAATTAAAGGTTAGTGAGTACTACAATATTGTTTTAGAATTGACTAATATTTTCCATCAATGACAAAGGGGGATATTTTTGAAAATATTTGTTTCATTGATGTCAAAGACAAGGGGAGACTATAAATTTCCAAAATAAAGGTCGTGAGATGAAGATGGTTGGAAGTATTGTTTGGATACCTCATTTTTCCTTTATGCCTAGTTTGATACCCTATCTTTGACAAAAAAAATACTTGAAATACCGTGCTCAACCGGGAGCATAAGACATATGGTTGAATATCTTATTTTGATACCTTTCCAATGGTATATGTAACTCCTTATAACTCCATAGGAATGAGGAGATATGAAATGGTTTGTTAGGTCGGTCAAGCGAGAAACTATAGTTCAACCTAGCCAACTTTACAAGTCAACCCCATAAGTGAACATATAACGACTTTAAATAAAGGATAGATGAGTGTAGTTTTATATCATCCAAATAATAAGAGAGATATGAGGTGTGAAACAGAAGTTGGTGAATACTCTTGGGATCTTAAAGGTGGAGAAAATATGTGATTTGTAGAGTGAATTTGGCATCTTGGCATTTTTGCTTTAACTTTTCTTCTAGGATATTTCAGTCCATGAAACTTTGAGGAGATAGGTAGAAATATTCATACACATACAATAGAAATTTGAAACTTTGGTTCATTGTAATTTTATAGATATGAATAGAGGAATTTAGGGTTCCTAAATGCTCTGGAAATCTACTTCAAAGAAGTCAACTTGGCATTTTTGCTACAATTTTTCTTCTAGGATGTTTCAGATCATCAAAATTGGAGGAGATGGAGAGGATATCTTCATGCACATGTGATATAAATTTTAAACTCTAATTAACTATAATTCAAACATATGCTCTAGAAAATTTAGGGTTTGTGAATGCTCTTGAAATTTGCTTCAAACAAATTAGCTTGAAATTTTCACTATAACTTTGTTTTTTCTTTGAGATGTTTCAAATGGTGATATTTGGAGGAGATAAAGGAGACATCTCTAGGTACCTATGGTAGAAATTTTAGACTTTTGTTTGCTATAATTTCAGAATATGCCCTATGGAAGTTCAGGCTATTGAAAAGTCCCAAAATAAGCTTCAAACAAGTCAATGTAGCATTTTTGCAATAACTTATTTTTTGGGACTTTCATACTGCGAGAATTTCAGAGATTTGAAGATACATATAGAAGTGCCTTGGGTAAAAATTTCATAATAAAAATTGCAAAATTGGATACATGGCATGTTTTACAGTTTTTTTTGGAAGAGGCCAAAAACATCAAGTTTAGGGAGAAACAAACCCGGTGAAAGTAGAAGCAACAAAATACTTGGTGAAGGTAGAAGTATAGGTAGACTCTTTGAAGTAGGTTGGTGCCTATATATCTTGAAACAAATAATATTGTTGTCTCCTATAGGTCCATGCCTACAAATCTTGTAGTCGAGGGGATTGGTGTCTATTGTAGGTTGGTACCTACAAATATTGCAGTAGGGGGAACTGTTATCTCCTATAAGTTGGTGCCTACAAAGATACAACATGGAGTATTGATGTCTCATGTAGGATGGTGCCTACAAATATTGCAACAAGTGTATTTGTGTCTCTTGTAGGCTGGTTCCTACAAATATTGTAGCAAGGGCAATTGATGTCTCACATAAGCTGGTGCCCACAAAGTTTTTAATAGTAGTTTGGTGCCTACAAAGTTTGTATTAGTAGGTTGGTTCCTACAAAGTGTGTATTAGTGGGTTGGTGCCTACAAAGTTTGTATTAGTAGGTTGGTTCCTACAAAGTGTGTATTAGTGGGTTGGTGCCTACAAAGTTTGTATTAGTTGGTTGGCTCTTACAAATATATGTTATAAAGAAGTTTTCATTTATATTTTTTGTTCCACATGTGAGATTGTGTGATTATGATTCATGAATATTTGCATAAGTAAGAAATTGTCTTATATTGATTTACTTCCCTCCACCCTCTCCACCCACCACTCAATATAAATGTGAATCCAACAATCAGTATTAGAGTAGGTTCCTTTGGAAGCAGTTCAATCACTAGAAAGAAGATCTAAAAGGGATCATGGCAAATTATGAAGTCTTTTTCACAAGCAAAACTACGTTATTCAATGGAACAAATTATGTCTCTGGAGGGTAAGGATGAGGACTTGTCTAATGTATCTTGGTTTTGAAATTTGGAAATATTTAGTGCATGTTCAAAACACATGAAAAGAGATCATGCATTTTCAAAAGAAGCAAAGGAAGAAAACAAAGGCAATTCTACCTTTGGAGATAATTCATTAGAAAGGATAGCTAGAAAGGGCATAATTGTCTTGATCATGGAAATAATAAAATTTGTAATGTCATATATATTGAAGGTCTAAAAAACAATACTATAAGAGTAAAACATGTGATCACAGATATGACATCACATTTCATTATGAAGGATGTAAAATAAATAAAGCAGGTTCATGAATATTAATGGAAAAAGAAAATAGGACCACAAGTAATGTATATGTCCTTGATGAAGTTAAAGGAGAAAATTAATTTGATATCCATATTAAATCAAAGAGTAAGCTTAGGAGGAGTATCCATTCACAATTGATGTCAAAAGGAGAGAGCTTTCAGAAAAAGGGAGAAGTTGCAGAAAGGGAGAGTAGCCCTTTGCCATTATTGTTAAAGGGGGAGAAAGTATAGAGAGGGGGAATTATTAAGCAACAATGCTCAAATTTATGGCATTTCCATCAATGAAAAGGGGGGATATCATTAAATTTTGTGTTGTCATTGTTGTCAAAGATAGTGGGAGATGAAGATGGATGCCCAACTAAAGGTTAAGGAGTACTATAATATTGTTCAACTAAGGGTTGCCATGAACGACAAAGGAGAGATTGTTGGAAATATTGTTGTTACTTATGTCAAAGATAGAGGGAGACTATACATCTCCAAGATAAGGATTGCAAGATGAATATTTTTGTGTTGAAAATAGCAAAAAGAAATGTGAAAAATAACATCAAGAAAAAAATCCTAATTTAATTTGTCCTTGAATTAAATTGGGAATAAAATTGTAACTCCACATCTCATGACAAATTGTAATAGTTAACTAACTTAGTTTGACTTAGTTATCTCAATTAATTCGAGTTGAGGGTCTAACTAGAGTCATGTAAAGTGTCTCATACAATTAGGAGCACTAGTTGAGTTTTTTTTTTAGTTGTAATTATTTAATTCAATATAAGTGAGTTAAAGCTAGCTAAACTAGTTCCAACTGATGGAGGAATTAGTGGGAGGTTCAGTAGTGGGGTGTAACCTGTCGAATAGTGGGGTGTTGCATGAAGTGCAGTGTGGTGCTGCCTACAGTGATCAACCAGTAAATTGAAGATTCACTCATAATTAACTCATGCATGTCAGATCAGAGAAAGACCCAGTTGAGATTGGAGTTCAGGGACAATGTACTATTAGTTGTAAAATCATCTAAATTAAACATATGGTGCATGCAATCAGAATAAGGCCTAAAATAAACCATTTCTCAATTAGAAAACTCACTAATTTTAACCATTCAAATTGCCTTTAAAAGGAGGAATGAAGGCACAAGTTTAATCATTGTTTTGGTGAGCATGAGTTGTGAGACCAAGCAATAGGAAGCACAAGTTTGTGCATGGATCTTGTGAGGGCAAGGAAGTAGGAGCTTGGAAGGCTAGGAAATTTGGCTAAGTATTGGCCAAAGGTAGTCAGTCAAGTAGAGGATAGAAAATACTTGTGCAGGTTGAGATCAAGGTTGAGCAGAGCATATTGTATTCATCCAAGGCTTGCCTAGGAAGCAGTGAGATAGATAGAGATAGTGTAGAGGTTTCTCGGGGTTGAGAAAAACAATGTAATCTTCTCATATTTTCTAACTAATGCAATACATAGATAACGAGGGTTTTTAGTTGTGGATTTTCCTAGAATGTCATTGTGTTGTGTGTTATTGAATTCTTTCTCTTACATGCTTCGTGATTTCATCGATCGTTTATTGTTTTCATTGATGAGTATAGTAGATTCAATTCAATTGTTTTAGCATATTACAATTTGCAGTTTGAATTTACAAGGAATTTCTACATGTTGTGAACATTATTTGGATACCTAGTTTTTTTCTTAATGCTTGTTTTGGATACCCTGTCTTTGATTTCATTTTTACTCTAAATACCTAGCTTAAATGAGAGCATAAGGTATATGGTTATATATATCATTCCAATACCTTTTCAATGGCATATGATACTCCTTCTAACTCCATAGGAATGAGGAGATATGAAAGATTCATTCAGGCCAATCCAGTGAGAAAGTACAGGTTGACCCATATAATTTTACAAGTAAACCCCATAAGTGAACACAGAAACACTATAAATAAAGGAAAAATGAATGAATTTTTATCTCACCCAAGTAAGAAGAGATTTGAGGTGTGCAACAAAAGCTAGGGAATACTCTTGAGGTCTCAAAGATGGAGAAAAATGTGATTTGCGGAGTGAATGAGCCATCTTGGAATTTTTGTTATAACTTTTATTATAGGATGTTTTAGACAATGAAACTTGGAGATATAGAGGGATATATTCCTACACCCATGGCAGGAATTTCATACTTCGGCTCTTTATAGTTTTGAAGATATGATATGAGGAATTTAGGGTTCCTTAATGCTCTTCAAATCTGCTTCAAATAAGTCAACTTGGAATTGTTACTATAACTTTTCTTCTGGTTTGTGTTAGACCATGAAACTTGGAGGAGATAGGGAAAATATATTCATGTACCTATAGTAGAAATTTCAAACTATGGTGCACTATAATTTCATAGATATAATTTGAGGAAGTTAGGCTTCCCGAACGCTCCTCAAATCAACTTTGAACAAGTTAGCTTGAAATTTTGGCTATAAATTTTTCTAAGATGTTTCAAAATTGGGAAATTCAAAGGAGTTAGAGAAGAGATATCTTAGATCTATTCTTTGAGAAAGTTAGGATTCATGAATGCTCCTAAAATATGCTTCAAACAAGCCATCATGGCATTTTCATTATAACCTTTCTTTTAGATGTTTCAAAATATGAAATCTACGGGAAACAAAGGATACATGATCGAGGTGGCTAATAGTGGCCACCCATATCTTCTATTGTATCAACAATTCTTGTCTTAGCAAATTTTCTATGATTTTTGTGTCCCAAACTTCCAAGGTTATTTTGAGGCCCTAAAGAATGTTTTTTGGCAATTTGTGGGGTTATGGGTTTCCATGGATTGCCCTAGCCCTAATCCAAACTTTTAGTCCTATATTTCTTTCCAATGAACTATCGTGCACTCAAAATGGATATTGTATGCAAAATTTGTGCCCCTCGGAAATTGATGTACCAATTAACCACCTTGAGGCCCACAAACCTTTTGGTGTTTCATCTTCTAGAGTTAGGTTTGTGGACATTTAGGGTACTTTATATATGTTAAAATTACATTCTTTTGGCCTCCTATAACAAATTTTGTGAATTCACATAGCTACGATCTCTCTCTATTAAGATATATCTACCACCATTCTAGCTAGTTTGTGTTCTGCAATATTTTGTTATTTCATTTATTAATAGAAGTTGGTTTTTCACCATATTATTGTAATCTATGTTGCATATCTATGTGTGTGTTCCATTTACTTTCCTATATTTCATTTCATTCCTCGTACAACTCAGATTAGTGGAATCAAAGTAATCTTCTCCTTGTTGTTTCTCAGTGCATGTCCCCAATGAGGTCAAGATATGGAAAGTTGGGTCTCAAACTAATTTCGCTTGGGAACAATCACTCTCAAAAACCGAAACAACCTCCCATGGAAGAAGAAAAGAGAGATGATGGAGTCAGAGATCCCATCATTTTTTTTATCGAGGAATCACTCGTGCAACAAAGTAATGAGTTGATGGACTATTTCCCTTAGATACTTTGAGGAATTCCAACGATGATCGAGACATCTTCAACAAGAAATTTTTTTGGAAGTTCAAAACCCTTTAAAGTACAAGTTAAATTTAATATTCCCTTACTCGAAGGCAAAATGGATGTAGATGATTTGGAGAAATGGTTAAATCCATTAGAGGGCTATTACTCTATCTAAAAAAAATTGACAATGATAATACCACCTTCATGTTACTAAAAGTCATCCCTCATGTCAAAGATTGGTGGGAAAGTTATTGGGAGAGAAAGAATGAAGATGAGTCTACAATGTTTAATGTAGGACTAACTTGGGCCACTTTTGTTGATTCCCTTAAGGAGGAATCTATCATGTAGGGAACTATGATGACCAATAGAGGAGATGGACACATTTGTGATGGGAGAGAGACCAAATGGTGTCAGAGTACACCAATAATTTCCATACCTTGCGCTCAAAGATAGGCATTAGAGACTCTAAGTGGAACCTAGTCCTAAAGTATTACAATGTGCTACATAGGTACATCCAAAGAAAGAAGGATTTCCTAGACATCTCCTCATTGGGAGCCACTTATCGATATGCTATCAAAATTGAGCAGAAATTGAAGCAATAGAATAAACAGTAGTTCGGGTCTTCAAATATACCACAATAGAAGCCTAGAAAAGGTGGCCCTAACCCACAAATAAAGGGACAAAGAAATTAGATCCAACCTCAAGAAAACCACCCCAAGTTGCAAGTGAAGAATGGTAATAGGAAGTTAAAAGAGGACACTAGAAATTGGTGTAAGTTCCATAAAAGCCCCTAGCACAACATTGATGAACGTTGCTCAAAAGAATCGTTTTTGGCTGAGCTTAATGAAAATGAAGTAGAATTTGGCTTTGATTTTGATTTGGAATATGATAAATGAAAGCTAATCATTGATGTAGAATCTAGTGCTACCATAGTGACCAAAAAATATCCAACTAGAAGAAAGAGTTAATAGAGCTTAAAGAGGGGGAGTGCCTCTTCCATTTATAAATGTGGGCGAAGGTGACCCCACTCCATTTCATCATTGATAGTGGGAGCAAAAAGAACTTGATATCAGCTGAGGTCATCAAGATATTCAAACTACCAATAGTTCCACATCCCCAACCATACACCATTGGTTGGTTGATCCATGGAAAAAACATTTATGTCAACCAACAATAACACCTATTCTGTGGCCTAAAGCCCTTCAAATATGAGGTACTTTATGATGTTTCCCCACTTGAAGTTTGTGATGTTCTTTTAAGACATTCTTATATATGGAAACATCATGTTTTTTATGGTTATTGTCCCCATAGTGTCGTTGTTGTTGGTCAAAATACATGTATTATATTACGAACATTTTATTATCAAACCAAGATCGTAATACTTGGAGATGCTAGAAAAATATATGCAGGCTCAAAGTCCTAATCTATCTAATATAATGTTGGCAACTACTACTGAAAAGTATTAAATAACATGTTCATAAAAGGAAAGAATGAGTGTGAATCAACACAAACTGAAACTAAACATCGAAAACCAATCCTTGTCTCAAATCCCCTGACATAGCCTCAGAATGCAATCTTTCACTTGATAAGATAGTGTTCATGCATTCAATAGTAGAATGGACTTGAAGAATCGAAAGATTCTAGTTTAGGTGGTTAGCTTCCCAAAATCAAAGATCGAAAATAAAGGCAATACATTATAACATAATGTAAGGGAATGAAACCAATCAAGATAAATAGGAAACTCATTAATTAGTCTAAATTAAACTAAGGTAAAGGCATGAAAAACAATATGATTAACCTAAGCTAAAATACCAAAATAAATAGGCAAGGCATCACCTAACATTGAGGGATCCTTCTCATTCTGAGTGATGCTGTCAAGATTAATAAAATTAGGTTGATATGATGCACCAAAACTTATGAACAAGCAACATTCATTGACAAAGAATAAGCTTTGTTTTATAAGAAGGGAAACACACTAGTTTGCTGCTACAATGAACCTCCTATCAACTACCTATCCCAAGCCTATCACAAAATGAATGACTAACATCCCAAACTTTGTTCTTGATATGAATATTTGTACAAAGAGAGCATTAGGGTGGATCAAACTCAATCCCATATTTTTCTACTTATGAGATAGATACAAATTAGCAAAATGAATTGTCCAAAGAAATATTGGTTGATTTTCTCCCCAAAATACAAATTAGATACAACAAATCATTTCCATAATTCATCGTGGTTGAGATTCATTCCTCCTTTGTTGTGCTAGCCACTGATTTTGTCTTTTGCTCAAATATGGGCACTAGTTTTAATTATGGGTGAAATTGTAGGTGAATGCTCTCTCTAGAGTTACCAATTGCAGATAGTTTCAAATTGAAACCACCAATTTTAGAGAACAATTGTATAATTTGTTTTCTTTCTTGTAGCGTTTATAACACTAACAACCTCCATTTTCCACCATGTTCGAATATTACACTCAAATAAGGATTATTATGGACATAAAAACAAACTTTAGTGAAAACTCCTCACAATTATCTTTGCAACAACCAATCAGAGACACCAAATTTCTATGGCGAAGCTTGGAAAGCAACTCTATCTCATTATGAAATCATTGATACCTTGTGCAAAAAGTGGGTTTCTTCTTTTCACTTGCAACCTTGGTGCCTCCTGTTGTTTCTTTTTCTGGCACCTGTAGCACAAGTTCTTTGGGAGACATAGAAAGCTTCTTAGAGATAGCCTCTGGGTTGATTGTAGACCAGTGCCTAAGACATCTTAAAGAGAGGAGTGCATTTGATATTATTTGAGGGATTAGTTGTACTCCAATTGTCATGAAGTTAGAAAAAGAGAATAAAAGGGGGGCTTGGTTTAATAGCCCTTCATCAAGGTAGACTCAAGCCAATACATGGATCCAAATGTTCAAGGGGTAAATCAGGCCAACCTCAAAGAGAAATGTCTGGTTCTAGTGGCCGAAACACAACAACAAGTAGCTTAATATTGACATTGTAGTAAAGTGAAGAGGAATAAAAGGAGGAGGGGATTCGGTGCATAGGGATGATTGCAATACAAAATCCTAAGCAATGATGTCTTGGCAGAATAATGGAAGAGAGAGAAGATGAAAGAGTGGAAAGAGTGGAGCGCAAATTAAGGTTTCATCCTATATAGCTCATGGGTACATTTCGAACCAAAAGCATAAGTAAATATGTGCACATTACAGGTACATAAGTAAATCTGTAGCTAACACATGTATTGTCACTACTTAGTAACAACTATACAATCATGACTGAGGTCAAAACCTGCGACTTCATCACACTATTTTAGCGAAAGGAAAAACATATATGAAATGGGATTTACATAGGGGGAAAAATATTGTGCATTTCCATGATTGGAATCACCAAAGAGTTTCATTAATGTTCAAAAGGAGTCCCATTCACCAATCCATTTACATTCAACAATCTACAACTCAAGTCCCTCATGAACAATCGATTAGAACCAAAATGGAACCAAAGAATTTGGACCACTACGGGTGCAGAATTCTGGAACCTGTATTAAGTGTTTCTCCCCCCTATTTATATAGAGAAGGGGGGGATTTGAATCAACATTTACAAAATATCTCAGCCAAGGGCTAATTGTTTGATTGACTAGCTGCCTCGACCTGCGATAGCTCTGCTGCCCAAAATGATTTCCAAGGATTTGATTCCTTTCTTGAAAATAAATAGAAATTACAAAATAATGAAAAGAAAAGGAAAACAGAAAGATGATGGAGGAAGATGTCCTTTTGATGTTCCTATGAAGGCCCTTGATCAGGCTATGTCTTTGTCGTGATGCCTTTCCTGTTGTTCGGCTGGTTCTTGTCGCTTTCGCCTTAACTGCCTGACTTCTCTACTCTCTATAATTGGTAGCGATCAAATGTGTTTTCTTGTCACAGAGTAGAAGTGGAGATTGTCCTGGAAGTCCTTCGCTATGTATATGAGTGGAGCCCCATGTTGAGCCATTAATATTTATGAGTCCCCATACTGATTTACCACTACACCATGCCTTCATTCAATGTCTCAGTTGCCCGCCCATCTGCCTTCAAATCCTTGTACCATAATATCAGAGCATCACTGTACCGAGACTTTCACACTAAGAGGCGTTACAGAACAACGAGTCCCGATTTCCGTTGGCCCCTTTTGGTTTAGCTCCCTTTCTTCCTTTCTTCTCATATGACCAGGGGTTGTGACCTGGGGCTTAGCCTTTATATCGAAGCTCCCTAATCGGTGTTTTCAAATCGCGGGTTCAACTTAGAGTGAGGTGATATCAGGTTTCAGCGATTGCCGATCACCGTCCACCTTCTACGCTTAGTCCTCAGTTCCTTTGGCTATTCATGTGACTGCGGGCCAACCCCTATATCGGAGCCCCTCTACATCGGAGGCTTCCAGTCAGGGTTTCTATATTGGAGCTGCAACATGTTTGCGATCTCCGACTATGATATCCCTCAATGCTTACCCCTTGGTTCCTCGACTCTTTATGTGACCACGGGCTAGCCCCCTTATCAGAGCTCCCGAATCAGAGATTCACAATCGACGTTTCCTTTTTAAAGCACACCACAACTGCTGATCACCCTCCATGCTTAGCCTCTGGTTCTTTTAGCTTTTTATGTGACTGTGGGCCAGCTCCTATTAGAGCCCCTATCTCGGTGGATCACAATTAGGGTTTTAACCATGATGTAATAACATGCCAATTTGCGATCTCCGATGTGACGTCATCCTCTACCACGTGTCACCTTGTGAGTGGTGACATGTGTCATCTTGTTTTGGCCCCTTATGATCCCTCGACACGTTGAATTTGCATGCCACATGTTCGTCGTACTGCCACGTCATGCTTATGTCAGCGCCACCATGGACTTATTGGGACCAATGGTATTTCGCCACATGTCACTCTAGAGGAGAGAGAAAAGGCCCATCTGCCCTTGGTTTTTTGCTTATTTCCTTTGTAAATTTCTTTTCAGCCTTCCCGGTGCTTCAACACTTCCATATCGCAGCTCGCGATATCACAATATTTTAGAGTTGTCACCTCGCTGGTGCGCCGATAAGCCAAGATTTTCTGAGTGCGATTGTCGATTACCACGGACCCCCAATTTGCGATTTGTGATATATCTGTACTATTGCGATTGTCGATCTTTGATTCACCTCACTGATAAGCCTGATCACTACCTAATCCACCGATTTACGATATGTTCGCGGATCTCCGATCTGCAATTCTTTCCTTCTTTCAAAGGTGACAAAACCCTCATCTTTAACAAGCATTATATTCTAATTCCGGGGTCCATTTGAGGAGTTCCATATACCATTAGAAAGCTCGGTCTAAGAAATTTGTAATGGAGGGGGGCCGATTTAGCCTTGAGTGATTCTATGGCTTGGAGGATGATTGCAAACTTTACTACGCTTTTGCACTTTGGGCGACTGAAAATACAATTTTCAGTGAGTGACAACATTGGCTGCAATTGGGGATAGTTCCTTGCTAGAAAGGTGTTGAGAACCTACAGGAATAGTAGCCTTCACCATTGTGCATGTAGTTAAAATTATAATGAACTTGTATAACCATAAAATCTCCATGAATCTTTGCTTGCAAGGAGTCCTTGCCTCATCACTCTAAAATGCAGAAAAATATATCCCACCAATTGGAAAGTAAATGCTCAGCTAGTGAGATTATTTATACAAAACTTCTACCTATGTATAGGGCTCAATTCACCTAAGTGAGTTCAACGCTCCAATGGAGCCATGCCAACATTAGAGTACTGGACCCTATGCCTCCATGCTACTGAAATTTAAAGATCAAAACAAGCATGCACTATGAAAATGCTTCAAACAAAAAATATGATACATACTCTAGAAATAACCTTTGTTGCCGACTTAAGAATGTTGTCATGTAGTTAGCTTCAAGGTCATAAAGCTAACAAGAAAAATTTGCAGCTGCGTTATTTTCATGAAAATTCTATAGACCAATATCTTCTTGGTCAGGGCAGCCACAAATATTGTTCAACTCCTCAGCTTTAGATTTTTCAAGAAAATATTGTTGCTGATCATTTGCTACCCATTTGTCAATGGGCCAACCATCTTGTAAATCTGCAATATATTCTTCATTGTCCAAATTGTAAGTCATAGATTGGAGAATCTATTGAGAATTCTTGGCAGGAATCTTTCTGTAACCGGCAGTCATAGACTCTGCTTGGTCCTTCAACTTTGGGCTCTTTGTTATAGACATATTTGGGCAATGCAACCCCAATCACATATGTCCATAAACCAAGGGCTTCTAAACCTCTAAAAGTGTTTTTTCATACCTTAAAGGAACAAGGTCAGCTGATTACATCATTTCCCAGAAGTTCTCCCTGAAAAACTGCTCAGAACTGGTCAAAACTGGACCATACAAGCTGCTCCATGCTAAGGGTGCGATGCATCTCACCTATTACACACGGGGGGTGCGATGCATGCTGCAAAGCCCTTCTGTAGGGTGTGATGAGCAAGAGCAGAAAAATGGCAAAAGCAGTTTGCTAGGTGGAAACTCAAAGAATCTTCTAGAAACTGCTCATATGACACTTGCCTCTTTGAATTCGCCCAGGGATGTGTAAGAGATCATGAAATCTCAAAGTGGAACCAAGAACTATCAGTGAAATGACACTAATCAAAATCCCAGAAGCTGACTCACTCTCCTACAAACATCTATATATGGATCCCTCATCCTAGAGATTCGAGGGCTGGAATTTTGTAATTTGCAAGGAAGTGTTGTTGGTTTCTCTTTGAAGACATTGTTGGGTGATCTTGCTTTGTATGAGGTGAAGAGGGCTTTCATGCTGGGAGGATGATGCTGGATCAGACAGCTTGGTTGTAATCCTCTCTTCTACTACTTTTATCAATAAAGCTATTTGAGTTTTCCTCCATATGCTTGTATATCTCTGAATCTTGTATTTGTATATGCATTTATATTGTTAATGTACATTTGATCTTACATTGTTTATGGTTATAGATCTCTATGCTTTGATGGTATTTTGCTGCTTTGACTCTACAGGTGTTCTTTGAAGCGAGACAAGTGAGAAAGGAGTGGTGAAAGCTCTATCAAGGGAGAGAGGAAACAAGCAAG
Organism: Pinus tabuliformis; assembly: GCA_031772625.1. Taxonomy (NCBI): domain Eukaryota; kingdom Viridiplantae; phylum Streptophyta; class Pinopsida; order Pinales; family Pinaceae; genus Pinus; species Pinus tabuliformis. The sequence continues at coordinate 287,724,613 of CM062818.1, forward strand.
GAGACTAGCAAAAGACTGAGGTTGGTACTATCTACTTCTCTCTCATCTATCTCTCATAAAGGAAAACACAAGTAACTTTAGTTTGTTTGTTTCTAAGAGAGTTAGCCGTCTTAGTGGGACTAGCACCTCGGAATGGACACTAGTTTTCCCGATAACAAAATGGCGACTCCACTGGGGAGCGAATAGTTTGTTTGTTTTGTTATTGTTGTTTGCTTTATAAACCACAGACAGAGCTTGAAGTTAAGCCAGCCAGCCTTCGAACTGCTTTTGCTATGCAATTGCAAACTAGATCAACGCTGCTTCAGTCAATCACCAGGTTGGTTTATGAACTGAACATCTAGCTTGAAAACCCTAAGTGCCCTGGTGGTAGCTCAAATAACCTCATTAGATCAGCCCTTATGCTTTGTGTTTATTGACAATCATTACCTTAGCCTAAATCCATGAACTTAGCTATAAACTGTGAGTGAAAACCAAGCTCAGTCTCATCCCTAGACCATCGCACTATCTCTTCTTGGCAATCTGGATGCATCGCACCTCCCATGTGTTGCAGGTGAGATGCATCCCTGTTTCCCTGTGTTACAGGTGCGATGATTGACTAAGACTGTTTCTACCTCCAGATTTTGGTTTTTTCTTCATTGTCTTCAGCTTTATTCAGTAGTTTTGCTGTCTATGATCAGTACATCACTGTTGAAACCATCTTCCTTTGCATTATTTCAGCCTCCATCAGAAGGAATTGTGAATGTTTTTTATGTATTTTTCATCATTTATAGTTCTCCTTTGTAAATAGTAGCTTAATCGAACTGTCATTTTTTGATTTGAAAGTGTCGCAAGTGTTGTTTTCAGTCAAGAAAAAGAGTGTCGTAAAGCCTTCCTCTTTCAGATAGTCAATTACACTTTTGCCATTGTATTTGTTTTGAATTAATAGTATTTCAAGTGTCGAAATCAATTTTAAATTCGAAATCGCAAAGTGTCGTCTTAGTCTTCCTTTCATTTTTTTGAAGAGAAAATTGTTAGTACTGTCGCTTTGAAAGAAAATAATTCAGATTTGTACTTAGTTTTCTTTTTGTCATTCTCACATTAAGGAAACTAAAAAACAATACATGCATGTGCATTTGCATTTAGACTGCATGCTGAAATTGATTTAGGAAAAGTGCATCTAGTGTGTGCTCTCTGCTCTATGTTGAAAGAATTTCATTTCTCTTTCCTTAGTAGCTAGGATTTTCATTGCAAAAAGAAAGTAAACGACTGTTTATCATCTTAGATTGCATATTTAGGAATTGTATATCTACATCATATGGTGAACCTTAAAGGAAAACCTCTTAAGAAAGATCAACTGTAAAATAAACCTCAATGAACATAAAAACGCTTTGGAACCTAATGCACAACATCTAGAAGTCTAGGCTAGAGACGTATCCGGCGTTGTAAAGCCAGGAAACTATCGTCTTCATCGTAGGTTGGGTGATTCCTCCTCTTTGATATGACAAGTACCAGTACGGACTTGTGCTCCCACGTTCCGTCGAGTATATATTGGGAGACCACAATAGGCTACATCCTTTATCCTTAGGAAGCCGTGTCTGCCACCCTATCGATCGCAATGCATTGAACACAACATTCAGGAAGATTGACTGCTGTCCTGTAAAAAGTATTCTGTAGTTTTGCGATTGGTTTGGTAATCCCTCTGCCTAGATTTCTAGAGTAGTCACTTTCATTCCTTTTTAGACTCCTTAAAAGAAAAGGTCCATCTGAGCACTTGTCACTTTAGGCTCATTAAAAATCGAAGGCGACTAGAGTCATCTTTAGCTTTTTCTCGACTCTTAAAAATTGAAAAAGCAAGTTGTGTCAAAGCATCATAAAATTCATTTAATTCGGAATAACATTTCCCATTTTTATTTTGAGTTGATCAAGTAATCCGCAATCGTGGAAGAAAGTCAATCAAAACCCTGTTGTTCGTGGAGACTAACGAGTCAACCGTCTTTGACTTCGGAAACGAAACCATTCTGGGCCAAGCAATCTCATTTAACTGGTTCAAAGTCCCCTGGTTTGTTTGAAACTTGTGTTTCAACATCCTTAGAGACTCCAGTTACTCCAACTATTTCTGGTATCCAAGCCTCTACAGAAGAAGTTCCACAGTTACAAGAGGACACTAGAACTAATCCTAGTGTAATGGTAAACACATCTATTCCTGAGCCAACTCCATCTAGGACTGAATCGGAAGGTGTCACCCCTCCAACATTTGTCGCTGTAGAGTGTGTACCTTCTTTGGCACCAGAAATATTTTACGGACCTGACGGTCTGCCTCTTCCACCTGGATTGATTGCGATAGAAGAGATTGTGGACGATCTTCCATCCAGTATTCCATTACATTTTGGAACTGGGATCCACCTATATCCTTCTAATTCAGAATTTAATCACCCTTCATTGCAAGTTCCTGTAGAATCGCTAGGAAGTCTTTTGGATAGACTCAATATGTCTGAAAAACCATTGACATCTAGGACTGTGTCATCCGATGCAGCAGTAGCAGAACCTCCTGCCACTACTCCGACAATGTTCGTTGTATACCATCTGTCCCGACTAGCTCTCAACTACTAGATGAAGTCTACCCAGGGACTGTTTCAACAGTATGGTCTGTTCCCGTTTGTTCATCCAGAATAATATCTGGAATTTCTTATGTTGAGTCTCAGCAAATTGATCCTTCACAACAGTATCAATTTGGGTATTCCAGTCTACAAAGACCAATTTTTCCTTTGAACACTGGATTGCCGCCATATGGGGGGCAGTATGCCTTTTCATTATTCCCTTCAGGAGAACAACCATATGAGAGTTCACAACATAATTCAGGTCAAGCTGGAATTACATCCAGTGGTTGGGTGCCAATACTGCCTCAACAACCAAGAGTTGTATATTCAATGCAACCAAATCTACCTGTGTCGAATATTCCCACTACACCAGCTATTGTGATGGTGTCGCAAGTACAAGCGCTGCCTGTTGTATGTCAACCTCAAGTCTCTCAGGTCATAATACAACAGCCTCTTGTCTCCACGACACAACCATAATCGCCGATTAGTGGCTCCTTAACTGAAGCGACTCAGGCTCAAACGGGTACTATCACCCCTCATCTTGGTCAAACATCCAGTATTGGACAACAACAAATGGCTTCACAACCATGGTTGGTGCAATATCAACAACCGCAATTCCAACAAGCTTACCGAGGACCTGAGCAACAAAGCTTTGTGGGTAATGGGCAGCCGTATATTCAAAACAGTTACCATCAATCATATCATAATGGTTATGCCCATCAACCTTATCAAAGTTATCAGCATCAAATACATTATGCTGGTATGCAAAGACCCACTGCTCAGGCGATCCCATCTTATCCTGGGTATGCTTCACCAAACCTGAATCAACAGTTGCCTTTCATTGCAACTTTAGAATTACCAGATCTGAATCGGCTAACAAATGATCCAATTGCTTACACCCCTTGGTGGTCGGCGATTCCTCATAAACTTCCGTCAGATATTCCTAAATTCAATGGAAATCCGGGTGAAGATCTGTCGAATCATGTGATGACCTTTCATCTGTGGTGTTCGTCCAACACTCTCAATGATGATTCGATTAGGCTTCGCCTTTTTCAGCAAACGTTAACTGGTCCGGCAGCAAAATGGTACATCGAATTGCCTAGAGCTTCATTCGATAACTTCAGTGCCCTTGCCACAACCTTTTTAACCCATTTTCAGTTACCCATAAGGTACGAAATAGGAATGGAGCTTCTTACCAATTTTAAGTAGACAACAACCACTCACATATCTGATCATATTCATGAGTGGCGACGTCATCGTCGAATGGTGAAAACATATGTTCTTGATCAGCTGCTAGCTGAATGGTTTATTAAGTCATTATTACCTTCTATTACAGAAGATGTGGCTAAGGGGGGGGGGGGGGTTTCACTGAAGAGCAAGTCATTGCTCGTGTGCAATATCTAGACTTGATTTATACTCAGTCTCGCATGCTCTACGACAAAATCCATGATTCTCCTAGACCAGAGTTTTTTGTTCCTCCTCCTACTAAGTCAAACAAAGACTCTCATGCCGACGATGGTGTGATAGGTCAACCATCATGAAAACCGCAAAGGCTACATCTAAGAAAGCACGTACGGTTTCTGGTCAAAATGCAAATGAAGAACTTCTTGCCTCGGAGGTTAATGCCATGTCGACTGACAAAGGCAAAGAACTGAAGCAACCAGGGGGCAAGAAGAAAGGGAAAAGCAAAAAGAAGAAATAGGATGTTTCGTCTCCTGAAAAATCTTCTGCAAACCCTTCTAGGCAAAAGAAACCTAATCGGCCATGTCTCATATGCGATGAGGACCATTGGACGAGAGATTTTCCATATAAAGCTGAGATTAAGAAGCTCTTTGAAAGTTCAAAAACCTTAGTAGTATTGACTGATCCGTTTCCAAACCCAGAACCCAATCTGGTTGCTAGTGACAATTCTTCCCCTTCCCAAGTGCTTATGTTGTCCATTTCGAAGCAACAAAATGATGCTTTGATATCGACAAGGAATAAAGCTTACGAGAATCCACAGCTGTCGAACAACAAGGCTGCAGATCAACCTAGTAGTTCAACAACAACTTCAACCAAAGTTGTGCCACCCATCATTCATGAGCTAACAATAATGCTGCCAAAGGGAGTAGTACACAAATCGACATTTAATCCTCGTGCCCGAGCAGCACAGAATTATAATATAGTAGAGGATTTGGCCCAATCGCCGTCCGCTATGTCGACACTTGAGGTACTACAAAATTGCCCCTCCCAAAAGCAGGCTCTATTATCAACAATAGGTGGGATTGACCCAGCGGATTCCAATCTTGTGGCCTTTAATCATAAAGGATATGAACCTTAGTTACCAGCACAACTCGCTTTCCTCATCCAAGTGAAAGCCCTCAACAAAACTGTTCATCGAACAATTATTGATGAGGGGGCATCTACCTACATTATGTCAATGAGTTGCTGGAAAACTTTAGGATCACCACCCTTGTCAAGATCATCAATGACATTAAAAGCATTCGATGGACGAACATACACCCCGTACGGGATTTTAAGTAACTTGCAAGTTGAATTGGGGGGCAAAACAGTAGAAATTGACGTCGAAGTTATCGATGGAAACCTCGATTACAATATCCTACTAGGAAGGCCTTGGATTTATGCTATGGCTGCTGTTGTATCAACTTACTTTAGAAAGATTGCATTTCCTTTTCAAGGAGGAATTACAATCATTGATCAACAAACCTTTCTCCCCAATAGTTCACAAGTTACAAGAAGCATTCCAATGATCCATGGAAGCTCTCATTCGCTTCAAAATGTCGGAGTAGGACTACTGAAAGACCCTTTCTTGATGGGTACTTTTGCCCTACTACCTCCAAGTAATCTGGCGGAAGTGGCAACTATAGAAACTTGCAATATGATATCTTCCATTCAGAAGATTTCTGAACATTTTGTTAGCATGGATCATCAACAGGTATTGCCTGCAAGCCTAATAGAGATTTTGTAGCAATCAATTTTCTCGACCTAGGCGGTACCATCTTATCCTGGGTATGCTTCACCAAAACTGAATCAACAGTTGCCTTTCATTACAACTTTAGAATTACCAGATCTGAATCGGCTAACAAATGATCCAATTGCTTACGCCCCTTGGTGGCTGGCGATTCCTCATAAACTTCCGTCAGATATTCCTAAATTCAATGGAAATCCGGGTGAAGATCCGTCGAATCATGTGATGACCTTTCATCTGTGGTGTTCGTCCAACACTCTCAATGATGATTCAATTAGGCTTCGCCTTTTTCAGCAAACGTTAATTGGTCCGACAACAAAATGGTACATCGAATTGTCTAGATCTTCATTCGATAACTTCAGTGCCCTTGCCACAACCTTTTCAACCCATTTTCAGCTACCCATAAGGTACGAAATAGGAATGGAGCTTCTTACCAATTTTAAGTAGACGAAAACCACTCACATATTTGATCATATTCATGAGTGGCGACGTCATCGTCGAATCATAATAACATATGTTCTTGATCAGCTGCTAGCTGAATGGTTTATTAAGTCATTATTACCTTCTATTACAGAAGATGTGGCTAGGGGGGGGGGGTTTCACTGAAGAGCAAGTCATTGCTCGTGCGCAATATCTAGACTTGATTTATACTCAGTCTGGCATGCTCTACGACAAAATCCCTCATTCTCCTAGACCAGATTTTTTTGTTCCTCCTCCTACTAATTCAAACAAAGACTCTCATGCCGACGATGGTGTGATAGGTCAACCAGCATGAAAATCGCAAAGGCTACATCTAAGAAAGGCCATACGGTTTCTGTTCAAAATGCAAATGAAGAACTTCTTGCCTCGGAGGTTAATGCCATGTCGACTGACAAAGACAAAGAACTGAAGCAACCAGGGGGCAAGAAGAAAGGGAAAAGCAAAAAGAAGAAATTGGATGTTTCGTCTCCTGAAAAATCTTCTGCAAAACCTTCTAGGCAAAAGAAACCTAATCGGCCATGTCTCATATGCGATGAGGACCATTGGATGAGAGATTGTCCATATAAAGCTGAAATTAAGAAGCTCTTTGAAAGTTCAAAAACCTTAGCAGTATTGACTGATTCGTTTCCAAACCCAGAAGCCAATCTGGTTGCTAGCGACAATTCTTCCCCTTCCCAAGTGCTTATGTTGTCCATTTCGAAGCAACAAAATGATGCTTTGATATCGACAAGGAATAAAGATTACGAGAATCCACAACTGTCGAACAATAAGGCTGCAGATCAACCTAGTAGTTCAACAACAACTTCAACCGAAGTTGTGCCACCCATCATTCATGAGCTAACAATAATGCCGCCAAAGGGAGTAGTACACAAATCGACATTTAATCCTCATGCCCGAGCAGCATAGAATTATAATATAGTAGAGGATTTGGCCCAAACGCCGTCCGCTATGTCGACACTTGAGGTACTACAAAATTGCCCCTCCCAAAAGCAGGCTCTATTATAAACAATAGGTGGGATTGACCCAGCGGATTCCAATCCTGTGGCCTTTAATCATAAAGGATATGAACCTCAGTTACCAGCAAAACTCGCTTTCCTCATCCAAGTGAAAGCCCTCAACAAAACTGTTCATCGAACAATTATTGATGAGGGGGCATGTACCTACATTATGTCAATGAGTTGCTGGAAAACTTTAGGATCACCACCCTTGTCAAGATCATCATTGACATTAAAAGCATGCGATGGACGAACATACACCCTGTATAGGATTTTAAGTAACTTGCAAGTTGAATTGGGGGGCAAAACAATAGAAATTGACGTCGAAGTTATCGATGGAAACCTCGATTACAATATCCTACTAGGAAGGCCCTGGATTTATGCTATGGCTGCTGTTGTATCAACTTACTTTAGAAAGATTGCATTTCCTTTTCAAGGAGGAATTACAATCGTTGATCAACAAACCTTTCTCCCCAATAGTTCACAAGTTACAAGAAGCATTCCAATGATCCATGGAAGCTCTCATTCGCTTCAAAAATGTCGGAGTAGGACTATTGAAAGACCCTTCCTTGATGGGTACTTTTGACCTACTGCCTCCAAGTAATCTGGCGGAAGTGGCAACTATAGAAACTTGCAATATGATATCTTCCATTCAGAAGATTTCTGAACATTTTGTTAGCATGGATCATCAACAGGTATTGCCTCCAAGCCTAATAGAGATTTTGTAGCAATAAATTTTCTCGACCTAGGTGGCAAACCCAAATCAACGCTCATTAAGTGTTTAGATAGATAGGTCAAAGGAATATGACACCTCTTCAGATCCCTGGTCACATGTACATTCTACAGACGAAGGAATTATTTAGCCAATGATGATAGCAGAGGCACCATGGGAAGATTACCACCATCGTTCCCATCTTTCGGATTACAATGAAGATTATTCCAGCAACCTTGATCATCCTTCAGTTTTTTATTTTCTATCAAATACTGTAAATACGGTGGATTCCAAGCAAAATCTGTCCAATATTGAAGAGACTATCGCCATAAATATCTCGATCAAACCTAATGTTGTAGAGAATATTCATGTCGGAAAATCTTGTTCTTCTTCAGAACTGGAAATATATTGTGCTCTCTTTTGCGAATTCAGAGATGTCTTTGCATGGTCATATGAAGAAATGCCAGGCATTGACTCGAGCATAGTTGAACACGAAATCAAGATGTATCCAGATGTCAAACCGGTACGACAATGGCTTCGGCAGGTGCACCCGAAGAAAGCCGTTGCCATCAAGGTAGAAGTTGAAAAAATTTTACATGCTGGTTTCATTTACCCAGTTCCTCTAACTGATTGGGTATCAAATATTGTTCCTGTGATGAAAAAGCAAGGAACGATTAGAGTGTGTGTTGATTACAGGGATGTAAATCAAGCTTGTCCAAAGGAAAACTACCCTACACCCTTCATTGACCAGATAATTGATGAATGCGCCGGATGCGAAATCTTTTCATTTATGGATGGATTTTCCGGGTATAATCAAATAAATATCCGCCCACAGGACTAGTCGAAGATTGCATTTATATGTCCGTGGGGCACATTCGCGTACCGCAAATTACCTTTCGGTTTAAAGAACACAGGGGAAACCTTTCAGAGGGCTATGAATTATGCCTTCCATGACATCAAGAACATCGTTCAACCATATCTCGACGATCTTCTGGCTCATTCGCGAAAGCAGACTAATCATCTGTAGCATTTGAGAGCTATATTTCTACGTTGCCGACACTACAAAATACGACTCAATCTACACAAATGTGTGTTTTGTGTTGGTTCTGGTCGTTTACTTGGCTTCATGGTTTCTAAGGACGGAATTTGACTTGACCCATGTAAGGTTCAGGCAATCATCGATATGCCTCCACCTTCAAATTTGCTTCAAATTCAGAAACTCCAAGGGAAAGCAAACTTTCTGAGGAGGTTCATTCCAAATTACGCCGAACTTGCTAAAGGTTATACACGTCTTTTGAAAAAAGAAGTACCCTTCAACTGGGATCACGTTGCGCAAGCTTCCTTTGATGCTCTAAAGGAATCCCTAATAAAAGCATCATTAATGTACGCTCCTGATTATCAAAAAGACTTTAACCTGTATCTAGCTGCAACAGATACAACCATCACAATGGTTTTAGTTCAAGAAGAAAATGGAATTGAACATCCTGTCTATTATTTAAGCCGAAACTTAAATGACACAGAAAGAAAATACTCCTATGTTGAAAAGCTGGTTCTTGCAGCTGTTCAAGTAGTACAGAGATTTTGACACTATATCCTCTTTTGCAAAACTACCATTTTGTTAGATTGCAACCCTATGACTTACATTCTTTCACGTCAGTTAATTGGGGGAAAATATTCGAAATGGATAGCTATTTTGCAAGAGTTTGATATGGAATTCGTAAAATCCAAATCAAATAAATCTCTAGTTTTCGCGGAGTTATTATGCAACTTCCCATTGTCGTCCAACGATTCAACATCCAAAGCAACAATTGTGGATGAATCTTTGTTTCTGATTTCATCAAGTGATCCGTCGTACAGAGATATAATCATCTATCTCCAAACTCAAACATACAGGCCTAATACCTCTCGCTCTGAACAACGATGTACTCGATACCAAGCAAAAGACTACATGATCGTCGGTGATACGCTTTACCGTCGCGGTATCGATACAATTTTGCGAAGGTGCCTCACCCATGAGGAGGCCGAAAAAGTCCTGAATGATTGTCATTCAGATGTCACGTGTGGGGGACATCAATCTAGTTATGCTATGGCGCAAAAGATTTTACGAGCAGGTTACTTCTGGCAAAAAATGTTCAAAGATTACATAACCGCAGTTTGAAGTTGCCATGCTTTCCAAATCTTCGATCGCAAAACCAGAATACTACCCGCACCTCTGCATCCAGTAGTTGCTGTTGGGCCATTCGCCAAATGGGGCATAGATTTCATGACATGTAACCCCACCTCGGCCGGGGGGCATGGGTATATCATAGTCGCAGTTGACTATTTTACGAAATGGGCCGAGGCGATGCCTACATTAAACAACAACAACGACACGGCTGCTCTATTCTATTTCAATCATGTAGTCTCTAGGTTTGCTGTTCCACAAGCTATAGTCACAGATCATGGATCGCATTTCTGCAATCACTTGATGGTCGAATTGGCTACCAAATTAGGATTGTCCCACGACAATTCTACTCCGTATTATCTGCAAGCTAACGGACAAGTTGAGGCCATCAACAAAGTCCTGAAGCGCATGCTGCAAAGGATGATTGGAGTCCACAAACGGAGTTGGCACCTAATCCTGTACTCAGCCTTGTGGGCATATAGAACCTCGGTAAGGAATGCGACCGGGTTTACACCCTTTCAGTTGGTGTATGGCCTGGAAGCTGTATTACCAATTCAGTGTGAGATTTCATCTCTCAAGCTCGCAATCGACCTTCTCCCCGGAACTTCAGAGGAAGAGGCTCGTTTCTTGGAACTAATCCAATTGGATGAAACCCGTTGTGACACCGCCTTGGCTAACGAAGCTCATAAGAAATGAGTTAAGGTGAAATTTGAAAAAAATGTAAAACCCTGTGTGTTCTCAGAAGGTGACCTGGTCTTGCTTTACAATCAGTGATCCGATAAATTGGGAGCAGGTAAGTTCCAATCTTTATGGATGGGTCCCTACATTGTTAAATGAGTGTTAGCAAAAGGAGCCTACAAGCTAGTATATTACGATGGGATTCCACTGGCGCAACCCCGAAATGGGTTGTACCTTAAGTGTTACTATGCTTGACTAAGTGTAGTAACCTCTTTATATGCTTTTGTTACATTTTTGTTTTCATCAAGAGTGATCGTTTTGGTTAGGTAATCCACTTTTTCATTTGTTGCAGATGTCGAACCTATTGGAATCATTTGTTGGATATGCCGACGGAGCTAGTCGTAGTACGCAGAACCTATCTTCTGCGGCCTGGGCCATTTTTGATCCAAGCAGCGAGTTAGTGAGTTTCAGAGGAGTATGTATTGGTCGGTCAACGAACAACATCGCTGAGTATAGCGTGTTGATAGAACTTCTCTCTGATGCCATCGCACGTGGCATACACCGACTTATTGTTAGGATAGACTCACAACTTGTCATCCTACAACTTACTGGCATCTATTCTGTTCGGAATCCAACTATCTATCGTATGTTCCTAAGGGTCAGGATTTTGGAAACGTAATTTGATTCTATTCAATATCAACACATTTCCAGAAACTTAAACACATTAACTGATTCATTAGCAAATTATGTGTTAGATAGACATTTGCGGCATTTATAAAAGAAATCATTTTAATCAACATTTGCATCAGGATCATATAACTTAACCAAAATAAAGCTCCGAAAATAAAAAATATATATAACTGTTTGTAGTTTGTCAAAATGTTCTGTGTCCAAGACAAAATCGGTCACATGACCCAAAAACTCAAAAAATGCAGGTAAGCACCCTAGACTAATGGTGCTTGTGATAACAAGTCACCGCCTGTGCGATCAAATGTAAGAGCCTAGTCCATCGACTCAGCACGCCAGTAGTATGGCACTGTAATCTCAGAGGTAACTCATCGGTCCTCACATCCTAAATACCAAGGGTGAGACCCTTGATCTAATCCTGCAATACTGCAAGGGTCTCAACTATGTCCAGATCACGAAGGATAGCCCTCCCTACAGCCTCTCCTACTGGAACGACAGCAGCTACCCTCGGGCACACTGCTGGTCGCACTGGTCCAATATCTGCACAAATATATGGGTTTGATTAGCCTTGATAACATTTAAAAGACACAAGAACATTATAAAGACGATAAATAGAGATATGGTCATATCTTTTACCTCTAACACCCCACTGCTCGCCAGCCGGCAACACCAAATCTGGGTCACCCCGTAAAACCATCCCAGCATACGAATACTCGGTAAAGACCATCTGCTGATGGTTGAACCACTCAAAGAAGGCATCAGAGAATGAATGAAATCTGCGATTGACTAGAATGTCTAGCCATAAAATTAACCCATCTCTGCATCCGTGGTTCTTTCGGTGCTGGCACTCTAAGTGAAATGTACTGTGGCTACATCAGTGGGATCTTCTCCAAGGAGAAAGTGGTTAGGATAGAACCATAACCAAAGTTCTTGGATCTTCCATTCTTCACCTTGGTAAGCTATTCTTTTACAACCAGAAGTACTGCATCACACCAGTTGAATACCTTTGGTTCAAGGCATTCCAAAGCATACTGCATATAGGACCTGTTAGCCAAATGGAGAGCCGCGCTACCAGCCAATCTAGCAAAGGTGAATAAAATAGTCCTCAAGGACCGGTCAGTGACATCTCGAATACTGATCTTGCCGTCCCTGCTCGGCTGAGATCCATCTCTACAGAATTGGCGAATATAATCCCTCACGGATTCACCCCCATGGGCGGATCCTGATAGTGAGAGAGGGGCACCACGCCTTGATAAACTGGTCAAGAAGTAGATATCCTCAACTGTCAAAGGGATGGATTTACCTCGAATCTGGAACACTTGGTTGGTAGGATCCCATGCATCGAGAAAATATTGCAACAAATTGATTTGTTGCCTCATGCTGGATATGCGGAAGAATTTGAGCAAGCCACAGTTCCGCAATGCAGTCACCGTACCCAGATCATGTAAAGCAACCATGTCCTCTTCTTCATGCTCGCATTCATGCCATGTAACGACCATCTTGATCCGATGAATCTCTGAAAAACAAATAAGAGAAGAATTAAGATCCTGATTTAGGCAAAAACAGGCAAAATTTCCATGAAAAAACAGTGCATAAACTTTCCTTTTTGCGCCCATCGCACCCCAGCTGTGTACTAGGTGGGATGCATCCTGACTGGCCAATGGCCAGCTCAGTATGCATCGCACCTTTCGATGTATACTAGGTGCGATGGGGAGAGAACAAATTGTTCAAACCCCAGAGGCCCAGAAGAACAGGAAAACATGCTCAGAATTAGAAAAGGAAAGAATGCAATTGAAGAGCTCAGGGTTAGCTCCTACCTAGTCTAGATGGCGCCGAAAATAGTCCACAGAATCTCCCAGAATCAGCTAATGAAAATTGAGAGGTAAAACACCTCCAGAGCTCCAAAAATCCCAAATTTGAATGAAACAATAAAAATGAGAAGTAAAAACTACTTTTATGTTACTATTCATGTAATTCAAGTAAAATATTAGTGTTTGGCTCATTTTTCAAGCATGTATTTACATTTCTAATCAATTTGATGGAGTAATTGAATAGGTAGTATGACCGTCAAAAGAACATAGTGTTAATGGTGAAATCAACATCTCTGACTATTATCACGAGCAGTTTTACGCGAAGTTCAAGCTCGTTAAAAAATAAACCTAGCCACGAGCAGTTTTACGTGAAGTTCAAGCTCGTTAAAAAATAAACCTAGCAATGAGCAAATGTTCCCCCAGAGTTTAAGCTCATTAAAAAATGAACCCACCTTCGGTAAATAACCATTACGATCGCATAGTTATTAGCTTTTGAGCCTTGGTCGTGTTCATACCATCACCTCTACTCTTTTTTAACCGATCATACGCCTCCATTTGATTGTTTACCCTTTTGAGGAACAACTGCGATGAGTGATTCTATTAGCCACCTTCTTTACACTGCCGTGATTGAAAAAGTTCCCTTACCTGGAACCAGTTGCTATCCAAAAACATCACTTGTTCCTCAAAAAACGAGTCTCCTTTAAGCTCTTTTCATCTGACTCATAAAATATGAAAATATTGTCGAGCAATTGGCCTCTTCAGCTCATTAAAGTGATTGGAAGTGCCATCCCTCCTCTAGATTTTAATCTTTTTGGACTTGAGGGATCATTACACAAAAAGATCGAGTGCTTGTCTTGTTCGGCTTGTTAAAACTATCGAAAAGTCATATCTTTCGTATTATTTTATACTTTTATGGACTTAAGGGATTATATTACGAAAAAGGACTACTGGAGTTGCCTTTACGTCTCTTTTTAGACTCTCTAAAATTGAAAAGGGCCGAGTTATCTTTGTCGTTAAACTCGTTAAAATAATAGCGACAAAC